>CM046665.1:66368006-67010506 GCA_025594165.1 Tamias sibiricus
TGCTGAGGGAAATAAGCCACTCAGAAAATCAAGGGTCAAATGTTTTCTTTCATATTTGGAGGCTAGAACAAAATAAGGGAAAGGAAGAGGAGGAAACAGATATCATAAAGATATAAGGAAGGTCAGTGCAGTAGAAGGAGATCAAGAGGGAGGAAGAGGAACTAGAAAGGGGAGGAAATGTGGAATGAATTTTATAAATCTCATGGTATACTACAGGGAATTTTACTTTCATGTATATGTAGAAAGCATCAATCAAAAATAAATAAATGGGAGCTGTGGCTGTGGCTTAGTGGTAGTGCACTTGCCTGGCATGTATAAGGCACTGGGTTCAATTCTCAGCACCACATGTAAATAAGTAAATAAAATACACGTCCATCACCAACTAAAAAAATTTTTTTAAATAATAAATAAATGAAGAGTGAAGCAGGAGGCATTATAATACCAGATCTTAAACTATACTACAGAGCCATAGTAACAAAAATGGCATAGTGTTGGCACCAAAACAGACATGTAGACCAATGGTACAGAATAGAAGGCACAGAGACAAACCCACATAAATACAGTTATCTCATACAGACAAAAGCATCAGAAACATTCACTGGAGAAAAGATAGCCTCTTCAACAAACGGTGTTTGGAAAACTGGAAATCCATATGTAACAAAATGAAATTAAACCCCTATCTCTGCACCTAATAGAAGAAAAAGTAGGCCCAAATCTTTACCATGTCAGCTTAGGATCTGACTTCCTTGACAATACTCCTAAAGCACAAGAAGTAAAATCAAGAATCAATAAATGGGATGGATTCAAACTAAAAAGCTTCTTCTCAGCAAAGGAAACAATCAATAATGTGAAGAGAGAGCCTATAGTATGGGAGAAAATCTATACCACAGGCACCTCAGATAGAGCATTATTCTCCAGGATATATAAAGAACTGAAAAAACTTAATACCAAAAAACAAACAAACAAAAAAAAAAACCCAATCAATACATTGGCTAAGGAACTGAACAGACACTTTCAGAAATACAATTAATACAATTGATCAACAAATAAATATATGAAAAAATGTTCAACATCTCTAGCAATTAGAGAAATGCAAATCAAAACTATTCTAAGATTTCATGTCACTCCAGTCAAAATGGCAATTATCAAGAATGCAAGCAGCAATAAGTATTGACGAGGAGGTGGGGAAAAGCTACACTCAGACATTGCTGGTGGGACTGCAAATTGGTGCAACCATTATGGAAAGCAGTATGGAGATTCCTTAGAAAACTTGAAATGGAACCATCATTTGACCCAGCTATCCCACTCCTTGTTTTATACCCAAAGGATTTAAAATCGGCATACTACAGTGATACAGCCATATCAATGGTTACAACACCTCAACTCACAATAGCTAAACTATGGAACCAAACTAGGTGCCCTTAAACAGATGAATGGATAAAGAAACTGTGGTATGGAGTATTATGCAGCCTTAAAGAAGAATAAAATTATGGCATTTGCAGGTAAATGGATGGAGCTGGAAAACATCATGCTAAGTGAAATAAGCCAATCCCAAAAAACCAAAGGCTGAATGTCTTCTCTGATATGTGGATACTAATTCACAGTAGGGGAGTAGGGTAGGGAAGAATAGAGGTACTTTGGAATAGGCAGAGGGGAACAAAGGTAAGGGAGGGGGTATGAGGTAGGAAGGATAGTAGAATGAATCAGACATTATTACCCTATGTGCATATATGACTACATTACCAGCGTCAATCTACATCATGTACAACCAGAAGAATGAGAAGTTATACTCCATTTATGTATGATGTGTCAAAATGCATTCTACTGTCATGTATATAATTAATCAGAACAATAAATAAATAAATGGAAGAAAATGGAAGATCATTACAGTAGGGGAAGGAAAGTGGGGGGAAGGGGGATGGGGACTGAAATGGAGTAAATCAAATTCCTTGCATGTATGGTTTTGCCAAAATGAACCCAATTTCTATGTATAACTCTAATGCTCTAATAAAAAAATAGCATGCCAAAATTAAAATCTACACATAGAAATCCTTAAAAAAAAAGAGTAAAAGTTTAGTCTCATAAGCTTCCATCAACTAAAATAATTCTATACTTCTTTTCTATTTATTCCTAAGTTATCTGTTTGAAAAAATCCAATCTAGAATTTTCCTAGGACCATAAATTACCCACCTACACATTAAAACGAATAATTTATAGCTATGGCTTTTCTTGTAGGTGAAACATGCGTACCGCATTTCTTTTTATTTTACAGGCAGGTAGTTTCCCTGCATTGTGTCACACATTTGATGTCCTTTAGACCTACAACTCATTCACTGTATCCCTCTGTACTCTTTTCCTTTGACGAATGTTCTGAATAAGGCAGAGATGTTGGTGCTTGTGTATATGTTAGTGTGGGTGGGTGTACATTACATATTACAACACTTGGCTTTTTTCATTTCTATAGTGAGTGTTTATTGACCACCTACAATATGTCAGATCACCAGCTAGATGCTGGGGAATATTGTAAGGAACATAACACACCTGGTCTTTGCATTCCTGAAGTCTACAGCCTAAAGGGTACACATGTTAAACAAATAATCACTTCAGTGAAAATTGTTACCCAAGGCAGGAAAGAAATGTCTGGGTGCTGTTGGAACATGTACTGGGAGACTTGTTCTAGAATGGAGATTCCACAAAGGCTTTCTGGGAGGAGAGATAAAGAGGATGCATAAAGAGTTAAAGATAAGAGACTTGGAGATTATAGTAAGAGGATTCAAATGTGTGTGTTAAGCTTTCTAGGAAGAGAGAATGAAGGGAAGGTAGAGGAACAATATTTGTACAGATGATGGCTAGAAATTTTCCAGGATTGAGGAAAGACTGGGTTTTAGGGGAAAATGTACTCTGAAACCTGAGTAGTAAGAATTTAAAAGTCGCTCTGGTAAATGCTTGGAAATGAGATTGCAAGAGTGAAATAAGTTAGGAGGCTATGCTAGTAATTAAGCAGGGGATGATGATGGCTTGGCTATATTGGCATTTGTGGATATGGAGGAAAGCAAAAAGTCCTAAGAGTTATGCTGTAGAGTTTGAATAAATAGGATCCAGTGAGTGACTGGATTAGGAGTGAAGGAAGGAAGCTATCAAGATAGACTCTTAAATTTTCCAGCATGAACAACTGAGTAGATGGAGAAATGAGAGGATGCGAAAGCAGATTGGGAATCATCCCTGAATACCTGAATCGCCTGACTGGCTGCTGAGCATTACCTTTTGGGAAATCAATAAGCCAAGTAAACTTTTAAGTTCTGTATCTTAAAATATGGGGTTTTACAAGCTGCACAATTAAGTTGGTGCCTACTTTTAATCTTGGCCTTGTCCACACTCCCTACCCCCACCCACGCACACACACACACAATCTACATCATGAGCTACAGGGGACTTGATTCCTTAAGAAGTCAAGTTCAAATAAAACTCTGGACTGTAATTCTAGAGATCTTAGGGTAGGTATAAATTTTGTGGCTGAATCACAGGACAATTTGGATATGGGATTTCCATCTTTGAGTTTATAATTTATCTTTGGGGAAAACAAGAGTACCTTCTATATTTTGGAAAATAAAACTAATATTTTCTGTGTCTATTGATCACAGTGGAGGGTTCTGAGCCATAATTAAAGAACAGGTTGGGGCAGGGCTTTGTCCCTCTGCAGCATGTGTCTAGGTTTGATCAATGTGTCCCTATTTGCAATTGTAATCATCCGGTCATTTTCTTTTCCTATCTGCTCAGCATGCGACACACATTGCCAGAGCTGTGATTCACAGGCCAGCTGTACCTCCTGCCGAGATCCAAGCAAGGTCCTGCTCTTTGGGGACTGCCAGTATGAGAGCTGTGCCCCACAGTACTATCTTGACATCTCCACCAAGACATGCAGAGGTAAAGCTCTTCCTGAATTGTGTTGAGGAGTCTTTTACTCCATGATACCTCTTTACTATAAATGCCCTGTGCCCCACATTGGGAAAATACCTTCATCAATCATTTTGACTTTCTCTGATGATAGCAAGAAGTATGAATTCATCTGCTCCCTCATTGATTTGTTTTCTAAGCCAATATTTTGAGCACCTACTATGAGCTAGATGTTGTTCCACATATTGGTAACTAGACCTGAGGTGGCAAACTAAAAATGCTCAGGTTATATTTGGCCCATAGGCTTGTTTTGTGTGGCCCACCTAATGTTCTAATATTTTAAAATATTTGGCTATTTGCCTCTTACAAGCCAGAAGACTTCACATACAATAAGAGTTTGAGATTTTCAGTTTCTTTTGGAAAAAATATAAGAAGATCTGGCAATACTGGATTTGTTTTACCACAGTGCAACAATAGGTTGACTGTGTTGCTGTCATCCCCAAGTGTAACATCATCTCCTCAATTTACCACAGTCCCCACCATTCCCTAGTCTATCATGCCAGGCCTATTTCAAAGGACCTTGTAGGTATTTTTATTTACAGTTCCAGATCGATAGACTCTAAACTTAATGAGATCAGGAGTTGTGTATGATTTGTCCACCTTCACTTAACACACTCCAGTGAGCGAAGACAGAATCATTGTCCTTAAGGAATTTTTAAGATGACAATGTCAAATGCCAAGTGCCTGTTTTCCTTGTTCTCCAGTAGTTGGAATTCATGGGCCTTGTGGTTTTTGAACAGCAGTGCTCAGTAAGGGAAAAAAAAATAGAGTTAAGAGCAGATTTTACTTGATTTCTGTTCCATTTCTTCTCTTTATTCCAGCCTCTTTCCATATTTCCCTCTATCCCTCTGGCTCTGGCAGAGAAACTAGAGCTCAGATATGGAGGTCAAACATCTGTCAAGTAAACTTGAGATGCTTTAAGGCTCTGCAAAATTGCACACTTTCCAGTCCAAGAAATTCTACTTGGTTGTCAACTTAGGTGGTCTGCTGTGCTCAAGACCACAGAAGCTTTCTTTTTTATTTTTTTATTTTTTTTCCCCTTCTAACCAGGGGCTGTCAGTGTGTGGTGAAAAATAAGATTATCACAAAGCCTCCCTGTTGTAAATGATTTCATAACTATACTGGCAGTTGCAAGTCTCTGTTTTAGTCTTTTTCCCTCAGGACCCATTCAGCTAAATAAATGAGTGAGATTAACTTTATAAATCTTCTTGGTAGCATGTGTACTGTCTTGCACATTTACCTGCTCCTTTGGGACTTAGAAATATTGCATCAAGATAGAGGAAAGGTGACTAATGAGAGGTTTTCTTAGTTTCTTACCAGGGTGGGAAAGTGGGATTAAGGCAGTCCTGAGTAGAGATGTTCTCTAAGAAAAATATTTTAGGGCAAACACTCACTGAGCTGTTACTATATGCCAGGCGCTGTGTTAAGTTATTGATATTTGATTGATTGATTGTGTTGGTGATTGAACCCAGAGCTTGTACATACTAAGCAACCACTTCACTACTGAGTTACACCTCAGCTAAATTCTTTACCTTCATTAATTCATTTAATCTTCATGATAACCTTATGTAATGGACACTACATTTGTCCCTGTTTTACTAAGACTCAACAAGTTTAAGGGAAGTATAGGATTGTGCACATCAAGAGTAACAAAGCCACAACTTGAATAGCAATTTATTTCAAAACCCAGGTATTTAATCTCACTTCCCCATTCTGTCTTCCACACATGAAATTCTGGCTTCCTTACCAGAGAGAACACTGGCTATCAAACATGAGTTTTCTAATTGTATCGGAATTTCAAGGATCATTAAAAAGAACAGCAGCAACAACTATACTAATTGTTATAACAAAAAAAATACCAGCAATATATTTTCCTGTGCCCCACCCCTGAGTCCATATCAGTATGACTGACGTTGAGCCTGATCATCTGTATTCCTAACAATCCCCCTGGATCATCCAACGTTGCCCCACTAGGGTGCAAGCTCCTTGAAGGCACGGTCTAAACTTCACACTGTTCTGTTCTCCTCGTGTAGTTATATGCATGCCTGCCTATCAAGTGCTTGTTGAATAAATGAACACATGAACAAGAAAGTTCTGCTGCCCAAAATGAGGTCTTATTCCAGTAAGCCATTTCTTTCTGGACACTTCCTTTATCTCTGTTTAAGTCTAACATCACTGTTTCTTTCTGTTGTGTTGGTCAACGCCTGATTTTTGAGAGAGTGAGTTACGTGGCTGATGTCTGTGGCAGTATCAGATATATTCTGATTGGGATCTCTGATGTCTCTTTACCTGTGGGGCACTGAGCATTTGGAGAAAGTCTAGATTAGGCTTGTGGGCAATTTGGCTGCTTCCCATGGAAGACTTTGTATGAAGAGTTGGCATACAAATCCAGGTAGACCCAGCTCTCTGGCAGCCCAGCTGATCAGCAGGCTCTGCCCAAAGTATGGGGTGCTCTTTGTACATGCTCGTGTCTAACATAATTGAGGAACATGAAACCTCAGAGAAGCATCAGGGCTACTGCAGGCACAGGCCTTGATACAACTGCCTTATGGGACATCTCATATTCGTCCTCACTTTACCTCTTGCAGCCACAGACAGTGTCCTCATAAATTAGTCTGTGGGACTGGGGGGTGGACAGAAAGGAAGCTGATCTAACACAGGCTTTCTCTCTAGAGTGTGATTGGAGTTGCAATGCATGCAGTGGTCCTCTGAGAACTGACTGCCTGCAGTGCATGGACGGCTACGTTCTCCAGGAGGGTGCCTGCGTGGAGCAGTGCTCGCCATCTTTCTACCGAGACATGGGCCTCTGCAAGAGTGAGTGTCTGGACACCGCCCCCTCTGTGATCAATGAAGTTTTGGTTGCTGATTTCTGAGAAGCCTGTGACAAGAGTCCCTTCTGGCTTTTTACCCCATTCTGGTTTCTTTCCTAAGAGCTGTCTTTGTTATGAAACTTTCCTTTTCCTTCTACCATGCTCTTATGTGACATGTGCAAAAATTTGAGGCCAGTATGGGAATCTTAGGGTTGTATGATAGGCCATTACTTTTGGGTTTCTTTAAAGATTTGAAATCCTGTCCTCAAGATGGGAAGATTTGTGTACCTGGGCATTCAAACACATGGAAAGACCATGTTGCTCTACCATCTGCCTCCCTGGAATCTCTGTGTATGCCACAAACCTCACCACCAACTCTCTTTGCCCAGTACCTTCTTCAGCCTCAATTAAACACCACAAAATTCTTAGATCCTGAAGTTCCTACCAGGAGTATACAGAGACCATTTCTGAGAGCCTTCCTGAATAATTGACTGGATAAATCAGGAAAAGACTAACACTTAAGTAACACAGTACTGAAAGCCAAGGACTAGTTAATACTAACAATAATCAATAATATCCATCAATCACTTTAGAGTTTGTCTATAATTTTCCATCATTCAATTTGATCTTTACCTGGTAAGGTATGTGGGGCAATATTTTACTCCCATTTTAAAGGGGAGAACCCTGAGACTCATAGAAGTGAAGTAACTTTTCCTCTAACTCTTAAGTATGGTGATCACAAGAAGAACCCTGGCTCCTTGACTCCTCTTGGGGTGCTTTGCCCAGTACCCCAGAAGGTGTTGCTGCCTGATACCTAGTGCTGCCTTGACATAGGGGCCCAGAGCCTCTTGCAAAGCTACATACTTTCCTAATGGCTTGACTTTTGTCTTTTAGGCTGTGACAGTCACTGTCTCCAGTGCCAAGGTCCCCATGAGTGTACCCGCTGTGAAGGGCCATTTCTCCTCTTGGAAGCCCAGTGTGTCCAGGAATGTGGGAAGGGGTACTTTGCAGACCATGCAAAGCACAAATGCTCAGGTAACTTGAATCTAAGCTAAGTTCTCTGATAAGACGTAAGAGTAGCACGTCGCATGTGCTGGTTCTCAGGTAACCAGGAGTATCTGAATTAGAGGCAGAATGAAAACCCAGGGAACCTGGCCTAAGTAATTGATGGCTTCCTATGCACATCTGCCAAATGCTGGTTAAATAGGATATAGGAGTGTAGCCCAATAATTCTCTTGCACAAATCAATATTGTCCTTAAAAGTCTTTATGGAAACAAAGCCAATTTTTTTTTTTTGTTGTTTTATGGAATGTAAAGTTTATATTGAACTACAGTGAGGTGTCTATTACGAGTGTATCAGCCATATTGATATGGACATAGAATTTTCAGTGTGTAGATTAAATCACCCGTAACCCTGATATTGGCATTATATCCTTGAAGAACAGGATCTGGGGAATAATTTGGTGACACATATTGGAGCTTTTATTGTTACACCCAAAGTCTTAATCTCATTGTCCATTGGATAATCCAAGAAAATTTTCTGTTCATTCTCATCATTTCTACCAAACCTTCGTACCATATGCCCCACTTGAAATATTATCTGATGTTTAATAATAATGCCATTAACCAAGCACAGCATTTTATGTTTCACCAAATTTTCTTCATCTGCCTTGTCTCATTTAACATTCACAATGACTTGATAAAATATGACAGATACTATGAATCTTGTTTTACAAGGGAACAGAAAACATACTAAAAAGTGTTGTTATCCAAGGCAACAAACAATCAGATATCAAACCCAGGTTTTCTGATTCCAGTCAAGGTCCTTTATGCTGTGTAACCACTCTATAACAAAATCCCAGCAAAGGAAGCCAAAAAATTAGGCAGTAATCACTCAATTCATAGAAGATTATCAACTTGACCCAAAGAAATAATCCTGTGGTTCTTTAAACAGCTGACTTTCCTCATGCATTTAAAATACTACTACTACTAGTAGTGCTACTATTAATAATAATAATGATAATAATCATAATAACCGTGAGCAGTGGCAGCAGTAGAATACTTGGGCCCTTTCTATGAGTTGGCACTATTCTAGTCACTTCACATTATAACATGTCATCCTGCAACTGTTATTTGTATTAGGTGATATTATTATTCTATTTTTTTTAAACAAAACAAAAAATTGCAGGCATTGTTGAAGGGACTTGTCCAAGGTCACAGCTGATAAGTGATAGAGAAGGAATGGTACCTAAAGACAGTCTATGCCCTTAATCACTACAAATGGCCTCTCTTACAAGTCTACATGATTAACTTTTTAAACAGTCCATCCATGAGCGGTCTTTCTAGATGGCATTGTGAGAGGTGGGGAGTGTGTCTCTCTGTTAAGTTTCCTTCTGAGTATATCGGTTCCCAGGAAATTCTACAGGAGATGATTAGGAGCCTCTTTTGTCACAGTCTGTTGGAGGTGGGGGGACATTTGTTGCTTGTGCTCCAACTCTTGAGGTCACAATTCTTTTATTTTCCTAATCATCCTACCTGGGTATCTGTGCCTTGGTTGTGTGTCATTTATTGTGTCCTCTCTTTGATAGCCTGCCCTCAGGGCTGCTTGCGGTGTAGCCACAGGGACCGATGTCACCTCTGTGATCATGGGTTCTTTCTGAAGAGTGGCCTCTGTGTTTCCAACTGCATTCCTGGATTCTCTGCCCACTCTTCTAATGAAACATGTTCTGGTAAGAGCTCTTCTGGTGGTTTGTTGAATGTACCAGTAATTTTTCTGTGCAAATTCTGGGTTTACTGAAATAATTGATTCAGCATTACCATTTTGGGGGGAAAAAAACAAAAAAAAAAAAACTTGATGCTACTAAAGAATAAGGAACTGTTTATACAACATGGAAAATTAGGAAAACTCAACTTCTATGATCTTTGGAAGGAAAAAAAAAGAAGCAATCTGTGCTCTAAAAGTCACAAGTATAAGATAAGAAATTTGGCATAAATTTAGCTGTGTTCTTGAACTGTAGCCATGTTATGGAAAATTACATATATGTTTATACATGCAATGTACTTACTTGTATTCATATAAACTTGTAGAGTGGACTATGCCAAGATTCAGTGGTGCATCTTTTGTGCACACAGTGGAGATAAGCTATAAATAAGCAATGAACAGGATGAGGAGACTGCTTCAAGAGGTTCATCTGTTGAAACTGGATGAATTTGTTTTTGTTATGAATAACAGGTTAAAGGAAGGGAGCTCATTTCTCCCTGCATACCTCACCTTAAGGTGGATACCTCACCTTAAGTGATAAGAGACAAGCAAATTTAAATTCAGTCCTAATTTTGAATCCCAAAAGTTTTATAGGTAGATAAACCTTAGAAGTGTTCCTTAGCTTTACTGTTTACCAAAAGCATGAGGCATTTTGTAGTATCCACCATCACACATTCTGTCTCTATATTTCTGGACTCTAGAGATATTAAGATTTTCCAAAGGAAAAAAATATCTTTGACTCATTTTCTTAGGATCTTTCTGGAAACCCCATGTACTTGAGAGTCAGCTTACAACTCTTGGGATGTAATACAAGTCAACCCGTGGAAATGAATTCTACTTTCATTAGAATAATCTTATGGTAGATGTTGGTCCCCATGAACCTGGCATTCCTGAACTGCACTGTCTGGCCTAATTGTAGAAGGGAACATTTCCTGTTAAAGACCTTGGCAAAACACCTTGCAGGAGAGAGGATGAATTCTACATCATGGAAGGAAATCCTCATTTATCAGTCAGATGTTTCATGTGTCAGATGTTTTCAAAGTGTATATATTTCACATGAATTCTGAATGTGAGCCACCAACAATCCTACTTCATTGTAGATTAACTGGTACTCTCTAGAGAAAGGTATCATACACCTATCTCTTTTCTTGCCCTCAGTGGATGTGATGTGACAGGTGTATCAGGATAAGACTGTGGTTCTCAAATCTGCCAGCCCATTAGTATAAGCTGGGGGTTTATGAAATTAATGAGGTCCATCCCAGAACATCTAAGTCAGAATATCTGGCAGTAGAGCCCAAGTGTCAGTATTGTTTTTAAAAGTTCCCTGTATGATTCTTTATTTTGTTATTGAGATAAAATTCACAGACACAAAATCCAAACTTTATATAACCCAGTGGTTTTTACTATAGTCACAAAGCTGTATAACTATCACCAAAATCTAATTCCAGCACATTTTTATCATCATAAGAGAAACCTATAGCCATTAGCAGTCTCTGTGCATTTTTCTGTCACTCCAGACCCTGATAACCACTAATCTAGTTTCTGTCTCTATGCATTTGCCTGGTCTAGACATCAGTGGTATCACATAATGTTTCCTCTTTTATATGGCTTCTTGGCATAATATTTTTAAGGTTCATCCACATTGTATCAGGTATTATTACATCATTTTATTTCCTTCTTATGGATAAATAATACGAAATTGTATGGATATACCACATTTTGTTTATCTACTCACTTTTTTTCCCCCAACACTGGGAATCAAACCTGGGGCTTCATGCATTTAGGTAAGGACTTCACCACTGAGCCACATCCCAACATCTCAAGCCCTTGTTTATCTATTGTGGATATATTATGGATATATATTTGCATTATTTTTTCCTTTTGGCTATTATGAACAATGCTGCTCTGAACACTCATGTACGAGTCTTTGTGCGGGCATACATTTTTAATTCTTCTGGATATAAACCTGGGAGTAGAATTCCTGGGTCATAGTACTATATTTAATTGAGGAGCTATGCAACTATATTTCCAAATGACTGCGCCATTTTATACTTCCAGTAACAATGTGCAAGGGTTCCCATTTCTCCACATCCTCACCTGCACTTTTTTATCATCTCTCCTAGTGAAAGTGAAGTGCTATCTAGTTGTGGTTTAGATTTACATTTCCCTGATAATGAAGGTTGTGCACTGTTCATGTGCATATGGGCCTTTTGTATATCTTCTTTGAGGAAAATGCCTACTGAATTTTTACCCTTTTTTAAAATTGGTTATATTTTTCTTCTATTGTTGAGTTATAGGAGTCCTTTATAGATTCTGGGTACAAGTCATTTTTCAGGTGTATGATTTGCAAACGTGTTCTCCCATTCTGTGAGTTGTCTTTTCATTTTGGTGAAGCACAAAAGTTTTTAATTTGGTGATGTTCGACTTACCTATTTTTTTCTTTAGTCACTTGTACTTTTTGTGCCATGAGAAAGCATTGCTTAATTCAGAATCACAAAATTCCACTATTCTACTCCATTCTTGTCATCTCACAGTTTTGTTTTGTTTTGTTTTTTCCCTCCAAGACAGGGTATCACTGTGTTGCCCCGGATGACCCCCAGCTCATGATCTACTTGCTTGAGCCTCCCTTGTAGCTGAGATTACAGGTGCATGTCCCTGCACCCAGCTTGTCTTCTAACAATTTTATGGTTTAACTCTTCCATTGAAGTCCTGTGTCATTCTCATGTGCATCTAGGGGAACGATCACTGAGTTAGAAAGATGCTTATATTCTGTAATAGCCTAGAGTCTCCCCTGTACAGTTATGAATTAACATTACAAGTCAATTTCTTTAAAGCAAATAAATAAGACCTCTTAGTGAATGTGACAAGCCTGAGTTTGGGATTTGTATGTTTCCCAGGCAAGAGGCACACTCCCAGCCTCCATGTGAACGGCTCCTTGACCCTTGCAATTGGTTCAATGAGGCCATTGGACTTTTCCCTCCTGAACATCCAACACCAGGATGGCAGAGTGGAAGACCTCCTGTTCCATGTTGTGAGCACTCCCACCAATGGTCAGCTGGTGCTCTCAAGAAATGGAAAAGAGACTCCGCTGGACAAGGCTGGCCATTTTAGCTGGAAAGATGTAAATGAGAAGAAAGTGCGTTTTATGCACAGCAAAGAAAAGCTCAAGTGAGTCGATGTTGCTGATTTCCTCCCACCTCTTTTCCATCATTGCTTTGGCCCCCACCTCCTCTTTTATAATAGCTCTCCCTTCTCATCTGGGGAAGATCAATACTTCTCAAATGTGTTCAGCTGCCTGTCATCATTTCCCTGTAATTGTTCAGAGAGTGTACTTCTGTTTGAGACATTTTCATTTTATCACATAATTATGGGTAATTCTCTGATGTGACAGGAAAATTCCGAGTATAATTACCCACTTTTTTGGCCCAGTAGAAACAAAACTGGTTACATAGCCAGATGCCAGAGCTGCTTCCTCCCCATGAGGATAACACACAGGGAATAGGGGGCAGATACAGAATGGAGCACATGCTTTTCAAGGTGTGATGTGGCCCCTGGAATTTCAGAGTTGGAAGGAAACTTGGAGTCATAGTTAACTTTTTATTATCCATATTATAAGATTAATTGTGGCTCATTTCTAAGCCCCATCCAGTTTTCTCCTGATGCTTTACTCATGTCTGGCTATCTTCCCCACCCAGCTGACATATGCTTCAGGAATTCAATTGAATGTTAACACTAACCCAAGCAAATATAGCCCTATAATTAGCAGAGTAAATCTACTAAACAGAAATCAGAGAATGCATCCCAAAGATTAGCCTCTTGGATTCTCCTTCACCCTGCTCTGCTTCATTAGTGCAGATAATTCACCATAGACTATTTGTGTAAACAGTGATTTGAAGACCATGGGACAGTGATAAGAACACAGTGAATATTTTCACTGTCAACACTAAATTTGAAGATTTTCTTTTATTATTTTTGTTACTTATTTATTTTGAGGTTCAGGCAAAGCCATAGGTATGGAGAAAAATAGACGGCACTTTCTCTATGGTAGCTGAGAGCTGATGATGCCAGTAACCTCAGAAGGTCATATTCTAGGAATAAGAACAACATTTACTGAGTGCTAACTTTGAGCCAGGCATTATGTTAAACTTTTTACATGAATTATGTATATTTTGCATATTTGTGTGGATTATATATGTTCTCAGTCTACAGATAAGGAAACTGAGACCTGAGAGTATGGATAATCTTGCCTAAGACCTCGCAACCTGAGAGTGTAGAGCTGAGACTCCAACCTGACACTTTCTGAGTCTACAACCCATGCCTCTAGCCACAATGATTTCTGCCTCCCCAGTATTGTAGGGACAATAGGCATGCTTTCATCCTCAAGGGGCTAAGATCACTACACAGAGAAAAATGTTGTGCTACAGAGATGGAATGTTTGAAGCCTTCGAGTCACTCATCAAATTCCTGCTCCATTTCTTCATTTATTTTTTCTACAAGTATAGTTCTTAAGTATCCACATATCTCTCTCTCTCCTTCTCTCCCTCTCTCTGTCTCTGTCTCTCTATCTCTCTCTTCCTCTCTCTCCCTCTCTCTCATGCACACACAGACATACAGAGCTTCACAGTGGAATCCCTTATGAAAAGCATAAAGCTTCACAGACAACCAGCATTAACCCTCTTGATTTAACATCTTTAACCTCACATAACCTGCAGAATCTTAAGTTTTACACCCCTAAATAGGACAAAGAATGACATTTTAGGGAATTCCTACAGGTCTCTTCTTCTAGGTACCTATTTTAATACTGGATTTTCTTTACCTAAAAATTCAAACCAAATAACAGAGGGATAATAAAATGAGGTTGGCAGAAACTTGTGAAAAATAAAATTGTCTTTGAATGACAGAGAAGCAAAAGGGGCAGCTTGCTGAATAACTTTGTGTGCTTTGTTCTTTTCCATGATAAAACTGACCACGATTCTTTGATGAAAATTCTTTAGGATTGGATTCCCCTGGGATTAGAATGCTGCTGTGGAGTAAAAGACAACTTGTAAATATAGTCAGAGTGGCTGTGATAAGCTAGTAGTGCTCAGATGCAGAGCACTGTTAGTGGGACCTAAGGGCCACCAAAAATAATTTCTCCTTCTTGGTTCTTTCCATTGTTTCTGTCAGTTGCATCCTCTTGAAGCTTGGAGGTGGCAGCAAAAAAAGGCAGGATTTAGATAGGGCAGAAAAGAAAGGAGTGGTTGGAATAGGAGGGAAGGCAAGAATATAATTTTTAAAAAGTCAGGTTTGTTGGGCTATAATTTGCATTCAATAAAATTCCCTATTTTAAAGCACGCTGTTCTATGAGTGTTAACAGATCTATATGGTATTATTACCACAGTCACAGTCAAGACATAAAACAGTTCCATTACACCCCACCCCAAAATACCTTTTTTATAGTCACTGCCTTTCTTCCAGCACCTGATCTGGTTTTCAGCCCTATGGTTTTGCCCTTTCTAAAATACCCCATGAATGCAGTCAGACAGTATGTGGTCTTTTGTTTCTGGCATTTTCTACAGTGCTTTTGAGATCCATCCACATTCTTTCAAGTATGAATAGTTAGTTCCAAGAATACCTTTTAAAGAACCTTTGAAACAATGGTCCCTGCAGTAGACAAGAATTCCAAACTCCAGTGATGCATTAACCACATATCTCACCAGCTATCGGTGAGTTCTGTGCTTGGATCAGCTTTAAAGGTGGGCAACTCTTCCCTCCCCTTCCAACAGTCTCTGAAGCTGCTGGAACAAAACTCTTTTAAAGGGATTCAACCCACAGCCAAGGGTGATCCTTCTTTTATTGTTAATTGGGACTGTTTGGTTGCAAGTAACAAAAATCAACTTGAACTAGATTAAACAAAAGAGTGAGGCTTATTATAACGTTGCAGAGGTGGCTCAGATCTCAGACTTGAAGAGCACTGGTGCTCTGGGCAAGTCCAGAAGCTAGAACGGGAAATGCTGAGCGGGACTCAAACCTTCTCTCGTCCCTGTGTCTCTTTGCTCATAGACTTCATTGACCTGTCTCCCACAGGCAGGCTTATTGCAACATTCTCATTCACATGGTAGGTTCTGGTTACCCCATAGTTGAATGGTGAGACTGACTCAGGCCAAGTCCAAATTTCCACGGAAGAACAAGCCATTCTTCCCTAGTCCTGTCCACAATGAGTGTTGGAGTGGTAGGGAGATAGATATTGCAAACATTGTTATTGGGTGTCCATTCCTATGAATTGGGAAGGGGCAGGAAGGAAGGTTTGTTGAAAGAAGGAATCACTGGGAACTGGTCAGAGATTATAGAAGGTTTCTCTCCATTCTATAATGCAAAATAATGTATCACTAATCTGTCTTGGCCTGACATCTAATTTTCCAGCTGTTTGTATATTTCAGTTTAGAAAAATAGGGAACAAAATAGTTATATTATTATTATGTTATAACAAGATCAAAGAACACAAAGCATTTTTACCTGCATTTTACTATGTCATCTTTGGTAATTTCCGTTTACAGTTCAGATATTATGTTACTGTAGTGGTTTGATGCAAAGTTTTACATACACATAACCTGAAAATATTTTTAATCCTTATCTTTCTACAGAATAATCTAATGATTGTATTTTCTCATTCCTTTTTGGGGGAATTCTTTAGGAAAGGTTACTTTTCCTTGAAAATTAGTGACCAGCAGTTCTTCTCTGAACCACAGCTGATCAACATACAAGCGTTTTCAACACAGGTAATAAAGATACCAAGTGGTTAACAATTTCACATACCTACTAATTCTCAAGAGCAAATTAAGGCTTCTTTTAGTTTTAGCAAAAATGATTGAGCTAAATTAATTTAGTTTTATTACGAAATGCCTCTTGAGTAATTTTTAGTACTTTTGGTAATCACATCAACAATAGCAATTACTGATGCATGTATAGTTAGTTCTCAGTGTTTCGCAAAAGCTATCAGTTGATCCTATGCCAATCTTATGACATACTATTATCTCCAATTTATAGTTAAGGAGACTGAGGCACAGGAGGTTAAGTAATGTGTCTGTTGTGATGTAGCTAATAGTCAAGATTTGTGCCCCGCAGACCTGGCTTCAGAGTCTGTGGTCTAAACCATTACCTTGTTGTGACTTACTTTTACTATACCAAACCTGACACTAGTCCTGCAGAATAAAGTCTTCCAGTTGTTAAGACTTTCCTTATTTCTAAGCAAATAAGTTTATTGTATGTCAGTATTTCTCTATCAAGGGTATAGAATCATCAGTAGTTGGAGGATCTTACATCAGGTGTCAGTGTGGTCATCAGCCAAACACAGATCTGAGGAAATCATGGTAGAAGCTATAAGACACAGTGTAATGGCCCTTCACGCTCATCTCTTATCACTCACTCTGTCAAGTTGTACTTATATGTCCAGAATACACACAGCGGTAGAAGCTCTGAGAACTGGGCTTGAGGGATTGAACAGCTAAAACAATAGGAAGATGGTGTGTGTGTGTGTGTGTGTGTGTGTGTATCCATACATTGTTAACAGCAAGAGAGTGGGACATGATATTGAGAACTAAGACTACCTAAATACCCAGGCCTTATTATTGCATTAATCATGATTCCAGCAAGGACACTAGATTATTGTTTTTAACTCATATATTTATCTTTTTGATCAAAAATGAAAAAAAAAAAAATGGGAAGGACCACATAGACTTGAAGAAGTGACTGCCCCATGGTGTTAATAACCCAACTCAGCTCTTCTTAATGATATTGTCACATCAGGGATAACTTGAAGTTTAGGAGTGATTATAAATTAATCCTACTGAAGTATGTAAATTTTGTTTTAATTAAAGCTAAAACATGTCATCTCTGTAAATATAGGCCAAAGGTCCAAATTCAGTCCTAGAATGTACTGGCTTAGGTGTTCCTTAATACTTAAACATTTTGCTTTGACCTCTTCATTTGGGCTAGTATAGTTACTCCAATGAAAGACCCAGGGTAGGTATTAGCAGGTAACTTTCTGAGATGGTGCGTTCCCACAGTTTCTTGAATTTTGTTTGTTTTCCACTTTCCCCAAGTGAGTAGATAATGAGGGCACATTTTATTTATGTATTGTATGATAAACTCTTATCATTTTAACTTTTTTAAAGTGGAATTTTAAAAAGAAATTTAAATTTCTTAAAATTTAACTTATTTTTGTTCCTTGAAATTTTGTGATATTTCAGTATAGTCTTGAGCCTCCCTGAAATTTTCTCATGTAACTGAATTTAGTTTTTTCTATTTATGGACTTTGATATCACCTTTGACCTTTCCTCTTTCAGAATATGTGGAGCCATTCATTCCCATGTATAGACACACAGCTTTAGAATTCTCAGGAATTTTGAGGAGTAGCTACCATCTAATTTTCCACTATGTGATTACCATAATGATGCATTAGTTAAACATTACTTTAATGGAAATTTTAATCTCTGGGAGGTCAGGAAGGTGCTTGAGTAGTTTTTTTAAAAGCCATTTGGAATAAAGAAGACAATATGTTGAGAAAAGTCTGAGATGGTTTAGCTTCAAATGGTATAAAAAAACTAAGAAAATGTTTTCTTTGGCTTCTGGCCTTGTTGAGTGTATGTGTGTGAGTTTTTTTCTGTTGTGACTCACTAACTTTTTTCTTCACGAAAGAACATTTTATCTGCTTACTCAAGTTGGTGGGGAGGGGGGGACCAAACAATCCCAAGGAAAACATATTAAAGTTTGCTATATTAGCAGTGTTGTAAGAATTAACCAGTGTCTAAGAATTAAGCCTTACTCATCCAGATCATGATCCTGTGGGCTTTCTAAGCTGAGCTGGGATGGGACTCTGTCAAGATTTGAATGGGAGAACTTGAAAAAACTTGCTGGGAGGGACCAGAAATAGCATGACTTCAGAATACAAAAGTACCTTACTCGGAGTCAGCATATTGCATTGTGGCCTAGAGTGAAGCACTTAACTCCCACAGGCAAGGTCAAAAATTCTATAGCTCCTGTTAGTCTTTATTGAATGCAGACAACTGACTGGGCTCCCTGTCACTGAGCTGATCTCACTGACAATGTAGAGTATGTAGTGCCAATCAAGAGAGCAGATGAAGTAGAAATTTAGAAGCTAGTAGCCCTTTTTGATTGCCTTTTATCAAGACTGTGGTCTTAAATCGACTTGAGAGACCTCCAGAGCCCAGGGGTGTGAAGTAACCTCAACCACTACGCTTACTATGACCAACTGCTCCTCTGACAAAGGCTTTCACCATGGAACAGGGTTACTACTTTGCCAGAGCACCTACAGTTTCTTAATAGGTATAGAAATGTCAATCAGGTTATCACATTGATCCACCAGGTTGCCCTCTCTTTCCCTATGAAATGACTATTCTTCCCCTCTTCCCTTCAACTCCACAGGCCCCTTATGTGCTGAGAAATGAGGTTCTCCACATTAGCAGAGGAGAGCAGGGAACCATCACCACCCAGCTCCTTGACATTCGGGATGATGACAATCCACAGGATGTGGTTGTTGAAGTGCTTGATCCTCCACTTCATGGCCAGTTGCTCCAAACTCTTCAGTCTCCCACAGTTCCTATCTATCATTTCCGGCTGGATGAACTCTCCAGAGGCCTTCTCCTCTATGCTCACGATGGCTCAGAGAGCACATCTGATGTTGCAGTCTTGCAGGCCAATGATGGACACTCCTTCCAAAATATACTGTTTCATGTAAAGACTGTGCCCAAGGTAGGTGGCATTCCTAGTTTCATTCCTTGCACCTAAATATGAAGTTTGCTGATATTCTTTTGCAATGCTTATAAAGTTAGGATATGAGTAGTTGATTCATTTATTCTACCATAACCTGTTACACGGGTGCTCATTAAGTACCTATTATATAAGTAATATATTTTGGCAGTAATATATTTTGTTAGGCACACACTTGATCTCTATAAATAGGATGATTTGCAATCCTTTTGTTGACCTACTGCTGTGAAACTGTGTTATTATTCACTGATCCTTTTGTCTTCTGCCTGAGAATCAAGGCATCTTTGTATTTGTATGCCCTTCTAAAATAGCTCATGAAATGAGAAACTCTTGGTCAGTAATCTTAATGAATTAAAGGGGACAGTTCAGCCATCCTGTTAGCCTGTTAGCCCAACTGAAATGGGATGAAGGAACCCTCTCTTTTGGTAATCATAAGGGTCTTTGGCCTAGGGGCTAAAAGTGAATTTGTCATTCTGAGTCACTGATGTGTCACCTTATTTTCTTCCTATTTCCATGAGTGCCAGTGCTCTTATTATTTTTCTTTGAAACAGTTTGGTTTGTGTGTGTGTGTGTGCACATGACCTCATTCTAACAAATTCTATTAATGCAATCATGGACTTAATGTCTATATTATACTTTTTCTGAACTACTAAAATATAACCTTTCTATAAAATATTATCTGTGTACTGCCTCTTTGGATATTACAAATGAGATGGTTATCACACTTAAGGAAATACTGGGATAACTTGTGCTAGATCATAGGTTATTGAAAAATATTTTCAAGTCTGGGCACGGTGGCGCACACCTATGATCCCAGCAGCTCAGGAGGCAGAGGCAAGAGGATCACAAGTTTGAGGTAAGCCTCAGCAATTTAGTGAGACCCACAGCAACTTAGTGAAACCCTGTTTCAAACTTAGGAAAAACAAAGAAGGCTTAGAATATAGCTCAGTGGTAAAGAACACCTGAGTTCAATCCCTAGTACTCCCCAAAATCTTTTCTTCAAAATTTAGTGATATTTCACTGGAAGCCCTTTTCTCAGTAGCATCATGAATGCCTCTTTTCCATGCCAGTAGTTTAGAAAACACATTTTTTTTAAACTTTTCATTCCAAATATCACTATCTACAGAGTTGTCACTAATGATTAGCTAGAGAGATTGACTTGCTGAGGACCGTTTAAAATCACTTGTCACTTTCTCACCAATGATCACTCTAAATTTGCAGTGGAGCCTCCTGAAGGGAAGCAACTGAATCTAATATGGTCTGCTAACTAGTTCCTCAGTCTCTAGTCTCATTATTTTCAGCAGCTGAAAACAGTGATGGTGGCGAGCAGGAGAGATGGGAGGACGTGAAGGCTGATTATGAGAAGGAGTTGGCAGATGGCCACCTCGTAGCTAATCCTAATTATCGCCCTCCTGCAATCACCCTGGGAGATGAAGTCTAGACAGATGCAGAAAGTTTTCTTCCTTCTTTGTTTCCTTCCAAAGGCAGTCCTGGATTTCAGTTCAACCCTCATGACTACCTTTCCTATTATGGTTCCAGTCTCCATTTGGGGAGTTCAGTTCATTGTATCACACAATCATTTTGTGTGGAAAGGCTCACAGCTGAAGGGCGTCTCTAGGATTTTAGCTGCTTTGACTAACAAAACTAATAAAAATAGAATTTTCATCCTTAAATGAGATACAAGGCACAGAGGTTTGGAATGCTTGCAGTCCCTGTAACTTGCAAGTCATTAAGTGTTTTTAATGTGTCTGCTTGTGATTCCTAAAAGGAGTGTAGGTTGGCCCTCCCTCTTCCCCTTTCCCTTCTTACCATCTTATATACTGCTGTGGTTGTGGATCCATGATGTAACTCTTAAACATGAAGAGGAACAATGAAACCAGTGGCCAGAGCCTTCACATGCATCAGGATATGCTAATAAACTTGACTGTAATTTGTTGCTATTATGCAAATATATACTATTTTTCCCTTTAGGAACTCAGAATACTTTTTCCTTCTACCACTTCTCCTGATGCTTATGCTATCTTGGTGAAGAAGGTTAAAATAGCAACTATTATGACCTTTTTTCTTCTAGACAAAATTCTACCATGAGTGGAAGGGTTTTTTGTTTATCTGTTTGTTTTGTTTTTAACATTTATTGGACACTAAAGCTTGATGTGAATTGTTGCTTTTGATCTGCAGAATTATTCTGTGATATTTGTACAATTATCTTTAATTTTCCAAAAGAGGAAACTAAAGCGTAAAGAAGTTTTACAACATCCATTTTTATAAAGGTGGTTTAGTGCTGGGGCTGTGATTTCATTTTAAGTCCATCTGCCTCCTGTGTTTAACTATCAGCCTCTTTTCTTTCTGGCCTGTGTTTTTCCATGTTTGGGTAATACATGTTCTTATCCCCTAAATGGATAAAATGAAGACAATTATTTAGTCATTTTCTCAATATCCTGTCCAAGCAGGCTGGGCCCCAGGCCTCCTGGACTCTTCCTTCTGGACTTAACCACAGCTTATTATAGGCGAGGCTATTTATTATCAGAAGTCTATTGGGCACGAGAAGAAAAATATGGCCTCAGCTGTTACAGCATCCAATAGTTGTGCAGTCAGACATGATTGGTTTCATTCTAATAGCCATTTCGGAAGATGGGCATGAGAGGTCTTAGCCTGAGGCTACTTGTATGTTAAATTTGGAGAGGGGCCAGTTATTGGCTAATGTCTAGCTGGCAGCTTAAATGGAATGGCCAAAGGATCTCAGTTTTGTGAATGGATGTACTTATTAACCCTAGTATTGTTCAACAGAAACTTAGCCTGCTTCTCTATTCCTTCTGAGAGGAAGGAATTGAAAAATGAATCTTTGTGAGTAGAGGGACTATTTCAGTTTCAGTCCCTTGAACCCAGCATATTATAGGGGTTTGGTGCATTTCTTTTGGCTGGGTACATGAGTGACAGAAGCAAGGGCCTGAGGGGGCAGGTGCCTGTGTCCCTGTCTTGCCATAGATTTCTGTGTTAGAAGCGAAGCACCCTCAGCACCTCTGCTGCCTCTATGGAGGCTCATCTGGGACTGAGCCTTGTTTTTCATGCTATACACCACTTCCCCAAACTTGACCTGGCAGTGAATAAACTTGACTGCCACCTCCAGGCATGTACTGAGCTGCTGAGGAAATGGAACCAGGATTGATGCTGAAACGTGTCCAGTTAGAGGCAAAAAGAAAGAAAGAAAAAGTAATAAAGAATGCCCTGCTGAACAGGCTTTCATTAATTGGGTGGATTACCAACCCCAAGTCTGCTAGATGACTCCAAAGTAATCCAACATCCAATAAGGGCTAAACTGGCCTGGGGAAAGAAGCCTGATGGGCTTCTTTCTGCTCCTGGACTTTCAAGGAATCATCTGCTTTCCCATTAATTAAGGTTCCTGTGGAAATTGTGCCTTTTTTCTATTTTGACAATAAATCTGATGATCTTTCTGACCTTGCTTATTGTTGTTTGAATGGTTGTTTGCTGCAGCTGGGTAATGCTTTGATGTTAAAAGCCCCCACTGTCATACTATGCACTGGATAGAAAATTCTATCCTTGTGGTTCATTTCTGGCTGTGGTAATGCCTGTGGGCAGCTACAAAGCACTGTAGTGTTTCCCCTTGGTTTCATCAACGACTACCTTTCATTGGTGGTCTTACAGGGATACAGTTAGTTTGATAATAATGATGTTTGTAAGAATTACAGATATCAATGGCAAAAAATGTTTATTTGTATGAATAAGAGCCTGTTTCACAAATCAATAAATCCTTGCCACATATGAGGGTTTTACTTTTTCCGCAGAGCTTGCTTAGCCTGTTTAATTCAGTGTCTCAAAATTACATGCTCAGAAACATTTTGTTGATATTAATATTTACATCAGTAGACATCTACATGAAGCAAAGGTCCTGTATTCCTCACGCGAAGTAGCAAGCCTCTGAGGCTCATGCCCACCTTAACAAACACAGAAACTTTCTAATTAGCTTCTCCTCTTTCTTCCTGCTGATTAATTTTACCTTATATCTGCCACACCGCACGTTCCTTCCCTAAAGTCCACAAAGTCCTACTAGATTAAATCTTAAAAGTCATGGTATAAATGAAATTTTACAAATTAAGGCATGTGTTTACAGAATAAGTGAAATGATGGGGTCACTGTTATATCCAGCTATAGTCATTTTCTAAATAGTGAAGTTTTTAAAACTTTGTCTTGCATATTTTGGCCTGGGATTGGAATACACTATCATTTGAGCTAAAGTTACATCCTTGATGAGACCCAACCTTTTAATTTATGGGATTGGGAACTTTCATTTTATGGGTGAGATTTTTCCTCCAAAAGATGGAGGTTTATGCTCTTACTTCTGGTTTGCAACATTAATATTTTTACTCATAATAAATATGTAATGGCTAAACTTTATTACCAACATTTGTTTGCCTATTGTTCTATGAAATGAATTAGAAGAACTATTTAATATAAAGCACTGTTTTAATCATGCCCTCAATTTTACTTGTTGAAATTTCATCGCCTGCTAATGTACTCTGGAGGATATATCAAACCTCACTGGGCAGGAGATTATTCAACTAGTAATACAGCTAATTTCTTGAGCTGACAGGGATATATGAACCAATGTGCAAGAAAAAAAAGAAAACCTACAAGAAGACAAAGAAATCCCAAAATGTCAGAACCACTGGGAAAATTAGGTTAAAATTTAGCTTTTTGGACAGTTTACCTATAGAAAAGAACTTATAACCATCTGTTCTCAAATAGTCCCTCACTCTCTCCCAGAAGAAAACAAAACAACAACAAAAAACATTATCATGATGAGTGAGAAGATTTATGCTTCTTTTTTTAAAACTACTTTATTGAGTATAATTGGTAAGTAAAAACCTCTACATATTTAATATACACAATTCAGTGAGTTTGGAGATAGGCACACACCCATAAAACCATCACCACTTCAGAGTCATAGACACCATCACCTACCAAAGTTCCCTCCTGACCCATTTAATGTTATTACTTATCTTTATGGTAAGAACATTTTACATAAGATCGCTCCTCTTAGCAATTTTGAAGTCTACCACACAGCATTGTTAACTATAGGCATTATACTATATAGATTTCAGAATTTCTTTATCTTATAGAACTGAAACTTTATGCCCTTTGACTATTATCTCCCTATTTCCTGTCTTGTAGCTTCCACCAACTGCTGTTTTACACTCTGTTTCTATAAGTTTGACTTTTTTAGATTCCACCTATAAGCAAGATTATACTTTTTTTTTCCCCTTTGTGTCTGGCTTATTTCACTTAGCTAAATGTCCCCAAGTCCATCCATGTTGTTATGAATACAGGATTTCCTTCTTCTTTGAAGCTGAATAATGTTTATTTTCCTATGTGATTTTATGACTTTTTGTAGTGGTATACATGGATTCCTTTCTCTCTCTCTCTCTTTTTTTTTTTTTTTGTATACTGCAGACTCTTTTGTGACTACCACAAAGCTTACAAAAAACATCTTATAGCTATGATAGTCCATTACAAGATGATAACAGTTTCTCTACAATCACATACAAAACTCTCCACTTTTACTTCTCCCTGCCTCTCACCATTTTGTTATTGGTATTTTAATTTATATTCCTGTAAGTCATAATTCCATTAATAAGTTTTATAGCTATCATTATTTTTGATAATTTTTTTCTTTTAACTTTTATACTAGAGTCATATTACCATGACTGTGTAAATACTATATAAATAGTAATTATACTGTATATTGGGACTAATGACTAGAAAAGTCTCTACATGTTCACCACACACGATTTTTTTTTTTCCAGGTATTTTTGTCTGTAGTTGGTTGAATCCATAGATGCAGAGCCCATGGATATAGAAGGCCAACTGTATTTTGCTCTAGCAGTATTTTCTGCGTTCATGTGTTTTCATGTTGCCAATTAACATCTTTTCATTTCAACTTGAAGAACTTTGGCATTTTTTTGTGAGACAGGACCAGTCATGATAAATTCTGTTGGCTTTTGTTTGGGAAAGTCTTTATCGCTTCTTAATTTCTGAACGACAGCTTTGCCGGTAAATTATTCCTGGTTGGCAGTTTTTGTCTTTAAACACTTTGATTATATCATTCCACTCACCTGGCCTACAAGGTTTCTGCTGAGTAATCCACTGCTAGTTTTACAGGGTTCCTTGTAATGTGATAGGCCATTTTTCTCTTGAGAATGTTTTTTTTTCTTTCTTTTTATTTATTTTTATTCTAATTTGTTATACGTTTGCAGAGTGCAATTCATTTCATATTACAACAAAAAGAGCACAATTTTTCAAGTTGCTGGTTTTATATAAAGTATTTTTACAACAATTGTGTCTTCATACATGTACTTAGGGTAATGATGGCTAACTCATTCTACCATTATTCCTATCCCCTTGCCTCCTCCTCTACCTCCCCCATGAAGACTTTATGTTCAATCTATTTGGAGTTCTTCGGGCTTAATTAATCTATATTTAATTTCCCTACCCAGATTTGGAAATTTTTCTGTCATTGCTTCTGTTTTGTTTTGTTGATTTATACAAATGAAGTTTATATGACATGCAGTGAACTATTTTAAAGTGAATAATTCAGTCACATTTAATGCATTTGTAAGGTTGTACAACCACTACCTAGAGCTAATTCCAAAACATATCCTTCCCCCAAAATGAAACCTTACTCCTCTTGGAGTAGTTATTCCCAGTTCACCTCCTCCCTTGTACTCCTTCCTCCCCCACGCCCTTGCTAAACAACAATCTGCTTTCTGTTTCTATTTTACCCACTCTGGATGTTACATTTAAGTGGAATCATGCAGTTTGTGACTTTTTGTACCTGACTTCATTTAACATAATTTTTAAAATTTCTTTTGTTTGTTCTAAATAGTTATACAACTATAAATCATTATACATGATGGTAAAATGCATTTTGACACAATTTCCATAAATGGAGTATAACTTCTCGTTCTGAATGTACATGATGTAGAATCATACTGGTCATGTAGTCATAGGGTAATAGATAGGGTAATAATGTATGATTCATTCTACTATCCTTCCTAGCCTCATGCTGCCTCCCCTTCCTTCACTCCCCTCTGTCTAATCATTATTTCTCTATTTTTTTTGTTGGGGTGGGGGGCTTACAGAGATTAAACTCAGGGTCACTCGACCACTGAGCCACATTCCCAGCCCTATTTTGTATTTTATTTAGACGGGGTCTCACTGAGTTGCCTAGCACCTCACTTTTGCTGAGGCTGACTTTGAACTCTCAATCCTCTTGTCTCAGCCTCCCAAGCCACTGGAATTACAGGCATGTGCCACTGAGCCCAACTCATTATTACTTTAAGCCTTTTGCCCTTTTCTCTTGACACTGAGCTATGCCATCTTGAAGAGGGTGATATGGATTAAATGAAACATTTTTTCTTATCCTCTTCAGTGTTCCGCCACAGTGCTGGAACCTTTTATCTGGACTCATGGGCTCTGATGAAGGTATCTATGGGTTGTAGTTAAAATTAGGGTTTCCACCAGTGTGTAGCTTAGTGGTAGAGTACGGGCTTAGCATGCACAAGGGCATGAGTTTGATCTCCAGCACTACAAAACATTTTATAGGGTTGTATAGGGTTTCTGTGGGGGGTTGGGGGCTAAAACCTCCTATTCCACCATCTTGTTGACATTCAAGAATTGTACTTCTTGTCCTTAGTGTCATTCATTTCTTCTTAAGTACCAAAAGCAACAATTCAGAATTGGAGGCATATATACTATTCATTTTAAGCTTAAATATTCTAAAAAGACCCACTGTGAGCCACTCTAAAAGATTGCAGTCTCTAATCTGGCAATAGTTCTTGGTACTTGAACACTCAAGTACTGCACGTCTCCTGGACGCTTTTTCAAATGTGGATTTCTATTCAGGAGGCCTGATTCAGAAGATGGGGGTAAGGGCCAAGATTCTATGTATCTTGAGTTTCTAGGTGCTACTGTTCTCTAAGCACTGAGTTACAAGTGGTACTATTTCCTGAACAGTTACACAGGAATAATAAAGAACTGTATTGATAATGTACAGTCAAGACAGAGATGTAGTGCAGTGCCATCTGGGGAATGTGTGCTCAGGTCCCAGTACTTATTTGCTTAGAATACCAAATAAATAAATAAATAATAAAATTTTAAAAATTGCCCAGTCCAGTAATGTAATTATTGACATATAATTGATTTCTATAACCAAAATTAAAGTTGACTAGGCTGCTTCTATTAGAAATATTCCTAGCAATTATGAAACCTGTGCCCCGGTGTATCATGACATCTTAAACTCTCCTGGAGTTAGAGCCTTTTCTCCCAGAATTCTGGTAGATTATATGCAAAGTTACTGAAACACTTTTGATGTTTTCATAATAGCATGGTAGATCCTTTGTGAAAGAGAAAATTCTCTGGGATTTTTGCCCCTGAGCACCAATCAGGATAGGACTGTTCTCTTGCGCACCACTTGACTCAGTTTCCTGGTACATGTGGTGAAAACGGGCATGACTGACCTCTAAGAGGTGAAACACTCAAATGCCAAGCAAGTGCAAAAGAATAGCTGTTGCCTTCTCTTCTGAGTGTTCTCCTAAGTGTGCTGTTTGCTGTGTTGTTTATGGGCATATTTGAAAATAACAACAATAACTTAGAAAACCATCCTTTCTGAAATGTCCTATTTTAAAATATCAGATTCACTGATTTTTGAAGTACAAAAACAAACTGAAAACTGAACATTGGCAGCCCCACCCATTGCATTCTGTGGAAACTGTCAATTATGAGGTTTGGGAAGAGGGTGTACACCTTGTAAATCAGGAATGGCAGCACTTTTTAATGACATTAGTTTAGCAATTAAAGTGATGGCTTTCTCAGGAGTGCTAAATAGGTGATTTCTTCCAGCCAGCTACTCTCCACTGTTGTCGGTTCACTTTCAATCAGCCATCAGGCCTGTCAATTTCACTCTGTAGTGTTTCTAGAATCTGTTTCTAACTATTCATTCCCACTGCGATTACTCTCTCACAGGCCTTGATCTTCTTTCCCCTGAGCCATTGCAAGAACTTGTTAAATGATTTCTCCAGCTCCAGATTCATCCCAATGCTAGTCACCTCCATCTCTTGCCCTTGGAGGCTATCTTTCTAAAGACAGACTGATCGTTCCATCGGTATGATCATCCCATTTCCTTCCCTGAAGACACCTGTTTTCTTTCCACTGCCTATAAGATGAATTGAGACTTTTAGCATAGCTTCTACCCTTTACTAGCCTTCCTGAAGACACTGTCACTTTTTATCCACCCTTCCCCTGGCTTCCTAAGCTCTACTGGCACCAAACAGTTGGACATTTAACAAACACAGTGTGTTGTCTCGCATTTTTGCCTTTGCTTAAGCTGGGCCCTCTGCCTAAAATCTGTTTTACCACCTCTCTACTTAGAAAGTCCAATTTTTGGTATTCAGAAATGAATGATTCTTCTTTAGGAAAATCTTCTGGAGAGTTCCTTCTTCTATGGCCTCATGGCTCCCTGCTGAAGCTTCTTAAAGAGCATCACTGTGAAGCATCCTAATTATCTGATAATTGTGTGTTGCTCCTTCTGAAGTTGAGATCCTGCTTTCAAACATTGCTACATATTCTAGTTCTGTAGCAAAGGAGCTGGCAAATAATAGGTACTCAATGAATAACCTTTTGAATATAGTGCATGGTGAGGACAGAAAGACAGGTAGATAGACAAAAGAAAGAAAGAAATGGAGAGACATAGTCTTCCTGAATGATATAAATTATTGGCTCATGAAAAAAAAGCAGAATGTATACACTTATAAATTTATATATGCATATATCTACACATAATGTATACCCATGGTTCATACTATGACTCTAAACTATAAATATCTCTTTCTTAACAGATGATCTTTTGCAACAACAGGACTTGATAACTAGTGCTTTTCAGTATTAATGTGTTTGTATTATGCTCAGACCCAGTTCTGCCCTTTTTCCCTTATTCTAGAATGATGGAGCACTTCGGCTTGTGGCTAACTCGATGGTATGGGTTCCAGAAGGGGGGATGCTGCAGATTACCAACAGAATCTTACAGGCTGAAGCTCCAGGTGCCAGCGCTGAAGATATTGTCTATAAGATCACACAAGATCACCCTCAGTTTGGTAATTTTTTTTTTTCTTTGCATGGTTTCAGCTCTGCATTCAGCAGTCTAGGACTTGCTTTTGTACAATGCCATGAGCAAGGTTGCAGTTCCAGTGAACTCTCTAATTTTATACACCTCTCTTAAAAGCAGAGGCATTTCCACACCTACCACACTGTCCACATTTGCTAGGTAGGGAGTAGATTTTATAAATAGATTATATATAACAGCTAAAACTTAATTTAAATTTGTAATAACTTAATTCTGCACACTAGAAACCTGTGATAAACCAGCCTGCTAACAGTCACTGACTAACTAATTGATGTCAGTTAAATTTCAAAGTCAGGCTCTCAAACTCTACCTTATGTCCTTCTCAGACCATCACCAGGCTTCTTGATGTGACTTTTAAAAAGTATGTTTCGCAGAAACATTCTTCAGTGTTCTCCACTGTTACTTCTTCCAGAAAGATAGTAGAATACAATAACCTGAGAAATTGCCCATTGTCATTGCCTAAAAATGTGGATAAAGTGTAGCAAGAATTGTAAGGTGTTCGTAGCTGAGCATCCAAGATTGTAAAGCATTCATAGCTGAGCACCCAAGAATAGAGAGAAACTCCAGGTGCCAGCAGCAAGGAAGGCACTGGAGTGAGTCTGCAAGAGCTCAGGGTACAGCTTCTCTGAGAGAGGCGCTCTGAGTCTCAGGAATCTGGGAACTTGGAAGTTAAGATTCATGCACAAACAGGGAGCTGGAATTAAGACCCTGCTTAAAACCAGGGCTCTGGAAGGATTGTCTTCACTTAGAGAGACAGAATAGGAAAGAAGAGGCTCACCAGCACAGAGACCTGCCTTTCTCAGAGCAGAGCAAAATGTCTGTTGAGAATTTAGAACTTCTAGCCTATTTCTCCTTCAGATCTAGGGTTAAATTATGATAAATGCCTTGTGCACAACACCCAAAATGGAGACTTTATATGAAAATTAATCTAAGGCCAATGACACTTCTTGGGTTCCATGTAGAAAGTATAAACCACTGTAACAAGGCCCACCCTCCACCAGGCCACTAGGACTCTCAGATCAATCCACTGAGGATTAGTTCAGAATTTAAAACCATAGAACAGGAGGACACAAAACCAAAATAAACAAGGTGATTAAAACCCCAAGAATTTCAAAGAAAGGAACAATCACAAAAACTATGAAATAGGTATGTGTAAAATGGTTTAAAGACCTAAAAGAAGGAGTTAAAGCTGAAAGAAAATTTCAAAATGCAGTATAAATAAAGGAATAAATATAAATATAAATATAAATATAAATATTATGTAAATATTTATAAATAAAGTTGTGTTTTGTTTGTGGTGGGGTCTGGTGTTGTCTACACTGGCCTTGAACTCCTGGACTCAAGGCATCCTTATGAGTCATCCTCCCACCTGCTGGGACTATAGACATGTGCCACTGCACCCAGCTTAGGCAGATTTTTTTTTTAAGTACTTAAATGGATCATCTAAAAATGAAAATTATATTCATAAAAAGTGAAAACCCACTTGGCACATTAAAAAGCCAAGAAAGAATAATTTTTTTTCATCTAGGTTATCACATTTTTAAAATTATGCATTTTCTGTAGTAAGGAAAAAATTAACTCCAGACAGTTTGAAAATAATTCCAGTGTCCACAGACATTAGAAAGCATAATCTTATCAAGAATTGATATTATAATTATAAAACAGTCTAGTTGAGATATCATATAATAGAACTTCATGATCATGAAGAAGGCAAGTGTACTTATTCCCTTGGGCCATAGGTTTCTTTGAGAAATTAGGTCAGATAATTTTTTAACTTCCTGTTTAAATAATTTTAGACTTAAATGAAAAGTTGCAAAGATAATGCACAGTTCTTGAATACCCTTTACCCAACTTCACCTAATGTTAATATCACACATGACCATAGAGCAGTTATTGAAACAAACAAATTGACATTAACTGTCTGTAGACCTTATTCAAATTTTGCCAGTGTTCTCACTAATTCTATTTTTCCTGAACCAATCCAGAATTCCAGCTTGCATTTAATTGTCATGTCTCTTTGGCCTCCTCCAGTGTGCGACAGTTCTCTGCTTTTCTTTTATGACCTTAATATTTTTGCAGAGTACTGGTCAGATATTTATAGAGTACTGCTCAGTTCGGGTCTGTCAGGCGGTTTTTTCTTTATTAGATTAAGATTATGATTCCCCCCCCTTTTTCAGTGCACGCTATCAGGAGGTACATGATGGCCCTGCCTTATTGCTGGTTAACTTTGATCACTTGGCTAAAGTGATATCTGCCAAATTTTTCCACTGCTAAGTTACTGTTTACAAATTTGTAATTAATAAATATCCTGTTCTCATTATACTTTCAACTACTGATTTTAAGCTAGATAACATTTAAGTCCTTTTCATCTCTAAAGATCTATGACTCTTGTATTAAATTCTCTACCTTTATCTTGATTATTAAAAGCCAATAATAAGCCCCCACATTTCACAGAAACAGCCCAGTGTTTCATCTAATATTAAACAGAACAATGCTGAACTAAATTGCTTTAAGCAGAAAAAGTTTGCCATTTTAGCTTAATAAATGCCATGTAGACTTTATTGTGATCCTTTTCCTACTCTCTCTTAATTAACTTCTTCCTGTGAACATAATCTTTCTTTGTGTCCAGATCTCACTACTAGTAGTAATCAAATCATATTACCCTTGGGAAATATTTAAGAGTGAAAAGGGTGGTAGGAACTAGACACCTGTCTACCTACCCCCATCTGTTCAGTGAGGTACATCTGTGTAGCCATTACCTCCTTGGCCCCTGGCTACTATGAACTCCCTCATCACTTTAGAAGCTTCATCTTGGACTCTAGGCATTTTGTGAAGAGTTACCTTGGATGTAACTAAATATAAATTGTTTCTATAGTAAGTGCAATAAGGGCCTAAATTCAACTGCTCCCAGACTCACTACTATTTTTAAATAAAGGTTTAGATGAGTTGATTAATACTTGTACCCTTAGCTACTTCATAGATTTGAAAGTAAATTCAATGAGATGGTTTTAATGAAGTACCTTGAACATCATTTGAGGGAGAATCTGACTTAATCTAACATTCTGCCAACTCTAAATTATTCATCATAGTGTAAGAAAAGTGTTAATAGAAATGATCTCAATCTCAACATAATTCATGGAATTTCAAATGAGATTCTAATTCTTAATAGCTATTAAAGTTTCTCTTCAAAATTCTTGGTTAAAATATAAAATTTGGTATAAAGGAAATCCCAAATGGAGAATGGAATATTTTAAACCTGTGTCATATCCTTGTATGATATAATCATAGAAGCAGAGGTGAGGTACTACAAAAAAAGGTTGTCTCTCTGGGGAGTGATATTGGCCAAATTATATTGTTATATTGTATGCATGTATGAATATGTAACAAATCTTATTATTATGTACAGCTATAATCCACCAATAAAATAATGTGGAAAGAGGGAGGAAAAAAGTTGCCTCTCATCTTTATGTGATGACTCTCACACAATACCAGTATTTCTCCTTGTCCACTCATGGGCTTGTCACCAAGGTTTCTGTATTAAACACATCCACTCTTTGTCCTCCCTCCAACCTGCCATCCTCCTGTTAGGCCCATCAGTGGTAACCAGTTACCCAACCTAACAGGTGGTTCTCTTAGACTCCTTCTTCTCTCTTCCTCCACAGCCACCTTTGTCAAGTTTCATTGCTTCTGTTTCTTCGGTGACTTTTGTATCTGCATATTTCTTTCCAGGTTTACCTCTGTTGCCTTAGTCAAGCCCCACCTCTGCTTTGGGTTTTGTAGCAGCCTCATAATCACTCAAACTGTCCATATAAACATTAGTTACTATTGTTATTTTTCTAGAATAAATTCCAGCCTCTCTAACAGGACTATCAAGCTTTATAACTTTCTATATTCTGATCACAAACATTATGTGTTCTAAATCAGCTCATGCCTTTCACCTGCTGAGGATCTCCCAGTGACTTCCACTTGGTTGGGGCTGATCTTTAGGGGTAGGAACTTCATCTTGCTTGTCTTTGAATCCCCTTACTTTCTAAGGGCCCAGTATAGTAAATAGACCCATTAGGTATTACTTATTGACTTGAATCTAATGATTGACCAATATCCTATGATTCCTGTCTATCTGCATAGCATGGAAGCAACTTTTATATGAAAAATAATTTGTTAGGCCTTATTAGGAAAATTCTGCATTACTTTTCTATTTTAAGGCAAAATAGCTAGGAAATCAGCAGTTGAGTATTTTCTGCCCTTCTACTCGTCACATTTACATTGTGGTGATTTCCTTTCAGATTATTTTCTGGTTCTATTTACACTCATAAAAAATCCACCCATGTCTGTTAACAGCATCTTATGAGCAGAATTGGAGCTGGGAGAGTGGTAATGGAATTTTTGACTTAGGTACAAATGAAAAATACTATAAGAAAGAAAACTAGAGTGAGTGGATTCCACACCTGATTCTATAAAGAAGAGTAGTAATCTTTTTCTTATATTTCAGTATTTCATTATCATCCAGGACATTATGCTTATTTTAAAATTGAATTTAGAGCATCTAAATATTAGAATGAATGTTTTCTTTGAGTAAGAAAATAAATTTATCTAGGGTAATTAATATGTGCTACCGATTTGGGGGAAAAAAAATGTGTGACCAGTTGCCCAATGTGTCTGTTTTAAGAACTCGGTGTTCTCCTACAGAATGTTTTAAAAATAGACAAATAAACACATAGACATTCTTTTTCTGCCCCAACCCATACTCTTCCATGCCTTTCACTATCAAAGTGAAAGGGTGGCTTCTTTCAGATTTATAGTTACATGTCTTTTCATGTGAATATAGCTTATTTTCAGCAGTTCATCTATTTCGGTTTCCTCTTCACTTGAAGGCAAATTCTTCTTGTGAAATTTTAATTGTTTCTGTAACACCTCAGTATTTGTGATCTCACTTTAAGACAACAGTAGCTTCAGGTGAATAACAAGCAGTAAAAACAGATTGGTGGTGTTTAGATTTATATTTCCTTGCTTCAGTTCAAATAAAGTTTAAAGAATGAAGGAGGAGAAAACATGATCAGTTGTTTAGTAGGGTTAATACTGATACATATATACAAAATACTTATGATTGATAACAGAGGTTCATTACCAAGAATATGAGCTTCAGATCCAAATCCTCACTCATTTCCCTATTACATGTGTGACCTCCACTGAACTTCTCTGAACCTAAAGAACTTCATGTGATGAATTCATGGAGATTCATGGAGATGACAATAACATCATTTAGAAGTATTAAATAGAAATTACAGTAAGGATGACCAACCTTCTTTTTAAGCATTTGTGAAGTATTTACTGCAAGTTGAGCATTCCTTATCCAACATGCTTGAGGCTACAAGTGTCTCTGATTTCAGATTTTGGAATATTTGCATATTTATAATGACATGTCTTTGGGATGGGATCCATGTCTAACCATGGAAATTCATTTATGCTTCATATACACCTTTTGCACATATCTCAAAAGTAATTTTATACTGTATTTTTAAAATGTGACTGCATTTTGACTATGATCCATCATGTGAGATCCAATGTAGAATTTTCCTCTGTAGCATCATGTTGATGCTCAAAGAGTTTTGGATCTTGGAGCATTACAGATCTGGATTATCATTTTACAGATTTTCACATTACAAATGCTCAACCTGTGTTATCCTCATTTTACCAATGAAGAACAGTGACTTACAGAGCATCAGTGAGCTCATGCAATTGGAAGTGGAGGAGCTGGGTTTGAACCACCACATAGCGTGTGGTGCCCGCCATATGTTTTCTAGTATTAGCTATTAATATTTTCATTGGACAGAACTCTCCCAAGAGCATCTTTCACTGAATGTTTTCTAATTTTCTATTGTGTTTTTATACTAACTTCCTGGTTAGAAAGTTGTTGCACAGAAAGTTTTGTATAGAAATGAGTCCATCCAATGCTTGATGTTTGAATGTTTGCAGCCTACACTACTATTAGGGCCTCCTTTATACAAATTTATACATAAATTGTTCTTTTTCTTTTAGCTGAAAGACTGGGAATTCCATGTCTATAGATGAATTTAATAATATCTGTTGAGTTCTGTGTTAACATCCTTTCCTTCATCTTAGATAAAAGCCATCAATTATTTTCACTTAAAAAAAATAAAAGAAAATGATGGGGAAGAAGGATAAGAACTCTGACTTACTCTCTCCAGATCTCCTCACTGTGTATCCTCTGGTTTCCTAGGGGAAGTGGTCCTTCTGGTGAATATGCCTGCAGACAGTCCTGCAGACCATGGGCAGCACCTGCCTGATGGGAGGACAGCAACCCCCACCAGCATCTTCACCCAACAGGACATCAATGAAGGCATCGTGTGGTATAGGCACTCAGGGGCCCCAACCCAGAGTGACTCCTTCCACTTTCAGGTATCCTCTGTTTCCCGGCTTTTCCTAAGTCTGCAGAAAGCCATCACCCTCATTTATAAACAACTTGGCCAGTTTTCTGCAATGGCCTGAAAATCATGTTGGGAAGAAGAAAAAAATGTAACTAATAGCATTAGGAGGTTTTTTAAAACTCTATTCAGATGTATAGGTGCCTCAATAAGCAGTCATCCACGACAAAAGAGGTTTACATTAAGTAATGGCCATAGTGTTCAGAAAAAAATTCTTCAAAATATAAAAATACCTTATGGAGAAAAATCTTACTTTTAAAAATGTTCTTGGAGTATTCAACATCTTATGTAAAATCCTGGACTTATAGCCAAACTCAGTAGATTTGAGTATAAGTTTTGCCACTTGTGGTGCAGGTTTCTCATTTGTGAAATAGAATTACCAGGAAGATTGAGTTAATACATACAAAGCATTTTCAAAAACTTCCTATCAAATAGTAAGCACTATGTAAGAATTTGTCACTGCCCTTTATAAAAAACTGATAAAATACTCAACTGTAAGGAGACCTGCAGTAAATTAATGAATGGACAATTATACTGGCTATATTCTATTATGAATATATTAGAAATTAATAATGAAAAGATAAACAAAAAACTTAAACCTTGGAATATTTTAAATAATCTCTTAAATAATTACTAGGTCTTAAAGCAGTAAACTATTAAGAAATATTGATGAGGAAGAAATCAGTTATCAAAACTTAAATGATGTAGGCAAAATTATACTCAAAAGAAAATTGATGGCAGTTCTTATTATTGAGCAGTAAAGCACAAAAACAAATGGACTAAATATTTAACTCAAGAAGCTAGAGAACCACAACAGAAACCTAAGGAAAGTAAAAGGAAGGAATTGATAGACATAAGCAGAGGGGTTGATTAATTATGAAATGCTAGAAATGAAAAATAAATTTAAAAATTTAAAAAATAAAAAGAAATGCTAGAAATGATGAATAGTACAAAACCTGTTGTTCTGGGGGGAAAGAAAACAATAATAAAAATCAGGCAAAACTCTGGCTAGCACAGTTTGGAAATAAAAAAAATTAAACAGAAATACAAAGGAATAAAGAATTAAGAACAAGAATGTTTAAGCAGGATACAGATAAGAATGTGGTTGTGTCAGAGAAAATACATATGTTAATGATAATCAGCCAAAGCAGTGTCACCTCCAAGTGTGAGGTTTTCCTTTGTCTAGGATCCAGTTGGGAATAAACCAACCACAATTGCTCACCTTGTTAAAATTACCTCCATTCTGCTTCTGAGGCCTGGTGTGTACATCTTCATTGCCTGACTAATTTATATTGTGTAAAAGATGTGCTTTTCCAAAGAGTAGGTTGAGATAAATGTGGAAACTGTTTAAAATGAGATTCTACTGAGCACATTAAATGTCCATTGAGCGAGTAAATGCTGTGGGTCCTTTGTCCTAGTTAACTTTTCATTGTTAGCACCTGGGGACTATTGCAGTCATCAGAGAATGAGCCAGAATGGAGGCAAAGACCTCAATCAATAGAAGTCACCTCTGCAAACTAGAATCTGGGGACCTGCCTTTACCTCCTCCAGGGTCAGGAAAGAGAATATTATCAATGTGGCAGGTTTCCCTGGAAGGGGACTCTAACCACCTGCTCAAAATGATATCTGATTGCTCTCACAAGTTGGTTACAAAAACAAAAACAAAGCAAAATATGACAAAATGAAATGAAATTTTAAAATGAGAGTAAAAATTACTCATTTTAAAAAAAAAAACTCACCAGAATTTAAGACATCTATCTGAAGACTATCACTTAGAAAGTTGTTCCCTTTAGAGAGTCTTCACACTTTTGGTGCAGAATTTGTTTAGAATTCCCATTTCAAACTACTTTCAAAGTGCGTTGGATAATATACTCAATAATGATGATATACATTTTTGGAAGTAGATTTGAAAATATAGAAAAGAGCCAAAAGTCATTCAGAATCAGGTCTGGCAAGAAAGAGAGTGCTAATTATTTTTATTAAAGTGGATAGTAATTATGAAGTAATGCTCTCAGCTTTCTTAATTATTTGTGAACTCCCTCTGAAGGCAGTCCAAAAATTGCATTTTACACAGCATCTTTATTGCAAGTATGAAACAACTCTCCTAGATTGTGTTCTCTTAAACATAAAAGTTTTGGTTTGTTTGTTTTTAAAGTTTTATTGTTTTATAGGCTTACCTCATATTTTGATTTGAAATACACAGACACTATAGCCATGTGCTAAAATAAATGGTTAGCAACTTTTCCCATTTATCATTTCAGTGTCCCTAAAGGATTTTAAACTAAAATAGATGCTGTTCTGATGATTATTTTTTTTCTTCCCTTGATTTTTTTTTTTTTTTGTCTTTAAAGCAGGAAATGCAATATAATGAGTTGCATAGATTTAATTCCATTTTAATGTTGATGTGCTGTCATGAGCCATCAATGCATCCCATCTGTTACTTTGCATGAAAGACGGGATTTATGTAATACAAGTGGCATTTTAAAATAGAGATGGTCTAAGAGAGAGGAAAGCATGCACAAGTACAGTCTTTTTTTTTTTTTTTTTTTTTTTGGTGTGGGAAATAGCCCTAGTTTTGGTGTATTCAGGTCACATTGACACTTCCTCAGAGGATTTGGTTTGAAAAAGAAAAAATCAATGTATTTCACTATCAGTGACTTCACTGGAAAGGCAGACTGACTCACTTGCCAGTAATGTGCCCATATTTCACTACCTGCACAATGCGATTCCTTTTCTTTAAGGGATAGAACACGTTTTCCCACTTTCTTCATTTCCAAAAGCTTCCAAAGTAAGTCAGTGGAAAGATATAAACCCAACTTACCTGATTAAATATTGGCTTATTGTCTTTGCAACTTTGACACACATTGCTTTTATTTATTTTTTATTTTTGTGTGGTGCTAAGGATTGAACCCGGGGCCTTGTGCATACAAGACAAGCACTCTACTAACTGAGCTACATCCCAGCCCTGCTTTTATTTTTTTGACCTTCAGTTTTCTCATTTATTAAAAAGGGGATAATAATATTACTTTGGGGGAGATAAGAAGATAGGCTTCTTTGCATATTTCTATTCATTTTTATTTTTGTGTGGTGCTGAGGATCAAACCCAGTGCCTCACACGTGCAAGGCAAGCCCTCTACCCCCGAGCTACCACCCCAGCTCAAAAGACAACCTTTGAAAAGCAACTAGCACAATACTGAGCTCATACTAGACAATCAGTGAATTATAGATATTAGTATTATTTTATGACAACAATGAGGTATCTCCTTAAAGACACACAGGTATTCTGAAACTTGATCCCAAGCATGTGATGTGATCCAGATAAAGGCTAAGAATTTTCTTCTGTGAGGTGTAACTGCAACTGTGTTGCCTTCTGTTGTAGGAGCCCTGTTTGGGGAGACAAGTCTCGTGAGACTACGGAAGGCGGCAATGTCCAAAACTCCATGGCCCGAAGTCAACCGCAATCATAGCCATCTCCCCAAACAGGGCTCCTGCATTTTGTCTCAGAATTTTCACAACCCTGACTCCTGTCACATGGAATTAATACAACTGCACCTGGCCACACAGGGCTTCGCAGTTCTTGGGATAAACGAAGGTGGAAGGAACAGTGGAGACAAGGGAGAGTTTAAGGGGGCAAGAAGCTGCCTAGGAAAAGCATCATTTTTCAGTGGTTTTGAAACAAGAAAAAGTTGATTTTGTGACTACTACCCTAACTGTAAATGTTAATAATCTTGTTCCGCAAAAAATGAGGCTGAGATTTGACATTGCTAGTCTAGGTATAGAAATCTATGATGAGTAAGAATGAAATGAATGGAATAAAGATCACATGTCACATACTCATAATAAGGCATTACATAGCCATCCAGAATTATGTTTTCAAGAATGTTTAAGGATATAGTAAAATATCACAGTATTGTATTAAGTAAAAAATTAGAATATAAAATTGCATATAAATTGAGATTTGTCTGCACAGTAAAAAGATTAAACTGAAATATCTCAATGTATTAATAATCATTCTTACTAGGTAGTGAAATTCTAGATGAGTTTTTATTTCTTATTCATACTTCCTGCAATTTTCAGAATTGCCTAAAATGGTCATGTGTCTTTTTTTTTTATAATCAGCAAATGATTAACAATAAAATATGAAGAGCAGAATGAAAAGTATAATGCAGGAATGTATAGAATACAAAGAGAGATGGTTTAAAGGGGGAGAAGCTAAACCCAAGCCAGGATTCTCTGACCAGCAGAAGATGAGAGGCTCACCAGAATGACTTTGCTTTTCAGGTGTCCAGGGCTACAGATGCCCAGGCCTACCTGGAGAGCCGTGTGTTCAACATTGCAATCTTACCGCACACGCCTGAGGCACCTAAGCTCTCTCTGGGAACTTCTCTCCATATGACCGTGAGTCGGGTGGGAGAACTCGTGGTTTACACTTGGAAGAGGCATGTGGTGCAGAGCTGGGATTTGATACAGTGTCCTGGTTTTAAATGCAGTAGATTCTTGGCCCAGAACGCAGACCCCAGAGCCAACAATAGCAGCCCAGGAAACACATTTCTCACTGACTTGAAAAAGAAACTTAAAGTTCTTTAAGTTTTAAGGGTGAGAGGAAGATTATGTGGAATCCATCCTGACCTCCAATCCATTGCCAATGTCCTTTCTCTAGCATCCCAGACAGTTGCAGGATCTCTCCTTGAGTGCTTGGAAGAAATTTCAGGTTTATGTCCATGTCAGTAACATCATTTGAGTATAATTGTTCAGCCAGTTATAGTACCACCTAGCTGGAGAAACTATTGTTTTTCAAAAGCCCTATGAGAAGTTTTCCTGGTACTGTAAAACATCCTGCAGAAGGTGATGTAAGTGCTGCATCCAGAGAGATAAATAGCAATTCATTACCCAAGGGAAAAAATTGGGGACAGGTTGGGTGGAATGGAGAGATGATGTCAAAGGGCACTATCACAGATACCAAGAGCACGTGAAAGGCACAGTGAGAAAGGATATGACTGTGGGGAAATTGCAAATAATCCCATCAGACTGAAGAAATGAGGAAGGCAGAAAAGAGGAGTAGTGGAAATGTGGAGGTCATTGAACCAGATCTCAGAAGGCCCGTGTGCTGTGTGAGAGGAATGTGGTGCATGGGAAGATCTGAAGGAAGGTGTCAGCTTAATTGGCCCACGAAGCTGCGTTCAGACGATTAGCAGCTGCACTGTAACCCTATGTCTAGGGTAAGTAGGATGCCAGAACTACTCTTCCAGACAGCCACAAGCATGCAAGCCCTTGTAAATCAACGACTATGGATCCGTGTTTTAGTTAGCGCCCACATAATTACACTCCAAAGTAGTGTATAAGCCTTGAGCCACAACAAAGAGAGTAGTGATAGTTTCAGAAATTATGGGTCTGGGGCATGACAGAGACATAAAGGGGAAAATAGAAAGTTTTTAATGAATAGCTGGTATCAGCATTTCCACCGTAAACCGTAATTTAAAGAAATCATAATTTAGCAGCACTATCAAGTCTATAATTCATCATTCTGACTGGAGGAACTTGGATCAGAATTTTCTCTAAACTGTAAAGAAAACTGTGCATACACACTTCTTGCCAAATGCTAATGCAGTGTTATTTTGAGTATAGACGGGAAAAGCAGGCCAGGAGCCATGAAGATGGTGCCGTTCCGCTCTGCTGCTGGGCACCTCTGAAGAGACTTGTCAAGTTGATTTAACCTTTAGGGTCTCAGGTTTCATGTTTGCAAATTAGGTCCGTCCATCTGAAACGGAGGATATCTCAAAAGTTAGTTCACCGTAAAATGTGATTAGCTTACTATTTTGTTACTTACAATATATACAGTATGTATTTCTTTGATATTAATTAGGGCTATTGCTGTAGGACATGCTTGTAATCTGTAACAAAAACACATTCTCAGTTCAGTGGTTTGGACTCATCTAAACACACAGGTTCTGCACATATTTTCCAACTACATTATGAATTCATGTGGTAGATACATAGTATAAGCAGATATATATGTACACATACACACATATAAAAGTCGGAGTCTGCCTGCATGTGGATTCATCCCGTATTCATTCGTAAACACATTTGATCTCCTGGTTTACACCAAGTGCTATGGAATTCATTGGAGATTCAGTGACCTTAAAACGGAGCTTCTATTTTTAAGGAACTTTGAGTCAATGAGGAGACAACTAAATAAGCAGTGATACTACAGTGATAAATGCCATGACAGCAATGACATGGAAGCAAATGAGAGCGCACCTAGTGCACTAGGGCATGGGAGAGCATCACAGAATCTTCCGCTAGGAGAGAACCGAGCTGGCTGAGTGGAAATTATCTCAAGATCAGGGTTCTCGAGATCTCAAAATGTATGCCTGTATTAGAATCACTCATAGAGTTTGTTAAAACACAAACTATTGGAACTCACCCCAGATCCGGGCACCGTGGTACACGTCTGTAATCCCAGCAGCTTGGGAGACTGAGGCAGGAGGATCATGAGTTCAAAGCCAGCCTCAGAAAAGGCAATGCACTAAGCAACTCAGTGAGACCCTGTCTCTAAATAAAATACAAAAAAAGGGCCAGGGGTGTGTTTCAGTGGTCAAGTGCCCCTGAGTTCAGTCCCCAGTACCCCAGCCCAAAAACAAAAGAACCCACCCCAGGATTTCTAACTCACCAGGTCTGGCATAGAGTGAAGAATCTGCATTTCTGACAAGTCCCCAGGGGACACTGTTTGCTGCTCAGATCACCACCTGTAAAGAACCTCTGATGGAGAGTAAAAGGGGGGAAATTCACCCAGGCAATAGGAGCAGCAGATGAAAAAACCTGGAGACACAGGAGAACATGACATATTTGAGGAATGATAGGTGGTTCAGTGGGCTGGCACATAAATCCCTAAGTGTAAAAGCATCAAGAAATGACAGTCAGATCATGGAGAACCTTAAGATGAGATTTCCATTTTATCCCAAAAGACTGTTGGTGTTGAAAGATTTATAGCAGAAAAGTGCCATGACCAGATTTTTAATGATTGGCTCAGGAAGCTCATTCTGGCTACAGGGTAGAGAACATTATGGATGGGGGATATACGGACAACAAATAGACTATTGCAGTCACCTAGAACAAGAGAGGTTAGTGGTATGAACCCCATGCAGTGGCAATACGAGTTCAAGTTTAGGGAGATCTTGAAGAGATACTTACACATCCGTGTTCATTGTAGCATTATTTACAATATCCAAGAGGTGGAAGCCATCTAAATGTCCATTGACAGATAAATGGACAAAGAAAATGTGATTTATAAATAATACCCATACATGACATATAGGTGATACATATGTGTGTGTATCTTTATTATACACATATGTTCATACCATGAAATATTATTATTCAGCCTTAAAAAGGAGGAAATCCTATTATATGCTACAACATGAATGAACCTTGACATTAGGCCAAGTGCAATAAGCCAGTCACAAAAAAGACAAATATCATCTGGTTCTACTTGGATGAGGTCTCTAGAAGTAGTCAATCTCTTAGAGAAAGAAAGTAGAATAGTGGTTGCCAGGGTTGTGAGGGGAGTGGGATAGAGAGGAAAGTTTCTCAGTGGATATACTTTTAGTTTTACAAAGTGGAAAATTCCTAGAGATCTACTGTATATAACGTGTACATAGTTAGCACTGCTGTACTGAATACTTAAAAATGGTTACAATGGAGCTGGGCGTGGTGGTGCACACATGTAATCCCAGCAGTTTGGGAGGCTGAGGCTGGAGGATTTTGAGTTCAAAACCACTCTCAGCAATTTAGTGAGGCACTTAGCAACTCAGTGAGACCCTGTCTCTGAATAAAATATTTAAAAAGGTCTGGGGATGTGGCTCAGTGCCCAAACACCCCTGTGTTCAATCCCCAGTACAAAAAAAAAAAAAAAAAAAAAAAAAAAAGATTACAATGATAGAAAAAATTAAGAGAAGGATAAGGAAAAGTTTAGAGGCACCGTAGCCAATTATACATGGGAAGACCCTTGTTTCTGGGAATACCAGAGTGCCACTTACTGAGACTGGGGATATGGGTGGGCATGACAACTTCAGTTTGAAGTCTCCTTATCGTTGAGAATGTTCTGAAGCACAGTGAGTGAAAGTGAAAATAATTGATGTGAATTCACAGATGTGGTGGGCACACAGATCGCAGGGCCTCAACAGACCATTGTAAGAACTTGGCTTTTGTTCTGATTGCAAAGCCACTGCAGGGTGTTGACCACAGATCCAGTGTCCTTTGTGAAGGGGTCACATTGGCTGCTGTGCTGAAATAGACTGTACGGGAGGTGAGAGGGCAGTCAGGAGGCCATTTGATCCAGGGGAGAGGCTGGCTCTGAGCAGGGTGGTGGCAGTGGAGAAAGATTTGGATTCTGGATATATTCAGAGACAATATGGGTATTATGAAAACCATTATTCTGTAATTTTCTTTTGTTGACAGATATGTATAAAAAATGTCTTCCGTAACGATTTTCATGAAGTTTAATCTCTCATTTCTTACTATGTTTAATTGATAAATATCGAACATTTCAAATAGCCAGTATTAAAATTGATCATATTTTTATATGTCTCAACCTCAATATTGCTTTCTTCACAGAATCAAGTCCTCACTTTTTCTACCCAGTGTCTATTTCTATTAGTAGAGAAAAATCCATAAATTCCAAGATAGAATATCTGTTGTCTTGGCTGGAACTTATTTCCCTTTTCCATAGTCCTATGTCTCTGACAATTCTCTCTTCTTACCACTTTATTGTTTTAGGGACATCTAGATTTTCAAAAGTATCCCACGATACTCTGAGAATTTTAGGTTATTACAATGGTTTTGAGATTGTGATTTTGCAAACAGTACTGAACAATGTACCAAGCCTTTACTTTTTTCCTTGTATTCATGCCCACATGTATCTGCACACATGAATTGGCTATAAACACTTTCTATAGGGCATATATTTTTAAATTTTTTGTCCTTACTTGTTTTATTTTAGGGTGAGAGACCAGCTGCTGTTTGCAATTCTAATTTTCCTTGCTCATTACATTCCAGACCTGAGCAAGGACCTGAAATATGACTCTTTACTTATGAGGGGATTGTCCTAACCTGCAGATGCCTTGGGGACAATTAAAAAGCAACTGCAACCTTCAATCTTTTTATGATTAAAAGGAAGAACACCACACCCTCCTCTAGGAGCATTAGGGAGCCCCACTTAATCCTCTTCTAAATGGGGAGATTCCTTCTGAAAGAAGCAGAGTTTCAAAGAGCAGAAGAGCATGTCACACCCCAGCCTACCTCTAGGGTCAGTCGGTTAGGAAGAGCCTGCAACAAGTAGGATATTGTGTTCTGTTTTAAGACAGCTTACATGACTCGGTTAAAGGTCCATGCTCAGACTAGTTTTTCCTTTTATTCTCTCTATACTGATTTTGCTGCCACTGTCCCCAACCTACTGTCATTACCTACTTGTGGGAGTCTGAATTTTTCCTTTTTTTTTTTTTGAATGTTGCCACTGTTGGTGGGTCATTGGATGTGCATAGGATAGTGAAAGTTCCACACACATCAGGCCCTCTGATTAATATTGCTTGACCCACTCATTGGGTCCTGAAAGCTAGAAAAGAAAAGCAATATCTAGTTCTTTTGCATAGTACAATGAAGACAAAGAGAAAGGTTGGCTATTATTATGAGCTTTAATAAACAAATAGCTCTGAAGGGAAATAGTGAGCCTCTTTTGGTGTCTGAGGCCCTATTCATCTTTAGCCCTTTGAAAACAGAAAGCATCACAAATTTGCAAAACTGAGGTTTGGGGTAATGCTCTGAAGAACCTCCTGGGGCCAAAACTTAAACCTCCTAGCTGGGCCATCAGAACTTCTTGCCAGATTCAACCTTAGCCTATTAAGTTAAAAGAGCAAAGATGTGGAAGCCAGCTGTGCACAGTAGAATAGCCAGCTGTGGAGCCTCATTTCCAAATGTGTTCCAATGCAAGCTCCACCTATGGAAAAATTACCATATTGGGACCCCCCACAGCATATAGTGACATAAACCTAAGGTCAAGGGCAGAGGAGAGAAGAGCCAGGGGACCAGATTACCTACAAAGGTCTCTGTAACCCTGAGAGCTTTCTGAGGTTGGGACAAATCTGCAGGGTGAGACGCCAGATCCTTTTGGACTTCTGGAGAGAATTTTGTTCAGTGTGACTAATTTAAAAGCCCAGAGGGAATTTGCTTTTGTTTTCTTAATAAGGTTTTGGGGGTTTGGTTTTGTCCTTTTTGGTTTTGTTTTCATCACACCATTTTTCCTTCTTCCTTTTTGAATGTCTTTCAGGCTCGGGAAGATGGCCTGACGGTCATTCAGCCTCATGCCCTGTCCTTTGTGAACTCTGAGAGGCCCAGTGGAAAGATTATATACAACATCACTCTACCACTGCATCCAAATCATGGTAAGATGTGCAGTAAATGATCTTTTGAGAGAAGCTATCGCCTACCATTTGTGGACAAGTCTTAAAATTTCTGTAGCTCTTGCTGCTTGTGTACATAGAGATACTTAATGAGGTTTTAGGAATAACAGTTATTCATATCCCATGCACCTGTCCTCTAGTTTAGAACTAAGAGAGAAAGATAAAGAATAATGTGTTGGCTTTGGCTCAGACAGAGCTGATTGGGGTACATGGTGCCACCGGATTGAGCACTCTCTGCCATGACCTGATAGAACCCAGCGCACATAGGCATTGTCTGTGGGGACCAAGCCTGCCCTGAGGAGGCAAGCAGACCAAAATGAGCAGGTGCTAAGGGCAAAGAAGTCTTCCAGAGCCCAAAGGCTCCTCCTCCCATAGGGAACATGGGAATGCAGAACTGGAATCAGAGGAGAGGTGGGCCCTTCCATCAGTCCCCAGCCCTCAGATTTCTTCACATTGAGCTTACATGATGAGCTTGTGTTCAACAGAGGTGTGCTGTCCCTCCCAGAAAGGAGACCAGCTTCTACTGACAGTTCTGCTCCTTCTCTGACACTGCTCTCCCCACACCAACCACTGCCCTGAAGGAAGTCTCTCCCATTACCAAATTCCCAAAGAAAAGTAAAAGTCTGAAAATTAAACTCCATTACCTTTTGATAAAGTCCAAAGACATTTAAAGTCTAAAAGTCACCCTGCCCTTTTTTTTTAATCTGCTCAGTTATAAAAGAAATTCTCCCTGCAGTGTCAGAGCAGCAGCCTGGGCTGTCTTCTTCAGAATGGCCATTGGTCTCAGCCCCACAGAAGGTTCAACCCCCAGCCTCACATGTGCCCTCCTTTTAAAGAACAAGGCATGAAATATGATGAGAGCATCAGCTCTGTACCTGCAGAATTTATGAACAGTCAAACCTGCCGCTCCTAAAGCACTGATCATAGGCCAAGTGAATGCCGCGAATACAGTTCTTAGAATAATCGAGATTCATGTTACTGTTGCCAAAGATCATCACAGAGACTAAAGCATTTTCTAAAGAGAGGGGGGAAGACTAAGGAAAATCTCTTTTCAGCCTCATCAGAAAACCAGTCTAGGTTGGTCTCTCAGCAACCTTGACCTTTGAATGAAACTCAACTGGGAGGGTCTCATAGTTATGGTACCCTTTCTGTGACTTATGGAAAATTACGGGGTCCGAGCTCATGAGGGGCAGTAGTTTGCCTCTTGGTATGGTTTATGTTCCATGAGTCCTACTTTGGGTTTCAGATTTGCCCTTTTCTTGAATTATAAGAGAACAGTATACCAAGAACAACCAGAGAGTAATTGGTCCTAAAGGATAAAAGACTCCTACCAATGAGCAAAGCTGGCTTTGTGGCTCTGGCCTTTCTGTCAGCCTGGAGAGTTACTGGTGATGCTCATGCCCCTTTCTTCCTCCCCAGGTATCATCGAGCACAGGGACCAGCCTCACTCACCCATCCGGTATTTCACACAGGAAGATATTAACCAGGGGAAAATCATGTACCGCCCTCCCTCTGCAGCTCCCCACCTCCAGGAGATCATGGCCTTCTCCTTTGCTGGTAATGCTCTCTCTCTCCTCTGCCTTGAGGCACCTATACTGCTCTCTGTGGATCTTTATGGCTGACTCACTCCAACTCTACCCACAGTCCTCTGGACAGCTTGGTGTGACACTACTTTATAGCTATTGAAGATAGTTTGTGACCTGTCAGCCACTGTGTGCCTTTGTCTCCACCATTCCATCTTGTCTTTTTCATGCATATAGGGCTATTTTTATTAAGCTTTTATTTTGTTGCCGTTATGTGCCAATCACTAAGGGAGGCCTTGGAGATACAGCAGTAAGCCAAGAGAGGTATGGATCTGCTCTTGACCTGTTTGAAGATCTAGGTATGGAGACAATTGGATAAATAATCCCAGTAATGAATGATTAATTGCAGACTGAGACAAGAGCTCAGAAAAGGAGGAAAAATGTTCCATAGTGGAACTAAACATTACAAGACTTGACCTAGTTAGAGGGCTCCGTGGAGTTGGTTCCAGGAAGATATTGACAGTGGAAGGATAGATAGAAGCTATCAAGGCTGTGTGTGCATACAGGCATGGGGGGAAGCATTCCTAAAAGAAGGGCATGTGCCCTGTGTGTAGAAGCCCTGGGGAAGGAGAGAACATGATGGGATTGAAAAGAGTCAATGATCCCGTACTCTGGTGGGTCAGTGTGCAGGAATGAACCTGGTGGGAGAGATGGGCCAGACCTTATAGGTCATGAAAGCCTATAAGGATTTGAATCTTAATTCCAAGAATTAAAGGAATGCAGTGGAGGTCTGAGGATACAGGGGATGGCTTTTATAAGGAACTTTTTGACTATAGTGGTGTAAATGCACTTGACAAGAAAGCCAAAGTAAATAAGGATGTGAGTAAGGGGGATCCAGTGAGGAGGTCCTGCAGCACCTCAGTGAAGGCTTCACGCAGGGGTGGAGAATGCAGGTGACCTTCTGCGATTAATACTAGGATTTGATAGAAGACACATTTTTAAAGATTGAGTGGAAAAACAATTGAGTTTTTCATTAAAGCTAGTGCATGTCTTTCCACTAAATCATGATAGCCTTTAGTCTTATCACTGTGTCTCTTCCCTTGATCCAATAATCAAAGCTGCTGACTGCAAAGAAAGAATACAAGTCCCTACCACTAAATATTGCTATGGTTTGGAATGATTTGAAAAATTTTGGAGCTTGTTTCTTTTTTTTAATTTATTTTTTTTTATTTTAAGTTGTTAGAAATGACAACAGAATGCATTACATTTTATATTATACTTATACAGCACATTTTTACATATCTCTGGTTGTATACAAAGTATATTCACACCATTCGTGACTTCACACATGCACTTAGGGTAATGATATCTATCTCATTCTGCCATCTTTTTGTTTTTCTTCTTCACCCTTTTTCTCTTTCCCTCCCCCTTCTCCCCATTTGCCATTCTAGTCTTCCTCTAATTCTCCTGTGCTCCCAGTCCCAAACCCACTGTGAATCGAGAAAATATTCGGCGATCGGCTAACTTCACTTAGCATTATATTCTCCAACTTCATCCATTTACCTGTGAATGCCATGATTTTATTCTCTTTTATTGCTGAGTAATACTCCATTCTGTATACATACCACATTTTATTTATCCATTCATCTACTGAAGGGCATCTAGGTTGGTTCCACAGTTTAGCTATTATGAATTGTGCTGCTATAAACATTGATGTGGCTGCGTCCCTGTAGTATGCTGTTTTTAAGTCCTTTGTGTATAGACCGTGGAGCTTGTTTCTTTATTTCTAAAATATATGCACCACAACATGCTGAATATAGGGTATTACTTTTATATAGTAGATTTATTCAAATAGAACAGCTGGTGATTTTTACGGTAAGTTGAACATGGATTAAGTAATCCTAGAGTTTCTTTTTTGATTATGGTAAACATATGAAGTGATATTTGCCACTATTTAATATAAGTTCAATTGTCCAGAAAATGTTAACTCCTTAATTAGATTGAAAATCTCTAAGGGCATGGAGAGGCCCTTTCCCTGAGGGGTATCCCTGGTGGTTAGTAACTGGGTAACTAATAGCCCATGAAAATGTTCATGGTTCTCTAGCCCCCACTTTACAAGACCTACTTTATAAGAAACTCAAGATATCCTGGGACTAGAGGAAAAGAAAACATGCCAGCCATGGTTGAAGTAATTTCCAAATCTGCTATACTTGCCGTAGTACCTAGAGTCTCTTTGGGAGAGCAGAGTCCTGTCTTGTATAATCTATGGGATAAATGCCACAAGATAAATCTCCCCCACAGTTACTGTGTGTAAATCAATGTGCCAAGCATCACTCAATTCTACAATGGAATTGACCCACCCGAGAGCACTGTCAGTGATATACGACATCACCCACATTCGCCAATTTGTAGGGTTTTATGTACTGATAAAATTGGATCTGAATGAATGTATTATAAATCACTCTAACTGCTGTGATATAGAATTATTCCACTATGTGGTTCTTTTGCTACTTAAAATTAATGTTGGCATCATTAAATTTGACATAACATTAGTAAATGACCTACTGATCATTCCTCAAATCAGAATCATCCAGGTTAAAAACAATTTTTACCTTCCTAATCTCTGCCACATATTTTGTGCCTTTTCTATGTATATATGATTCCAAAATATTTAGTATAAGGATTTTCCTCTCACTCTTTTCAGGTCTTCCAGAATCAGTGAAATTCCACTTCACAGGTAAAGACTTTAATCTCAATTTTATTAGACAATGAGACTTTTCCTTCTCTTATTATTTCTTTCTTTTTGCTCCCTCCTCAGTACTTTTACCTATTTTCTAAAAGCTACTTAAAAGTTGTGTGACTTTCCTTCTACAACAAGTTTCTTCTAAAATAATCACATGGTTAGTTATATAGTAATTGCTTAATTTTGTATTCATAGAAAATGTCAACCAAGGATGCTAAAGATTAATGTTATTTAGGCCCTAATTCAACTTATCCTAACATTTGTTAAAAAAGAGCTGATAGTGGTTAAGATCTTAGACTCTGGACCAGATGGTCTGAAGTTCAACCTACTCTGGGAAAGTTTCTTAACCTCTCTGTGCCTCAATGCCTCATCCATAAATGGAGACAATACTACTACTACTACTAATAATAATATAGGTAAGGCCCCCAGAAAAATGGTCACAGTCATCCCTCTACACTCAGTTGATGAGTCGGGGTTGTATGTAGTCTTGAATAAAGCCACTCATTGAATACCTTCCTACTGGAGGGAAGAGTCTTATGACTCAGAGCATGAGCTGGGAAATCTGTGCAGAAGACCTTAGCATCCTATTTCTAGTTCACACTGCAATAGAAGCTGAGCTTCATCAGCACAAGAGAGTCTGACTTCTATGCTGGGGTAAGCTTTCTTGTTTAGGTTTGACTGAGGGTAGTTGGCCATAAATAGTGTCTTAAATAACCATTTAAATGGGATTGACTATTCCATTACAATCACCCATCCATGTGTCTTTTTGTATTTCATGGAGGGATAAATCTTGGTGGGACAGAAAATCACTTATGTCAAACTCCCAGTCCTTTCTTTCTTTTTTGATGGTTAAAAATCACACTTGAATCAACAGTTTCCATGTGTCACTGTTGATGTGACCCCAGAATCAGCTCATTTCTAATGGCAGGCCTCTATGTAATCCGTGCAATCAGAAATAATATATGACACTTTTTTGCCTTTTTCAAAACAATTTACAATAAATATAGTCTTATTTAGTTGTTTTACAAGAATAAGTATTATTTTTAGCATTTTAAGTGAAGGGACAGAGAAAGTCATTAGGAATAAACAATCTGCCCAGGTTTCTACCACTGGTAGATTAGAACTGGGATTTAATACAAGTTTCTGACTCATAGTATGGGGGTAATTAGTTTCATCTGATGTGTATGTGTTGATAATGGAAACTAAGTGTCATGGTAGGTGAAGGGTTAACAATTAACTTCTCTAGGACTTTAAGTTAAATGATCCTTGAATCCTTTATACAGATTAAAGGGATGGACTTTGGGCTGACCTTAAATTATCTTGTTTTCTTCCTAAGATTACTTATTTATCTATTTTTATGAGGAAAATTTGGATTCTAGTAGGAAGGAAGCCATCTCCTTTAGGAGAGTTTTGTGAGAGAGAAGTGAAAATTGGACAAATAACGAACTAAGGCTGCAACCAGCCCAAACCTGACATTAGCCCATGGAATGAGGGAGAGGAGTTATGTCAGTTAATCAGCTAAGATGAGAAGGAACACTGATGTTCCTGAGCTGACTGGCTTCATGACATGTGCATACACTATGGTACAGTGTGTGTTTCCAGCAAGGAATACACAGGAGGTAGATGGTGTCTGCAGGAGGCATTTAACCCCAAGAGGCAGTTTGACTATCTCTTAGGGAAATCAGAAACATTTCTTAAACAGAGGGCTCCACATGGAATTGCTAGTATTTTCATTTTAAGTTCTTATGTTTGCTTGTGAAACACTGCACCGTCATAATATATTTTCTAGTTATGTAACATGTATTGGAAAACAGCTTTCTTTCGCTTATACAGGCAAGGTTATGCCTTGGTCACACTGAACAGCTATGTGAGATGACCAAGTTTTAGGGCCTTTTTGTGCTTCTTCCCACTTAGAAGTAAAACCAATTTAAGTCATAGCAAATAAAATATGATTTTGCAATAATTTATTTTTACTTTAATTTAAATTCCAGGGATCTCAGAGCACTGAAACCACTGAAATTTATAAAAATAAGTTTGTATGTTTCCCGCCAAATTGTCAAAAGTTAAGAATCATCTGTCCCTATCTTTGATCATCCAAAGAGAAGGAAATTGAATGTAAACAAAAAATCAGTGACAATAATTTTGACCCTCGACTGAACCTGCGGAACGTGTATTTCCATGTGGATGATGCCCTCTCTCCTTCCACAGGGCTATTTCTGGACTTCTTTAGGACATGGACTATACCTGATAAAATCTAAGTATATTTTTCAGATCTCCCTCACGAATGAGACAAATCTAAAACCTGAGTGGGACTATTACTAGGAGTTAGTGAGCATTGCTTAAGAATGCTTAAAGGAATCAATCTGCTTCAGAAGAGATTGGATTCCTACTGACTTGCTACTAAGTCCAAAAGAAAGTGAGGAAGGAAAGCAGTTTCTCGTAACCACATCATTTGCAAGCATATCACACATTTAAAAGAATGAACAGTACAGTTCTCTCAACGACCTCCATAGATAAACACGCTGATGGGCTGATGATGCTGACTTGCCTCCAGACCAAGCTTTGAGAGAGGGGAGGGGCGTATTGAGATACAAGAAAGCAGAAATAAGAGTCAGTTTTGCCTTTGTTTCCCTTAGGGGATCAGTGTTCACTTGGGTGGAGGGAACCCCGGGAAATAAAACTTAAGGTTACTGTTTTGCTCACAAAGGTGTCTTCTATTTATGGCACTGTGTATAATGATGAGGTAAAAATGGATCTGCTTACTTTCAAACAAATGCCATACCTTCAAACAAATGCCAAAATCATTGTATGACCATTTTCTGTAATTTCAAAAAATTATTTTCTAATGAAACAAAAATGTGTCCTTTCTAAAAGAAAGTTCTTAAAAGAAAGTATTTTTTAGACTATTAGGGGAATGGATTTAGTAAAAACATTTCCATAAATAAAAGCCTTTACCAGCATCATTTAAGAGTGCATATTTTGTGTTACTTTCCACTAACATTTACCAAAATCAATTTGCTGTGAAAATATTCTCTTAAAATGGCTTTGTACTTAAAGTCCTTTATCCTCTTTCTTATCCGTAGAAAAGGCTTTGTTAGAATAGCTCACAATATCTTGCTTATTTACTTTTCCATCTTTAAGTATCTCTTCATTGTTAAGGTAATCTTAAAAAACGCCTCTTGCCTGTATTTGTGGAAACAGCCTGAAGATGACTAGGCTACAAATTGATTAACGCTTGTATGCACGTGTGTACACACTTCCTAGTTTCAGATGGAGTGCACACTAGTCCCGAGATGGCCCTCACCATTCACCTCCTTCCCGTGGATGGACAACCACCAGCGTTCCAGGTCACAGCTCCCCTGCTACAGGTCAGCCCAGGAGGCCGCACTTCTATGGGTAAGACCCGCGAGCCTGAGAGAAACATGTCTCTGGAGATAGGATTGTATTTCAGCAGCAGTTCCTCTTGAAGCTTCTTGATGGTTGCCAAAAAGCAGTGGCCTCCTCTTCCCGAAGTTCTGAGCATTCACATCTATATCCTTCTGATACCACCAGTGATGAGAATCAATCAGGGCCGAGTTCCATTTCACCAGATGTGAAGATTAAACACCTGAGAAATGCTGAAGCAAGTGTGGAAAGCAAGTTTTATTTAAAGGATAGAACAGAGACAGACTTCTCCCCAGAGAAAGGGCCCCAGAGCTGGGTATCTGAGGAAATGAGGGTGTCTTGCCCCTTTTATACATTCTAGAAATCCTTTGTTCTCATGCCCTCCTTCTCCTCTTATCTTGCCTCTCTCCTCTCCCATCCTGCTAATGTGTCCAAATGGTGGGCCAAATAGTGGAGTGATCCAAGGGCAGAAGGAAGCCACCCAGGGGTATGGGCAAGAAGGGACCAGCCCTAGGGGCGTTAATTAACAACTCCTACTACTCCCTGCAGGGAGGAACAATTCCTGGGGCAGGTTACCTTAGCAACAGGTTGGAGGAGGAAAGGGAAGGGCTTTGGAGATGTCAGCATTTGATTTCCTTTCCTTTCCAACTAGCCCCTCACCCCTCTTCCTGATCAGACCCAATTATTTATTATCTGCACTGACTTTCCTTTCTGCCCCCCCCCACTTCCTCCAGCCCATTCTTATGCAAATAGAAGCAGCATAGAGAGAAGGAAGTATACCCTTGGAAGGCCAGCGCTTGTGATGGAATGCTACCCAGAATTTATTTCCCAGTCACCAGGAGTTTGATTTGTTGTCACTAAAATATAAAGTAACAGAGCAGAGAGGAGAATAGAGGGGAGCAGGTTTCAATGACTGCTCTTGGTTTTTTATTTAGAAAGTGAGGAGGAAGAGGAGAAATGACAGGTCACAATAACCTTCAGAAGTTGTGAAAAGGTAGAGTCAGCCCAGTTATTTTGTGCATATTTTTATTTAGATTTTATTAAACTTACTCTTCAGGAGTTTATGGTTTCTTCTACCAAGGACATTTTATTAGCAAACAGTAGACAATGATTTTTGTTAGGTGTGCTCTATAGATCCTTATGCAGTTTCTCTGTATGGCTTCTGTCCCAAAATTAATTTTCCTGTTTTCTCCATGTGGGTGTTTAGCCAAAAGTTGTCATTAAATTCATAAACAAGCCATTAAACTAAGATAAATGTCACTTTTACTCTATCTTCACTTTCATGATGGGCATAGCAGCCATCATTAAACTTGGCTTTTCTGGTAGATTCAGAAAAGTAAGAAAAGGAGAAACAATGATAAGCAAAAATAGTTTCTGAAGTATTTTCTGAAAGAAAACCTACCTCAGCTGGTTAGGACCAACCTAGTCATGGCCTTCCTCTGTGCATGTCCTCATGTGTATGGAGAAAAAAAAAAAAAAAAAAGTGTTCTGAATTCAGAACCACTTACTTGTAAGTGAATTTTGGAAAAACTTACATGATACAGTTTGTGAATAGACTGTGCTATCAGTTTTCACTCTTGTGCTGCATTGGAATTAAACAGCACTTTTTGATTGCAGATTAGCTGCAGCCTGGCCTGTGGCATTCATGTGTAGAGTATGCAGTTGTCACTGTACCCACTCTGTCTCACTATGCTTTGCTCTCCTTGCTGCAGGCCTCCAGTTGGTAGTGAGAGATGCTGAGACAGACCCTGAAGGACTCTCCTTCGAGCTCCGGAAACCTCCTCAGCATGGTGTTCTGCTTAAGCATATGGCTGGGTTCCAGGAACCCATGGCTGCAGGTAGCTGCACAGTCCTTGACCCGCCTGGGAGGTTTTTTGCTCTACATCCGGTTTTATGTGCGTCAGAAAAGAAGTGAAGTGTCTGTGTGGGATACACTGTGAGGAGAGACTTGCTTTCAGGTTTCGTTCACTGGCCTGGTCTTAGACGGCTTCCTCTGATCACTCCCACTCCTCACCCCTCATCTGCCCCAGGCCACCCCAGAAACTGTGAACCTGCTTCCTCAGGTTGTAGGTGAAATGGGTGGACTTCTAAAGCTTGTAAATGCATTTCAACACCACCATAGGAGTGTCAGCTGCAAGCAGCCACAGCTTGCTGTGTGGCAGTAGTTCTGTTAGTTTCTCAGTGAAGATGAATTTGTCATACTGTGGTGTGAGCATCTTCACTATTTAGCACTGTGATTCTGATAGTGTTAGCAACGTGTGTCTTCATAAAAAAGGGGGAACACATTTTTGAAGTATTACCTAATAAATGTAGTAATAGTGTGATAAGACCAGCTTTTAAGAAACACATGAAAGTACAGAGAACACAATTGAAATCTACTTTTTAATAGTTAGCTCTTCTGTATCAAAATACTATTGTTCCTTCCAAAGTGGTCTCCTCGAAATGTTATCTTATTCTAACAGTCTGTACTTTCTCAAACCTCAATATGGTTCCTTTTAGAGATATAGTAATGCTTGCCTCTGAATATCCCTGGTGAGACAAATCTTTGCCCTTGAAGGTATACTGAATTTTAAGAACAACTACCAGCATGTGGGAATCACAAAGGTAGACTTTTAAAATTTACTAAACACATGCAGTGCTGTCAGAACAGATTTGAACCACCCCAAAAGGACTATGTTAGGGGTATTGAGGTCATTGTCTAATTTCTTTAACATTACATGTCACCTACTTTGTGTAATGAATATATAAGATCCAAAAACACGTGTAAAAAGTTTTATTTCCTTTCTCAGGCATCATACCACTAGCACTAGCAAAACACACTAACACAATGTTGAGAGAGAAGGCTTCTTAGAAGATGAACACAGAATGAGTTAGTTTTTCCATCTTATTATATAATACTGATTATTAGAGCCCAAAATAACTTCCAAGAAGACTGATTCCTTGGCTGTGTTCTGTGGACTTATTAGAGCCTGTGGCACTTAGAGGCACTTCTCATGAAAATGGTTCCATGACCAGACAGGTTTGAGAACCTTTAATATTTGTATATTAATGTTTTAAAATGTTATTTAAAAGTTTTAATAAGTCATGCAGCTTAAACATAAATTCTAAATTGTATTCAATACCGTTATATATGTGAACTTGAAGCTTTCTTCCCAAATCTGTCTAATCTGTTATGAATTAGTACTCTAGACTATGCAGTTTGAGTTTTGAACTTCAAGTATGTTTTTCAACTTTTAATTTAAGAAATTCGTATACCCCCAATTAAATAAAAGTCTCTCATAGGCCCATCAAGCATAATCTGTTAAATTTTTAAAAAATATCAGTATCAGGATTAGATTCCAAAGGGCTGTCATAAAAAATGTACGTTTTGTTCTTTTTCTCTCCTTATTTGTTTGTTTTCAGTACTGGGTATTAAACCCAGAAATGCTCTACTATTGAGCTATATGACCAGTCCTTTCTTCGTTTTTATTTTTTATTTTGAGACAGGGTCTCACTAAGTTGCCCAAGCTGGCCTCAAATTTGTGATCCTCCTGCCTCAGACTGAGTCCGAGTAGCTAGGATTACAGGTGTGCGCCACTGTGCCCAGCCTGTTCTTTGTTTTTCTGTTACTAGGAGCCATCAGGGAATCTTCTAGAGGTAGATTTTAGTTCAATATGATTAAGAACCTTTTAAAAAAATTAGGGTTATCACCAGAGGAATTAGCTACCTTGTTCACTTGCTGCTCACCTTGAAACATGAGGAAGGACAGACTAACCCACCCTTTTCCAAGGGTGGTGTAAAGGGAATCCTAAATTGGGTGGGCGATTAGAATAATAAGCTTGTAACTCCTAGGGTTTATGATTCTATATGTACTTTGAAATCCTGAGAACAAAGGTGCTAAATAAATGAGAAGCACTGCTCCCAGAAGTAATTGGTTTTACAATTTATTTTATTTTTAAAGGTGACACTTTCACATCTGATGATATTAAGAAAAATGCTCTGCAGTATGTCCATGATGGTTCCTCTGCCTGGGAAGACAGCATGGAGATCTCAGTCACAGATGGCCTCACAGTGACCACGTCAGAAGTGAGAGTGGAGGTGTCCCTGTCAGCAGGCCAAGGGCTGCGGCTGGCTGCAGGCTCCTCCCTGAGCCTCACTGTTGCTAGCCAAAGCACAGCCATGATCACCAGGTCACACCTTGCTTATGAGGTAAGTCCTTCCATTTGCTCTCCTTGTTCTCTGCTGTCCCTTTTGACCAGGTTGACTAGAAAGGCTGAATATTTGAGGCAGCTGCTAAATGGCCTTGTGAAGAATCTTTTTTCTCAACTTCCCTACAGTTCTACTCTTAGGAGGAATCACATTGTGTATCCTGGCTTCTGCTAATGTCTCAGGAGCAGATAAGGGAATGGGTAAAACTTGGATGAAAAAGCAACGAGTATGTGGGGAGCTGGGTGCCTGTCAGCAGGAACAAGAACCAAAGTCAGAAAAGCCCAAGTGCCGTTGTTTAAGTGCTTTGTATAATATTTCCAATGTGAATTTTGAGAAAAGAGCACCTTAGAAGAATTGACCTGGTCAGTGATTGATTGGGAATGGTGTTTCCTGGCTCCCTGAGAGAAAACTTGGCTTTTTACTAGCTTTTATGGGGGGGTGGGGCAGCACTGGGGTAGGGGGGAGTACCGGCGATTGAACTTGGGCACTCAACCACTGAGCCACATCCCCAGCCCTGTTTTATATTTTATTTAGAGATATGGTCTCACTGACTTGCTTAGCACCTTGCTTTTGCTGAGGCTAGCTTTGAACTCTCAATCCTCCTGCCTCAGCCTCCCAAGCCACAGGTCCACCAGCTTTGTTTTGAGTCCATTCTAGACAGAACAAGAAGCACCATTTTGCCAGTGCCTCCCAGGTTCCCTAGGCCAGATCACTCTTTCACCCTCCATCTCCTGCCCCGAGAGTAGTGTAGTAAGGGGACCAGAGGGAATCAAGGACTGCGGGGGCTGGGGGGGAGGGGGTTCTCCTGTCTGCCCCTAACTTGGTGAGTTAATTAAACTCATCTTATTTCTTTGATTCTACTTCTGGAGCTAAGGACTATAAGAATAATTAATTTTACATTGCAGTTATGTATTCTGTAAACAGGTACTCTGTGTCAACGTAATAATGAATAGTTTTTATAGTGCCTTGAAAGGAAGATTAATTATCTGGTAATCATTGTTAGCATTAAATTTTTCCTTTAATAATCTTAAAATTCCAGTGAATGGCCTGGCCTTTCCCCCCTCTTTTTAAACACTCTATAGTTTTAAGTAGCCTTTTTCTGGGCTGAAGAATCTCACCAGAAAAATCTAGCCTTGCCCAGGTGCTGTGGCACATGCCTATAATCCCAGAAAATAGGGAGGCTAAGGCAGGATTGCATGTTTGAGGCCAGCCTTAGCAACTCAGTAAGATCCTGTCTCAAAAAACAAACTAAATAAAATAAAAGACTGGAAATATAGTTCTGTTGGTGGAGTACCCCTTAGTTCAATCTCCAGTACAAAAAAAAATATATAGTCCTAAATAACAGCATGTTAGATAAAGCATTGACCTGGGAACAATTGGTTTTGCAGATTTTCCCCTTAAACTGTCATTTTTTAAATGATGAGAAACTGCATTCTACCCTGATTCTTCTTGTGGGTCTACTACAGTTTCAGAACAGCTTTTTTTTTTTTTTTTTTTTTTTAATTGACAGGTGATTTTTATCCTTGGTTATGGTCTTTTGAATCCTGTGAAACTCATGAATTCATAAAAATGTATGAATTTGGATTTAATCAATAGATCATGAAGGCTTGAAAAATGTTTGACAGACAAAAATAGGACTTTAGGAACAGTTCCTGCCCATTAGCTGCATATTATTAGCTGCATATCAAAATGCAAGCCCATTGGCAACTGAACACATATTTTCAAAAATTGATTGAATTTGAATTTACCCACCAGAGCAGAAACACTCTCAAAGATCTATTCTAGCCTGCTGAAGGCATAGCATACATTCTTAAAGACTTAGCTAGGTTATATATGAATTTTTCTCGGAGGGCTATAAAAGAAGTTTGCACTTAGTGTTATGGGGAAAAAAAATTTCCAGAAATGTTAGTAAGCTTTCAGGGAACATCCAGAAAGTTTGAGAAACCATCTGAAATGCTTGTCTAGTCATGAATTGGGCAGAGTATAAAGAGACTGGAGCAAGTGAGACTGTTCTTAATTAGAGTATCAGCAACTACAAGAGAGTGATGTGATGTTAGAGAAGAAATGAGACAAAAACAGGGCCCTCTGAGATGTGTTTAACCATTGCTTAATAGACACAATTTACTGTGTACCACAAGTAAACAAACAGGGGAGGGATAGCATAGGTTCTGGAGTCAGGGTTGATGGGTTTTAATTCAAGCTCCCACTTACTAATGCGGTGACCTTTGGCAAGGTGTTTAAACAACTTTAAGAACTCAGTTTTCTCATCTATAGTGTGAGAAGTGTAAGATAAATCTTGAAAAGCTAATAGCATTTCTATGTACCAGCCAAAAATAAAATATCATTTATAATAGTATATCAAGTATCTAGGAATAAATGTTAACAAAAGATGTGTAATTTCCAGAAGGTTAATGCTATATACTGGCTATATGGAAAATCCAGAAGAATCTCTTGACAAAGTATTAAAAATAAAAGGAGAATTTACCAAGAAGCCAGATACGAGACCAATGAATGACAATAGCATTGCTATACACAAGCAAAAAAAAAAAAAAAAAAAATTGCAGTAAATGTAACTAAAAAGATGAAACCACTCAAAATAGCATTTAAAAAGTCATGTTCCTTGGATTAAATCTTACAAAAACTAAGTAGTACTTGTACAAGGAAAAGCAAAGCACTTAATTAAAAGATATTTACAAAGCACTAAATAAATGAAGACATATGCCATGTTCATGAATAGAAACATTGAATATAAAAAAGACACCAATTCTCTCACAAAGGGATCTCTCAGTTCATTTCATTTCCAATCAGAAGCCCAAAGGATAAGCTGATTTTGAAATATATAAGAAAGAACAAAGGGCCAAAATTCTGATAAAGAACGTTAGAGGGGCAGAATGACTTGTCCTCCTGTATACCAAGATTTATTATAAACCTACAGTCTTTAAAGCAGCATAGCACAGAAATATATTAGAAAGTCAAGAAACAGACCCACACATAAGATAAAATAAATAGTAAATCTAATATAAAACAGCTAGTAAGCCAGATCAGTGAAAGCAGAAGAACCACGTGTCACCTGGAGCGGCACAAAATCATGACTCAGATGGCAACAGAGGAATTTGTACCACACCTTACACCTACACAGCATTAACTTCAGACAGATCAAATACTTACATGTCATAAGTAAACTTTTTACAATTCTTTGTGGGATATAGGTAGAGATTCTTATGATATTGAAAAGGGAAAGAATCTCTCAAAGTAGAAACAAAAAGTGCTAACTCAGGAAAGCTCGATAAATATATTAAAATTAAATTTATATTCACCAAAACAGACCAGAAAACAGGAAAGTCACAAATTGGAAAAAGATATCTGTAACACGTATAACCCAAAATAATAAAGAATATGTAAAGACCTCTTACAGATCCAGAAGAAACACGAGACCCCAACAAAAAAAGAGAAAGAGACATGAATAGGAATTTCACAAACACAGAAATTATATGGTCAGTACACATGTGAAGAAATATTCATTTCTATTAGTATCAGGAAAAGCATGTTAAGACCAGACCACTTTATTTTATATCAAGTATTGGAGAGGAAATGGATCTAGAAGAGATTCCTTACTCGTGGGAGTGTAAACTGGAACAACCAGAATTTGGCATTACCTTGGTGGATGAATAATTATGTGCCTTAACCATTTAACTCCTGGATTCTTACCCAAGAGAAACTTTCACATATACACCAAAGGACTCGTGCAATAATGTTCATAGTGATACCATTTGCACTAGCAAAACTATTGAAACAAGTCAAATGCCCATCCGCAGGATAGCATAACTTACGATATACTTACTTGATGAATACTAGTGAGTTGCAATATGGATGGGTCTTAGCAGACTAGTGAATAAAAATAAAAATAAATCCCATCAGAGTTGAATCCAACTCTGTTTTTATAAGATAAAAAAGCTAAAAGTACATTTTATAGTCATGTATTAAACTACATTAAGAAATTCAAGGAAATGAGAAACAAGTTTCAGGGTGATAGAGGCCCCAGAACAGGATAAATAAAGAGCACATAAGCAAATGTTATCAAGTTTTAATCCTCATGTTGAATGGAGGGTTCATGGATGTGTAAATAATAAAAAGAAAATGAGAATATGAGTTAATCCAGAAGGGAGAGGAAGGTCTTTGATAACAAGATCTATATTCTTAAGCATTTTTGTGCACCCATGGTATCTTGTGGTTTTCTTTGTTATGACCAAAAAAAAAAAAAAAAAAAAAAAAAAAAAAAAACAAAAAAAAAAAAAAATCTAGCAGATTTCTAGCTCTTTCAAACCCAGCGGTCATTTGAGAATTGAGACATAATAAGATAGCCTGATGTGAAATAAGCATTTCTTTGCCAATTTGCTGTTCATTCTAATCAAGAGCCATGAGCTCTGCCCTTAGAGTAGTTCTTCACCATCTCAGAAGACAATACCTTAAAACTCTCAGCTGGCTTTTAAAAATTCTCTCTCAGAATGAATTCACAGTAATATTAGGAAGTAGTCCTTTGGAAACCACCATATTCTTTTGGTAATTCCTGTAGGGAAATAAAGATACTTTGAAAAAGTATAAATTTAGGGGAAATTTTCTGAAGTTTTGCAGCTTTGATAAATTCTAGTTTCCTTTCTTGCTAGTGTCAATGGATAAGGAAAATCTGTGCTCTTACAGTGAGTCTCTGAACCACTAACTTAAAAAGGCCCCTAGGGATTGAAATGAGACTGAACTCAAAATACCCTGTCTCTGGACGACCAGGTGTCTCCACTCACAATCCTGATCCCATCCCCCACCCAACTGGGCAACATAGATGTGAAAATTTGCATTTGAAAGTAAAACTGACCAGGCACCACTGTCTGTTTTTTATTATTACCCTGATAAAGTGTAAAATTCCCCCATTTTTACAATTGACTGCTCTAAGAGACAAATGACTCAGGGAAACTTTCCAAGAAGATGTTGCCTGTTGCCTAGATACTTCCAAAAATATTCTTAAAGAAAGAAGAAGCTGTTCATTAAGATATTCAGTTATTAAACTTGGAATGGAACCATGCTTTGACCCGGTTATCCCATTCCTCATATATACCCAAAGGATTTAAAATCAGCATACTACAGTGATAACAGCCACATTAATGTTTATAGCAGCTCAATTCTTAATAGCAAAGCTATGGAACCAAGCTAGCTGCCCTTCAACAGATGAATGATAAAGAAAATGTGGCATATACATACAATGGAATATTACTCAGCCATAAAGAAGAATGAAATCAAGGCAGTTGCTGGAAAATGGATGGAACTGGAGACTACCATGCTAAGTGAAATAAGCCAGTCCCCAAAAAATCAAAGGCCGAATGTTGTCTCTGATGTATGGATGCTAACCCACAAAAAGGGGGGTGGGGGGGAATAGACATTCAGTGGATTAGACAAAGGGGAATGAAGGAAAAGAAGAGGGATGGGAATAGGAAAGACAGAATGAATCAGACATAACTTTCCTATGTTCATATATGAATACATGACCAATGAAACTTCATGTCATGTACAACCACAAGAATGAGACCCTAATTAGAATAAGTTATACTCCATGTATGTATAATATGTCAAAATACATTCTACTGTCATGTATATCTAAAAAGAATACATTTTTTTTAAAAAAGATGTTACTGTGCATGTAGAAACACAGAAAGCCAGTTTTATTTCTTGGCTAACTCTGCACCACTTGGGGGGATGACCACCCACAGATTCACTTCTAATAGAATGAAATCTACAAGACTAAAATGCTTTTCTTAATCCAAAATCTTACCATGTTTAATAATAAAGTGAGTCATTAACTAAGCCTAAGAATTTCTGTTCTTTCTGTACCACAGAATTTTGTCATTGTTCACTGTATTCTCTGTTACAATAGAATTTTACTCCAGGCGTGGAGGTGCACACCTATAATTCTAGCAACTTGCAGGCTGAGGCAGGAGGATTCCAAGTTTGAGGCTTGATTCTGCAATTTGGCGAGACCTGAGCAACTAACTGAGAACCTATCTCAGAATAAAAAATTAAAAGGGCTTGGGGATGTGGCTCAGTGGTAAAGCACCCCTCTCTTCACTCTCCAGTGAAATCTAAAAAAAAAAAAAAAAAAAAAAAATTATAAAAGAAAAATAATAATGGAATTTTACCTATTTCCAAAATACGAACTGTTCTTAGAAACTCTAGAAGCAGCCTACACCTGTGTTAACAGACAATGACTTATAGCTGATTATATTTGTTCTTCACTAGATACTTGTAATCACAACAAACCCTGCGTGGGCCCATACGGTAATGGTAACCATAGAGTGGGTCCATACCTAAAGTGCACTTACCCTGCTGTTATTTTGAGATACTTTTGGAAGAAGGCATTATCAGAGAGGCAGTTTAGGAGAAGTAAATACTAAGGTTGGAAATGGTGTTGCTTTATGACAAAGGGAAAGAGACTTTTGCTCTTTGCAGAGAAGGAAGTGCCTGCAGATCTTTAACTGCTGGAAGTGTTGGTTCTTGCAAATGTGCCTTCATGTCCTGACTCATATTTGCCTGATTAGGATGATTCTTCCCCCGACTCAGAGATCTGGATTCAGTTAAGTTCTCTGCCCACGTATGGTGCTCTCTTAAGGACCTCAGGATCTGAGGTGGAGGAACTCTCAGAGGTTTCCAATTTCACCATGGAGGACATCAACAACAAGAACATTAGGTACTCAACCACTTTGTATTATTTGTATTTATAAAGATTGCATTAAACTGGGCCAAGGATGTCACTCAGCAGTAGAGCTCTTGCCGTATCATCAGGAGGTACTGGGTTTGATCCACAGCACTGCAGGAAAAAAAGAAGAGTATTTATTAATTGTATTAAAATATTCAAGCTACTGTCTGTAACTCCTTCAAACAATACCGTTGTTTCTGGCCCCGTTTTAATAACAAAATTCAACATCCCCAGCTTGTCATTATGGCTCATTCTTCTGAGTCTTTTGGCCTTTCTAGATACTCGGCTATATTTGAGACAGATGGTCATCTGGTTACCGACAGCTTCCGCTTCTCTGTCTCTGACATGGACCAAAACCGTCTGGACAATCAGATATTTACCATCACAATCACTCCTGCCAAGAATCCACCTCCAGTCATTGCTTTCGCCGACCTCATCACGGTAAACAATTCTTAGATCAATGAGCAATGAATGCTGATGGGAGCTGGAGTCCTGGGTGATGTAAATAGAGGACTTCTGCCTGCGTTGTTGCCACATTCTTCCCCCCAAATATCTAGGCAGTGATGTCAAAAATGCATGGTTTTCAACCGATAGTTTTTCAAAAAGTATGAAAATAATTATATCCAAAAGTTCAAATCATTCTATCCACACGTCAGTCAACAAATATTTATGTGCTCAATATTGTTATAATTGGGAGTAAAATAGATGTAGAATGCATCTTTGAGGAGTTTGCAATCTAACATTGACAGTAACTAAAACACAGACAGTACCCCCAAGTCACTCCTTAGGTCTAGCTAATATTTATCATTGTAAGCAATTTTAATAGATTTTTGGAGGAAGAGGGGCAATATAATGAGCCTTCATCACTGACATTATCCAAACATGAGTTCAAGTGCCAGCTCTGTTACTTACTGGGGGAGTGACGTTGGACCTAGTACTTAATCTTTCTTAGCCTCAGTTTCTTCACTTTAAAATATTACTATTCTGGCTGGGCACCAAGGTGCACGCCTGTAATTCCAGCAACTTGGGAGGCTGAGGCAGGAAGATCAGAGTATGAGGTTAGCCTGGCAACTTAGTGAGATCCTGACTCAAATATAAAATAAAAATAAATGAGGCTGGGGGTGTAGCTCAATAGTAGAGCACCCCTGGGTCCAATCCCCAGTATTATGCACATATACACAAAAATATTACTATTCCTACACATAAAGGGTTTCTCTGATAATTAATAAGATAGTATGAATCACCCTTAGCACAGACCTGGTTGGTGCATGGTAGGGCTTATAAAAGTAAATTTGTTTTCCCCTTCCCACTCTAAGTACATATCATAATGTTAAAAGCTCAGGAGGGAGCTGGGGTTGTGGCTCAGCAGTAGAGCACTCGCCTGGCACATGCGCGGCCCGGGTTCAATCCTCAGTATCACGTACAAATAAACCCATTGTGTACAGCTAAAGCAAATAAATAAATATTTAAAAAAAAAAAAAAAAAAAAAGCTCAGGAGTTTATCTGTTTTTGTCAGGCAACTGAAAATTTGCAGGACTCTGAATTGTTTTTAGATGGTTTTGATAGTCTTCCTTCCCATTTTTCCATTTCCACATCTTGGGGAAACTACTTGGACCCTCCCACTTCCCCGAGTCCCATATTGTAATGTATAGATCTTCCTACAGTTAGCCAAGAGTTCTTCAAAGTGGAATGGCTTGACCGTTTCCAGTAGGTCAGCAAAAAACACCAGGCTTATGTTGCAGAGTTAGCATATAAAACAGAGCCCTAAAGGAAAAAGGTAGTCTGAGTAACTGCTTATACTTATACTGATTTATTTTCTTTTTCGACATTAAGATAAGCATTAGCTTTCAGATACGGTGAACCCTTTCTTCCCACACACCTATAAATACACAATGTAAGGAAATAAATGGGACTTTTATTCTGGATGGTAACACCTATAGGACAGTCACCCTCATGGAGCCTGGGGGAGGACTGGATCTATCATTCTCTGGCCGTGGACTTTTGAATGTTGATGCTGTAAGAAGGCAGCCATCCTGTTGTGCAGCTGCATTGAGGAGGGTGATTGGAATGGGCCAGAGCTGCTTTATAACCAGATCCATCATTGAATGAAGTGCAACTTTGAAGGGAGACGCAGAAGTCATCGTGTCTGAGTGTATCTTTGAGAGGCGCTGAAAGATTGCCTGGCTTCAGCTGCACGCACATTCCTCATCTTGTCTGTAGAGGATCTGCCTCCTCTCAGAAGTGGAATTGGTGCTGGAAGGTCACCCCAGGCAGCACTTTTCATTTCAGTTCTTTTTTTATTGCAGTTTTGTGCAACTGTCCAAGGACTCTGCATTCTTTCTTCCTTAGGTTGATGAGGGAGGGAGAGCCCCACTCTCGTTTCACCATTTCTTTGCGACTGATGATCATGAGAACCTCCAGGGAGATGCCATCATTAAGCTAAGCGCGTTGCCCAAATATGGCTGCATTGAGAACAGAGGAACAGGTAATAGGAGTAGCTTTGCTGTAGAATTGTTCAAGATCTGGAAAGAAAGGCGTGTGGAGGGAGAACGTGTATTCCAATTCAACCTGGTGATGGAAAACTAAAGAGAAATGGAAACATGTCAATGAGATGAAAGAATGGAAGGTTTCATTCATTCAACAAAAGTTTACCAAGCATTTTCTGGGGCCCGTGCATTTTAAAGCATCAGGGAAACACCAGTAAACAAACCAAAAGAAAACCCTTACTTTCAAAGTGCTTTAGATCCTAGTGGAGGGAGGCAAAATAAATAATAATGAGAAAATTGAGTAAGATGTTAGAAGGTGGATAATGCTGTGGATAATATAGGTCAGGCGAAGGAGTTTGGAAGCTAGCAATGATGGCAGAAGGTCTTCTGGGTAACATTCAGAACTGTCAAAGAGATTAAAATTTCTGTCCTTTTATTGTGAGGCAGCTGTAATTTAGCTGAACCATCGTGTATGTATCATTTCCTCCTATGGCTCTGACATGAATTGAAATGCATGCTATCTCTGACCCTCTTCAACATCCCTCCCGCTCCACCATCTGCCCTGGACCCACTGGTGTTAATCACAGAGAAGGAGATGCAAAAAGACATGTACTGTCCACAAGCCCCCTGAGACCTACCATGACTGGCAGTTGAGACAGCTCATGGCAGGTTGCTGTGTGGCTGCCTCAGCAATGAGATTCCTGAGCACCGGAGCTTGGCTCTAATTGATGTGCAGCTCGTAGCTCCCACAGAGAGACCACTGACTGCAGGTGTCTGTGGTCAGCATGGTGCCTGGGCTTTGAGCCTGGCGACTGGAAACTCATTTAAACTAGTCATGTTTTCCTCTCCAAACTCTTGGAACTCTTCCCTATCTTGCCTTTCAGTGTGTGCACTCAGATTTGCTTATCACTGAATTAGGTTTGTTTCAACGAAGGTTTGTGGTAGATACAAAGGATGTACAGCTGAATAACAGAGACCCTGCCTTGAGAGGCAGGCAGGTGCGAAGATTGATCAATTATGATAAATGACAAATGCCTGCTAGGGAAAGGAGCAAAGCTCTAAGAGAATATGTAAAACAAAGCAGTTGCTTTTGCCTTGGAAACCAGTAAAGCCTGAGGAAGTGGCATTTGAGCTGGAACTTGAAGGGTTCGTGGGAGTCACCATGGGCAGAAGGACAGTGGCATTCCTTGCAGGAGAAAGAGCATGCACAAGGTGGGAAATCATGAAGGGATGTTGGCCCCCCACCATCATGTGATTTCTTTCTTATTAAGCTTTGTAACACTGTTTTACATTTATCTGGAACACAGGAGGGGGCATAAGCATGCTATGTAGGGGGGTAAGTAGCTCACTGGCCCAAAAGTTAAAATTCTAGCAAGACTCAGCCTCTTTAGAAAGTGGTTCTCAAACCCTAATGTGCATAAAAATGACCTGGAGGGCTTGTGAAAACTGGGCAACAACCTCAAAGGTCCTGTTGTAGGAGGTTGGTGTAGCCTGTGAATTTGCGTTTTTCTCTAGCTAACAGGTGATGGCATGGCTGCTGGTCCAGGGAACACACTTAGAGGAGAAGCACTTCTTGACAGTTGCATGGGTATAAACCTGAAATTAAGGAAAAGGCACTCAGGGGAGCAAAACCATCATCCCGGGTTATATCAGCTAAGGACCCTGCCCTTTGTTTCATGGTGAGGGAGGCCCTTTTACCTCTGTTTGGAACTGAGTCGTTCATATACATACATATATATATATATAAAACTAGCTACCTAAATTCAGAACCCAGCTGATCAGAAGAACATCTTTTAAAAAACTGTTAAAAGAAGCAGCTTTTATTTGTTACCAACAAGAAGGGAAGAGACAGAATGATTGTCATGTTAGGTATGCAATCTAATGGCATGGAAGTTGACTTCACTAAGGACAGGCACAAACAGGACCGGACCCACCTCAGTACCTCTGCATTAGTAGGTGTCCATAATGATGGCCTGAATGCATCAAGAACTATTTAATTTGCACATAGTAGATTCTATTTAAGAAGACAGGGAAGCACATTGATAAGAATTATTTATGTCAAAAAAAAAATAGTGTAGTTTTAAAAAGTGTGAGAATTGGTGCTTAAAGCCTCAGCAACCTGTTGCGAAGTTAGTTCTCCAATGATTAGATGTGTGTATTTTTATGGAGCATCATTTGCTTTACTTATGCTATTTTTGATCCAAATAAAGAAGACACATTTTCCCTATTTATAGTGATCAATGGAAAGAAAGTAAAAATTGGAAGTTATTTTAGCAGTTCTGTCTGGAAACTCTGAACTGTATGTCCTAGTGATTATTGGGTCACTTGTCACTTAGATCTCTTTATTTTTCTGATGAATCAGTCAGAAGGGTAAATAAAATTCACATATCGAAGGGGGAAATGTCTCAAGTTCTTCTTTCAAATCATTAAAAAACAACAACAACAACAAAAAAAAAAACTTTTCATTCTAATTTTCTGTCCAGATGCCAATGAAGATGGCACTGCCTATGATTCAGAAAGTTAATGGCCTTTTAATTTATGACCTGATATTTGCAAAGGATCATGGAGAAGGGAAGGGAAAGCTTTGCTGCTTTCACATCTGCCAACTACACTTTTCTTTGTTGATATATATCCAGAAAATGTTTGAAGTCACAAGGGCTTCTTTTTTTCCTCCTTTCTCTAGAAGAAAAGTGTGGTAACAATTTAAAATCAATCAATTAGAAGGGCTCAGGTTATGGTGAAGTAAAAGACAAGATATCCATCATTTAGACATTGCTTCTTCTTCCCGTTGGCCTTTTACAGTGTTTGGGTTGGGATGAGAAGAAGAGGGAACTGGAGCTAGCACTTTCTGTGGAGCTCTGAATGGTAACTGGGCATCTCAACACCTGAACAGCATCTGTATCAGTCAGCTTTCCATTACTGTAAAAACACCTGAGATAAATCAAGAAAGAAGGTTAATTTTGATTTGTGGTCACTTAGTCCCTTTGCTTTGAGGTCTGTGGTGAAGCATTGCATCATGGCAGGGAGCATGTGTTGGAGCAAAGCTCTCACCTCGTGGCTGGGATGCAAAAGAGAGAGAGGATGGGGCTAGGATCCCAATATTCCCTTCAAGAGCACTCCCCCAATGTCCCAGTGATGGGAAGACCACCCACTAGGCTCCACCTCTTAAAGGCTCCACCACCTGCAGAAGCACACAGTCTGGGAACCAAGTCTTTAACACATGGGCCTTTGGGAAACGTTTATCCAAACCACAGCAGCATCTGAGCTCTGAATGGGACCAAGCATCTCGGTGCCTGAGTTGTACCTGAGTGTCATGGTGTCTGAATAGACCATGAGCATCACAGTAGTCTTGGTATACTCTCCCACAGGTTGGGCTCTGGCAGAAGAAACTGAGAGGTCAAACATACTGAAGGAAAGGCGTCTTGAACAAAAAAGTTAAATATACTTTTTCTTTTTTTTAAATGTAGAGAAAGAATGTTCTTCTTGCAGGATAAGCCAGAGAGAGTGGTTTTGAAACAGGCTAGAGTTTAAGGTAGAACCTTGGTTATTGTATTGTTACATGACGCAAGACTTATGAAAATGATTCCTGACAAAACAACCACTGATTCTGTGCTATATAAAATAAAAACATTCGGAGTGCTTTCATATATATCATCTCATTTGATTATCTGTGTACTCAGTAGGGTAGGTATATCCATTTATAGATGAGAAATAGGGAAACTGGAATCTGATCCCAAGTCTTCTCATTCCTGGCCTTGTATTTGCCCACCCTCCTAGCTTTGTCCTCCTAGTAATGGATAGGGGTTGAGAGACAGCATGAGAAAGTCAGTCAAATATGGTATCTTTCTATGGCTACTGTGATGTGCTTCTTAGAGTTGATTCTCAGTTCAAGTAGTAATGATTCAAATAGAAAATCTCTTGATCCCCAAAATATACTCATGCTTCTCAAAACATATTTTCATGCTGTGTTGAAAAGAATGTCTGTTTTCTAGTTGAGCCTAGTAAGCAGCAATCTGTGAATCAAGGTAAAAGTCTTCTCTTGATGTTGATGCAGGTGATCGTTTTGGCCCTGGAGCTACCAGTGACCTAGAGGCATCATTCCCTATTCAAGATGTCCTGGAAAACTACATTTACTACTTTCAGAGTGTTCATGAAAGCATCGAGCCAACGCATGACATTTTTAGTTTTTATGTGAGTGATGGAACCAGTCGCTCGGAAATTCACAGCATCAACATCACCATTGAGGTAACGACTTTGGAACTTGGAAAAATTGAGGCTTTGTCCACCCAGTATCTTACCGCTAGATTTCTTTTTATGGATTCAAAAGCAAAGATTGGATTTGACTTTGAATTTTAAAACATAACCCTGACCTTCGACAAGCTTATGGAATTAAGGTTGGCATTTGGGGAAGGTCTGAGCTGGAAATCTGAATTTCCATTTCAGGATAAAATTTATTTGTCCTGTGTGAAAACAGTTTGTGAGAGTCAGAGAAGCCTTGCCAGTCCCACTTTACATGAAAACCAACATATGCCTCATTTTCTGTGAACTATAGGCATGCATATGTGTGTGGCTCTGCATGCACACTTGCCTTTTCTTATATTTTAATGCATTTATTCATTCCATTACAACATCAAAGAAACGTGATCCTTGATTCTGTATTCATGTTTTCATTTGAGCAACTACAGTCTTTTCTACCACCCTAGAAACAGAGAGAAAAGATAAATTTCTGAATGGAATACCCTCTGCCTTGGGAATATAAACTGAATGGCACCTTCAGGAATCTAAAGGGACAGTAATAGATAGGGGTTGAGAGACAGCATGAGAAAGTCAGTCAAATATGGTATCTTTCTATGGCTACTGTGATGTGCTTATTAGAGTTTTTAAAGATGATTTTCAGTTCAAATAGTAATGATTCAAATAGCAAATCTCTTAATCCCCAAAATATACTCATGCTTCTCAAAACATATGCCCATAGTTTTGATCTAGAAGAAATACTTATTATAGCCATGGAAAATAGTTTGGAAGATTTTTTTGTAGAATGCTTCTTTTCAAAGGGACATGTTGTTTCTGTGACTTTCTCTTTTGTCTCTCTGACTAATCATTTTGATTAGGAGGCAAAGATGGTAATACTTTAAATGCTATTTTGACAGTGAAAGTTTCTGCAACAGGGATACTTTCTCTGAATAATGTGCTTTTTCTTTCTTCTGAAACCATGTCTGTGTGAGACTGAATATTTTATGCTTTAATCAGAGGAAGAACGATGAGCCTCCCAGGATGACCTTGCAGCCCCTTGGAGTACAGCTGAGCTCCGGAGTGGTGATAAGCAATTCTTCTCTGAGCCTGCAAGACCTGGACACCCCAGATAATGAGCTGATTTTTGTATTGACAAAAAAGCCTGACCATGGTAGGACACAAACTGCTGTAGAAAGCTTCTTAATTGAGGTGCCTGATGGGTTATTAAAATAAGCACATAGATTTCAGTTGGTTATTCCTTTGCCTTTCCTATATATAGTCCATTATTTGCATCAAAGTATAATCAGATTCATAGCTAGCTAATATTCTTTGGAGTCAGGGTAGATGCTGATTGTTTAAAAAGCCTGAATCCTAGGTAATTGGTATCTCTGACATTTAATTTCAGCTGTTTTTTTTGCTTTCCTGTGTAACTTCAAGCAGAACAGGTTTCAACATTTGCATCTTCTCTTTCAGAGCAGGCATGGGTAGATAATCTCAAGCCATTTCCTGTAGCTTCTTAACATGCTAGATTTTCTCTATGAGCGTCTTCCCTTTCCAAAGAGAGCACTTTTCCTGATTTAAACTAGGTGGAGAAAGTACTGTGGGGATGTTCTACTCACCTATTTCTGAGCTCCATCACCCAGGTATTATATTAGCTGGAGCCAGAGTGGTGTGTCTCAATCTATATAACACCTACTGGGCTTTCAAAGATGAAATTGTTGCTATTGATGGGGGGTTAACAGAAGAGGCTGTTGGCCTTTGCATTTTACATTGCCTTCATTTACTTTCATTTTCACTAATGAAGCACTTTAACTGTCCCATTAGGGTACATGACCTTTGAAAACAGAAAAATAAGTCTCGATATAAAGATGCTTATTGTCTTTCTGAATTCAAGAGGAATTTTTATTTTTTGGTACCGGGGATTGAAGTCAGGGGGACTTGACCACTGGGCCACATCCCCAGCCCTTTTATGTATTTTATTAGAGACAGCGTCTCACTAAGTTGCTAAGTGCCTTGCTATTGCTGATGCTGGCTTTGAACTCATGATCCTCCTGCCTCAGCCTCCCAAGTGCTAGGATTACAGGCATGTGCCACCGCGCCCAGCTCAAGAGGAATTGAAGACATATTCCCATCTCCCATTCCACATGCCCTAATGGAAAGGCAGTGAATGTAGACTGCTATTTTCATTTTGCAGAAGGGAAAAATAAAGTTCAGATAATGAAGTGAGTTTGAATTCAAGAGGCAGATGTGATTCCTAAGCTGCTATATTGCACCATCCATTCGTGTCTCTTTAAGAGTTTCTTTTAAACCAGGAAAAGAGGGACTTAGTCTTTATAGATGAGGCCAGAGGTCAGCCCGTACTTACTTGTAAAATGCTAAGTTGTTGCCACCAAGAGTCTCTGAGGGGCCTGTATTCTATCCAGGCTCATGCTGGTTGGTATAAGTGGACAATGTTTTGGTGCCATATGTATTCTTTTTTTTTTTTTTTTTTTTTTCTTTTGGTACTAGGGATTGAACTCAAGGGCACTCAAACACTGAGCCACATCCCTAGCCCTATTTTTTGTATTTTATTTAGAGTCAGGGTCTCAATGAGTTACTTAGTGCCTCTATTTTGTTGAGGCTAGCTTTGAACTCACAATCCTCCTGCCTCAGACTCCTGAGCTGCTGGGATTACAAGCATGCACCATTGTGCCCAGCTTGGTGCCGTATATATTCTACCATTGCTTCTTTGTCTTTTTTTTTTTTTTTTTTTTTTAATTTCCTTCCACAGGTCATCTACTTCGGAGACTTATTGCTTCTGAGCCTCTAGAGAATGGGACAGTTTTAGACCATGGTTCCTCCTTCACTTACCAGGATGTCCTGGCCGGGCTGATTGGGTACATGCCTAGTAACTCTGGTGTAGCAGTGGATGAATTCCGGTTCTCACTCACTGATGGCCTCCACATGGACACAGGGCGGATGGAGGTCTACATAGAACTGCCCACAAGTGATACCCCTCGTTTGGCTGTGAACCGAGGCCTACAGATCTCAGCAGGTACCGCAGAAGAAGAGGAGGATGGCCTTGCTTCTCCCAACCTCATTTCTTTTTTGGCCAGTGTCCACTACCTCTTTCCATGTGGGTGCTGTGGGTAAATCTGAAACTAGCTATTCAATACTTGGGGAGACTAGAATTTTGGAGAACTATTGTTTTCAGGATACTAAGAATTGTGCATGATAGATGTGAGCCTCTGAAATTCCTTGACCAGATGTCTCTGTAAATTTAAGAAAAATTTGCAAAGAATTTATAGTATTTTCAGTCTCCTCAAAAAATCTTAATTTATCCAACTACTCCCAGGTCCAGGTTTCCTGTCATGTTACTTCTGTTCAGCCAACCCCATGGAAAGAAATTTTAAAAAGACATCTAGCAAAATTTTCAAAATGCTTATTTTTTTAAAAGTTATGTAGGAGGAAGTTAAGTAACGAGGGAGTGAGCCTTTTGCTAGCCTTTCTGCATCATGCTAGGATTCTGTCATCTGTTCTTAGTTTCACATGTAGTGCATATTGAAAAACATATGGTATGATAGTATTTAAACTTTGAGCATCCCCAGAAGTCCCATGTATCAAATCTAGGATTCAACTTTACCCTACTTACAAGCTAATATGCTAGCCTATTACTGTTTCATGGATGCTGATAGAAGACACAAGATTCCTCCATCAGAAATAAAGTACCTTGTTACTTAAAGTACCGCAGGCAGCATGGACATCAGCAAGTTTGCACTGAATCCCTTTACCCTTCCAGTCCCATGGGGGTGAGGCAGACGGCCCACGTGGATGCCTTCACTTGCAGTGTGGTATATTACAGGAGAGGAACTTTGAGCTTGGAGAACTTTCCATATCATAGCAAGAAAGTCTGACCTTTGTCCCAGAGGAAGATAGCACCTCATCCCTCAAGGTTACTTGCTGAGAGATGGTCTGAGTGAAGTGGTCAAAGCTGGGCATTGGAGGCATTATCCAGCAAGAACATGCAGGAATGTTCAGGGCCTATGGTGTACTGCCACTCCAAACTCCTGGAATCATGACACATGAATGATGAGGATCTACTTTACTAGAATTTACTATTTTTAATATGAGAAAATGGCTGAACAGGAAAGCAAAAGGGCAAGACCTTGAGAAGACGTGTTTTCCAGTAGGAAGTGCTTTGCCTTCAGCCGACACCTGTGCAGCAGGTCACCCGGCTCCTGATACTCAGTTTATCCTCTGTCTTCAGAAACACTGATTTCGACAATTCCATCTGAGATGACAACATCTCAGTTTATGAGATGAGATGACAACATCTCAGATGTGTTTATGAGTTTATGTGAAGCTGGGATTTTTTTCTGATTTGCTTATCCTCAAAACAGTAACTAAATTAAATCCAGGCAGATTTTATCATAGATCTAAAAGTTATTTGCTTCACAGAACTAGGAGTTATTATTATATAAATCCAAGTGCTGATAGGCCGCTGGGTAGAATGAGTCTTGGAAAAGTAAAAATGGATAAGGAGAGCAAAGGAGCTCAGATCTAAGTTCAAGAGACTATTTCATCGAGGGTAATTAAATTTTATTCATCTGGAAACTGAAAAGAGGAAGTGCCTGGTATGGAGGACTCCAAAAATGTGTGATAATTTAGCCTCTAGTCTCCTGAAATCATTTGACATGCCATTTGAAGGAAATGGTGGAGAATGACCTACTCTTTTCCATTCATTTTCAGGGTCTGTAGCACGCATCACAGAACAGCACTTGAAAGTGACAGACACTGACTCAGATGACCGTCAGGTTATGTACATCATGAAGGAAGATCCGGGCGCAGGGCGCCTGCAGAAGGTTAAGCATGACAACCTGGAGCAAGTGTCTGTGAAAGGTCCCATCCGAAGTTTCACCCAGGCAGACATTAACCAAGGTCAGCCAGTTCTCTTTGCCTACCCAGGCTGCCGTGGACTCTGCCCACAGTAGGAAAGTGGGAGTTCAATGCCTGGTAGCCTGTGGCAGTAAAGCATGAATGCTTTGTTTTGAATAAGAGCTGAGTTACAGCTTCTTTTTTTTTTCTCTTGGTCTCAATTTTTTGTTGGTGTCAAAAAAAAAAAAAAAAAAAAGAGGAAGAAGGAGAAGAGTTATCTTTCTTGGCAAAAAAAAAACCAAAATGTGCATGCTTTGACATAGCATTAATTAAACTGAAGGCAATTATGGAGGAGAAAAAAGTCATTTTGACTTGCTATGATGCTAAAAAGTGTGTGAGAGAGAGAGGAAAAGAAAAAAAGAAGTGAGTTAGGATGGATTAAGGTGAAAATTATGCCTTCCTTAGGTGAGCAATTTATATCTCTTTTCAGCTCCCCAAAGAGCACAAGTTAATGAACTAAGCAAAATAGAAGGGCATAAATCGGAGCTGCCTGGGGGAAATTACATGGCTCATCCCTCCTTCAGGAAATGCTGATGTAATGTGAAGGCATAAATGTTAAATGCTACGTAGTTACTGTACAGTGCTTTCAGAGGGTGTAAAAGGGAGAAAAGTTAGTCTTGGGGGGAAAATTGTCCAAAGTCATGTGATGATGTGCATTTCCTTTTAGAGGAGTCCCCCTGAAGAGCTGGAACAAGGGTCTTGCCCAGGCACAAACACCTGAAATTGACAGCAACTGAATTCTCATTTGATCTGTCTGTGCTTCAGTGAATAGGGAGGAATAGACAAAGGGATAGGAATTCCCTAATTATCCCATGCTTCTGTGTCTCCTGGTAAAAAATGAGATGGGACGTCTCTTCCCAGAGGTTTAGTTACATCGATGGGTACATGTAAATGATGTGGTGGGTTAACAAAAATATAATGCCTTATACTTCTCCTTTCGGATCCTTTTGATCTCTGTGTGGAGTTTATTCGTGTGCTTATCTACTTTCTGCTGGTTATAGTCCACATCACTGCATGTATGGGACAGTGGAGAGTGAAGAACTCTGGGGAAGGGCTGCAGCATCTTTTGCCTTGCAATAGGGATAAACAGCAGGGGCACTCCAAGTGATGTGAGTGTGGTAGGTATACATTTTGCACACAGGCAGTTTTGTCATAAGACCTTCTTAGACACTAAGCCTCAAATGTAGAAATGTCTTTTTAAAAGGCCAAGCTTCAGCCATAAGAAATGTCATTTGAAGTGAATTTGTTATGAGGATGTCTTTGGGTATGAGCAAATCCATGGTGGGAGAGCCAAGGGAGGAAATAAAAACTTTAGATTAAAATGTCAAAGGTGATATCAAAGTGATTCATTGGTGTGAATACCAGATGTCAAAGGTGGTATCAAAGTGATCCATTGGTGTGAATACCAATTGAAGTCCCCTCTTGCTCCAGAAATAAGGGCAGAAAACATTAATAACAAATCTTGATTCCCCCCCCCCTTTTTATAGGGCAGATAGAATTCAGTCATGGAACAGGAGAACCTGGTGGGAGCTTTGCTTTTAAATTTGATGTGATTGATGGAGAAGGCAACAAATTAACTGACCAGTCATTTTCCATCAGTATTTTAGGTAAGTGGGTGTGAGGTTTTTCTAATGCAAAAATACTTCAGCAGTTCTGAAGTTATGTAGTTTACACTGCAGTCACCTTGAAGCTTGAATTCTTCCCTTCACCTAGCCAGCATGAAAGTTGAAAATCATATCACCTATATGATAGGTTGCATAGCTTTGGCCCCCTGGTGAGGTCCCTGAAGGACTGGCTTGAGAATCTCTTTGATCCTAACCCTGGTTAGCAGGCCTAGAACTGAAGAAAGGAGGCTAAAAAGATCTCATTTCAAATCATTATCTCTGATACTTTCAGAGGACAAATCTCCACCAGTGATTATAACCAATAAAGGGCTGGTCTTGGATGAAAACTCAGTCAAGAAAATCACCACTCTACAGCTCTCAGCCACTGACCAGGACAGTGAGCCTGCAGAATTGACCTACAGAATCACCAGACAGCCCCAACTGGGCCACTTGGAACATGCAGCATCCCCGGTATGTCTATCATCTCTTGTTTCATCCAACCAAAAGTTATATTTTAATAAGTGTTAGGGAATAGCTAAATCAGGTGTACATGTGCACCTATAATCTGCCTTGATTTGTTTTTGGTATCTACCTCACTAATTTTGACCATTATATACTGTATTGTATTGTACGTAACATGCAGTAGGTACTCAATAATTACTTGGTGAAGGTGAATAAAAAATTTTAATTTGGGGTCAGGGGTATGTACACATGCTTAACATACATGAGGGCCTGGGTTTGATCCTTGACACCACAAAAAAAAAATTACAATTTTATGCAAACAATCTTATCTCTGTAATTAGTCAATTCCTGTAAAGTAAGCACCGCATGTTGTTCATCTACATTCCCCTGAGCACCTGGCATTGTTGCAACATTCTGTGCTTAAAATTTCAATTCAGGGACTAGAGGTATAGCTCAGTGGTAGAGTGCATGTTTCGCGTGCTCAAGACCTGGATTTAATCCGCAGCACCAAAAAAAATAAAAAATAAATAAAATTTAAAAAATTTAAAAAAGTAAATTCAGTTCAACAAATAGTAAGTGAGCATGTATACTAAGCAAGATTCTAGTTTAGCTGTGACTTGGGAAAGAAAGATGAATGAGATACAATCCTAGCTCTCCAGAGTTCTCTATTGGGTAAGATAAGGAACTTCTGCAGATAACTACAACTCAGGGAAGGCTATAGATATTTAAAGAAAGGTATAACCATAGAGTTGTAGGAGTTCACAAATGAGAGTGTCTACACTGGGTAAGAAAGTACATTGGGGGTGGCATTTAAGAATGCATTAGAAGGGGCTGGGGTTGTGGCTCAGTAAGAGTGCTCACCTAGCACCGTGGGTGGGCCGGGTTTGATCCTCAGCACCACGTAAAAATAAAGGCATTGTGTGCAACTAAAACAAATAAATGAATATTAAAAAAAAATGCATTAGAAGATAGAGTTTGGGCAGAGAGGATTTGTGTTGTTTTCAGATTTGGGCACACATTCAAAAAAGAATGAGTGGGCCAGTTTAGCTGAAGCATATATTCTGAAATAGTAGAAGACAAGGCTCATGGTTAGATGGAGATTTTATGGCAGGCCATCAGTATTGGGAGGAGTAATCTTTCCGTATTAGGAAGTTTCTCTACTGGGCCAGGGAGAAAGTAGTGAGGCTTCACCCAGAGCAGCAGTAGTGAGAAGAGCAAAGAGAAGCAATACCTGGGATCTAGCAAGTCATAGTCAGTAGGCATTCACTGATTGAAGGAGGGAAGAAGGAAGGAAGGAGTTTCAGGGGAGAACCTATATGGCTTGGCAGCTGAATAAATGTGAGGGACAAGAGATACTTGCTGGGTAAACAATCTGAAGATAGAATTGTCTTTGTTTCTTAGAACATAGAAACCATGACAGCTTGCTGGAGATTTAGATCTTCATTGGTTTTCTTTGGCTTTTGAGTTACAGATTCTTCATTCAACCAGGAAACTATCAAAACAGGGCAAGTGCTTGCCCTTATAGTACTCGTTTCCAACGCAGAGACTCAGACAGTAAATAAACAAGCCAACACATATATTGTATAACAGGTGGTGATGAGGGTGAGAAATAAGGGTGTTCCCAGTGTGCACAGGAAGAAGGAGACGAGGCAAGTCCTCCCTAATGATCAGAGGACACTTGAGCAGAGATCTGAAGAGAGGGAGCCAGGCACTCTGAGGAATATAAAAGAGCAAGCCAGTCAGAGGGAGTCAGCAAGTGTACATATCTGGAGTCAGAATCATCCAGGCAAAGAGATGGTAAGAAGACCAGTGTGGCTGCAGCAGGGGGTGGTGAGGGATGAGCTGCGAAAGGTAGAGGGTGATCTGGCAGAGGAGGTGAAGGAAGAGACTCGCTGGGTCCAGGGTGATGGAGGAGGAGGAGGTGTTGTATGTGTAGGGCGGGAGGGCATGGAGGGGAATGGATACATTGGCTAACGTCCCTGATGCAAATTAAAGCAGGTGGCCTTCCCTTTTGTCCCCAAGTTCCTGGGAAAGTATGCAGATCAGCACCCTCAAGACCTTGGCTGCATGAGATATTTGATAACTAATTCATGAGTTAATTGCTTCTGCCAGAATTCTGTCAGGTTGCTGATTGTATCTCTCCAAAGATGAAAGGGCAGACTCTTGGCTGTCGTGCTAAGCAACTGCATGCACACTGCACAGTGCTTTAAAAAGCTTCAGGCTTTGCAAGGCACTGCCCATTGCCCTCCTGCTGGTAAGTTGCAACCCTTCCTCTCCTCTGACCCCAGGCTGGTGAAGAGTGCTGGGAGCTGTGGAACTCCAAATTCCCCTTTTCTTTTTCACAACTCTCAGACTTCACTAGGCTTAAAATCTGGTTATCAAGATCAAGCCCGCTCTGCTTCAGGAGACACCCGTAGGTAACCATGCTGCTCCTTCCTCCTGGGACAGCACCCTCCAAGAATGGGAGGATGTTCCATTTACCTGGGACAATCCTTCACCTGCTCTTTTCCAACAGACTTAACTGCCTAATCCATGTCCTCACCAGGTTTTCTTAATCTGCCTCTTTCTAGTAACTCTAAGTACAGGTACAAGGATCCAGCCCCCTCCTCTTTACTCTTGGGGACCCTCCGCTTTGCCAGTAGGGCAGAGCATCCCTGCCCCTCCCACATCCTAATCCCACATTAATCCCTTTCCCTTGCATTTAGCCAGAATCCTCTCTTTCCCTGTCTCCCCCAGGTGAGAATGTTTTCATGCATCTGATCCTTTTAAATGTCAAAGATCTCCCTTTAGAGGAAGTACCTGTGGATTACTTCTCAGCCTCTCTGAAGGCTAGAGCTTAGAGAAAAGCATGTGTCTTACTAGGTGAGGATGGGCCTAGCAGGAGTTGAGGTTGGAAGGGGCCTGTTTTTTCTAAGAAGATCAGAGCAACCTCGAGGTCACTGTCCTTAGAGCAGGTGCTGAGCCATTGGGGGGCCACAGGCCTCCTGGAATGGCATTAAGCACCAGTGTGAGCAGACTCCATCTTGATGCCTTACTATGAAATGGATTTCGCCTCATGCTGTCAAGCCGATTGTAATTGATTGTCCACCTTAAACAGATAGAAAAAGTACAGAAATCCTCTTTTCTTCCCTGAGCCACTGCAAGGAGCCCTGTGTGCATCTGAACTGTGCCAAAGACAGCCTGGACCCACTACCACTGAGAGGCTCACCTGGAGTCACGTCCCCACTCTTGCTGTCCTTCAAGGTTGAAGAACTGCACCCTCACAGCAGGGTTTCCCTTCTCCCCTCGACCCAAAAGACTTTGTTTTTCTTGGGAAATTAGAATAAGGAATAGAACCAACTAAGATAGAAGCTAAGCTGCTGGAAGGAAGAAACTCCAAAATGCAGTGGCTTAACCAGGAAATGTATTTTTTCTCAGAATAAACCAGAGGCTGGAGGTGGCTCAGTGATCCTCAACTACCAGGCTTCCATTTCTGACGCAAGAAGACCACTGTAGTTATCACCCTCCCACCAACAGGAAAGGAAAAAAGGCCGGGAGAAGCCATATCCATTTCTCTTCTAGGAGCCTTGCTGGAAGAACACACATCACTTTTGTGTGATCACAGCTGCACAAAGCTGAGAGGTGGCTGACAAATACAGCCTCTAACTGGGCAGCCAATTGCTTACCTGGAAGTCAGTAGTCATATGTTTTAGGAAAAGGAGAAAAAATATTGGAATATAGAATCTCCAGCACAGCACTGGTCCTCAGGGGATAGGTCATATGGTCGTCACCTCTACGATGCAAATTGCCATGCTGACTTAGATGGGGGAGCAGGGTAGCAGTGGCTGACTGAGCATTAAGAGGACAGAGACGGTATGCTAAATGTCCTGCAATGAATAGGTTACATCCTGAACCAAATAATTGTTCTGCCTAGATGGTTAAATAGGCTATTAGTGGAAAACAGTAGACTGAGGCATATAATCCAAAATCTGAATCCTTGTCTTAATTTTAATTTCATCCCTACTAGAGAATGTTGATATCAGCACAGTTGCATTGAATGTTGTTGACCCCACAACTCTCAATACCTCACTGATTTCAGTCCCACCCCAAGTGCTTCAGGAAAAGTTAATCTGCTCTCTCTGAAATACTTCAAAGAGGACTACCTCCTGCTGGCATCCCCGTGCCAGTACAACAAACCCTTCTCCAACGCTGAAATGACATAATGGTTTCTTGGCTAGACCACGAAAAGTCCTGTATGATCTGTCAAAATTCCTAAAGGCACTTAGGCACCAAGGAAAAAATCTTCTGCTGCTGGGTAACCAGGTGGCTTCTTATTGCATCAGTAAGTCAGGTAGTCCCAGATGGTTTCCTCTCCCTGTCATGGCCACTAGCAGCCAAACCTGAGCATCAGATGAGAGCATCTTAGCAGGGAAGACAGTTTGACTCTGAACCACAGGAATATGGCAACAGAGGACACTAAAGATAGGTCTTCATGATTCTGCTTGAGACGCCGACAGAAGAAAAGTACTGCTCATGATGCGTCCTTAGCCTGTTTCATAGGTTTCACAGCCTGAATCAGGTTTCAGAGATGTAACTCCCCACCCTTCTGGGAACTTTAAATGAACACCTGTGTATTTTTTCCTCCAGTCTGAGAGTTATATGTTCACCTCAGGGGACGGTCTTGCTCTTAAATCTTGAAATCACTCAAATGAGTGATTCTACCCCCAATGAATGGAAAGTCCTTTTGTCACCTGTTTTCTAGTCACCAGAGGGCTTTCCCACAAAAGTGAGCACCCCAAGGAGGAGCCTAGGAGTCCGAAGTCCTTAGGTCCTCTGGCTGTTGTGAAACCTCACAGGGGAAGTTTTTCTCTAACAGTGAATGTATAAGGGAGCTGCCCATAACGTTTTCACTTTCTACTTTGTACTTGCTGCCAAATCTTCACTTCTTGAAGGAGGTAAATTAAGCTCCTAAAAAAAGTGAATTACCTTTTGAATGTGCATCTCTTCCCTTTCCCTATCTCAATTCATTAATGTGACTCCTGGCCTTTTAAATTCACTTCTAAAAGTCTTCAGAGGAGTGGGCATGTTGCCCAGAAACCATAATATCACCTAAACTAGATTTCAGAATGGAGTGATGGCATCACAAGAGGCCACATGGCCACAGATAACGCTGTACTAGGTAATGCACCGTTAGAAGGAGAGAGGTCAAAGGGAGGGTCTCAGGGCAGTGTCATAGGTTTGGCTAGGCCACCCCAGTGAATCAGACTGTCCTGCTGGGATGTCCTGCTTCCTGGGATGTGTGAGCTACGGTAGATTTAGCTTCTTCAATTGTGCATGCAGGGTTAGATTGTTCCGCTTCCTTACCTCTTGCTAGTTATGTATTTTTGTGAAGGTTAGTTTGTGCCTGATATCCTTAGATATGGTAAAATTGCATAGGGAGCTCCTCTCAGCTAGTAGCTAACTAGTGGTGTGAAGCATTATTTTTATTCACCAGATACAAATATTTTTTCATTAGTATGTCCACTCAGTTTCCCTTATTAAAAATACTGTAGAATTTATGTGGCTTTAGACCTCACTGTACAGATCAAATAGGCTAAAAATACATGGTCTTGTTGTCATCTACCATTTTATCTGCTACCTCAGGTGGCTATATGTTACAGTTTTAGAGATGTCAAGGAATAAAATATGATAAAAATAAGGCTCTGTGTTATATGACTTGCTCTAGCTTATGTGGTGCATGTAGAGCAGAAAAGAAGCAGAGAAAGACAGAGAAACCAAAGCAGGCTTTCTGATTATTCTTTCAACTTTTCTCTTATATCAGTAGTTCTCTGCCTTGTCTGAACATTAGAGTCACAGAGGATGTGTTTAAAAATAATGATACTCAGGCTCCACCCAGACCCATAAATAAAAGTCCTTGAGGGATGGGGATTGTACATGAATGTCTTTTTTAAAACACCTTTGATTAGTCCATGTTCTGCTGCTATGACAAAATATCTGAGACAGATATCTTAATTTCATAAGGAAAAGAGGTTTATTTAACTCACAGTTTTGAAGAATCAAAGCCCAAGATCAGACATCCCCATCTGCTCAGCTTCTGGTGAAGTTTCTCATGGCTATGTCACAACATGGTGGACATCAAATGTTGACAGCTTGTGTGAGAGGGAGAGTTTATATGGTGAGACAGAAAACCAGAGACTGGGGAATGGCCAATTTTGCTATTTTTATAGTAACCCTCTCTTACAGTAACTCACTCACTCCAGATAGTACACCCAATGACCTAATAACCTCCCAGTCGGTCCCACCTCTCAAAGGTTCCACAGCTTGATAATACCACCACATTTGGGACCAAGTTTACATCACATGAAACGTTGGGGACATACTCACACCATATGTAAACCATAGTGCATCCCCATGAAATTCTGATTCCAAGCCAAGATGTCATTATACACATGATACTCTATCATATTAGAAGGGCTTCTTTCATGGCTTGGATCTGAAATGTCCCTCAAAAGTTCATGTGTTAAAAGCTTGGTCCCCAATGCAGCAATGTTCAGAGATGGAGCTTTTGGAAAGTGCTTGGATCATGAGGATTCTGACCTCTTCAGTGGAGTAACCCATTGATAGCTGAATGGACTACTGGGAAGTGAAGGAAACTAGGTGGTGAGATATGGTTGGAGGAAGTAGGTCATTGGAAGCATGCCCTAAAAGGGCATTTCTTGTCCTCAGCCTCTCCCTCCACCCCTGCTCTGTCCCCAATTTCTCTGTTTTCTGGCTATCATGAGTAGAGCAGCGTTCCTCCACCATGCCCTTCCACCTTTAGGTTCTGCCTCACTTTAGGACCAAAACAGTACAGCCAGTGCTGGCCATGTGCTGAAACCTCTGAAACCCTGAGCCAAAATGTCTTTCTTCCTTTATGTTGTTTATGTCAGGTATTTTAGTCACAGTGATAAAAAACTTGATTAATACAGTTTATTCCCTTTCTTCCTCCCTTCAACAAATGTTCATCGAGTAGCTACTAAAAGAAAAAAAGCAAACTATGTTTTGGAAGTAAGAGGCATGTAAACAAATACATGCAAATGTGTCTCAGTAGCTGTGACAGAGGACAATGGAAGCAAGTCAACCTTTGGGAGGGTGGGAGTTGTCAGGAAAGACTTCTCAGAGGTGCTGCTTTTCCAAAGAGGTGCTCTTTTCCCACCCTTTCTAGGTGTTGTGACACCAACCAAATGTAAGATGCACCCCATTGTTACTTTGGGCTTTCCCTGAGAGGAGAGATGCATTGGTGGCTAGGGATGCTGGGGGTGGGGGTGGGGGGAAGTACTACAAACTCCACAGCTTAAACCACAGAAGTTGTTTTCTCACAGTTTCGGAGGCCAGAAGTTGGAGATCAAGGTGTGGGTGGGGTTGGTTGGTTGTGAGGGCTGTGAAGGCAGTGTGTGTTCCAGGTGTCTCTCCTTGTCATGTAGGCGGCCATCTTCATGTTCACATGGTATGCTCCCCATCAGGATCTATGTCCAAATTTCCCTTTCTCATGATGCCATCCATATTGAATCAGAGCCCATCCTCATGACTTGATGTTATCTGATTATATCTACAATGACCCTGTTTTTAAACAAGGTCACATTCTGAGGCACTGGGGATTGGGACTTCAGCATATGAATTTGGAGTAAGAAGAAGAAGCAATTGAAATTCAACCCATAACAAGAGGCTTCAGAGAAAATTTGAAGCAGGGAAGATGAGGGTCTCCCACAGCATGAACTAAGATATGACCCAGGCAGCAGATGCAGAATCACCCGCGGCCGTGCTGAATGCAGTGGCTGGGGCATCACGCGACATCGTGTTAAGACGGCAATTTCTCTGGAGATGCTTTATTCCCACACCACTTCCCTGACCTGGACTGAGCCTTCTCTAACGTGCAGGCCTTCCAGGGGAATTGGAAAAAACTGACAGGGTTAATGTGGGTCTCTGTAATACTGCCAGATATATAGTTTAGCCAGCAGGTTGGTGACCGAAAACACCTTCAATGGGATTAAAAGCCTTCAAGTATTTCAAACAACTACCTGCTGTGACAGCCAGGAGGGAAATATGTTATTCGAAACACCATCTTGCTGGCAAGTGAGTAGCTGACATCTTCCAATACCCAATTAGCAAAAGCTAAAACTTAAAAAATAAAAAGTGTGTAGGGATTGAAAATCTGTGCTCAGTAGAACCTCCTAGAGACAGATTCTAGCAGATGCACTAAATATATTCACCAGATACAGTTTGAGCAACTGCCATGTGGCAGGCACTGCTCTAGGAGAACATCAGTGAAGAAGCAAGAAGAATCCTTGCCCCCTCAAAGCCTGTGTTCCACATCAGCTTGTTTCCCTGTGACATGTAAATATGGTCATCATTTCAATAATTTTAAACTGTCCAAATCAGTATTTTGGATAAGAAAGAGGCTGAAGTCAATAAAATGTTTTAGAAGGAATGATTAAAAAATATAATGGTGGTCTTTCAGTGATAGGTATAAGACTGATTTTTATGATTCTTTCCTACTTTCCTGTGTTTTTCACATTTTCTTTAATAGGCATATTACTTCTATATTGAAAGAGAGCTAAAGAATAAGGGTAAATCCAAGAAGCTCCTGTCCGGATGGCTCTTACAGAGAGCATTCCCTGAAGACAAAGCCTTTGGCATTAGACTGCCTGCGTCCCACCCCTAGGGTTGCCCTCTTATTAGCCATGTGACCTTGAGTAGGGCACATAACTCTTTAATTATATTTGCTGTCATAATCTATAAAAATGGGAGTAAAATGCCTACGTCAACCTCCCAGTATTATTAAAAGATAAAATTCAATGTATATAAGCAAGTCTGAAATAGTGTTCTGTCTGTGGTGGGTACTTGATATTCACTAGACTAAATTGGGAACATCCCACTAAAATGTCATTTGGTCTGAGAAATTCCCACTAAGACCAAGGCTAGAGCTCTCACAAACTACTAGTGAAAAATATAAAATGGTTCTACCACTTTGGAAAAAACAGCTAACCAATTTCCTAAAAACTTAAGCACGTACTTAATTAAGTTAAGTAAATTAAATTAAGCATATATTCCAGCCGTTCCACTTCTAGAGATTTACCCAAGAGCAAAAACTTGGGTCCCTGCATGGAATTGTTCAGAAATAATCACAGCAGCTTTATATACAACATCCCCAAATTGGAGGAAGAAAAAAACCAAATGCCCATCAACAGGTAAATGAATAAACAAATTATGATACATCCTCACAGTGGAATACTACTCAGCAATAGCAAAGAGCAAACTATTAATACCTGCTGGATCTCAAAATAATAATGCTAAGAGAAAGAAAGTAGATCCAAAATAGTACATACTATATGATTCTATTTATTAAAAAGTTGAGAAATACCAATGAATCTATTGTGACAGAAGCAATTCATTGAGTGCTTTTGGATCCAGTGGGGGATGGAGAATAGAAGGATGGAAGAATTACAAAGTGTCACTTGGAAACTTGGGGAGCGATGGATATGTTGTTTACTCTTTTGATTGAGGTAGTGGTTTCATGGGAGTGCCAGAGCTTATGGAATTGTGCACTCTAAATGTGTATAATTTACTGCAGTCAATTTTACTTCAATAAAAAATGTTTTTAAAATAAATAAATAAAAGGATCGATCGCAAAGCTTCCTTCCCAAGAGGAAAGCAAAAACTTAACATTGTAATCGGTCTTGGACTCTCATAAAGGGAACAGTGAATAGGTGATCAGTTGATTGTGAGAACCCAGATCAGTATTTTCTCATGAACTGTGAGGATGGATTCACAGCAGGGGGAAGAGATTTAAATTTCTCAGTGCAGTCACTCTGAAGTTAATAAATTTTTAAAAAATGGTATGGATTTCTGTCCAGAGTCACAAGACAAAGCTATAAGACAGTGGGCTCCATTTCTTGCCTGTCAAGAACTGATACAGCAAGCACAGAAATATAAAATGCCTCATCAGAAAATTAATGCCCCAATATTCAGAAGCCTATTGTATCTGGGTGACAAATTTCAGATGATAAAGAGGGATGCAAATGTAAGCCGTGTGGTTTGATTATTTTTTATATAAGATGAAGCAGAGATACTGCTTGTCACACTTAACTTTATAATAGTCAAAATAGAGTCTCTGTTTTTTTCATACAAAAGCCAGACCAGTTTTGCCAGGATTAATAATGAAAAATAATAAATCTCAGGGAGCAGCAAATGAATTTCAGGGCTAAACTAAAGGACTAGATTAAATGGATTAATTTCCCAATACCCAGGATCAGAAAAAAGGAAATTATGCTAAGGGACTAAAAGATACGCGTTTTGTTTCTATCATGACCGGTACAGAGTGTGTGTCCTGTACCCTAAGATGGAAGCAAGGATTCTGTGCTGATTTATTAAATGTTGCTAGGCATTCAAAAACAGATGTTGTCCATTATTGGGATACCTTTTCATTATTTCAAGTTGCTTTAGTTTTTTATTCTTTTAAAATGATGCTACCAAAAAATTTACATGATATTTTCTATATCATGTTAATAAAGGATAGTATTTTTCTAGGCTATTTTCAATTTGCTATAGAAGGATTATTCAAGGTCCAGAGTCATGCAGGAAGTTTTGTTACTGCCTGACTGGCTAAAATTGTCGATGAGAACCTAGGATCATAGTCCTGAGAGTTGAAAGGGACCTTGAAAGATAACTAGTGAAATTATGGAGACCCGAGACGGCTCACCAATCACAGAAGCAAGGCTAAGCGTAGCCAAACCTTATAACTCCAGTGTTCAAAAGCTAACCCATTGCACAATATTAAAAATTAGGTCAGATTTCCAGAAAGGACTGTGAGGTCATAGGGGACTGTTAAACTTAAAAGAGAGGTGTTTGGAAAATAAGGCAATGGCTCTGCCTTGCACAGACTTTACCTGCGTACTTAAACCCCAGGAGAAAGGAGAGTAACACTTACGGCACACCTGCTGTTGGCTTGGCACACGGTAGAAGCTGCGATAATAAAGTTAACATGTGCTCCCACAGAACATATGCTGCACAAACCACTTCATGCAAGGTCTTCGAGAGCAGAACATAAATGCAAAGGGAAAAATACAAAGGACTTCTCTCATTGTCTCCCTGTGAGAGTCTGACCTTTCCCTAGCCTTGGAAGCGTTTTGACATTCTTTCCGTTTCTCTCTTTTCCTTTCACCAGGTATCCACATTAGCTCCTTTACTCAGGCTGACCTGACTTCACGAAACGTTCAATATGTCCATTCTAGTGAGACGGAGAAGCATTCTGATGCCTTCAGCTTTGTGCTGTCTGATGGAACCAATGAGGTAGGCCAGGCGCTGGATTCCATCCTTGAGTGGGTATTGATTCCTTGCTGTCTTTGAATAGAGTGGGCAGAGACTAGTAATATGAGAGCATCCTTTTCCTCGGCTCTCAGCCAACAAATAGAGGCACCCTCGGACAGCCGCCTGGCTTCTTTCCAAGAGTACTCACTTCTGGGATCCTGGTTGGTCAGGCATGCCAGGAATGGTGTGAAAGTGAACTCAGGGAGCACCTGCCTTCTTCTCACTGGGTAGTGCTGGAGCCAGGTATCCCACCTGCACTTTTCCGCCATCCTAGGTGACTCAGACTTTCCAGATCACTATTCACCCTGTGGACGATTCGCTGCCTGTGGTACAGAACCGGGGGATGCGGGTACAAGAGGGCGTGAGGAAGACCATCACGGAGTTTGAGCTCAAGGCGGTGGATGCAGACACAGAGGTAAGAGTGCTCCCCCAGGCTCTGGCTGAGTGAGGCTGCTCTGGTGGCAGCCTTGGGTTTGTAGCTGTGCATCCTGAGGGTAGTGCTCCGTGGTGAGGTGGAAGCAAGCATGCTGGAGGAATGTGTACCTGAGGACACCATGCCTTCTGGAAAGGGGAACTAATACATTTGGGATCAAACCACTTTTAAACCCTTCCCAAAACCCTAAGTACATTCAGTCTCTCCCCTGATTACATGTAGCAATCCTCTTAACATACTGGCTTTTTATTATGATTCATAGAAAATCAGGTGGATGGCGTTTTACCCAGCGTTTTTATTGTTCCCTATTAAAATGAACAGGGACTTTTTGCGCCTGTGCACCTTTGCCTCCATTTCACCCCCTCGATCCAGACTTTTCTGATGGCAGTGAGTATCACAATTTGAGGATCCTCAAAGACTAGGCTTCATACAGTACGAAGCCCTTGTTCTCATGATGCTTCCAGTTTTAATTGTCTAACCTTTGGACATAATTCAGTTTGTGTGAAAGCACACACCACATTCACTAATCAGTAAGACTATGATACAGTATTGTGTATATCCTTCTCTGTGCACTCATTCATTCATTTATTCATTCTTGCATCAAATATTTATTACATAGTGGCTCTAGGCTCTGCTCTAGATGGTAATGGCAGAGCTGTGAGGAAAACAGATAAAGTTCTAGGCTTCAGGAGTTTGCAACCTTTGGTTGAGGGGAAGGATAGTAAAGAAAGAATAGTTCATATCAGATATGATGAGTGTTATGAAGAAAAACATAAAAGGTGAGGTAAAGGAGATAGAGATTAATGGCTGTGCTATTAGAGTGGTCAGGGAAGGCCTCTCTGAGGAGGTCATATTTGAGTAGGGATATCATTAAGAGAAAGAGCAAGCTATGCAGTTACCTGGAGAAATTCACTCTCCAGGTAGAGGAGCCCGAAATGCAAAGGTGCTGCAGTCCAATGCCCTTATGTCCTGAGAACTGCAGCAAGGGTTGCAAGAGACCAAGAGGCTGGAACCCATGAACAGTCAGGAGGCAAGACTAAGGCCAGGGAGGGACTCTGGGACCAGGTCACAGAGGGCCTTGTTGGCTCAGGTCAGGCCTCTGCATTTTACTCTAAGATGGTAAAAACTCCTAAGCAAGGTTTTAGGCATCTCTTTTTCCTTCTATAGGTCCCTTTAGAATCAGCAATCAGAGATGAGAGATTCAGTTCTGTTGTGATGCACATGGGATTCTCTATATAAAGGTTTGGGAAAAGTGAGGGAAGTGGGTGGGAACCAAATGAATGGTTTAAAAGGTCTGTTTCCTATCATCCTGGTAGAGGTTAAAAATTCAGGCTTCCCCTATGACCTGAAGAGAAGAAATTAAATGTTTTAGTTTTATAACTGAAGGCACCAGAATATAAGTCCAATTGCGTCAAACAGATGGTTTCTCTCTTTCACTTTGTTTTTGGTATCTGTTATAAAATGCAACCCTATTTGATAAACGTCTTTAGGTTCTATTACCTTTGGTCACCTGTTGGCCTCCATTCACTCATCAGATTTCTCTTTTCCATTTCCCTTCCATCCTGGGCAGGCTGACTCTGTCACCTTCACCATTGTGCAGCCTCCACGCCACGGCACCATCGAGAGGACCACCAGGGGGCAGCATTTCCACCTCAGCTCCACCTTCACCATGGAAGACATCTACCAGAATCAGATCAGCTACAGCCACGATGGCAGCAACTCCCTCAAAGACCGCTTCTCTTTCACTGTTTCTGATGGGAAGAACCCTTTCTTTATCATCGAGGAAGGAGGAAAAGAGGTGAGGGGGTAGAGGTAATGAGGGTGAGGCCTCGCGACACATGCCTGAGGTGGGGCAGCGTGCGGAGTTTTGTATCTGGCATAACGTCCGGTTGTTACTCTTAACTCAGAAATATACTGGCCTTGGGCAAATTACTTAACGTCTTTCTCCAGGCCTCGGTTTTTCATCTGTAAAACAGACACAGCAATAATTACCAGCTTCAAATAGTTTGTCTGAGGATCAAAGAAGGTAATCCTCATAAAGTGCACATTTAATAAAAGATGATAATTGCTGTGAATGCTATTATTTCTCCTTTTTTGCCCATCTTTACTCCTTGAGTTTTCCCTTCATCTGGTTGTTCAATAATATCTTGTGATTCTAGATTCTCTCTGTTTGAACTAAGGACCCTCAATCCAACCAGAGATTTTCTGTCTTTGAGAAATACGGCGGTTAACAGCCTGACTATTAATCATGCTCTTAAGATACTGACTTAAATTCTGGCTCTGTCATTTACAAGCTTTGTGAGTCTGTAAATCATTGAAACTTTCTAAGCCTCAGCTTCCCTGTCTGTTAAGTGGGGGTGATACTTACCCTCCTGGTGTACATAAAGCACTTAGTTCCATGCCTGGCACACAGGAACCGTCGGATAATCTGTGGCTGTCATCATCATTGTCATCATCATTTTAGGACCAGCTTGTGCAATCAGTAAGAGGTTTTCTCTCTTTCGGTTATGCAATTGCCAAATTCTCCTTCCTGAAAGAATGAATCCTTTCCAAAAGAACTTCAAAATTCCCTTCTCTATCTTTCCTGCCATTTTCCTCATTCCTTCATTCCTTAACAGGTATCCTGCAGTACCATAAATGTCCCGGGGAGTAACTGCACCTCTGGGCTGGGGGTGCCCCTCCTCCCCACGCCTCTGTGTCTGACTTAGCAGAAGCGGTTTTAATGAGCAACTTGCTTGTACCCTACTGGACCTCCAAGATAGCGGGAGGATCCACATTCAGTCCTGCAGAGTTCCCCTCCCTTGCTGATGATCATTGTTTTTCTGGAAGAAAGATCCTCCTGTGTCCTTCACAGACAAACAGAAGGTCGTTCTCAGCTGACCGGTGCAGTGGGTGGCTCTTGGGATTTCCCTGCACTGCAGCTCCGCCTGGCAGCTGTCACTGTGTTTCTTTTCTCTGCTGTCACTGCTCCCCAGTTAGTTTGACTTTCATAAGAGAACAAAGATTTTAGGATGTCTCAGTAAGAGAGCTGCCCCTGTTATAAACAGAAAAGGCTACATACAGCAGGTCTTGTAAGGGACTGTGTCTTTTTTTTTTTTTTTTTTTTTTTTTGGTACCAGTGATTGAACTCAGGGGCACTCGACCACTGGGCCACATCCCCAGCCCTTTTTTGGTATTTTATTAGAGACAGGGTCTCACTGAATATCTAAGTGCCTCGCCGTTGCTGAGGCTGGCTTTGAACTTGTGATCCTCCTGCCTCAGCCTCCCAAGTGCTGGGATTACAGGCGTGCGCCACCACGCCCAACAGGGACTGTGTCATTTTAAAAAGGAAAATTATTTAGAAGGTGGGTTGCAGGAAATTGAAAAGCCGGCATCCTGCTGCCCTGTGTTCAGGCTCAAGGTGGCCACTCAGGGACAGCGAGGTGCTGGATCAGCCCTGTGTGTGTGTGTGTGTGTGTGTGTGTGTGTGTGTGTGTGTAAACTAAACTTTCATTTGCTGTTTCCACAAGTGTTTTTTTTCTTGATTTTTGTTTTTCTGTGCCTTACCCCCAGAATTACTTTCCCTCAAAACAAACAAGCAAACAAGGACAGGAACAAACACCTAGAAGAGGAAAGGGAAAAAAGAAAATCTTTTCCCAAGGAAGCCTCTATTCATGTCTGACAATCCCACCTGGAGATGTCGACATTAACATTTTAAAGATTATTTTTGTCAGGCCTGATGAAAGTGTTAACAAGGTCATTGGAAGGAAAATACTCTGGATCGTTTTATCTTAGGACAATGTTGACCTCAACTAAAGATGGCACAGGGGCTGGGGTGTGGCCCAGAGGTGGAGTGCATGCCTGGTGTGTAGGAGGCCCCCAGTCCATCCCCAGCGCCACAAACAGCTGTGGACGTGGAGTGTTCTTTCTGCCCCTGCAGATCATGACAGCAGCACCTCAGCAGTTCCGAGTGGACATCCTCCCAGTGGATGACGGCACCCCTAGGATAGTCACCAACCTGGGGCTCCAGTGGCTGGAGTATATGGATGGCAAGGTAAGGCCTGTCCCGTCTGCCACCTCCACACTGCCCAACTCGGGCTAAGTCCTTATTCATGATAGTGACTAGTGAGAAAAACTCGAGCTCAACTCATGATTTTTTCAACTCATGATTTTTACTCCCTAAGTGAGCTGATTTTCCTAAGATTGGCAAGCTCCATGAACTTGGTTAGGATTCTTTTTATGAGTTAAGATTGTGCAGAATTGGTTGAGATTGAATGTAGTCTAACAATGGAGTATTATTCAGCCATGAAGAATTATATCATTTGCAGAAAGATGGATGGAACTGGAGATATGATGGTAAGCAAAATAAGTCATGCTCAGAAAGACAAGTATCACAGGTTTTACTTCAAATGTGGATTCTAGGGAGACAAGATGACATGAAAGTAACAGGGGGACTATTAGGAGGAGGTAGAAGGGATGGAATGGAAGGTAATGGGGGATGGGTATGATTGAAGTAGGTTATTTGCCTGGGTAATTATGTCATGATGAACCCCATTATTCTGTATAATTAAAAATATGTTAATACAAATAAATAAATAATATATTTTGTGGTGTACAGAATATGAAAAAAGAATTATGTATACTTTAATATAAAAATACCCCCAAAATGTAGTTGGTCAACAAGAAGGAAGTATTTGTTTGTTTTCACATATACGATGGAAACATGAATTCAGTCTGGAGTTCTCCCTGACTAATTAGAGATGTAGACTCCTTCCATCTTATTATTCCGCCATTACTAGGGGGTTGCTGTTGACTACATAGCCATATTTCTTCAGAGATTCATCCACATTCCATTGTGAGGAAGAGAAAAAGATGGAGAAGTAGAGGGCAAGGAACTTGATTTTCAGTGTCATCATTTGGGTATCCTTTTCTGTATCATTCTGCCAGTGATACAGAAATTGAATTTGTCACTTGTACTCATTTTCTAGTATCAAGAAATTGGTCACGTGGCCCTAGGTGTTTGATGGTGGGCTGGGAAGCATGTCTCTAGCCTAGCAGGCGGGTGCTCAGTTCCAACTTTCTTAACTGCAGAGAGGGAGAAGGGACTTTGAAAAACTTAATCCCTGCCAAAAATGGGAACGAAGTTGGTGGTTTTGGAACAGAGGAATTCTATTTTATAAATTTCTTTCTCTCAGCTGGGTCATTTTAAGGTATATGCCAAAATTTGCACCTGTTAACATGTTACACACTAAATCCACAACCCCACCCAAACACATATGCATTTCTTCACTTTAGTTCAGAACTGATTTCTTACTTGGGTGGGTGGTATTCCCTTGAAGCTGCAGCTTTTTTCGTCTCCATGGAGATGATTAGTTGTCCTATGTGTAACTGGTGTGCCAGAGCTTCCTACTGAACGGGTTCCGTTTCTTAAAATAAACAAAATAAGTGCAAGTTCCTCTTGTGCCCTATTTGACTTTTTTCGCCTCAATATTCAGAATGATTCTTTCTCTCTCATTCACCAGTTTGGTTTCCACTTCTACTCCTACCCCACACCAGTGACCTCTATTTTGCTAAATTCAAAAGTCAATTATCTGTCCTTATCTTACTGAACCTACTGACATTTAATACCATTGACCACCGACTTTCTTTCCTCAGACATGTGCTCTCACTAAATATTTGTTGAATGAATGAGTACAGTTTAGCCAGTATATTTGGGTAATGTTGGGGTGTGGGGGGTTCTGGTACATTTATCCTATTCGATTCCAAGCAATGCATTTGGCTCCTGTAAGATTTAAAATAGCCATCTTCTTTGTATTGTGTCATTCCTTCAAAGTTCCAACTTCCTTTCAAAGCTAAACTCAAATCGCACTGCCTCAAATCCCTTTTTGCTCACCTTCGGTAGAATTCATCTCGTCCTCTCCCAAAAAGTCTATAGCATTCTTTTTGTATCTCCATTATAGCTCTTGCCATATTGACCTTGTTCCTGAGCCTCTCTTTCCCAATAAAGTGAATACCTCGAGGACAGAGGCTGGGGTAGTTTCTATCCTCATAGCATCCTCTGTGCTGACAGAATTTTCCAGGTGGTAAATGCGCTCGGTAAATCACAGTTGAACTGAATTAAATCTGAGTCAGAGGGTCTTGTTCCTGCTTTAATTCCCACTTCAGTAATTAAATTTAACGGGTTTCTATTCCAGGCAACCAACCTGATCACTAAGAAAGAACTGCTGACCATGGACCCAGACACGGAGGACTCGCAGCTTGTCTATGAGATAACGTCGGGCCCCAAGCACGGCCACTTGGAGAACAAGCTGCAGCCGGGCAGGGCCACTTCCACGTTCACCCAGGGTGGGGACTGCGGGAACTTAGAAATGGGAGAAATCTTCAGATGCCCCTCTCTGTATCTGCACTTGCAGCTACTAATGCCCAAGTAACCTGTTTGCAAATAGATCTTTTAGTGTCTAGCATCCGCCTTGTGAACTTTACTTCTCCTTTTTTTTTTCCTGTTACTCTAAACTACGGCAAAGAAACAATCATCTATACCATGTCCTATCTTTAGATTTTGGCCAGGTTTTCTGGAAAGGATATGTGGCACTGCCTGTTTTTTTTTTTTTTTTTTTTTTTAAACAAACAAACAATAACCAGAGTTTATGGAAGACCTGTGATCCTGTGTGATTTATTTTTTTGTTCTCTAAGAACTATAGTGGTTGCTTTTGTTTGTTTTGTTTGTATTTATTTATTTTTTAGATGAGATGGTGGCTCACTGTGTTGCCCAGGCTGGTTTCAAACCTCTGTGTTCAAGCCATTGTCCTTCCTTGGCCTCCTGAGTAACTGGAACTATAGGCACACACCACCGCACCCAGCTTCTGTTTTTTTTTTTTTTTTTTTAATCTTTAAGAAATTAAAGTCAATGTGTATAGATTGCTCAACAGAAACAGTTTCCTGTTTGGATTTCATAAAGCAGGTTGTTTTACATTTTTCTTTCTCACTTCTAGTCCTAGTTTGAGGAGTGGACTAATTGGGAGCAGTCACTGCCACACTATATCTTAAATATTATGGTCCATATTTCTTTTTTCCTCTCCGTCCTCAATTGTGTATTCTCTCCTAGCACTTTTTTTTTTTTTTTTTTTTTTTTTTTTTTTACCAGGGGATTGAATTCAGGGGCACTGGACCACTGAGCCACATCTCCAATCCTATTTTGGATCTTTTAAAAAATATTTTTCTTTAGTTGTAGATGGGCACAATGACTTTATTTTATTTATTTATTTTTATGTGGTGCTGAGGATTGAACCCAGTGCCTCTTGCATGCTAGGCGAGTGCTCTACCACTGAGCCACAAACCCAGCCTCCTATTTTGTATTTTATTTAGAGGCAAGGCCTCACTGAGTTGCTCCACTTTTGCTGAGGCTGGCTTTGAACTTGAGATTTTCCTGCCTCAGTCTCCCAAGCTTCTGGGATTACAGGTGTGAGCCACTATGCCCGGCTCTCCTAACACATTTTTAGTTTTGTGTTGTGTGGGGGTTGTTTTAATCCAATTCCAGTTTTTCTCACTATCATGAACTTTCCAAAGAAAATTCTTTAGAAGGAATTATGACTGGGTGTGAGGCTATGCACAGAGGGTCAGTCAAAGACTTCTCTGTCAACTCTTGAATTTGCCCTTCAATATTCCACAGATGTTTATGAAGTACGTTCTGTCAAGACCCTTGGATTCTCGTTTTACAATAGCATAAGAGTACTTTCTGTACATAAAGACAGGGCTTTTGTTACCCAACACTGTAGAATTTTGTTTAAAATCTGGGGGGGGGGGGGGGGAATTACATTAAAGACATAAATTAAGACTGTTTCACCTTTTGTCCTCGGGAAAATAAGGTCTGCCCGTGACCCATGAGAAGAAGAACCTAGATATGTTGGTTTGGGAATCTATGAGGCTGTCTCTGTATCTCCAGGTTAATTCCCAGTGCACTCATATTGAGTCTTTTTTCTCACAGAGGATGTGAACTTGGGGTTGATTCGTTATGTGTTACATGAGGAGAAGATCCACGCAATGATGGACAGTTTTCAGTTTCTGGTGAAAGACAGTAAACCCAATGTGGTCAATGACAACGTCTTCCATGTTCAGTGGTCCCTCATCAGCTTTAAATACACCAGGTACAAGTGTTGCTATACTTGTTGAGAAATGGATGAGGAAATTAGAAGAAATCAGGTGACTCCCCCGGGAGGATGAAGCAGTTCTGGTTACCTGTGGAGAATGGTGGTGGTGGTGGTGGTGGTGACAATGGCAATGATGGCAGTGACAATAATAATAAAAATATTTATAGCAGATGAATGGATAGGGAAACTTTGGTATATATACACAATGGAACACTACTCAGCACTGAAAGAGAATAAAATCATGGCATTTGCAGGTAAATGGATGGAGTTGGAGAAAATAATGCTAAGTGAAGTTAGCCAATCCCAAAAAACCAAAGGTCGAATGATCTCTTTGATATGAAGATACTAACTTATAAAGGCAAGAGAGAGGGAATGAGAGGAATGAAAGAGCTTTAAATAGAACAAAGAGGGGGGAGGGAGGGGAAGGGACAAGGGGATAGGAATAATGGCAGACTGGGTTATCCATGATTACCCTAAATACATGTATGAAGACACAATTGTTGTAAAAATACTTTATATTAAACCAGCAACTTGAAAAATTGTGCTCTTTATATGTAATATGAAATGAAATGTACTCTGCAAACGTGTATAACAAATTAGAATAATAAAAACAAATTAGTGAATACTGTACATACCAGGCACTGTACTAGGTATTTGACACGTGTCACCTTATTTACTTGCAATTATGAGATTAATTCTCTTCTTGTCCCCACAGCAGCACAACAATAGAAACAGAAAAAGTTTAAGTAATTTGCTCACAATCAAATAGTTAATAAGCAGCAACTAGGATTTAAGCTTGGTGATCTTAACCATTGTGCTTTACTCCCTCCTATACCAGCATTTTTCCCTTCTGTCTTCAGGTTTTTTAAAATAATCCAGTAGAACTGATAGGAAATTTTTTAAAAAGACAATTAAGTTTTGAGAATAATCCTGGCCAACATCAACAAGATCCTCACTTTCTATCTGTATTCTCTTGTTCTCACACTTGTATTCTCCCCTAGCTCCTTTGATTTCTACAGAACTGTATGTCAAAGTCATAGCATAATGTGGTCCGCTCTTGAAGGTGTTTTCCTAACCTGCAGGAGAGCTGGAGAGGCAAACAGGGAGAAACTGATAGGTGCAGGACTTCATAGGTTAAATTATAACTAGGGTTATTATTTTTCTGGGTCAAATAATCCTTTAAACTTACATTCAGAGACTCGCTACCCTAAGAAATCAATTTCATGACAAGTCATGTGCAAATTGGAACTCATGTATAAACCTGCTTTCGTGCGCCCAGACAAAGGTTCTTCCACTCTTAGACACACTTGGAGAATTACGGAACAGTTGGAATCAACTTTAAAATGTTATGTTTTGCTCTTATTTGCCTTTTGGTTGAATCTCCTTAAAACTAAATAAATCCAGTCAGACTCATCCCTTTTTGTCTAACCCTCTAAGGTTAGACTGACTGAGTAGTAGAGAGGGTCTTGAAGTTGACAGTGGCAGAGGCATTTTCCTAAAACCCTCACAGCAGCAAGACACAAACCAAGGTCCAGTGGCTATCCTGGGTGATTTAAAACAATGCCCAGCTCACTCCCTACTCTCCTCTGGCCTTTCCAAACCTAGACATTTATGTGTTAATGGCAAATGACCTTCATTAGCCTCCAACTTGGAAAAGCAATTCAGATCCCTAGCAGTACACAAAATCCATCCCATCTCCTCCTCATTGATGTAAAACTTTGTCTCAACGTCTTTGTCACCTAGGCTCGGGTCTCATGCTCTCACCTCTGTAACTGCCCTGGCTTCTTTATGCGTTTCCCTGATCTGGTTGAGTCAGTTTCCACCTTGGCTAAGTCCTTACTAGCCTTCTGCACACCTTCCCTAACAACCCACTGGCCTATTCAGAGTATTCTACCACAGGAGGGAAAGATGGTAATTTCTCCGTGTCCTGAAGTCTGAAGTTCGGATCTCCTATATATTGTCCATCTTGTAAATGACTGACTCAGCTCTTTTTCAAAATGGGCAAAGCTCTACATCCTTAGTGTCCTGGTTCACTTGGCACTGTGTCTGTTCCAAGTAGACAAAGGTTCCTCAGTTCCCATGGGGCTTCTTGAAGGCACAAAACCACCTCTTTACCTAACACCAATAACCAAACAGATGAGGCAGGCACTGAACAAGTGGTTTCTTCACAGCAACGGGACTGCTTTTCAGTGACTGCCTTTTTGTGTGTTCCTAGCTACAATGTCAGTGAGAAGGCGGGGTCTGTCAGCGTCACCGTGCAGAGGACTGGGAACCTGAACCAGTATGCCATCGTCCTGTGCCGTACTGAGCAAGGCACAGCCAGCTCCAGCGCCAGGGTCAGCTCCCAGCCTGGACAGCAGGACTACATGGAGTATGCTGGCCAGGTAGGTGGGCTGCAGACCTGATCCCCGAATTTACCTGATCTAGCGCGGTTTGAGATGATGGGAGTTTGGGCTTCAGAGAAGTAGATGGATTGGAAAGATTAGTAAGAATTGATAGGATTTAGCAGTGGATGAGATAGTGGGGCAGAGGGAGAAATGGATGGTGATGCCACTTGCGTAGACGAGGAGCCAGTCTGACAGGTGTGGCACTGTGACTTTGCCTTGGACGTGTGAAGTGTGAGTTGCCTTAGAAACAACAGGTAGATGGCTGAATAGAAGGGCAGGGACTGAGGAGAGGAGTCTGAGGTAGAGAGAGAAATTTGCAAGTCATCTGTGTGCCTGTGGTCCTTAGCACCAAGGTGGGAATGAATGAGAAAAGGAAGCAGCGAGGAGACAGGGGATGTAACTCAGGGTACAGTGTGTGCTTAGCATGAGCGAAGCCTCGAGAACTAAAGAGAGAGAGAGTGACGGTAGAAGAGAAAGGAAAATAATCAATTCCTTTAGGGAAAAGGGCCCTGTGTTTGTCTTCCTTTATGCTTGGCATTTAATACTTATCCAATGTATTTTGAAAGTAATTTCAGTATGCTATGGCAACACAAATCTCTGTAAAAGAAAGTGGGCTGGAACCTTTAATTGAGCTCAGAAATCAGCTGGACTAAGCTGAGCCCTCTTATATTCAATTTAAATGAAGAATTAGAAAAGAACAGATAAGCTAAAAGATCTTTTAGCAAAAAGCTAAGACAGCATGTTCTCGTGGTTTCCACACCCCCCCCCCCCAGAAAAAGACAAAGGACTGTGAATGGTTTCTAGATCTTAAATAGAGATCTGTTGAGTGTTTCATTTTCATTTTCTTAGGGGTGATTTGGAATATGGAGCTTAGTAAAAACTTAATTTGATTAGTTAAGTAGGTAGATGCTAATAATTCTGTTTGATTAAAATTCTGTGTTTTTCAGATATGCATGGCCCTAGACGTTTATGACTATTTAACTATTTTTTATATGTGTTTAAGCTCTCTCAGTTTGCACAAAGTACAGCTGCTGCCCTTTCAGTTCTGGGCGAGTTCATATCCCTGATTTCATTTGAAGGATTATCCTCCCTCCTGCCCTTCTTTCCTTCCTTCCTTCCTTCCTTCCTTCCTTCCTTCCTTCCTTCCTTCCTTTTTTCTCTCTCTTTCTCTTTTTCAACAAGGCAAAACCAGAAAAATTCCTATAAGTTCACAATTGTGTGCATATAAAATAATTTCTCTGTATTGTATCAGGCTAAATTTATTCATGTTATGAGTTTTAACCCATTTTAATGGTAAAGAATTTAGTTAAATATAAAGTTAAAATTAGGCTTGTTTAACTAACTTTTTTTATGAATTTAAACTCTATTATTCAGTGCAGTGAGATTCTATGTCAAGTTTAATTATCTGAGTAATATGGTCATGGTTATGATAATGTATTTGTTCAGTGCTTTAAAATATTCTTGGTCCTCTCAATAAATATGTAAAATGGGAAAATTATTATTGTTATTTGGCTGATGAAGAATCTGATGTTCATAAAGTCTTATAACTTTACCCAGCTTGGAAGTAACAGAATCAGAAGCTGAGCCTAGAACCTCATACTCCAAGGTCAGAGATCTTTATTGTTAAACTTGCCTCAAAGGAGCAGGAGAACTAAGTAATCACATGATGACTATTGCTATCCTAAGTGAGTTAATAAAACAGGATATGAGTGATTATTACCTGTGTTTCTGTAGTCACCAAATGGTAGGAGGCAGCTCTGCCCTCCATGTCTCATACAATAAATCAGCCCAAAGGTCCAGGAGAAGAATGGGACAAGGTGGCTGAGTGTTCCAGGAAGTGCAGCAGGGATGCTGAGGCCAGGCTCCTGTTGTTTCCTTTGTGGCAGGTGCAGTTTGATGAGCGAGAAGACACCAAGTCCTGCACCATAGTCATCAATGACGATGACGTGTTCGAGGGTCTTGAGAGTTTCGCTGTGGAGCTCAGTCTGCCAGCATACGCCCTCTTAGGGGAGTTCACCCAGGCGAAGGTCACCATCAGCGACTCTGAGGACGAACCCATGTTGGAGTTTGATAAGAAGACCTACCGGGTCAACGAGAGTGCAGGGTTTTTATTTGCACCTATTGAAAGAAAAGGTCCGTTGTGCCAAAGGTGACGAGGAGCTATAATAATGGCTGGCAATCCCTGAGTCCCTTTTCTGTGCCAAGTGCTTGTGTGTCATATTAACTCGTGTGTGTGTATTTTACATGTATTGACCCACTTCATCCCCAGACAGCACTAATAATGATTCCACCCTTACTGAGTTCTATCAGAAGGCCTCTCTTTTTAATTCAAGTACTTAGAGTTCCATTTATTCTTAAATCAGACTAGAAGACTGGTTGTATTTAACCTCGCAAATTATTTATGAACACAGTATTCTTAATCAATCACCCAATCCGTAAAATATTTAGTAACTTTCGTTAAGGAAGGAAGTTAAGAACCTTGATTCTTATGAGACAGAAAATGTACTTAAAGATTTGCCTACATGAGTATCATATATAGAGCTCAGATGAGAAATAAACTATGTGTGAGAAATAAAAGACAATTCTCAGAAGGTCAAAAAAAATCAAAACAGCTGGGCGCGGTGGCACACGCCTGTAATCCCAGCACTTGGGAGGCTGAGGCAGGAGGATCGCGAGTTCAAAACCAGCCTCAGCAATAGTGAGGCACTTAGCAACTCAGTGAGACCCTGTCTCTAATAAAATACCAAAAAGGGATGGGAATGTGGCCCAGTGGATGAGTGCCTCTGAGTTCAATCCCCAGTACCAAAAAAAAAAAAAAAAAAAAAAAAAAATCAAAACAAAGTTTTATGGATTTGTGATTGAGACTTTAAAACAGGTAGGAATGGAATCCCCGTGACTGTAAATGATGATGTCAGGTTTCATTATTGAATCTGCTGACTGGGTAATAGTGTAACAAATACTGTAGATGGCACAAAATCTTGCTAATAGCTCTTGAAAATCAGGCAAGCCCCATTGATTGCTCTAGGCCACCAAGCCAGGCCCAGAATAGGCTATCACCAAGGGACATACAGCACTAATAAGTAAAGCCATTTGTACAGAGAGGCAAGTTTTATTTGGTTTTGTCTTTCTTTTTTTAAACAAGCTACTTTCTCTCAGGGAATTAAAGTGCAGAAGTTTATTCAGAAAGGCAGTGAACTGTGCTCACAGCACTACCTTCAGGACACAATTACTTTGCTGCTTAAAGTACCAAATATGTCTCTTATCTTTTCACCCGCTGTGGTCTTAGATGGTGGGCAATCACACTTGTGAATTAACAGAGCACAAAATTCACAGAATAGGAAATCCATTTTGAGTTATTTGGGCAAGTATCTGGGGTATATTAAATCCTCAAGCAGTTTATACTACAGGCTTAAGAGAAACTGTAAACTCTGGAAGCTTTCCTGATAGAGTCTGACTGTGTCAGAGGGAACCAAGCTCATTAAGTCACCAGAGATTCAAAAATTTGAGAAGTGCTTTTTAATTGTGCCGATTTTCTTGCTGTTTGTATTGCAGGTGATTCAAGCAGCATCGTATCTGCAATTTGCTACACGGTCCCTAAGTCTGCTATGGGAAGTAGTCTCTATGCTCTAGAATCAGGCTCTGATTTTAAGTCTAGAGGGATGTCTGCTGAGAGTCGAGTGATATTCGGGCCTGGTGTTACCATGTCGACCTGTGACGTCATGCTTATTGATGACAGCGAGTATGAAGAGGAAGAGGAGTTTGAGATTGCCCTGGCTGATGCTTCTGACAACGCCCGCATCGGAAGGGTGGCAACGGCCAGGGTGCTCATTAGTGGTCCGAATGATGCCTCCACCGTCTCCCTGGGCAACACAGCTTTCACTGTCAGCGAAGATGCAGGTAATGGAGAGCCTCTCTGACATTCCATCACCCAGGCTAACTCCAAAGTTTCAGTGTCTTCACAGAATGGAACTTTTCCACTCATGTATCTGCCCAAAGCAATGGGTGGGCAAATTTCTCCCACGAGGTGTTTCAGAGCCCAGGCTCCTTCCTTCTTGTGGGACCCCATGGCCTTGAAGTCCCCTGCATGCTGCTGACAGAGGGGATGGTGGCTGTTCTGAGTATCTATTGATCTGAGCCAGATCAAGACCATTCACCTCTTTGAAGGGATTCTGAGGAGTATTGGAAACTAATATTTTTGAGCATGGACTGAATGTCAGGCACCGTGCCATGTGTATGCCATGCATTCTCACGAGATCCTCTGTGGAAGAGAAAACTTTACATAGAAGAGCACATGGAGGACCAGAGAGGTTAAATAAATGACCAAGGATTAAACAGCTAATACAGTGGCAGAGCTGGAGTAGAACCCTGTTCTTCTGAGTGCACTATTTCCCTTCCTGTATACCAAATACCCAGCCATGACTACATGTCACCTCACAGCATATTGACTATAAAAACGTGGCGATTCATAGGGTTTTTGTGTCAGCCTTTCTCTGACCTTGGTTGTGAAAATAACCAAATATCTTTAAGTCCCTACAAAATATGATGTCACAGTGGACCAGAAGATGAGCTTCATTCCTAAGATAAGCAATAAGCACGTATGGTTTGAGTAATGATGTGTGCACCACTTGGATAAAATAGGAAAATCAACTCAGTTAAAACATTCAATTAGGAACATTCGGCTCTGGGCACCATAAAGTCCCCACGCTGGTTGTCGACTATTTTCTAGCTGAGGACCCAGTCTCTGAGTTTCTTCTCTCTAAATAGCCTTGAGGTGGTTGTTAAGAACACTCCCCAGAGAGCTGTCTCTCCAGCACCACCTCCAGGAGGTCTTCCTCTAGAACTCCCCTTGATCATGATGTCACCTCTCAGGTGCAATGTCCTCTCAGCCCTCCTCAGAGGGGGCACAGGACCACCACCAAAGTTGATTTAGATAATCTGAGTCAAACAAAAAGATGTCACTGTTGCAGTGAAAGAGACCAGTGTTCTGAAAAGCCCACTGATTTTCTGGCTCAAGGTTAACCATTAAAATCTCTGTTAATCAGGCACGGTGAAGATTCCAGTTATCCGCCACGGTACTGACCTTTCTACTTTCACATCTGTCTGGTGTGCAACGCGGCCCTCGGATCCAGCATCTGCCACTCCAGGAGTTGACTATGTCCCCAGCTCAAGGAAGGTGGAATTTGGGCCAGGTGTCACGGAGCAGGTGAGTCTGCAACATCAAAGACTCCACAAACTCATAAGTCTGGATGATGCTGTTAGTGTGGTCTGGAGTCTACTTTCCAAGCCTCTGGAGGACCCTCAACTCCCTTTGCAATGTTATGACGTTCACTTTCTATAAAAACATAAGCATACAAATAAGAGAATAAATTGTGAGGGGATCTTCTAAAAACTCCAAGTGGCCTGTTGAGCATCAAATATCCTTCAGTGTAGATTTAGAATAGAAATTGCACCTGTTTGATGTAAGTATCTAGAAACAAACTCCAAAGAATGTGATAAAGAGATTATCATTCTGTGGGTTAAAAACTAAATAAGTAAAAAGCCTTGCTTTAAGAACACCAGAAAAAGATGAGTTGCCACCTCTGCCCTAGTCTCTCAAAGGCAGAGAGTCGAGTGTTGAGCCTGCTGTAAAGTCTGCTTTGATTTCTCCTCCAGTACTGCACCTTGACCATCTTGGATGATACCCAGTATCCAGTAATTGAAGGACTGGAGACATTTGTGGTTTTCCTGAGCTCAGCACAGGGGGCTGAACTGACCAAACCTTTCCAGGCTGTCATTGCCATTAATGACACATTCCAAGATGGTAAGAGATTGGGGATGCCAGCTGGTGGTTTCAATATGTATTTCTATTTTTTTCCTTGACTTCCATGTATGTGACATTGTAACTCATTCATATTTTCATTCAAGAGATATGTGGTGTGCTGATACTCTGCCAGGCATAAAAATATGCATAAGCATTGGGCTGTGTTCTCAAGAAGTTCAGTGTAAGACCCTAAAACAGAAAAATTAGAGTATATGAAGATAAATGACTCAATGTTGCTATAAATCCATTACTATAGGAGCAGAGAGAACCAAACAGTAATTATGCTTGGGGTGATTGTAGGAGATTTCACAGAGGAGGTGATAGTAAGCCAAGTCTTCAAGTGTGATAGGAATCATGATACAAGAAATCCTATCACAAATGTAGAGACACAGTATATACAATGTATAAAACATAGATGCATATTTGCAAAACAGTGCAATGCTCCCTTTTGCTTTGAGCATGGCAGAAGATGAATAGAGAGATGAAATGGGAAGACAGGTTGGAGTCAAACCCTAAGAGGTGTTCTGTTCCAGCCAAACAACTTCCAGCCAAAGAGACCAGCAGATGCTTGTCACCAGTGATTGATGTGATTTTTTGTTTTAGAAAACTTATACTGGCAGTATTGAAGATGATATACAGGAATAGAGAGAACAGGTATATAAACAAAGCATCAGTTACTGATGAAGATGCAACCCAAGTAATTTAGGATGAAGAGGAAAGGGCAGTTGCTTCTCAGGAGAAGTGATGGAGATTAGAATAGTAAGGTCTTTAGAATACATTGTGTAGAAACTAGACATGGGTGGAAAAGAGTTGGGTCATATTTTCCACCTAAAGCAAGAGGACCCTCATCAGCAGTCCCCTGGGTGGACTGTAAAGCCCATGATTAAACTCTTCTAGTGACTAAAAAATCCCCCAGAAAGGAACAGGAAGCCCAGCAGGGTATCTCTAATGTTTTTATTCATTTTTAAATAATTTATATCATGTATAGTAGTAAAATATGCAAACGCCAAAAATATATACTATGAAAATTAAATCTTCCTTCTGCTTTGCCATCTCCCAATCCCTGAGGTTCCCTCACTGGAACAACCACTTAACTCAGTTCTCTGTATGTTTGTCCTTTAGGGAAAAACATATATTTATGTATATATGCATATATGTGTATGTGTGTGAACTATCCACACAAACACACGTATGTGTGTGTACACACACACCATATGCATCCAAAAATGATGCTGTCTTATTTTGGATCTTGGTTTATTGAAGTATAACTCATATAAATGAAACTTTGCCCTTCTTATTGTACAGTTCTATTTTGAAAAATGCATACGGTGATATGCCCACCACCATAACAAAGAGGTTGAACAATTCCAACACCCTGGGAAATTCTCTCATGCCCCTTTGTGGTCATTTTCTGCCCAAACCCAAGATCTGACAACCACGTATTTATTTTCTGTCCCTAAAGTTTTGCCTTTTATAGAATACCATGTAAATGGAATCATGTAATAGGTACCATTTTTAGTCTGATTTCTTCCAAGTAGAAAAACCCATTTGAGAGTTATCCATATTATTGCATGTACAAATAATTCTGTTTATCACTGAGTAGTTTTCCATTGTATGGTTGTACCACACTTTGTTTATCCATTGACCTATTGAGTAACATGGATTGTCTTAAGGTTTTGGCAATTATAACTAGAGGAGCTATAAACATTTGCATATAGATTTTTGTATGAATATAGTTATTCTGTCTGGGGCAAATACTGTCTGGGGTTGCTGGGTCATATAGTAAGTATATGTTTGAGACTGTCAGAGTTTTGTGGTTTTTAAAAATTATTCTACTAGGTGTGCTATGATATTCTGAGGCTTGACGTGTTTTCCCTAATGACTACTGATGCAGATTTTTTCTTGTACTTTTGCCATCCATATATCTAGTTTTGTGAAATATTCAAATATTTTGCCCATGTTTTTAGTTGACTCACTTTCCCTCTATTGTTATATTGTTGTACATTCTGGACAAAGATGTGTGTCTTGTAAATATTTTATCCCAGTCTGCTGCTTATCTCTTTCTTCTTTTTTTTTTTTTTTAATATTTTTTTAGTTGTAGGTGGACACAATACCTTTATTTTATGTATGTGGCGCTGAGGATCGAACCCAGGGCCTCACACATGCGAGACGAGCGCTCTACTGCTGAGCCCCAGCCCCAACCCCTCTCTTTCTTCCTTTTAACAATGTCTTTCAGAGAACAAAAGTTTGTCATTTTGAAGTGGCCACCCATGATCGATTTCTCTTTCAGAGATCATACTTTTAGTCTTGTATCTGAGAAATCTTTGCCCAGCCCAAGGTTAAAAGATTTTCTCCAGTGTTTTCTTCCAGAAGTTTTATTACTTTAAACTTTACATTTATGTTTGTGACTCACAAAATGGTAACTTTTAACCACAAATGAGATTATACCAGCTCTACAAGATTCTACAATTCAAATGTTACTTCAGAATCTATAGAGTGAGTTGTTAAACGTATCCCTTTTGTTTGCAATCATGACTTTCCTTTGGTTTCTAGTTGGTAGTTAAGGAAACTGAGAATAAGGGGAATAAACAGTCACCCATAGCCTAGTAGGAACCAGGGAGTGTTCTGAGGTTTTTGACTCCAAGTTCATTTTCTTTGCATTATGCAGCATGGTTCTAGTTGGTGTAGTGGTAGAAGCCATGGGATATTTCTTTCCTTAGGGAAAGAAAAAATAAGAAAGAAGGAAAATCAGTTATTCTTCTTATTGTTGAAATTACTTCTTAGTCTTTTGTATGAACGGTTAGTTAATTTCCCTCTGATAAATTGGAAAATGAATGCCAAGTTGAAAGTCCTAAAATAAGCCCCAGCCCTACCACATCCTAGCTCCTTAGCCTTAGGCCAGAGGCTTAAGGTTACTAATCCACATTTTGTTCATCTATAAATAATAAAGATACTTACTTTATAAGATTGTTGTAAGGATTAAATTAGACAAAAGATGCAAAAATTCCTCCTATAGCCTATGGCACATCATAGATGTTATTAAATATTAATTCCTGGCACGTCTATAATTTATGCCACTAACCAGTGAAATTCCAGTAACACATACAATCCTCACTCTACTCTAGTCAACACAGAAGATTCTAGTTACATTTTTCTCATTATTTTATTGATAGGTGTTGAGGTTGTAGACTTAAAGAATACATATGTGAAACAAAATATTTCCCATCTTTCAGGGAGGCTACAACCATCTATTTTAGTCAACAACTTACCCTGAGGAACGAAATCCCCAAACCTATTTCAGTAACCTATTATAATATTCAGTTCTTACTTCTGGTGGTTACTTTTCCTCCTAGTAATAACTGACTTGTTGAGTCCATTTTCTGGGCACATTCTAGGGTGGAAAGATCTTACATCTCTGCTCTTCACAACAGCCCCTCAGCTTGTTACACTGAGGCTGAATAATTTGTGCATGATCATTTGGAGAGGAGGTGATAAGAGCCAGAGTTAGAACTCTGGTCCATGCCATCCACGCCCCCTCTTCTGGTTTCCTGTCCTCCCATGCTAACTTTTCATATTTCAACTTAGATGGCCACTGCCCTCTAGACAGCGATGCTTGCCATCGCTTAAGACTCTTACAAAGCCATCTTTCAGCCTTCTGATGTAATCTTAGCTCCTTTCATCTTTTCCCACAGGGCTGCTTTCAGAACCTTAAATCATCTAAGTAGCTCATCTCAGAATGTTTTCCTGTTTCTTACCTACCTCTTCTGCTCTGCTACCTAGAATTAGGCATGAGTAACACTGACTGAGCAAGACAAAAATGGCCATATAGCCACTATGGTAATATTCTCCAGCCTATGCAACTGTGTCATACCTACTCATTAACTTCAAGAAACCAGAGGCCAGATTTCCCCTAAATCTACAGCTTAACCATTGCCTGTAAAGAGACCATCACATTCCAGGCTTTGGTGTTTATATTCACTTTGTCAGTTACTAAGAAGATTAGCAGGGTAAGATGTTTATAGAACATTCTCTATGCCTAAGACTGGTGCTCAACATTGTATGGGTTACAGAGTAATAGAGAGCAGAGTCTCACAATCTATTTCTGGATGCCAGACTTACACAAGTAAAAAGATAACTTCAATGGCTAGGTACGAAAAATATACTGAGAAAGATGGTGATAATAAGTGCCTTATACCCAGTGTAAGTCATGAGCCTTCAGGGGGAAAATCTCTGTTTTACATTTATGTACCCCATTAGTGTGGAAAGAAAGGGGCTCTGTAGTCTGGGGGACCAACTCCCAGGGCCAGTGCTACTCCTTCCTGGCGACTATACTGCTATGTGGTTGTTGAGATGACATTCATATATATGTGAAAGTCCTTAACACACATATTCATTGTGCAGAAATCTGTTCCTACAATCACTTTGTTTTCTTATATTATTTCTTGTCAGTCTCCTGCTGAGAAGTGTCCATTCCCAGTCTGTCTGTCTGTCTGTCTCTCTCTCTCTCTCTCTCTCTCTCCCCCTCTCTCTCTCTCCCTCCCTCCCTCCCTCCCTCCCTCTAGACAGCGAGAGAAATGAGAGTGAGTATCTTGTTAAAGAGGAGTCTTCTATAGCTTAGGATGAATTGGGGGTTGATAAATACCTGACAAACCCTAAACATTACCACATTACCACTTTAGCACTTAACTTTCTCATCTGAACTGAGGTGTGCCAGGCCAGCAGGAAAAAAACAATCTAGAGCTGTAGATGTCTGCCAGGAACAAAAAAGCTTCCCTGATTGTTTTGCTTTTTCCCTGGCAACAAGCCTCCTTTAGGTCCTCTGATGCTAGGTGATGTCATTGCTACCTACCTTTTAATAGCACAGGCCTTCTTCTGGATGACACAGTCCTCACTGGTTAATGTACAGGGCTTTATGCCAAAGCTATTAATTCTCTTTAGGTGTCTTTTCATCTTGTCTTTTGTTAAGTAATAGCTGGTAACTAGTAGGCTGAGTTTGGATGATGGGATGGTTTTGTTTTTGCCAAAGCCAATAGTTCTGAGCAAGGGTAGGTTGGAGGCAAACAGCATTTTGCACGTGGACTTGCAGAATGGGGAGCTGCCTATAGCAGCCCTTCCTGCTTCTTCCTTTCAGGTTTGGCAAAGCACATCCAGAAAGCAGACAGGAAATAGGTGGTAAGAGCTTTAGGGTGGCTTTCCTACAGCCTTGAAGATTAATTCACCTTAGGAGACTTTGACATATGACCCTCTGGATTGTTGGTGAAGAAATTAATAACCAGTAGTCAACAAAATATTGAGCCTGGGGAAATGTCTTAATGCAGAGCCTCACAGTAGGAAGTAAAGAGGGAAAAAAATTATTCTTCATGTTGAGAAGCCTGAAGTTAGGGAACAAATCTAAACCGTAATATATCAATTCCTACCAAAATTTGAGAGTGCCTCCATGAACCAGATACTGTATTGACTGTCATGCACATATTTTCTCATTAAATTCAATACTCCCTCAGTTCTCTGAGTTAGATATCAATATTTTCAATTAAAATATGAAAAAAGCTCCAAGGCTCAGATAGTCTAAATAATTTGCCTTATGCCCTATACAGTTAATAAGTAACAGGGCTGGAATGGATATTCAGGCCTGTTTACCCCCAAAGTCCCTGTTTTTAACTACAGTTTGGCTATGGTGCCTCCCTAAAAACCAGTGAGGCCATGACTTATTAAACATAAAGCTATAGTAGCTGTCACAGACTAGGAGCCAAATTCAGACTATGTATGTGTTTTGTTTGCTCCCAATAGTTTTGGCTTATATGGAATTTTTTTTTACCATTTTATTTTATTTGTTGTTATTTTTACATTAGATTAAAAATCCAGAAGGAAAAAAAAAAAAAAAAAAAAAAAAAAACAGATCTCTGGCTTCATTTGAAATTAAGACCTGGCAACTGGAGGCCTTTAAACAGAGCCTGCACTTCTCTCTTTGTCAGTGTCCACTCTTCCCTTTTGTCCACCTGGCCTCCATATGAGAATGTGAGTGGCCATTTGCCCATCAGACTTGCCTGCTGTTTTCCTATTGTAGCCCTAGGAGGAAAGTGAACTGTCGAGACTGTTGAGTACCCAAGTCACTGTCACAGGTTTGTTCTGTTTTGTTTTTTATACCTGTTCCATTTCTTCACCTGCCCGCATTTGAGATGGTGACCACGCCCTGAAGCTGAGCAAAGACAGGTGAAAAGTTGATTTCTTCTATTTCACTGGAATCATGTTCAAAGTTGAAGGAGTTCCCTTGCCTGAGAGCAACAACCATGCTTGAAATCCACTTAGCACCTGTGACCTGTCAGCTTGTGTTGGCCTTTTGCAGAAATCTGCCGTGGCCACTGCATCCCTGTGCCTCCCACTAACAATGCCTCCATCTCTCCACCTGCTCACCCAGTGCCAAGCATGCAGTTTGCTAAGGATTTGCTCCTAGTGAAGGAGAAAGATGGTGTCCTGCACGTTCCTATCATTCGGAGTGGAGACCTGAGCTATGAGTCATCAGTGAGGTGCTACACTCAGAGCCATTCAGCTCAGGTCATGGAGGACTTTGGGGAGAGAAGAAATGCAGACTCTTCACGGATTACATTTCTGAAAGGGGAGAAGGTAAGTGGAAATGTGGTGGCTTAAAGACAGCATTCTCTTCTTCCTTATCACCTTTATTTGTCCACAGGTAGGTAAATTAAGTAAACTTGGAACATTTTTTGGAATTTCCTTACCAATTAATAATATTTTAAATAATGTCATCTCTTCCATTTGGCTCTCTTCTTTGTCTCCCACTTGCAACCAAATACATATATCATTGTTTGAGCTGGGAAGTTTCAGTAATGTGCAATGTTTTTGGAACTTAGTGCCATCAAATGAAACACTTTCCACAGCTGTTACTTAGGGACTAAGAAATAGTTCTCTGATATCTGGGTCTTTCTCCCAGGATAAAATGCATCCTAACATAGGACTGACTAGAGAAATGTTGAACAGATTTAAGTTGGTGCAGTATTCTCTTTGATGGACCCCAAAAGTCATGCATGTGGTCATAGGAACTCCTGAAAATCTCATCACTAAACACGGCTGCCTCAGAATGAAAGGATTCAACCACAGTGTATGTCAAAGGTTTACATTGGATTAGAATCCATTTCCTCCCTTTTGAATCTCAGTTTCAGATGATTGAGTCAATTATACCCCTTGGTTCAAGGCACACGATCCTCCTTGGTCTGCACCTTTTTTAAATTTTTAATTTGTTTATTCATTTCATTTTACTTCCATTTCCAGCCACATTCCCTTCCCCACCCATCAAACTTTTATGTTTAATTCACAGCTCTGTATTTGTTCTATTAAAAATGCTTCTTGTTTAGTGTGCCTGAGTTTTAATTGATATAAATGTTATTATGTTATGTCTTTTTCAATTTTTTACTGTTGTTACTCAGCAATATGTTTTAAGATCTGTCTGTGTACATCTAATCTGTTGCTTCTGGCTGTTGCTTATATTTCATGGTGTGTATTTGCTGTATTTCACTTATGAGCTCTCAGCAATAGATGGTAAGGAGCCTCAAGGATTGGATCAAGAAAGCTCCTAACACTCTGTCACCACAAACAATGTTCCAGTGCACATCCTCACACGTGTCCACTTTGGACCTGAGAGAGAATTTCTTTGGATACATATACTTCAGGGCAAAATTGCTAGACCATAAGAAATGCACATGCTTAATTTGGGGGAAAAAAGCATCAGAATACTTTCCAGAATGTCACTGGAAATGCGGGAGGGTTTCTACAAGCCTACATCCTCTTCAACACTTAACATTACTCATCTTCTTTTTTTTTTTTTTTTTTTTTTTGCAGAGATAATTATAAGCATAAGGGTATATCATATTTTAACTTGTATTCTCTAATTATATTCTTATTAGCTTATTGGACTTCCACTTAGCTTATAAGCAGATTTTTTTCTTTGTTCCTTATTTTACCATTTTGTTGTCTTTTTCTTACTGACTTTTACTACTTTCTTAAATATCCTAAATGTTAATTCTTTGCCAGTTTTACATAGTATAAACGTCTTTCACTTTCTGTCACTTTCCTATGGTCTTCATAGTTCAACAAAATTCTTCAATCTTGATGTAATCAAATGTATCAAAAATTTGTCTTTTTGAAATTTAGCCTAAGACCTTACCCATTATAGCTCACTCCAAATTTGTCCTCTATTCATCTCTACTACCAAAAAAAAAATGATAGGTTCCTACTCTGGGAATTTAAAGAGTTTTACACATTTATAACTCATAAAGGCCTGTCCTAGTTATACATTTTATTGGAATTTTACTATGGCAGGTTGAAACATGCTTATGAACATATGCAAATGCTACAGATACAATCTTCAGCTCTGAGTCTGCATGTCTGTATCTGCTGTAAGCTCAAAAGAAAATGCTCTGCCTAGTTAAGAGAGAATTTTTAATTTAATGGAAGCGTAAAGAAAATACAGCTTAATAGTCTGTATGTTACTCACATGACAATCTATCATCATTCCTAAGCACGCTTTGGAATCTTCATTTTCCTCGACTTGCAAAACAAATAACTTTGGGTCTTGGCATATACTGTAATGTCTTAAAAGAAACCCATGAATCACCACTAATTTCATGTTTTATATAAGGAATTATCATTCTAGGAAAGATGTAAGAAAAGAAAAACAATCTTCAGGACTTAAAACAGGTTAACAAGTAACATATAAATGTTAACTGAGATTTCTACCTACCATGTGCTATGATTTAGGAAGTATCAGAGTGATCTCTCTGTCCACATATCCTTTGCAATGTAATAAGGTAGTAGATTTTAAATGATCCAACTAAAAATATCTCACTTCATATCACATGGTTCTACTACCAAGGCTGGTATATTATCTAAAATTTTGTAATTTTGTTTTACATTTTTTCAAAAATGCAATCCTCACTGGAGAGTATTCAGTTTGAGAAACACATTTTCAATACTTAATAGTTTTCAAATAAGATACTATTTGGCAGCAGATTTGAGAGTTCCTTAACACGTAAAGTTATCTTTAGCCTAACATAAAGACTTTTTGAGTTTCTTTTAAAACGATTCAGTTTTCAGAAGGAAAAAGAGTGCTATGCAGCCACCCAGGAAGTCCAATGATATGTCAAATACCCATTGTTGGAGGTCTATTGTAACACATGCAAACATGCTGAGCAGCCCAGGCAACATGTGGGAAAACATACAGATGTTCTACAGGTGCTTTTTAGTGGGTGATTTGTTGTATTAATTTTGGTTTTCATAACTCATCACCAATAATTCAAAATGTTTTGAAATGTTTTAATACCAGTCCCATCATTTAGGTAGGTCCCCCTCAGGCATGAATTGTTAGATTTAAACATTCTGTTTTATGAATGCAACTGGATCCTTTTGAATTCCTGTTGACTCTTTGATACTGCAAAGAGGAAAAATAATTTCCTAGGAAAACCAAGCAAGTTACTGATACCTTGCTAAAGGTTTTAATTTATCTTGTGCCATTGCCTCTAGGTGAAAAACTGCACTGTCTATATCCATGATGACTCCATGTTTGAGCCTGAGGAGCAGTTCAGGGTCTACCTTGGCCATCCTCTTGGAAACCACTGGAGTGGAGCCAGAGTTGGAAAAAATAACATGGCCACCATCACCATATCCAATGACGAAGATGGTAACAGAAGAAACTCCCTTTAGTTATTCTTAGGTTGATGGGACATGAAATGATATTTGAAAAATTAAAATGCTACAGAAGTACGTACTGATAACAGTCTCTGAAAGTATATATCAAATGTTTTCAGCAAGCGGTCTCCGTTTACAGCACTCTAATAAGTTCATGATATTTCTAATCTCACTGTTCCCTACCATATTGCCAAAAGATAAGGAATAAGTATGATTAAAAGTTAGGACAGAAATGCTGACACAGAAAATAGAAACCATTTAAGTCACTGCAGATCTGGAGCAGGTTTGGAAGTACAGTTAGAATCAGTTGACTCCCAGGAACAGATTGAAAACACTGCTACTTTCCTAGAAAAGCCTAAATTTTCAGTTTTCTTCTAACTCATGTGGCCTACTAAGGTTAAAAAAAAAAACCTTACATTCTATAGTCATGTGTTAGCAAATAGTGGCCCAGGAATAAGAGGAAACAAAACCTGTTTTAAATTAGGACTTCACTGTTGCTAAAGTAGATACTTTAATGAGTGACTATATAAAATATTGCAAACAGCAATAGCTTCTTTTTGTTGAATATTTATGGTACATGCTAACCATGTTATAGTATTTCACTTAATCCTGACAGTAATCCCTTGAAATAGTTCTTCCTACCCTATATTATAGGGGAAGAAACTATACTTCAGAAAGTTATGTAATTTGTACTGTTAATTGCAAAACTATTACCAGCAAAACTGGATGAGAACCAATCCTAAAACCTACACTTTTTTTTTTTTTTGCACCAGGGATTGAATCCAGGGGCATTTAACTACTGAGCCACATCCTCAGCTCTTTTATTTTTTGAGACAGGGTCTCACTAAGTTGCTCAGGGCCTTGCTAAGTTGTTGAGCCTGACTTTGAACTTGCAATCCTCCTGACTAAAATCTACACTATTAACTACTGAGAGAGTCAGTGAGATTCGTGGGGTTCCTAATGAAAAGTCAGGAACTATTTTGGAAATCACATAAAATGAGAAAAGCCAGCCTTAAAGTTGAAGTAGTCCTTCACCCAAATAGATTTAGGTTCAAATCCTGAAGTGAGCCTCTCCTAGCACACAAATAACACAACGATTGAGGCTCAACGAGGTTACAGTCCCACTGTTCCAGCAGCCTTCCTCATTTTAGCAACTATTCTTACTGAAAACTCTGAAGTTTTAAGTAAGGCTCATCTTCTACAATTAGAAAGACTAAGAGCAAGGAAGAATGGGAAACAGACAAGAAATGTCTGCAATATACTAATAACATACTAAAGTGGCATCAAACTTGTAATTGCCCTCAATTTTCCCATCTCTTCAATCTTACTCTCTACTAGTACTGCGACCACCACCCTGCCCTTCCCCATGAGAATGTAATAGAAAAGAAGGCATGATTTAAATTTTTTTGGAAAAAAAAATACAAATTGTTAATCATTTCCTAATAATGGCAGGAATGCCTCAAATCAGGTAGTGTTAGAAAGTTTTGAGTTCCTGGACTATCATTGTAGCCAGTTGCTAAAACTAAATAACCTGTGAGGAGTTAAGAATAGCTAATTGTGGGGAGGTATGAACACTGGGCGAGTGTATCCAGAAAACCAGAGATGAAGGATAGATTTGGTAAATTCAAGTAGTATATAAATGAGATAAATTATAAACCTTAGAAATTCATATCTCATAAATAAAAAGTCGATTCATGTCATCAGTCAATAGCTATTTATCCAGGGTCCACTATGTCTCAGTCCCTTGATAAATTGTGCAAATTTAAAAACATTCTAGGAGCAAAAAAATGGAAACTTAGACATCATGCACTTCAAAGTCTCTAAAAATATTTCCCCCATTATATTGTTTTTAATATACATGTGAGAAATAACTCCTACAGGATCACAAATAAATTCTTTTTTCCAAAGTATTGCTTAAGGGTAAATGCTGATTGATTTTTATGACTACAAGCCATTTTGCCTTGGTATTGTTAACTAATGTGAATTGTTCCCTCTTGTCATTATAAGGTATTTTTTTTGTTATTATAAGGTATTTGCATGGGAGTCTGGATTTTTTATGCTATTCTGACTTGCTCTTGTTTTCCTAACCATGTTTCCTTAGCGCCCACCATTGAGTTTGAAGAAGCTGCATACCAAGTCCGGGAACCCGCAGGGCCAGATGCCATTGCAATTCTGAACATCAAGGTGATCCGAAGAGGGGATCAGAACAGGACTTCCAAGATTCGCTGTAGCACTCGGGATGGATCTGCCCAGTCTGGTGTGGATTATTACCCAAAGAGCCGGGTCTTGAAATTCAATCCTGGTAATTGAATGTCAATTCCAATCTGTGGGTTTTCTTAATGGAGAGATAACTATCTTGTATGTGAAGAAAGGAATAAGCAGAGAAACAAAGTTATTACAATAACATAATGCATTTGTTAAGCACATATTTGAGGTTGCAAGTAAAACTTAATTAATAATCATAGCATGGGCTTAAAAGTCTCTAACATTAGAACATGCTGGGCATTTTGGTTTATTTAAAAGGATATTTTTTATCTGTGGTTTGGTTGAGTGATAGGAACCCTTGGTTTTAAAATATATATCTATCCTTCAACAAGCATTGGTGCAAAGCATTGCATTGGATCCTTCAGAGCTCGCTAAAATCTGGAAGGCATAATCCCTATGCTCAAGTTGATTTCACTTCTACTAGGAAACACACATACTGTGTTATAGGCTTTCCAAAACAGGTGTATCCCAGAGAGAAACATGGAGATGAGCCAGAAAAGAGTAAAAGACAAGAACAGATCACAACTAGCTGTCTGAAGTTTTGATGAAGAGAATGGACCAAGTAAAGGATTGAATTATATGCTAGGTTTTTCTTAGAACTTTCTGGAGCAGAGTAAAGTGAAAAGCTGACACAATTTTTAGTGTAACCAGAGGTGAATAGCAGCATTAGGATTTTTCAAGATGTCCTAGCAAGTGTATGGAAAGGGTGACTCAGACATGGTGGAGGCTGGTGGTAATCAGTCCTTGTGTGTCTCTCCCACTCACTGGAGCCTTAAAGGGCTTTCAGCTCCATCCCATGTGTGTCTCGTTGATGTTTACTGGAAAAGAAGAGCTCTTCTTCCACATCTACAAAAGGACCCCTCTTTTCTCCATAGGGATCTGGAGGAAAGATAGGTCTGGAAGCAAGCTGGTCCTGATGTCTCTAGGAGAGGAAGAAAGGTCCTTACTTACCAGCAAGGATATTTGTACACTCAAAGAACCATTTTACTGCAAAGAAAGTGTTTATGGCACCCTTCTAGGCCCTAAACCTCCACAGTGTGATCTTTGTGGAGATGGACCTGGCCCCGGGGTACTGCTTCTCAGGAGACAATTTAGAAGAGTGTGCAAGTACTCACAGCCACACAGGAGCTCATGCCTAAGTGTAAATGGGAAAGGAAAATTAAGCAAAAAAACTTGTAACCAGGATGAAGCGTATTTTGGATCATAGATTTTTATTACTGCCAGCCAGTGTGTCAGGCAGGGGCCATTAATCCTCATATGGTGCTGAATAGTAATCTCCAGGACAGAGCCTCTACCACAGGTGGAATTTGGTCTGTCAAACAGATTCCTCACTTAAGATGGGGCTAAAGTGATTAGCAGTCACTGCATATATAGAGAACTTCTGTAAGGAAAGGTTATATTTTAACTTGACGTCTCAGCAGTACCAGCCCGTGCTCTCTTGGGTATGTTTACTGACGAGGCCTTTGCTCTCTTTTTGTTCTGTCCTTGGTAAAGGTGTGGATCACATCTTTTTTAAAGTGGAGATTCTGTCCAATGAAGACCGGGAATGGCATGAATCTTTCTCTCTAGTCCTTGGCCCAGATGACCCAGTGGAAGCAGTCCTTGGGGATGTGACTACTGCCACAGTGACGATTCTAGACCAGGAGGCAGCAGGGAGTCTCATATTGCCTGCGCCGCCCATCGTGAGTTGCTTGACACCTAGGATTGCTGCTTTTATGGCTTAGTGAATAGCAAATGAGAACTTGAGAGAAGTGGGACTTCTGGTGAGCTACTTCTTTGTTCTTCTAACATGATGGTTCTCAATCAGAAGAATCTAGCCAACCACTCCCTCCAGAGGACATTTTTGGTTGTCACAGCTAGCTACTGGCATCCAGTGGGTAAAAGCCAGGGATGCTAAACACTTACAATGCACAAAACAACTAAAAGAATTATTTGGCACAAATGTCAATAGGGCCAAGCATGAGAAACCTTGTTCTGACATAGAGTAAGACCAAACCATGTAGGTAGCTTAGCTTGATAAAGACAGAAAGAACAATAAAATTGGTCATAATGCTCTGGTAGGACCTGGAAGATAAAAATGTAAAACCCCATTTCTATTATCCTACATATTCACCCCACGAAGACAGTTAAGTATATGCAGAAATGTGGTACCATGTTTCCCGGTTCAGGAGGAACAGAATGAATGTATTGACTTTACATTTAAGAGAAAAATGCCTGAGATCACCAGGGGGTATTTAACACATAATAGTGAAGCAGTCAGAACAAGCCCTCTAACCTCCCTTAACTAGTCTCTTATATTTTAAAAGAGGAGATTATTTCAAATTGCATCTCTTGTTTGACCATGGAAGAAATCTATTACCTTTGTTTACTCTTATTTTACCAGGTATGCTACTATGTGCCAGTAACAATTTTATACAACTTTAAGCCAGCAACTGCCAATCACAATATAGCTTTGGTTCCAGTGTGCAGGAAAGTAAAAGTATTTTTCACATGCGTGATAAGAATTGATTTAGGAATGCAGTTAATAGGACAATAGAGCTCTTAGCCCAGGCAGTAGGAGGAACTCCTGCACCACTAAAGATATGCAGTGCCCTTAGGGGTGCCTGGAAAAGGATTATAAAACCTTCTATAGTTTAAAGAATCCCTAGAAATTAAATGATCAAGAGCGTCTCTGGGCAAGGAACCTCTGACCTTCCCGATAACCAACCTAACCTGAAGCTTTGCTGCCTTTCTCAGGTTGTCACCCTTGCTGACTACGACCACGTGGAAGAGGTTACCAAGGAAGGTGTCAAGAAGGCCCCCTCTCCAGGCTACCCACTGGTCTGTGTCACCCCCTGTGACCCTCACTTCCCCAGGTATGCCGTCATGAAGGAGCGCTGCAGCGAGGCCGGCATTAACCAGACGTCCGTGCAGTTCAGCTGGGAAGTGGCTGCCCCCACTGATGGCAATGGGGCCCGGTCTCCCTTTGAGACCATCACTGACAACACCCCCTTCACCAGCGTCAACCACATGGTAGGTCTGGTGGCCAGGCCGGGTTGGGGAGGAAGAGAATTGCTGAAACTCTTTGTTACTCTGATTCTGTCAAATTCCTTCAGACCCATGCATGGCATTTGGAATAAAATAAAGAAACAGATACATATATAGTTTGTTCATTCTTATATATAAGGAAAGGCACTGTGGTATAATAGAAAGAAAACTAAGCTGCTAGTCAGAAGACCTGTTCATAAACCCTAATTCTGCCTATTTGAATATGTGATGTTAAGAAGTTACTTGCCCTCTTGGTCTTAATCTCCTGATTTGCAAAACAGTATTTCTTCTACTTAGTCACTCAATAAGGTCACTGACCAATGTTACTATAAATGATAAAATAAGTCCAAATTTGCAGGTCAGTACCATTAAGTGATTACTATTCTTTTCACATATTTTTAATCATTCAAAAAGTATTCAGATATAAACTCCTTTAGGACATGGATTAAGGTTTCTGTTGTATTTGTATATCCCAGAGTAGCCAGCACTTTAATAGCAACCAGTTTTACAAAAGGGTAGAATGGCTGTTGAGCAATCGGCATTTTGCAAAGCCCTGTAGATGGACACAAAAAGAAGTTCCTAAGGCAGTTGCGGCCCTCAAAGACCTTTGAGTCCAGACCATCACAGAGCAAGCAGTGAATACTGCTATTTTCCCAACCTTAGGAGCCAGTCCACTACAGTGATTCTACACATTGCACCAGTGAATCTGGTTCTCTTGCAAAAGAGACAAAAGCAGTTGCGATTCAGGCTTAGCACAAAATCCAGCACACAGTGAGCAGTCCATGATTTTTGATTGAAAGGGTCACTCATGTCCATTGTCTTTGGCACAGCTTACTCAGAAAGGCCAGAGATCCATTCTTTTGCAATATAACCTGGCTCAAATTTTTTTTTTTTTTTTTTTTTTTTTTTTTTTTTTTTTTTTTTTTTTTTTTTTTTTTTTTTTTTGGTACGGGGGATTGAACTCAGGGGCACTCGACCACTGGGCCACATCCCCAGCCCTTTTTTGTACTTTATTAGAGACAGGGTCTCACTGAGTTACTAAGTGCCTCGCCATTGCTGAGGCTGGCTTTGAACTCGCGATCCTCCTGCCTCAGCCTCCCAAAGCGCTGGGATTACAGGCGTGCGCCACCGCGCCCGGCTATCCTGGCTCAAATTTTAAGTCATCTGGGCTGAGGGCTATGGCTCAGTGGTAGAGTGCTCATCTCGCATGTGTAAGGCACTGGGTTCGATCCTCAGCACCACATAAATAAAAATAAAGGTGTCCATCTACAACTAAAAAAATATTTTAAAAAATTTTTAAGTCATCTTATTATTAAAAAATTAAAATGGCAAAACTTATTGTTTTATAAATATCTAATTCTGTGTCCAACAAAACCATATTTATATATTTGAGCCAACTGTACATTTTTTACAAGTACAAAATTGATAACTCTGAGTTTTTCATCTTATAATGAATTGGTAAGTAAAACCCTTTGCCCCAATTTTCTTTGCTTTATCTTTATTTCTTCAATTGATTTAATACCATCATGCTGTATGCATTTTTGTGAGATGCTTCAAATCCCTTCTGGAATAAGTCCATATATAAATAAATAAAGAGTTGGCATCTAATTAAAAAAAAAGTTTAATGGAAAAATCTTCTTAAATTTTTAATGGACTTCAGTAAAAATTGTTTTCATGGGAAGAATTTATACATTTGTGTGATTGCTTTGTGGGAGGTCTGAGGCATACAGAACTACTAATTAATTTTTCTCATATGTACTTCCTTTTGAATATGGACACATAGTCGTAGTGACCTATATTGTCTCTGCACAGATTAAATTAAGCCCTCTTATTGTTCTATATGTCTGAAAATGTGAAGGAATCTATATGAAGACCCTCAAAGGCTGGGAGGAGTCAGAGGTCAAGTTCTCAGCTTCTAGTCTGCATCTTATTGTAACCCTTGACGGGTCTGAGAGTGGAACAGTAGAAAAGAAAGAAATAAGAACTCCTGAGGAGGAAGCATCCCTCTTCAGTATCCAAACACCACTGTCATCAGGCAAGGGCTAGTGCCCAACATGTATAGAAGCCAATACCACAGCACTGGGTTCTTGCAACAAGAAGCTTTATTACATGACCGACTGACAAGGGGTCAGAAGCTAAAAGCTTAGATCTGCCTCCCAACTGGTTTATAGTGGAAGAGTTTACAGGATGGGAGAGGGGAGAGCTGTTTGTTGATTGGATGTATTTTTTTCCAGGGGAGTTAATGTTCTGTGTGAGGGTTTTTGAGCCTGTGATATCATTGACCAAGCATCCTAGAATAAATTGAGGAATTTATGTCTAGGTGTATCTAGGAGTTAGCCAGTTTCCCTATGCTCTCAGCAACAGTGACTTGGAGGCCAACCAGTCTTGCTGAAAGGTCTGAAAGATAGTTGGGTAGTCCTTTTGCTAAACTAGTACACAAAGAGAATAATACTATTCATTGGTAACCAGTCACGTTTGGACTCTTGTCCCACATCTGTCTTTTCCATCTTATCCCCTTAGACTATAAGTACTCACTGCTCTGTCCCTAGTGCCTGGTTCATGGTGGTAAGTCAGTGGTTATATGACAAACGAATGAATGAATCAGTGGATAGACAGATTAGTGGGTGGGTGGATGAATGGCCTTCCCAAGTTACTTTGTGCCAATAGCTTATTGTGTCATCTAACCCAGAAGACACAGTGTAAGGATCTGCTCAGATCGTATGTACATGTCTGAGGTGCTTTATCCTTCTTCTAGGTCCTAGATAGCATTTACTTCAGCCGGAGATTCCATGTGCGCTGTGTGGCAAAGGCTGTGGATAAGGTGGGCCACGTGGGGACCCCCTTAAGGAGCAACATTGTTACCATTGGAACAGACAGTGCTATCTGCCACACCCCAGTGGTGGCGGGGACAGCTAGAGGCTTCCAGGCACAGTCCTTCATCGCAACCTTGAAATACCTGGACGTCAAACACAAGGAGCATCCAAACAGGTCAGGCAGGTGGTCTCTTCCACCACAAGTGACTTTTCAGGTATCCTATAATATATGCTTTCCAGGTGGGACAGATCAGTGAGTAATGCTTCTGCAAAATAAATGTAGTGGTAATTTTTTATTTAAAGACCCCTCAAGGTCTTCCCTTGTCTAACTGCCTAGCCTCTTAGCCCTCACATTAACATTTTTACTTGCCAGTCCACCCACAGAGAATCACAGATAAATTCCCAGGAGCTTCCACCTCTTTTAGATTGCATGCATTTACCCCCACCTCCAGCTCTCTCCCACCCCCTTCTGCTTGCTGCAGTTAAATCCTGCTGCCCTGAGATACCTAACTCATAGCTTCTCTTCTAGGAAAATCTTCATCATTTCCTCCAATTTAATTTAGAGGCTCTTCTGGCACCTGCCAATGCCTTTTTCAGAGCACTGTCATCATTCTTCCTCTCTGTCCACATGGTAGATGGTAAAACCTTAAGGGCAGAGACCATGATTATTAATTTTCCATCTCCTGTATACCTAATTCAGTGCTATTTGGCCTAAGAGGCACTTGCAGAATATATGATGAACAAATGAGTGATAACACTGTCTAAACTCCACATCACTAGACTATTTTTCCTGTGCCACCATAATTTTGGTGGGAGAGGGGATAATTTCAATGTTTTTATAGCAAAAGGGAATTCACATACACCATAGGTATTCATTAAACCTCATAGAGTTTAAGTGTGCACTTTTATGAACAACTGAGTTCAGAGAAATGGGTTCCTTTCCATGGAAGAAAAATGGATTTGAATGTGGACCCCACAAATACACAAATCCCTCTCTCTCTCTCTCTCTCTCTCTCTTTTTTTTTTTTTTTTTTTTTTTTCCAAATAGAATAAAATTTGCTTTTGTTAAAGAGCAATGAGAGAAGTACTCAAAGGGCAACTGACCCCTTCCTAGGAAAAGGGCCATCCTCTTTACATCTGAGGCTCAAATTCCTCTTTAAAATGTGGTTCTTTGCTTACAGAGGCAACCACTGTATACTCAAAACACACCTTCAATAAAACATGCTGAAAATGTAAACTCATACAATGAAAACAAATGCTGCCTATAAGTTCAGTTCTGTTGTGTCGCAGTCTTAACCAATATTTATTAAGCTCATATTTTATTTAGAATTGTGTACTGTATGCAGTGAACAAAAACAAAAGTAATGAAGGAAATGGTCCTTGTCCTCATAGTGGGGAGGCAAGATAAGCAGAGCCTCAAAATACACAAGAAAAAGCAGCTAATATACATAAGTCATTGATTTCCTTGTACAAAGGTCACCTAGAGTGGAGGCAGATAGGTGAAGGGAGAACGCGCTGCAGTTTGAGGCTTGTAAGGGCCTGGTGCAAGGCGTTGGTGAGACTTACAGAGAAAGAAGAGAGAGGGGGCAGCATTTATTTGAGGAAAGATCATATGAGTAGTGAGACATGATAATTTCTAAGATATTTGGCTGGGTGGGGAAATTGGCCTTAGAAAATGAGAATTCAGTGCTGGGGATGGAACCCAGCACCTCACACATGCTAGATACATGCTCTACCCTATTTGCAGCCCCAATGATACCTCTCTGACTCAGATAAGTACTATAAAATATATGAGTGTGGGGACTAGGGTTGTGGCTCAGCGGTAGAGCACTCCCCTGGCATGTGTGAGGCCCTGGGTTCGATCCTCAGCACCACATAAAAAAATAAATAAATAAAGGTATTGTGTTCAACTACAACTAAAAATAAATAAATAAATATTTTTAAAAATATTTTTGAATGTGGTACCCTCCCAGCTTCCACAGATTTTCATTGAGACAGAACAGGGGCAGCTCCTGTATCAGTCATTCAGCTTCAGCTCCTGAGGATACAAACCTTCCATTTAAAGCAAAAGAAATCTTTAAAGTAATTTGTGGTTGTGATTTTATCTTGTATAGAAAAAAAAAAAAAAATCTCTGATTCCTGATTGCTATCAGTCTTGAGTCTGGAGGATCTCTTAGGGGAGAAAGCAACCCCACATGTATATCCACACCTCATGTTCAGATAGAAATCATACATGGCAAGCTGCAGGGGAAGGAAGATTGCTGAATTCACTGGTGAAAACAGATTTGTGATGGAAAAGAAATGCATCCTACCGACTGATGTTCAGAGCATGCAGATAAACACTTGTTTCTGCCCTTTCTCCCCTAGAATCCACATTTCAGTGCAGATCCCACACCAGGATGGAATGCTGCCTCTTATCTCCACCATGCCATTGCACAACTTGCATTTCCTATTATCTGAGTCCATCTACAGACACCAGCATGTCTGCTCCAATTTAGTCACCACCCACGACCTGAAAGGCATCTCAGGTGAGGGATGAGCTGGGTACTGACTTGTTTTCCCACACAGCCCTGTGCAATGACTTTGGGGATGTGGCTAGGTGGGGAAAAATCTCAGTTTTTCATGCTTTCCTGACCTCAAAATATGCGTATAATTTTTCCTTCTAAGCAAGCATCCAACATAGGGACAGTGAAATGAATACAAAAGAATAAGGACTTTGAAGTCAAATTGACTTAGATTCCAATCCTTATCCCACTACCTATGCAACTGAACAGCAATAGCTTGACCTCTCTGAGCCGCTGTTTTCTGGTTTATAGCATGAGGGTATATATTGCTACCAATCAAGGTGAGAATTCAATGTGTTGACATGTTTAAAGTGCCTACTATGGTAAATTTTAGTCCCTTCCCTCCCCTCTAGAGAGCATTTTTGGGTTTCTGCTCTAAAATCCCAGATAGCAGCCTCCTTAGAAAGCTGAAGTGCAGATGTTAGCTATTTAAGGATGAATTCTCCCAAAGCAGGAGCTGAGAAGTTTGGGGTGGGACGCATTTTTTTAGGGCTCAGCACCTAACTAAAGGGAGGAGAGGAAACAGGACTGGGTAGAGGGAGAAGTCAAACTCCCCTGCAGGTTGACAAAGCAAAAAACTCTGGAGAGATTTGTCCTAACTTCCAACCCAGACCTTCATAGACCACTTCCCTTAGTCACTGGATTTGGAGGGCCCAGAAAGTCATGACCTTGGACTGAGCTGTTCTGCAGCTGTCACCATCCTGAAGGAGCTGAGAATGATGCAGTGGGCACATCTCTGTGTTCACCACAGCAGACATTTGACTTTACAAAGAATCCCGTCCATTTGCATTTACCTTAGCAAGTGCACGTTCAAAGCGCATTTCCTCCCTCACAACTAGTGAATCATTTAACAGTGTTTTTGAAGACAGAAATGCATTCATGTGCTCTTTCATATTCATTAAACATCATTTTGGGTAGTGATGGTCTTTATTCAGTAGAATTAGTTGAGAGCAGAATATTCTTAAATCATTGAGCTACACATCAAAGTTTAATTGGTTCCCATAAGCTGCTAGTGGGAGAAACATACTATGTTTAAACACTGAAACTTTGCACCTCTTCCTGTTTGAAAACAATTGGATTCAACACAGGCCAATTGAATCCCTTGTTTTTGTGGGACAAAGGCTGATTGCTGGTGTCCGACATTCTAAGAAATGTATTAACTCTTTTAAAATACTATCATCACTTTTAGTACTATAAAAATTTTAAATCTAATGCACTAAAATTGTATCTGTATTCAGCTCTCTGCTGCATAAAGGTCTGTTTTAATTTAGAACAGTTCGCTTGCTTGGCAGCTTTTGATCCAATAATTTTTGCCTGTAGCAGGTGAGGTTTAGTCAAGCATCATTAGCCAGCTATTTACTCATTAAGACATTTTTCCCCAAAGTTCAGAAACCATAGGAGGGAGGGAGAAGAGGGAGACTGATGTTGGTATGTTGGCTTTCCATAAAAGCTGTTCTTTAAGTTGGTCTTCAGAAATAGTAATTGGTCAGTGAATGATGCATGTATTAAATCCATTTCTTTTTTTTCTTTTTTCTTTTTGGTACTGGGAATTGAACTCAGGGGTGCTTAACCACTGAGCAATATCCCCAGCCCTTTTTTGTATTTTATTTTGAGAAAGGGTCTCACTGAGTTGCTTAGGGTCTCTCTAAGTTGCTGAAGCTGGCTTTGAACTCAGAATCCTCCTGCTTCAGCCTCACAAGCCACTGGGATTACAGGTGTGCACCACCACACACAGATAGTAAACCCATTTCTTCAAGACTGATTGTGAAGTAGGTAAAACACAGAACCACACTGGCCAGGTGTACAGGTGAAGCTACAGTGTGTTTCTTTTCTGAGATCTGCCTCCTTCATTCACGGTATCATTTTCCTCCTTTTTCTCCCTGGTTCCTGGGGTCTCTGAGAGGTAGAGTTCTCCATTTAACACCTGGCAATGGGCAGTGATGTTCTTTACAAGCTCTTCTCACTTACCCACTACATTGTGAGCTCTGGGTTGCTCTATTGATAGTCTCAAATGAGTAGAAAGTGCTCACATGTCAAAAATGAGTCTCTTCTCCCCACCCAGCTTCTAGGCATCCTCAAGCTGAGTTACTATTCCTTGTCCCTTCCCTCTCTGGCAGAGGCAGGCTTCCTGGATGATGTGGTCTATGACAGCACTGCCCTGGGGCCTGGATATGACCGCCCCTTCCAATTTGACCCCAGTGTGCGGGAGCCAAAGACCATCCAGCTATACAAACACCTGAATCTGAAGAGCTGTGTGTGGACTTTTGATGCATATTATGACATGACAGAGCTCATTGACGTCTGTGGGGGCTCCGTAACTGCTGACTTCCAGGTGGGTGCTCTGGGAGCTCAGTCCAGGGCTACATGCACATGGGTGCTGGTACCAACCCTGTTTGTTCCTGAAGGACCTCAGGTAGCACTTTGCCTCCAGAACTGGACAGACCCACTGAGGGATGCTTCTTTATAAGCCTCTCAAGCAAGATCTTGGCAGCATTGTGGCTAACCTCCAATGTCCTATAAATCAAGTTAATGGGGGAAAATTATTGTTTGGCACAGTTATTTACATAGAAATCTAATATTTGCTTCTCTAGGCTTTTTTGCTTTTCCCTCTGTATATTTTGTAACGCTAAAAAGACCTACATTTGATGGCAGGGTTATTACCACGTAGATGTATTCTCCTTCCCACTTGGGGCAGTGAGTCAGAATGGCAGGTATACACCCTGACTTTCAGAAGACAAGAACACTGTTGGCCCAAACACTGAGGAGAGATAACGGTTGGAAACACCCATTCCATACCTATGTCAAACTGTCAGCCCTGTGGGATGGAAAGAGAGAGAGAACACAGTTCAATATTAGTGGCAATTGGAGATTTCATAGCAAGAAGCCAGAGTCATAGAAGAGCAGGGCAGTTGTATCAAGGGGCAGAGAAACTAGGCTCATCCATCCTCATGGGAAAATAAATTCTAAAATAGTTTTTCTCCCATTTTGAGCACTTATCTAAATGAGACAAAAATTAGGTGTTTGTTCTTCATTTCAAATCAGGTTGAACCTCAGTTAAAGAGGGAACTTGTGGAGGACAGAATCATTTGGGGAAAGTATCTTTGATTAAATTTTGTTGTGTTCTTTGCAACGCCTCTGTTCTGGTTCCTCTTGTTTTGTATACACTACTGCCCTCTACTGAATAGAATTTTAAGGCTGTCTTGGGTTTTGTTTCTATTTCCGTAGTTGTATAACCTACAGTTGCTGGAAATTGTGAAAGTGATTGTTCCTCTCCTGGAACAATCAAAAAATAGTATTCTCTGTTCTCCATGATTTTGCTTCAATTATGCATTTATATTTTTTTTTCAGAATATGTTTCAAAACTCCAAAGACAAGGATTTTGTGTTATGTTTGTCCCACTTTTTATATCCACACAGAAAAAATATATGTACAGAAGTATTTTGTTGTCATCTGTTTCTTTAAGAATAATTGAAATTTTTGAAATGTCATAGAAAAAATATGGAATCCAGAACCATTCATAGTTTATATTCTTCTCTATCAAATATCAGCAGAGTTGGATGAAATAAAACCTCTTTGAACCTCATCTGAAATTCTGACTCTCATCTCAACATGAGAAAGTACCTAGCACAGTGTCTGGAATAAAATAGATATGCAGCAAACATTTGTTTTTTTAAGATTAGTAAGTAACCCTATGAAGTCTAAAAGAGAATGAAAGAGAAACAAAGAGGGGAAAATAAATTTTGCCAACCACCTAAAGGATTGTTAAGGTTCTAATGTCAATGATTATGAGGTTCAGGCAGGTGTACTTAGCAAAATCTGTGTTTTAATGGATAGCAAAAGCTGTGTTTCAATGGATAATGACATAAAATCCAGATAAAATCTGGAAATTTTCTAAAGAAAATAGAATATGTCATGTCCAAAAGGGACATTTAAGTGAATATGGAATTAGTAAGTCTTTTGAAAAAGTTGACATCAAATTTTCTTTTCTTTTCTTTTCTTTTTTTTTTTTTTTTTTTGGTACCAGAGAGGGAACTCAGGGGCACTCGACCACTGGGGACCACATCCCCAGCCCTTTTTTGTATTTTGATTAGAGATAGGGTCTCAGTGAGTTCCTAAGTGCCTCGTCATTGCTGAGGCTGGCTTTGAACTCGCGATCCTCCTGCCTCAGCCTCCCAAATGCTGGGATTACATGTGTGCACCACCACGCCTGGCTTATATCAAATTTTCAATCACTGACAACTTTGAATATGAAAAATGCTTTTTAGAGAAATTAAGTTTTTAATGTCTTAAATATTGATAAAGCATTTGGTTCTTTTCCTTAATTATCCATAAAAGCCCTTTACATTGTATTTTTTAAGCTATCAGAGTCCATTCTTTTTTATTATGTATTTTGGTTCATTGTACACAATTGCAGCATAACTTTACATTTCTATAGTTTTACATGATGTAGCTTCACACCATATGTGCAGTCATACATGTACCTAGGGTAATGATGTCCATCTCATTCCAACATCTTTCCTGCCCCAACCAAAGGAAATATAAGTCCATTAATATGTTATAGTATTTGGCCAATGACAAAATAAAAATTATTTCCAACCAACTAACTTAGCTTTTTGTTAAAAAAGAAACTCACATTTTGGGGGAGAAATATATAAAACATTTTTTAAAATGAATAAAACAACTCCCCCACTTACACACATAAACCTAGTTAGCTTCACTGTGACAGCTTTTGCTAGTTTTTTGTGATCTTTCCATCCAGTTTTTGTTCATTTCATAGTAAAACAAATATCGTTGGGCCAAATTAATAGCAGTAACAAGAACCCCTTTAGACAGAAGTGTTCTCATTGCCTTTTCAAAATTCTTTCCAACACATTTCACAGGACAGGAAATTATCAAAGCTCATACAGCTCCGAGCTGTGTGTTGTTAGCTTCCCAGATATGATGTCCAGGTCTTTGTTCCTGGAGCAGAAGGCAGGAGTCCTCACTAAAACATCCTGAGCCCGGCACATGTTCCTGATAGACTTGGGCCTCTTCCCGGTCATGGTTGATTCAGGCTGTCCTTCAGGCCACCTGCAGTGAATGGTAGAGCCAGCAGGTCCATCTCTTGGGAATAACTGTGATACTTTAAATTTTCAGCTAAGGCTTCTAGCAGCTGGAGAGTAGAAGTAAAGCTAATTCTCACTCTTCAGAGGTGTTTTGTTAAAAAAAAAAAAAAAAAAAAAAAGCCTTTTGTTCAGAAAAGCCTTTGCAAATCATCCAATCAAAAGAAGCATCCTGACCATTTTCTACCCTCTTACTTTATTTATTTTTTTGTGGTGCTGGGGATTTAACCCTGGGCCTTGTGCATGCAAGACAAACACTCTACCTTATTTTTTTTTAATTAAGTTCAGTTGTGGGCACTTGATTATTATTGGATGAGTGCATGACTGAGTGAGTGGAAATTGAACTGAGGTGATGATCGCATGCCCTTTCACCTGGAGAAGAAATAAGCCTCTCTGCACGCATACTGTTTCCTTGCCAGGTGAGGGACTCCGCTCAGTCATTCCTGACGGTGCACGTGCCTCTCTACGTGTCTTACATCTATGTGACCGCCCCAAGGGGTTGGGCCTCCTTGGAGCACCACACGGAGATGGAGTTCTCCTTCTTCTATGACACGGTTCTCTGGAGAACAGGTATACCCATGGACAGCTTAACTCTTCCTACCTCACACTTAGTAATCAAGATTAAATATGTAGTGACTATTGATAGCACCTCTATTCCTGTCTTCCTATAGAAAGTCACAGGAGGGCCACCTCAAGTCTGGAAAGTGCAGATCTATGGTTCCTTAGAAAGAGCCATGTCCGTATCTGCTGACCCCCGAAGGCAGATTGCCAGGGGCCCAAAATAGAGGTAGGCAAGTGACAGTGGGTCCTCGACTGCCCATTAGGGATTCAGGGAGTACCTGTTCTAATGGAGTGTGGTTGTGCTTGGCTTCACCTGGTTAAAAACAGCGTAGTTCATCTTGTTTAAGAAGCAAAAGGATCTTCAAATTAGATGCATGGAAGTGGGAATATGTCAGAACCACTGGACGTGATAGCTCAGGCCACCCACGTGATTCATTTGACATCATTGGCTCCTTTGTTGATTCTCATAAACAAAGATTGTAACAGTGCTGCATTTTTAAAATGATCTTCCCCTCAGGCTTGTCCCTATTCTTGCCCTTTTCCAGAGGAGTCCCCATGGACTGGATCTGAGATGGCTCCTCTACTAGCAGCATGTACCTCAGTCCCACTGAGTATCCACGCGCACACACACACACACACACACACACACACACACACACCTTCTCCTACAGCTACCACGCAAATGTCTCCTAAAACTTCCAGGTTCTCTCCTCTGCTCATTCCAATGGGGCATCCTTGTTTTGTTTTTTTTTTTTTTTTTTTTTTTTTTTTTCTTTTCTCATTTCCAGTGTCCTATACTTCAACAGGACCCCAAGCCCACTTCCCCTTACTTCTACTTCTCCCATTCCCCCCTCCCCCACCCCAGATAAAGCTAATGCACTTTATCTGCACACATGGGACTTCAGGAGTTTTCTTTAGGGAGGGCTTCATCTCTAGTGACTCACTTAAGTGGCTTAAGCTCAGATCATTTATTGACTTTATATTTCTTATGGGAAAGTAACTTTGTTTTCCTCAATAACTTGGTTCAGATAATTCCTTGAATTTTGGCTTTTGTTTTATTTAACTTTATTTTTCTCCTTCAGTTATTCTCTTTTGGGGTCCTTATGAAATTGCTGAGCATCATGACTACAGTTGCCTTTTCTAAAGCCACAGCTTGCTCACATCATGCCTATACAGCTGGCCTTCTGCAAGCTTCCCTTTACTTCTCCAAGCTTCCTTTACTTCAGTAGTTTGAGTACTAACTGTAGCCATCAGGACTAATGATTTTATTAATACTGAAAGGAAAAGAAAATATAATATGAAGCAGATACATTGTAACCATTTCTTGGTTTATAAAGTTTGATGCTAAAAAGTTTTAGATTCATTGTTTTCAGAGTTATGGGATGAACTCTATTTATGTGTATGAAGAGTCTATGTCAAGGACAGAGGAACTGTTTAAAAAAAAAGCCACGTGGAATGAACTGTCATACTTTTTAATGGCAGATATTTTTCTAGAGTCTATTTTCTCTTATATCACATTCAAATAAATATGCAGCTTTCCTTAGAGATGACCATGAGATAACTTCAAAGTAGGCTACCATCTGAAGGTCTTCTCCAGACCATAACTTGTACATTTTGTGTATGCCTGCCTAGGAATCCAGACAGACAGTGTGCTCTCTGCAAGGCTTCAGATAATAAGAATCTATATTCGAGAGGATGGCCGCCTTGTCATTGAATTCAAGACCCATGCCAAATTCAGAGGTAATATCAGTGTGGGGTTTTTAACCAGCATTTTATTAAGAAGCAATTTGAACACACAGAAAAGTTGAAAGAATAGAATAATGAAAAGCAAAGTTAACAGTTGTTATCATTTTGCTCTACATGTATGAACATACATATACATACCTTATTTTGTCACTTCATTTGAAAACAAGCTGCTGTCTTCATGTCAAGTTACTAAGTACTTTAGTAGTTATCTCCAAAGAACAAGGATGTTTTCTTACACAATGCCACTTTCACCTCCAACATATTTAACATTGATTCAATAATATTCCGTTCCTATACATATTTTCTCTATTATCCCTCAAAAGTATTTACTAATTTTTTGTATGTTTCTTTACATTTATTTTATACCCGTTTGTATAAAAGGCAGGTGAATTCCATCAAGCTTCACTTGTTACATTTTGGTTGTTTTCTCTCTAGCTTTTTTTTTTTTTTTTTTTTCTTTATCTAGAATAATCCATCTACTTCTGTTTATTTACAACAGTCACTGGCATTTTAGAGAACAGAGGTGTCTTGCTAAGTAACCTTCACATAATAGCATTTACAATTTTACAATTGGACCCTTTCATCAAGGACTTTGGTGGCCCTAAATGTGATTTTTATCCGATATTGGTATTTCTATTTATAAACTTCTAACCCTTTTTATGTCCAAACAACATGTTGGCTTGAATTCAAAGCTAGGTATATTCAATGTCCATAGTCACATAATGTCCACCTTGTTGTATATAAGCTCTGCCTCATTTTCACAAGGCATATTAACATTGTTTACACATGTATCATATTCCGTGACAGCCATCCATGAGTGGGGTGATCAGCTGGGGTGAGATGCTGTGCTGTCTCAACCAATGTGGAATACACTTGAAGGGGAAAAGGGGCAAAACCTTAGTTGTTTGATAAAACAGCATGAATTCAGTTCTTAGATCTTTAGAGGGTTTTACCTCTAGTACAGTAAAACTCATAAATAAGTACGTGTGTTTTTCCCCTTGAAACAGGACAGTTTGTGATGGAGCACCACACTCTTCCGGATGTAAAATCCTTTATATTGACTCCAGACCACCTAGGAGGAATTGAATTTGACCTGCAGCTCTTGTGGAGTGCTCAGACTTTTGATTCTCCATATCAACTCTGGAGAGCCACAAGCTCCTATAACAGGTAAATAGGTGACCAACGCTTACAGGATTGATCTGAAAAGTTTTCAGTTTCTTTTAGAAGCTTGGAATATAAGGTTTTCCTTTGAAGGCTGAGTTTCTATTTTAAAAGGGACATAGAAACAACCCTCTATCAAATAAAGAAAGAAAAAAGCAATCTAGTGCAAATAAACTTCCGATGCATAAAACAGGAAGTGATCAGGTTTATTCCAAGGGAAAGAACAGAAGAGGCCACGTCACTTCTACTCACATCCCACTGGCTGGAGCCTAGTCACGTGGCACCTCAAAGAGTAGCCAGGAAATATGTCCAACTAAAACATCAGTATCCTAAAGAAATTTTGTTTCAATTACCATAACCAGGGCAAAATCTAGGATTTCTGGTTGGTAGGTCCAGGTGCCATCTTAATGATCCAATGACTAGAAAATAAATAATAAGAATTACACCTGTTTCCACACAGCATCCAGGAGAATAGGAAGTAGTGAAATATCTCATTTTTAAAAGAAGAATGGGCAAAGCAAAATTAAAACCACTGTGGAAAGGAAAAGGGGGCAAACAGGAGTCTGTCATAAATATTATGTTCTTTTGTAGGTCATGAAATTAAGAGCTATATCTAACATGAAAATCCTGTCCCAGTTTTATAGTTAAGAAATAGTAGATTGTCTTAATCATTTTCCCAAGGATTTCCTTAATTATAATTTTTATTTCATATCAGGTATTTTTTTTACATCATGATTCCTTTGGAATCTACATATAGTAATCTTCAGAGATGGTGCTCCCTCGGACCTCATGAGATCATTCATGTACTTTGTTCCAATTTAAAGGCAGAAAGACTGTCTCAGAAAGACAGAAGTCCTGCTTTAAGTTCTCAGCAGACTCCTCATTGTCTCCTGGGTGGACATAAGGCCCCATACAGCACATAAGGCCCAGCTCTTCCTGAGCCTAGTCTCAAACTCAGCCTTCCATCCACATTCAGTATCTCGCCAGCACCTGTGACCACCATACCTCTGTGCCTTGGCATCCATACTTCTGTGCCTTGGAAATCTCCTCTATCCTCCCTACTCTTTTACTCCTGCAAAACTCCAGCTCCTCTGAGACCCAGCTCAAACATTAATCCCTCTGGGACAGCTTCCCTGACTATTCTGTGCTAATAACTTCATCCTCATGGTCTCAGTTTGTTCCAGTTTCCACTATATCACAGCTGATTATCATATGATGGTCCCATTTGCTGGTTCTATTTGTTCACTTGATTGCAAGCTTCCCCAGGTGAAAGGCTTGTCTCATTCATCTTAAATCCCGCTGCAGGTTTTAGCACATAGTCGTTCCTAAATAAGCAGCCATTAGGAACTTACCTTTGAGGTAAGGAAATAAAACACATAGATAAATAAATGGCAAAATGAAGAGTACCACCAAGTGTTCTGCACTGAGTGCACTGAGAGGTACAGAACACCATGACCATTGGTATTCAGGGAGCAGAGGGTCCAGTGGAAATTGTACATGCCTTCCTGGGGGAGGTGGGGCAAATTTGTGGTATGGGAAATGTTTAGGTTTTAGAAAGGAGGTGGGAGCAACAGGGTCAAAGACCTGCATCTAGGCTGTGTTTGACATATTTGCAGGGTTAATGAAGAAATTAACCTAAATACCACACCATATACCACAGAATAGGAAGTTATACTGCATGTATGTATGATATATCAAAATACATTCTACTGTCATGCATAACTAAAAAGAACAAATAAAAAATTAAAAAAAAAAAAAAAGAATTGACCTAAATAGTATTTAGGAATAGGGAAAATGAGGACTTGGAAAACTGTGCAATTTGTTTTGAATTCATTTATTTGACCAGACATTTACTATGTGACATAAAGTGTTCTGGGAACTTTGAATATAACAGTAAACAAAATAAAGATCCCTGAATACAGGATTTACAGCAAAGTAAGAAGACGCAAAACAGTAGACATAGTCAATAAGCAAGGCATAGTCACTTGTCACATAACAACATAGGGACAACAATGGTCCCATATGACGATGCCACCTGGTGACATTAGAGCCATCTTAGTTTGTGTAAATGCACTCTGATGCTCATGCAATGTTGAATAGCCAAATGACACATTTTTCAGAACATGTGCCTATCACTAAGTGACCTAGGACTGTATAATATATGTCAGAAGATGATAAGTGTTACGGGGGAAAAAAGCACAAAGCCAGGTAAGGGAACCTGGGATGGGGATACATTATAATTTTAATTAGGATATTCCCAGTGGATCTCACAAAGAAGATAAGTTTGAACAGGGACTTGAAGAAGGTCAGAGAGTGTGTAGGCAGATATCTGGAAACAGGGTTCCTCTCATAGGTCCTGAGATGGCAGCATTTCCAGGAAGCCCAGGGAATGGTAGGGAGACTGTTGGCTGCAGGGGGCAGGGCAAGGAACCGGTAAGAGACTATAAGGTCGAAGAGTGAGAAGTGGGGTAGGGCACTGTGTGGAGCCCCGTAAGCCAATGTGTTGACTAAGTTGTAATGAAAGCTCCCGCTGGGTTTCAGCAGAGGATCAGCATGACCTGGCTGGCTTTTTTTTTTTTTTTTTTTTTTTTTTTTTTTGTAGTTGTTAGAATTTGTATATTTATTAATTTTCTAACACAAAGGCAGTAAGATGTTTTCAGGGAGGAACTTATATGTCCTATATCTATTTATTCAGACATATATACATATGTACCCACTCCCACACGCATTTCCTTCCCCTTCACATAGGTACCTACATTTTCTTTTCCTTTTTTTTTTTTAATTGATTTATTGCATTTTGATTCATTATACACAATACACAATTGCATGAGATAGCAACCTGTAATCAACAGAAATATTTAATTAGGCAGAAAAATTCATGCCTGGACCTTGCTTTTAAAAAGTCAAGCCAGCACAATGTTCTGTTGATTACAGGTTACTATTACATTATAGGTTTCAATTTTCATGCAATTCTAACACAGTATATTAGGTCTCATTTTCTGCTAGTCTAAGCTTTGGAGGAAGGTAGGGACCCTATAGGGAAACTGCAGATACACAGACCTTAGAGTGGGAAGGAGCCTAGAAATGAAGGCTGCAACAATTCACAATAGCTAGGTTGTGGAACCAACCTAGATGTCCCTAGGTAGATGAATGGATAAAGAAAATGTGGTATATATACACAATGGAATTTTACTCAGCAATAAAAGAGAATAAAATAATGACATTTGCAGGTAAATGGATGAAGTTGGAGAATATAATGCTAAGTGAAATCAGTCAATCTCAAAAATCCAAATACCAAATGTTTCCTCTGACATAAGGAAGCCGGTTCACAGTAATGTTGGGTCGGGGTACATAGGAGGATTAGAGGAACACTATAATGGTCAAAGGGAAGGGAGGGGAAGGGAGGGAACAAGGGGGGAAGGGGGAAATAAAAAGTGGTTGAATAAGATGTATATCATTATTCTAAATGCATGATTGAAGACTTGAATGCTGTGAATATACTTTGTATACAAACTGTTTTGTGTAAAAAGATGCCATATATATATGGTATGAACTGTAATACATACTACTATAAATAAAAATTAAAAAAAAAAAAAAGAAATGAAGGCTGCAAACGTTCATGTGTCTTCTCAAAGTCATTCTAGCATGGCAGTGGCAAAGCCAAGCTAGGATTAGGCTCTGTCCCACTCCATAAAATAATCCCAAAACGTGTCACAAAACTTTTACTATTTTTTATACCACATCTTTTCTATCACTTTACTAATAAGCAGATAATAGCAGGACATAGCTCAGTGGTAGAGTACTTGCTTTGTGTTCACAAGGCAATGGGTTCAATCCCTAGCACCAGAGAAAAGAAAAGAGAACTAATAAATAGATAAATACAAAAAAAGTCATCAAAGAATGAACACAGCAAATATTAGAACCATTCAAAGATCACTCATTACAATTAAAATCAGGATTTGCAGCCCATGTTCTTCATTCAAGGGATGGCAGCCTCGCAAGCCCCTTGAAGATCTTCTGGAAGTTTCTAATGCCTGACTGCTTTCTAGATGACTCGCCAGGGATGGGTCTGCTACTTAGAGAGGGGTGTGGGAAATTAAGTAGGTGAGGGGTACAAAGGCCCCATGCCTTCAGGGTCATGGGCCTAGAGAATTCCTGTATTTTCTATAAACAAGGAGATTTTGAAAGAGTATTTTGAAAGAGAAGGGATCATGCTCCTCAGTTTCACAAAGGGATAAGGTTGTAGAGTCTGGGAGGGGAATCTTGAAGTGGGGATGTTCCACAGGACACTGCTTCTGTTAGGCCCTGGAGTGGTGTCCTATAATTCTGAGGCATTTGCCACCTCTTCTGTAAGAGCAGCACTTGACTTCTTAAGAGCTTTTGCATTTGAGAATGTGTTGAACAGGCGTCTGTGGACAAGAAATACTGAACACTTTGTCTAACAAGTTTAGTGAAATCTAAAGGCCAATTCTTTTTTTATCATCACCTGAATCTGTTAGGTTTTTATAAACATTGTAACTTCTCATCTTTCCTCACAAAAAAGACTTGAATAAGTGAAAGTAGCTCTATTTAACACCTCTGGATAATACCCGGAAAGTTAGAATAATCAGAGATGAGTTCCTGAAAATGGTGTTTGTAGACTTGTAAAGTTCTTAGATGCTACATACAAATATCATCTGAACACTGGTGGGTAAAGTCTGGGTCATTTTTTCTGGAACAAATAATAGTCTCTCAGTTGTTTCCGGTGATCACAGTCTGCTCTGCCTGTTTCCAGGAAGGACTACTCGGGGGAGTACACCATCTACTTGATCCCTTGCACGGTGCAGCCCACCCAGCCATGGGCCGACCCAGGAGAGAAGCCCTTGGCCTGCACTGCACATGCCCCAGAAAGGTAGGAAAACATGGTCAATCCTCTTATGTGGTTTCCTTATTTGCAAATTCTCCTACCAATCATGTTTATTTGTACCCCCAAATCCATACCCACCTTGCGTTTACAACCATTCGCTGACATGCAGAGTGGAAAGAGTCCAAGTCACCTAGCATGCACATCCCCAGCTGAGGCTGGACAAGGCCTCACTCTGCCTTCTGCTTTCAGCTGTCCTGTGATAAGCAAGTGTCCTTTCACAGTCTAGTTCATGCCATGTTTTTCATATTTATGTGTTTTTTGTTATGGTTTCCATATTTTAAGTGGCTCCCAAGCATGGTGCTGACGTGCCTTCTAGTATCCCTAACCACAGGAAGGCCGTGATGTGCCTTATGGAGTGCTAGGTAAGTTTCATTCAGGTGTGAGTCACGAGGTCATTGGCTGTGAGTTCAATATTAATGAATCAACGATACATATTGAGTAAGGGGTCTTTAAACAGGAATACACATAAAGCAAGCTTACGTATTGATCAGTTGATAAAGTTTTGTGACCAGAAAGCTTATAGAGAAACCTAGCCTTGAGTTCTCCTACGAGCACTATTTCAATGTCCACAAATTCAGTGTTTGTGGGAGACTTTCTAAAGCCTAACTACAAAAATCAACTGTCAATCCTCTCATACCCTCCTCAGCCCTGGAACTGTCTACATTGTGCATATATTCATTCATTCCACCCATGTCCATTCAGCCTTTCTCCTGTGCTTTGCTCCAGCCTAGGCATTGAGATTATAGCAGCAAATTCAAGCAATTGATTAAAAGCAACCTGGGCTCTCATGCAGTCTATGGTTCAGTACATCCTCTCTCAGAGCAGAGCAAGGGTAGAAAACATTTCTCCCACCCAATACTAACCAGATCTGATCCTGCTTAACTTGCAAGGACGGGTAAGATCAGGCATGCTCAGGGTGTTATGGCCATAGACTATGAACCATTTCGGAGAGAAGATGTGCAACACACAACCTGACACTAACATGAAGGAAAGACTGTTTGAAGTGTGGCTTTAAGTTAAGACTGAGAATTAGCCATTGTATTTGGCAATACTGAGTTCATTGATGAGCTGAGACAAGAGCAGTTTGGTGGACCGAGGGAGACATTGGCCTGGTTGGAGTAAATTCAAGAGAGAGAACTAAGAAAGCAGAAACAAGCAGGAATTCTGCTAAAAGGACATTAGAAAAATGGAGCAGTTAACTGTTGAGATGAGAAGTCAAATAAGAAGGAGGTTTTATTCCGTTGTGTTTTAAGGGGGAAGGTATTTCAGGTTGTTTGTTTGCTGGTAGAAGCAATACAGTAGAGGGGAACGTTGGGTGGTGCAGGGGAGAGATGGAACATTGCTGAGCAAAGTCCCCAAGACTAGAGGGGAAAGGCCACTTTAGCTAGGAGCCCAGAGCATTCCTCCACAGAAGGAAGAGGCAGAGCCTGTGGATTCAGGCCAGGGGGATTAGTGATGGGGGATGAGGATGACAAAACAGACATCTGGCTGAATCGGTTTTGGTGAAATGAAAAGCCAGGTATTAGCTGGAAGAGAGGAACCCTAAGGTTCCAGAAAAGAGGAGGAAGTGAACCATTATCCCCAAGAAGGGAGAGAAGAGAGTATTGCGAACAGCAGTGGTGGCGGCAGCAGGCAGGCGCGCAGAGGTCAGCAGAATTGATCTTAAATTGCCTACTGTTAACATCGAGCAGACTGCACGTCTTTATTTGGAAAATAGTAAACACAGCCATCTCCTCCAAAAGTGTTCTTCACACCCCTGTGTATGCCCTCCCACCCCAACCCCTTCCAGGGGTAACCGGTGGTCTCTTTCTGTCACTGTGGGTGAGTCTCCATTTTCTAGAACTTTATATAAGTGATGTCATACAATATGAATTTTTTCTTTGGCTTATTTCACTCAGCCTGATTATTTTGATTGATCCATGTTACTCTATATATCTGTAGTTTTTTCTCATTATTGTTGTGTTGTATTCCGTGGTGTGGATTTAGCACAATTTATCAATTCATCAGTTAATGGACATGTGGGTTGTTTCCAGTCTGGGGCTACGATAAATAAAGCTGCTGTGAACATACAGTGCAAGCCTTATATGCACATGCGTTTTCTGTTTTCTTGTGTAAGTACCTCAGAATGCAATGGCTGGATCATGTGGTAGAATGTTTTTAACTTAAACCTGCCTGACTGTTTCCCCAAGCATTTGTTAATAGTTAATTATGTGTGTACATTCCCACCATGGATGTGTAAGTGTTCCAGTTCCTTTGCATCTTGGTAAAGGTGGTCAGGGAGGTCCTGCTGTGGTTGAAGAATTAATGAGTGGGGGTAAAAGAAGATAGGAACTGGGTATATAGAGGTGGTGGAGAGTGAGTTATCTGAAAATGAGATTGGGGTGCCGGTGCACAGGAGGAATATGAAGAGTGGATGGTGCAGTCAGAACAAGCTTTGTGAGGGTGAGAAAGTCAGGAAACTGAGAGGTGAGGTTTGGATGGTTTTTCCATATAGATATGAAAATGAGCATGATGGATGGCAGGAACAAGGCTGGAGAGCATCATAGTCATCCACATTAAGGAGGCAGCGTGACCAGGAAAGTGGTAATTGACTGCAATAAGGAAGAACAGAGGCAAATAATTCAGTAGGATATGCTAAGGAATTTTTAACCATATATTACATTTTTAAATTATAAAATGTTTCAGATATTCAGAGGACCATAAATTGTGGCTATATAAAATAAACATGTGTTTACTACCTACCTCAAGAAATACAACATTACCGGTCCTATTTAATTATTTGTTTATTTATGCTGGGGATTGGACCCAGAAGTGCTTTATCACTAAGCTACATCCCCAGTCCTTTTTTTATTTTTTATATTCTGAGACAGGGTCTTGCTAAGTTGCTGAGCCTGGCCTTGAACTTGAGATCCTCCTGCCTTAGCCTCCACAGTGGCTGGGATTATAGGCATGTGCCACTGTGCCTGGCTACCAATCCTGAAAGTCCCCAGTGTTCCTATCCAAACTCCCTCCCTCCTCCCACTAAGATGACCACTTGCCGGGCATGGGGGCGCACGCCTGTAATCCCAGCACTTGGGAGGCTGAGGGAGGAGGATCACGAGTTCAAAGCCAGCCTCAGCAATGGCGAGGCACTTAGCAACTCAGTGAGACCCTGTCTCTAATAAAATACATAAAAGGGCTGGGTATGTGGCCCAGTGTTGGAGTGCCCCTGAGTTCAATCCCCAGTACCACAAAAAAAAAAAAAAAAAAAAAAAAAAGATGACCACTAACCTGATATTTGTATTTGCAATCCCTAGTTTTGCTTTATGGCTTTACTTCATGTTTAGTTGTCATAGTTTTGCATGTTTTTCAACTCTTATGTAAAAGTTTTATATTGTGTGAATTCTCTCTGCTGCTATTTTTTTCTTTTCTCTGTGGATCATTGTTGATTCCTTTGTGTTGATTCGTGTAGCTGCAGTTTATGGCTCACTGCATTAACGTATTCATGGTAGGAATACTCTACAATTTATTTGACCATTCTATTTGGTTTATTGTAGCAGATTCTATTACAAAAAATATTTATATATATGTGAATATTTTTTGGTATAAACTATATAAAAACAGTTTCTCCAGGGTAGGTAGGTGCTTGGGTTTTTTAAAAGGACAAGGAGCAATGATTTGAAAATGGCAAAGTGGAGCAAGAAAGGTACCAGCCCCATCTCCAGGCCCATAAGTGTGTGGATGAGGCGGCTGCAGGGGGAAGAGTGTTGTGAGGATGCTGATATCCTTGTCTTTTATCGGGGAGATCATTACTTATAGATTCTCCATTATTTCTTCCAGGCCTAACCTTGCTTTCAGTTCTTTATGTGACTCCATATATATATGCTATAGAATCATAACACAATAAAATCACGACTGGCACAGAGAATTCAAATTTAACTGAAAAGAATTGTGTTCCATATTATAAGTATTTTTGTGGGTCTATAATACATTATAAAGTTATTATTTATTATAATAATCTCAGGTCTGTTATATATCCCATTTAATTAACATTAATGTCTTATGTACCAGGCGTGTGGTGGGTTCTGATAATGTAAGTATCAATGAGAAAAATCATTTTCCCCAAGTCAGGCAAATGAGCTCTTGGTACAACCAATGGTGATATCAGAGCTGTTGAAGCAGGGTTAGCTCTGCCTTGTGTGGGCTTCAAGTTCTTCCTATGTCCACTCAACAGGACACCTTCAAAATAGGAAACAGAGTAAAACAGTGAAATAATCACTCATTCATTATTCTTTGACAAATACATGCATCAGGAACTGAGCATTGAGTATACATGCTGAGCAAATAGAGACCACAGAATCTACAGTGCTGAAGTAGATGTCAATCATAGTCACACATTGAAATAAAAATTTAAACCACGAGAAGTTCTGCAATTGAAACGTGTAAAGTATAATGAGAATGGATGATAAGGGATCTAAGTGAGCCTAGAAGGTAAGAGCAAGAAGGAAAACTTCCTAGAGAAAGTCGATTTCAAGTTGCCATCTAAAGGATAAGTAAGAGTTATCTAGAAAAAGAGGCTAGACAAAGAGGAGAGAGTGTTCTGGAAGAATATTCAGCAAGGTCAAAGCCAGAAAACTATTAAATTCACTATCACTAATCTCAAATTGACCTTTAGGGCCACTAAGCAAAGTACATTATTTCCCTAACCCATCTACTCTTCCACTCTTTAAACTGTTTTATTTCTTCTCTGAAACTTTCTCTCTCTCTCTCTCTCTCTCTCTCTCTCTCTCTCTCTCTCAAATTCACCTGTCCTTGACCTCAGCCAGTTACCTTGTGCCCTGCCATGTGGAAGAAACAGAAGAAGCCAGAAGAGAACACACACAGGCTCCTATCATCATATCTACCCACCTGCATACTTCTGTGCTGAGGCACCTGTTAGTACAAACAAAGGCTCTGAGTTCCTCTCCAAAGGCAGCCATCTCTCCTGTGTACTAGAACCTGAAGTCTCTTGTTCACTTTATAAAGAGCATCTCAAGCAATTGTCTCCTCTCCATGAATCCCTCTAGTCCTGCTGAAAAGCAAGTTGTAACTTCTCCCACCTTTAAAAAAAAAAAAAAAAAAAAAGTGTCTTGACATTCCATTTCTCTCTCAACATTCATTTTTCTCATTTCTTTTACTGCAGAATGCCTCTGGAGAGTTGTCTATATTCATGATTTCCAATTAACCTCTGCTCATCATCTTTTAAACCACTCAGCCAAGCTTCTACTGATAGCCGTTAATGCAGCTTGTTCTTATCAAGGTCAATGATGACTGCATGTTCCTGGATCCTGGGATGGAGTGTCACTCTTCCTTTTCACTACCCTCAACAGCACTTAGCAGTTGAGCAGTGTCTGCCCCTTGAACCTCTTTCTTCTCTCAACTGGGATATCACACTATAGGTTTCTCTCAGCCTGCCTGGCTATTCCTCTGTTGCTTTGCTGGTTCTCTATCTTTTTCATCGTCTTTGAATTTAGAATGCTCTCAGGATCAGGCTAGAACAGTCTCTACTTATTGCTGTTCACTTGCTTATTGATTTTCTTAGTCCTCCACTCTCGAGGTTTTCAGTACAAGCAAGCACCTCCAGCCCAGGGCTCACCTCTGGAGTTGACACTTGTCTGTCAAACTGATTACTCAGCATCTCCACTTGGCTCTGACAGGCCTCTCAAACTTAATGTGTCCAAAACGTGTCTTCATCTTTCTCCACCAGATATATTCCTTCTACAGTTTTCCATCTTGGTGAAGGGTAGCTCCACTTTCCAGGACAGGGGTCAATAAACTGCAGCCAGAGCACAATTCCAACTCTCTTTCTGCTTTTGTAAATGAAGTTTTACTTGGAATAAACCACACCCAATGGTTCTTCATTGTTTTTGTGCTACAACAGAGTTGAGAAATTCTTTCCTTCCTTTCTTTATTTTATTGCAAATATTTATGATGTACAATAAGATGGTTTGATATTTATATATGTAGTGAAATGGTTTCTACATTCAGGTAAATAAATGTATCTATGTCCTCACATAGTTACCTTTCTTTGGTAATCTAAGTAAATTTCCTATATGCAACCATTTTATTACCTTTAACCATCATGCTTTACCCTAGACACACTCATCCTCTAACTGCAACTTTGCCTCCTTTGGCCAACATTTCATGGTGTCCCACTCCTCCTCATCCCTGGTAATTACTGTTCTCTTTTTTTCTGTGTATTTGGCTTTTTTAGATTCCATATATAAATGAGATCATGAAGTATTTTTCCTTCTGTGTCTGACTTATTTCACATAACACAATGTTCTTCAGGTTCATCCATGTGGTCAGTCACAAATTGTTGATTCTCCTTTTTCAGGACTGAATGGTATTTTGTTGTGTATATCTTTCATACCACATTATTTATCCATTGAAGTGTTGGTGGACACTTTAGCTATTTTTGTATCTAGGCTATTATGAATAATGCTGCAAAAAAAAAAGGGAGTGCAGCTATTCTATAATGTGTTGATTCCATCTCTTTTGCATATATATTCAATAATGGGATTACTAGTCACTTTTAATTTTTTGAGAACCATACTGTTTTCCATAATGGCTAACACTAATTTATATCCATGACCGTATTATTTAGGATTTTCATCTCAACCTTCTCCTAGTATTCCTTGTTTCTCCTAATTTGCTCCTCATCACCTATTACCTTCTAGCATGTTATATTATTTTTAAGCTTATTTGCTGACTACATCCTCAAAAGAGTACAACTGCCCTGGGACCATATTTTCTGGTTTGTCCACAGATGAATTTTCATTATTAGATTAGTGTCTGTCATATAGTAATCCCTGGTGATTATTTGTTGAATCCATGATTCCTGAGGCAGTAGATATCATAGAGAAGAGAACCAGTCATGAGACCAAAAGAAGGTTGTTCTGGCTAAATCCCAGAAAGGAGGGAAAGGAGGAAAGTAGCACGAGATGAGGCTGGAGAAATAAGCAAAGGCCAGGGCTTTATAAGTTTTGTTAAATTATTGTTCTTCACCCTAAAGGTTATGGAAATGGAAAGGTCATAAGCAAATATGAGTGTTTTTTTAATTATATAGTTCATTGATTATATCATATAAAAAGATTAGAAAGAACTAAGAGTGACTCCATGAAGACTAGTTTTAGGAGGACTTATACTTCATATTTGGTCTTTACTGTGATAGGAACACCTGGAGGAAGATCAAGTTTGTGAGGGATGAGTAGGTTGAGTTCGTGGTATCTTCCAGACAGCCAAAGCTATCAGAGGAGCAGATAGTGGTGGGCAGATAGGTGTTTCTAGAGCTCAGAAGAGAAATCAGGATTAGAGAATTGAACATGGCATTCCTACCTTTGGGATAGAAAATGGACTCAATGACAAGGCTGAGATCACCTGAGGTGAAATTATTGAGGGAGAATAGTAGGGCTCCCAAGGCCCCTGGTCCTAGAGAAGTTCTCACCTACCAGAAGGAGCAGAGAAGGGACTGAGGAAGAAGGCCAGGGAGGTGTGAGTAAGAGAGTGTCTACTAGCAATGTCCTAAAAAGTGCCACATGGAGTGAATATTGACCAGAGTGGAAGAGTGATAGTCAAAGTCTCAGAGTATGCAAATCTAGGAAGAATTCTGGTGCATATACCATGGCAGGAAGCCATTTAGCAATCAAAGAGCAACTTTGAGGGCCCTCAGAATGAAAGAGGGAAAAAAGCAAAGGATACCAAAGAGTTTCAAAGACTAATTAAATTTTTTCTGTTCAAAAGAACAGATCAACTTCATAAAGATCAAATAAAGTCCTTCTCCCACATATATCTCTTTATTCAGTAAATATTTAGTGCCCACAGCAAAGCTCTGTGCACAGTCCTGAGAAGGGCGGGGAAGAGAGGGCAGTTCAAATGACACGTGCAGAATTAACCCTGCTCTCAAGCGGCTCTTATTGGCTCTTATTTCTCCCACATTTAGATTCCTGATACCCATTGCGTTCCAGCAGACCAACCGTCCTGTGCCTGTGGTATATTCGCTCAATACTGAATTTCAGCTCTGCAATAATGAGAAGGTGTTCCTAATGGATCCCAACACATCTGACATGTCACTGGCAGAAATGGATTACAAAGGAGCCTTTTCAAAAGGTGAGTTGCTGCTTCTACCTGCAGAAAGAGGCTTGACCTGGACATGAGAAAGTTCCTGGACTACAATCCCTGCTCTTCAACTCTCAGTTACCTCCCCAGTGAAGATTCCCCAGGGCTGATTTCAGGGCAACTGAGGTCAAGTCAAGGACCAGACTCATATTCTTCCTTTATGTTATGAAATAATATCACACTCCTAGTTCCGAAATGATTGACAGTGTATTACCATGGAAAAGCACTGATTTGGGTGGTAAGAAGACTCGTGTTTCCAATCCCATTCTAACACACTAACTCTGGGTAAGTTGCTTTATCTCCCAGTTTCTCAGAGAGGTTACAATATTAACCCCACTGCTCCTAGCCTCAAAGGAATGCTATATATACTCTCCATCATGCTTTCTCTGCTAGAAAGTGGTCCCTCAGTCCCTCTACCCACCCCCCAAACACATTCTCTTGACTTTTCGAAAGAACTAGCCTTAGAGTCCTTCAGGTCTCTACTTAATTGTGAACTTCCACAAAGAAGCTTTTCCTGACACCCGAGACAATCTAACACGGACTCCACATATTTCACTTTTGCAGAATGCTGTTCACTACACATAGTTCTTATCACATTTTTAAATATTATACATATTCTATATTTATATGCTTTATTGTCTATCTTCACCACTAGTTTGTAAGTTCCGTGAGGTTATGACTAGATATCAAATTTGTACACCATAGCTCCATCCCCAGGAGCTCAACAAATTATCGTTGGAGGAATAAATAAATTATTCAGCTGTCTGCCTTTCCTCTCTCAGTTGTCTCTCAGTTATCTTTGTTTCTTTAAATTTTACCATATCTGAGTCTTTTCTTTCATCTTAAAATCATACTCAAGGGTCAAGAGCTGTAGCTAGGTGGTAGAGCACATAATTAGTATGCATGAGGCCCTGGATTCGATCCCCAGCATCACACCACACACACACACACACACACACACACACACACACACACAGAGCTATAAAGGAAAAAAACGTTCAAGTCCAGCACATCACAGAAATAAACCTTCCTTCAACACTACCTTCCCCTCAGCTTCAAACTTTTCCTTTCTCTGACAAACCTCCTAAAGAAGTGGTAAGCACACTTTGTCTCCATGGCCCTTCATTGCCTCTTCTCTGTCCATTTGCTACAGACTAGATTCTGTTCTGTTTCTCTCCTGCCCCTTGAATCACTTCGCACGCTCCTGCCCTGGGCCTCTGTCTTTGCCCCTTCCATGTTGCTATTCCCAGGTCCCACATTTGGCTCCTTCTGTTCCTCTTGAGTGCTGCCTCTGGTCATCCCCATGGCTTCGACCATTCCTTTACTCTCAACATCCATACCCCTTCTACTCCACAGCCACAAACCTTGACCTTATCCCCGATCTCTCCTGATTCATTTCTGCACTTCCACATGCAGATCTGGAACTTCTGAGCCCAAGTGAGCTCTCCTTCAGACTCCTGGAGGTGACTTCTGTCCTTCCAAATATGCTCCTCCCCCCTTTGTTGCCCCACGAACTACATCCCCTATGCTAGATGTCCTTGGTGAACATCTCATTTGTCCTCAACTTCTCCTTCACATCCTACATTCCATCTGTTATTGAGGTGAATGGACTCTGACCCCTAGACATTTCTTGAATTCGTTGCCTCAAGTCTGTATCCTAGATGCCTGGCCCTCACTGGAGCCTTAAAATAATCCCCTGTCTTCTGTGCTTGAGTGTCTTTGTCTTTGCTCCATTCTCTGTGTTTCTAAAGCCAGGTTGTATTGCTATTCCTCCCCTGCATAAAGGCTTCCATGTTTCTTATGAGTCACGTATTCATGTCCAGCATCTTCAGCATGATTGTTCTCTCCCCAGGAGTCTGTCCTGCCAGAGCCTCTGCACCTGTGTATCTTCCCCTCTGATCAGGCTGACTGACTTACTGACACACAATTCATGCTTTGGATAAGCATTTAGAATCTGATGTATTTTTGCTCAAATTCTTCTCCCACCCCATCATTGATGTGAGCCTTGGATAAGTTACTAAAAGTGACAATGATGATTGAGCCTCTCTTGAACTCTCCACAAGATTAAGGAAGAGAGTGCAGACAAAGAACTTGGTGCTGTAGCAGGCACAAAGAAAACAGTGCCCATACCAAGATTCACACCTGCCCAGCATTCAGTATTTTGTTGATGGACTTTCTTTTGCCTAGAATTTTCTCTCCTGCCTTCCCCTCCTGCCCCAAATGCGCTGACAAACACCTGCTTATTTTTCAGTATACTGTTCTAATATCCTATCCTTAAACCCTTCCCTACTTCTCCCCAGGTAGATTTCCATGCTTAACTCTGCTCATTTAAAGTGACTAACCTTTTTCTGTTGTGGCATGTGACAATATAGCATTGTAGGGGTTAATAGTGTGCGTTGTGGATTCAGAATGCCTTGACTTTGAATCCCACCTTTGCCATTGCTAGATCTTCAACAAATTGCTTAGACACACAGAACCTCGGTTTCCTCCTCTCTAAAAACTGTGATCACTACAGGAGTTATTAGGACATTAATACAGTACCTAGCAGGTAGCAAGTTTGATTAAAAAATGTTAACTATTTCTGTCAAACACTTTGCTTTTATTTCTGTCCTCTCACCTGCATCTCACTCATTTTTGTGTCCCCTTGACCTATCCAAGTGCTTGGCTTAATTTAAATGCTTAAATAATGTTTATTGGATTAAAGAAGCAATAAATGATGAATGAGCAAAGCTCCTCATGGAAAGGTGCTTTTGACTCTAAGGGAGCATGTTAAATCCTTTCTACCCTTGACATTTCTTTTTCTTTAAAGTCTGACCTAATTAATGCCTTTCAATCTTTTCAGGTCAAATCCTTTATGGCCGAGTACTTTGGAATCCAGAACAAAACCTTAATTCTGCTTACAAACTGCAGCTGGAGAAAGTTTATCTTTGTACTGGCAAGGATGGCTATGTGCCTTTCTTTGATCCTACAGGAACAATCTACAATGAAGGGCCACAGTATGGATGCATTCAGCCCAACAAACACCTGAAACACAGATTCCTGCTGTTGGTAAGCTGTCAGTGTTGAGAGGCAGACAACCAGGGGACTTCTCCAGCTGCGAATTCTGCCTAAAGCAGATAGAGCCCCCCTCTTAATCATACACACACACACACACACACACACACACACACACACACACAGTTGTTGTTTCTTTCTGATCAGCTAAACACTCGCACACATTACCAAATGTGATGGTGACAGCAGGTAACAACATATGCTATTACTGATGTCCCAGGAAGAGGAAGCTCTAAGCCACTGTTTCTCAAAGGATGGTCCCAAGAACTCCAGTGTCCCTGAGACTCTTTCAGGGAGCCCACAGGCTCAAAACTGCTGTCACAATACAGTGATAGGGCCAATTTTTCACTCTTGTTCCCTCATCCGTGAAGAAAACATGAGAAGTTATTGATATGATTTGAGACTGCACATTGTAACTAATCTTTTAAAAAACATCACTTTTCAGGTTTTGATTTAGTATTTTAAAATATCCACAATCATCTGAAAAAACTATGAACACAGTCCTCCCCTTTCCAACCACACAGCTGAGTGAGGCCAGATTTTCTTCATAGACTTCAACTAAAACAGCATATCACAAGTGATTGAGTCCAGAAACAGTTAGGAGAATCCAGTTCTATTCTGAAGAGTTGAAAAAATGTAAAACAATGCCAGCCATCTTTTGGGAGGGAGAGGGAAAGACGAATAAAGGTATTTTCACTGAAAAATATCTCACCTAAGGGGCTGGGGTTGTGGCTCAGTGGTAGAGCACTTGCCTAGTACATGTGAAGGCACTGGGTTCAATCCTCAGCACCACATAAAAATAAATAAATACAACAAAGCCCATTGTGTCCATCTACAACTAAAAAATTATTTTGAAAATCTTAGTTAACATAATGAATTTTTCATTGTCATGTTACAATGACTTAATATTTAAGTATTTTTTTTTTTTTTTAGGTTTTATTTTTTAACACAATAAATGTAGATGGATAGAAATCACATAAACAAAAGCTCTTTGGGCGCCTTGCTTTTTAAGTGTGTAAAGGGCCTAGAGACCAAATAGCTTGAGAACTTTTGGTCTAGGCTTGTCCACTCTGTTTTGAGATCATAGAACCCAGCAAATTGTTCCTTTAAAGAAGACAGTGCTGGGGTTGGGGCTGTAGCTCAGTGGCAGAACACTTGCTTAGCATGTGTGAGGCACTGGGTTCGATCCTTAGCACCACATAGAAATAAACAAATAAAGGCATTCTGTCCAACTACCAAAAAAAAAAAGATAGTGGGTGCCCAGAGACAGCTGTTGACTTAAGGAGAAGCCATCTGCAATATACTTTCTGGCCCAAAGCAGCAATGGAGAGTGTCTTCCTCCTCCCAGTGACTGTACCTACCAGTTCAGCTGTTCCATCTTTCTAAAGCCTATGTTCCTTCTAAAATTCTAGGACCGCAGTCAGCCAGAGGTCACTGATAAGTACTTCCATGATGTACCTTTTGAAGCCCACTTTGCTTCTGAGTTGCCTGATTTCCATGTGGTCAGTAGCATGCCAGGTGTGGATGGATTCACTCTGAAAGTAGATGCCCTCTATAAGGTGAGTTTAGTGAGGAAAGCTAGAAGAAGCTTAGAACCAAGTCCACCTTAAAGCTGGTGGGAAGGAGGACTCTGGACTAGCAGTTTCTTTTTATAGCATTCTGGTTGGCAGATCTTTTTTGTTCTGTTTTGTTTTTAAGCCTTTTGTTCACCTTAAAATTTCACTATCTATAGCAATGATAAAATTATTCAATTTGCATACAGTCACCTGTCATGTATGTACCTGGTCTCCATATGATGCTCTAATCCTTCCTAAGTTCTTTTGAATTGCCTACTTTCTGCTGAACTGGCTCATTTTCACAGCCATGGGGAAAACATTGAACAAAATTATAAATATAATACCGCTACTTAGAATGACAAGAATTACTAGTATCAGTTAAATGGAACTAGTATCAGTTAAATGGAATAAGTTCCAGCAATAAACATGAATTTCCAAGATAAAATTTCACTGTTTTGCTGTTTCCAAATAGTAATGCATGACCTTGGATTTTGGCACTATTAATAATCACTCTTCAGAAGTTATTTCAAAACCATGGAGGGTTTCAGTGGGGGCAGATGAAAGGAAATAAAATACTTGATGATCTAACTTCTCAGGGGATGATCCAGGAAGTACTCAGATTCAGCCTGTTTTTGTCAAGAATCTGTCAGAATGGGTGTTAAGTGAGTATTTGTTGAATGCTCCATTTTAGCTAAAGTTCATCATAAACACTTAACTTCTCATAGCAAACAATTGAAGATCACTGTGAATGAATGTGATTATTATTACAATTATGTGACTGCTGTCAATAAAGACCAATAACTCATAAGCATTCGCTTAGCTCAAGAAACCATGAAAAATAAGTTTTTAGGCTATTTCCCTACACACTGGTAGGGAAACGGAGAAGAATATGAATCGCTGAACCGAAATTATCCTAATTTGGAAATAGGAGAAAACCCATAATTGATGTGTCTTAGAAGATGCTTAACCATTGCTGATGCTTTTCTTGAAACCATTTTTCTACCTAGTCATATGGTGGCAATTGTCTTTCTAGTTCCTTTCTTCAGACGTGGTCTGTGGGCAACATGACATGTGTGGTTTGTCTCCCTGTGTCCCTCCTCCTTCAGGTGGAAGCAGGACACCAGTGGTATCTTCAGGTGATCTACGTCATTGGCCCGGACACCATCTCTGGACCCCGGGTCCAGCGTTCTCTCACAGCTTCCCTGAGGCGCCACCGAAGGGACCTGGTGGACCCCAGTGGCTGGCTGACCCTTGATGATTCCCTCATCTATGACAATGAAGGGGACCAAATCAAGAATGGCACCAATATGAAGTCCCTAAATCTGGAGATGCAAGAGCCAATTGTGGCTGCTTCTCTGTCCCAAACTGGGGCCTCTATTGGCAGCGCTCTGGCTGCTATCATGCTTCTACTTCTGCTGTTTTTGGTGGCTTGCTTCATCACCAGAAAATGCCAGAAACAGAGGAAGAAACAGCCCATGGAGGACATTTTGGAAGAATACCCTCTGAACACCAAGGTGGATGTGCCCAAGAGGAACCAGGACAGGGGGGAGAAGAATGTGAACAGACAGTACTGCACTGTGCGGAATGTCAACATACTGAGTGACACGGAGGGGGCCTATACGTTCAAAGGTGCTAAAGTAAAAAAATTGAATCTGGAAGTCAGAGTCCACAACAATTTACAAGATGGAACGGAAGTTTAATGGAGGAGACCCATGTGTATTTTTATCTGAAATCATTTTTGTAAAACGGGGAAATACTGCTATTTTTATAATCTTGCATACTTAAAAAAAAAAAAAAAGGGAAAACTATAGCTTTGAGTGGCGGACGGCACACATCACATGCATCAACTCAACTGAGCTACCTCACGAAACAAAGAACCACTGAGACCCCCAGAGTACCGGAGTAGAGATAGTTCTGTGGATCCCTTTCACAGTCTCAGTGCTACTAAGAGTACCTGTGAAAGGCTGAGCTTAGAAAGCAAGTGTTTTAGCATTAGGACAGGTGTTGGACAATTAGGGTAGCTGTTAGAGTTCAGAGGACTGGAAATGGATCTCTCCGAGAGTGATTGGGGCATGGGACCTTTGGCTTCCTCCCCTCCTCCAGTATTCTCCTTAGACTTTTCATGGACTCTGGACAATAGAGTACCAATTGCTGACACCCGGATTCCATTCAAAAATCTACTAATCAGCACAACAGTTCCATCTGAACATTGTTTCCTCCTGATGGCCTATGCGCCTTGACCTCCGAGTACACTTTGCTTTTCCAAAGCCTTTTACACAACTCGGGGGTCTCAATGTGCTTCAGACTGGAGGACTTCTCTGCAAGTATTTACAAAGGGGAGAGGACTGACCTGGGGAATTGTAGGGACCTGGTCCTGAAGAAGGGTGCTGCAAAACAGAATCAGTGCACCCTGGCCTTGGCATGCCATGGATGCCTAAAAAACATTAACCACACTTTCCTGCTACCCCAGGCTTTGCCCAGTCCCAGTAATAGATAAGCACACATTCTTTGCTAGCAGTGGATATTTAATTTTGTTAACATTTTAGGGAAGCAAGTGATTTATTTGAAAAAAAAACAAGAGGAAGCCCAGGTTGGAGTGAAATCAGAATAAACAGATATACATCAGTCCTCCTTGCTGTCTGTCAACCAGGAGATGGAGGCACTGTCCCTAGTGCAGGATTTCAGGGATTTCTCTTTGGGGGTTCTTTTCTGGTAGCTCAGGCACTTATTTTTTACCATATCAGCACGTGACAAGGCCATAACATGTGGCTTTAAAATAATTTAGCATTCACATATCAGCTTAGCTATTCCGAGTGTAGTGTGCTCACGGCTTGCCTTTGCTTCTCTTTTATTTCTGCCTTATTGGCAAAAACATAAGCATGCATGTCATGTTGTTTTGAACCGGAGGCACAGTTCCATTATTCAGGAGTAAAACACATGTTCTCTTCCTGATGCATGGCACACCATCATCACTGAGCAAATGACAGACCGTTCACATTGTGTAATGTTTGTGTTAGAATTTCTGAGTCAGGCTCTTTGAGAACATTCCAAACTGGAGACACTATGGTACTAAAATCTAAAAAAGAATGAACCATAAAAAATTTAGGCAACTCTATCAGACTCCATGCTCCTTGAGAGCTGGACCTGCATGAGCCACAACTTTTCATTCTTCAGCAGTGCCTGTCACAAGCAAGCACTCCAGAAGTGTTTGTCGAGTGGATGAGTGCAATGGGTGAGTGATAGAGGAATGAATTTAGAAGGAGAAGGTGAGAGAGTGTGGTTGGCAAAATGACAAGGGTGAGTAGAGAATTTACTTGGATTATGAAATGACACTCTAATTGGGGCAAAGAAACACTGCTTTATCTAGGCATGACTGGCAGTGATCCTTAGGAGGCATGAACAGAAAGTTGTAATAATGTATTAGCAGGAGATGAGACTGAATTGGCACCCAGAACAGGAGATTGAAGGAAAGTCTGACTTCATGTTCTGAGATGAGTGTAAGGTTCTCATAAAAAGATGAATTGGGGTGAGGCCAGAAATTCCTGGCTGGAGAGGTGCTAATTCAGACCTGCTTGGGCCATTCAGGCAGAACTTCTGTCTCAGCCTCAGAACATCCAGACTTGGTGTCTCACGGCTGGAGAGCTGATTAGCCTGGCACGAAGTCTTCTCCAGAACAGCCTAGAGGGTGAGTGCTAATTCTGCAAGGGCAGGGAGCCAGTCATCTGTAGAGCAGCATTCCATTTGGCCCGTTACTTGTCACTGCTCTGAGTGCCAGAATGCTCACACATTAAAGCAGCACATTTCCATTTGCTCAGATGTTCTTCTCTCACACCCCTTCCATTACTACTGAATAGGACATGTGTTTGGGAAGATTGCAGTCAGTTGGCAGAATGAAACTAGTGTGGGGAGGGAGACAGAAGCCCAGGAGTGCTCCTGGCAGCCTCTGCCTACAGGGTGTGAAGTGGCAGGGGCAACATCCAGTGAGGACTTAGAGGGGACAAATTTTGTGAAGAGAATGCCTTGCAATATTCCTGCCTCCCTTTCTTTCTGCCCTTCACCCCATTATGTACACGTTTTGGAATGTCAGTACTTCTCTAGTGAATGTGCACTTGTTATTTAGAAATTGTTAAGAGATGGGGAGTTGAGATTTACCCCTTTGATGTAGAAGTGTTCGTTTCATTTACATTTTATGCTTCATTTTAGGGATCAGATAATTTGATGACTAATGTGGATTATATTTCAAGGAAAGCTCTGCTTTCCATTTCTCTGACTTGCTCACTAATGCCTTGTGTGTGTTTTACTAACCTTTTATATCATGCCTTCAGGTGAGAAGGAACAAAAACCCCTCAGGGGTTGCTACTTACTATCATATGCCGGCTGTGAAGGTTAAAAGAAATAATGGTCTGAACCATTTTTCTGCCTTGCTGCCCTTTTATAGTACCCCAGGCCTCCTGGAGGACTCCTGCAGATCCCTATTGTTGGATGGGAAATAGTGTGGAATGTGTTTGCACAGTTTTATGATATTCGGTCGCAGACTCCTATAGGTATTTGTTATTCTTGGATCCTACACACCTGCTCAGACTGAGTAAAACATTCGTGGTGCTGTCAACCTGATTTCTTGATCCTCAAATGATTTTTTGTATTTCCAATATGAATTTGTGTGTTATGAATTTCTGATTTCTCCAATACCATATGCCACTATATAAATTTGTATTAATAAATAACAGTCTGGTTGGTTTTTGTTTGTTTTGCTATATTCTTTTTAAATTATTCATCTCATTAACATAGACATTGCCACCAAGATGGCAAAATCATTCTGAAATTTGAGTCGGGTTTTTTTGTTTTTAAAGAAAGACCCTTCTAATACTGTTAAATATGAAACCAATTAACTCTGCGAAGAACAAGATGCTGAATAAATTACATATTCTTACATCATTGTAGTTTTTCTTTTGCAATCAGGACAGAAGAAACACTAGGAGAAAGAGGAAAAATTTAGATTTCCATATGTAATATAATAGGATAATTATTTACACTATATTAACCATCAAAACTTTTCAAGATACTTGATATAGTGTGAGGATGGCTATGTCCTTTTATGTACATGCAAAGATTTGCTAAGTATCCATAATTTACCCTGGAGATGATCAGGGCTCTAAAAAAAAGAGTTTGTTGGCTTGAGAAGAGAAAAATGGCAGCACAGAATGGAACTGCGCCCAGACTGTCTTGGCATTCTGCAAGCCTTTGCACTTGTGTCCCTTTACCCTCTGATAAAACAAAAACAAAAAGTGACAGTGACCAGCAGGGCTCTTTTGGCACATTTGCAAACTCAGTAAGATGAGAAAGTGTGCTTTCATAAAATCTGGGCAAGGGACGCCAAACCAAGCCCAGAAGTTCCTGGGAACCACGGGCTCAGTGTAAGCTTCAGATCCTCACTGCCCCCCTTGCTAAAAGCAGACTCTACTCCTGGAGTGCATTTCTCTAGGGTGCATGGAGAAGCTATCTCAGGAGACAATCTATGTGTTGTTAGGATTGTCTATAAAAATGCATCTGAGACCTGAAATTTCATGGCCATCAAATTTAGGAATCTTGGAAGATAACTGACAGAAAATACATCTCCATTTAGAATTTAAAATATCTCATAGACTAAGGTTTTGAAGAAACCTAATGGGAGCTGAGGAAGGAAGACTATTAATAATAACTATTACTACATTATTAAGTTATGCTATATGAAATTGAGGATTTTGAAGGTAGTCCAATATCCGTAGTTTTGTATGCCTTGACTCAATATTAAGGTACAACAGCATGTAATACAGATTTTTTCCCCAAACAAGCCAGAGATAACTCTTTTTTTCTTTTTTTCTTTTTTAAATATTTATTTATTTGTTTTAGTTGTACACAATGGCTTTATTTTTACGTGGTGCTGAGGATTGAACCCGGGCCGCACACGTGCTAGGCGAGCGCTCTACCGCTGAGCCACAACCCCAGCCCCAGAGATAACTCTTAACAAGATCCCTTTAGATTGTTCCACTGTGATAAAATTCTAGGAACAATATCAAATATATTGGGAACTTTTCTTAATGCTACAATCAAGTACAATAACTCCTTTATATTCCATGCTTCATTGTCCTCATAACAATTCTGAAGTAATTGTCCTAGATAGTTTTCTTTGGAAGTTCCATATGAACCCCAGAATTTCAAATCCTTGAAGGCTTCCACAAGCACAACTCGGCATTGCTTAAAAATGGCTGAAAGCCCCTGTAACCTAGATTTAGTGCTTGTCATGAAAAATTCCATTACTTGGTTGATAGAATATCATAGACCCACACTGCATCCCTCTCTTTAAAAGCTAGTAGAATTTTATCCTTAGGCTCATTTTGGTTCTAAAATTAGTCAACAAGTGATAAAAGTCTATTAGGATCCCAGTCTCTGAGAGAACTTCCATAAATAGTTAAAACCCAGTTTCAAGATGCCTCCCTTATATACCCGACTAAGGAATGTTTCAAAAATGAACCAGTGCTCAATGTCAGCCACTCCCAGCGTCACTGTGCTGTTGACTTTGTTTGCTCTACACTGACCACCACACCCTGCTCAGTGCTTCAGGAAACTGATCTGCATTTACTGCTTCTCCAAAGCTTCCTTGCCTTGGCTTCCAGTATGATTGGCCAAGTGCAGCCACAGATAGGAGAGAAAAGCTGGGAAGTGTCAATGATGCTGTCCCTGCCTGCCCTGCTTTGCTGTGGTTCTGGCTAGGGGTGCATTCCACCTGGACCACAGGTTCTGTTGTTGCAGGTTTTACAGTTTCAGTTCTTGCAGGTTCTGGATAAATTCTTTGTTTCCCTTGCCCAAGCAAGCATAGAGGTAGCAATGACTTCATGCTGTTCCTAGTCTCGGGGACGTCGGCATTCATGTGGGTGCCTTAACTTAACCCTACCCACACTTCCGTAAATAGTACTTTTATTAAACTGTTTACTCAGATACTTTGAGTGTACTGTCTTTCTTCTACCCTAATTTATACAGTTCTTAAACTCATGTCATTTGGTTTCATTTTTTTTTAATAAAAATCACAAACACTTGAACTCAAATCATGTCTCTATTTAAAATTTTCCCTTTATTATATTATAAAAAGTGGTGTGCTGATAAATGATTAACAACCACCTTTTGGAATCCAGGTAAGCCTGATTTATAGCATCTCCTGGGGTTTGTGTTGTATTTATTCCCGCCATCGCTGAATTAAACTTACCAGCATAATTTCACAGAATACAGAGTTGAGAAGAAATGCATAGTAGTACTAGTTTTTTATCATATTTCCACCACATCCATGCAATAGACATAAATAACCTCAAGAGCATTAACAATAATAAAATATAGCAAAAATAATTAGGAAGCAATTAATTTTGAGGACCTATTTACCTTTGTCTTAAACTTAATTCAATCAACTGTGTGTAGTAATTTGATTTTTTTTTCAGACAGGATCTGGATTCCTGGGCTCAGGCAATCCTCCCACCTCAGCCTCCCAAGCAGCTAAGACTATATAAGCTTGTGCCACTGTGCCAGACTCCAATTTAATTTAAAGTAATGGCTGTGTTTAACAACCAACTTGTGAAATTCCCGAACATTTAGCAGTTGGCTTTCATGTGCAGTTATGAGCCAGCTCCCAGAACACCCTTGTAAGAGCAAACAAATATTTAATATCTATAACCACTCGGTCATTTGGTTTTACCCTCACATTTTACCATTCATTTTAAATATACCTTAATAACTTTGCTCTAAAATTTTATATTTGGTTCTTAAATAGTTCTGTCAAGAAGAGAGAAAATGTGATAGGAAAGTTAATTTCTTATAAAGCTATGGAACAGTTTCAAGTATTCAGGATTATGAAAATTTCACCAAAAACAATGTTTTCTAATTTAAAAAAAATTTAAAATAACTATAAACCTGGTTTCTAGAATCCTAATATCATCATCTAACATTACCTTTTGAGAAAAGTCATCCTTTGGGGAAACAATACTAGTTTTACAGTATATGATGAAATGTTTCTAGTCTAAATGGTGGTAAGGGGGCAGTCATTACAGCTAGAAAAACTCACAAAACTGTTACAGTGCATTGTATTTTAAAGTTGACATCCTGAAACCAAAGAAGTTAAATCCTAAACCTGAACAATTAAAATAAGTCCTCCATGTAAACGCCATCTGTTACTCATTTCCTTCCAGGTATAAATTCAGCCCTATTGCTTCCTAGTTGTGAGAATTACAACCTGCAAATTTACTGAATCACTCTGAGTCTCTCTGGATTTGCAACATAGAAGCCACCACACCTAATTTACAGTTGGCCCAATAGGATATAAGATCATGTATGTAAAGTGAGTTACTCAAAGTCTGGCATAAATAATAAGTTCTCAATAAATGTGTCCCACCTACCTCTTTTACTAATCTCAGAATTTCCAGGATGATCTGGGATTTAACAGTCTATCTCTGAATGGGAGTTAGAATGCAGAATAGAGTACAGAACACAGTCATATCTTCTCTTTTGACAGAAAGCTCATCACTTCAGATTTAAAAATCTAGCAGGTTCCCAATGCACTTGGGTTTTAAGCAAGTTCATCTCTCTACTTTTACCATTGAAGCTCCTCTTAAACCAGAGGTTCTCAAAATTTAAGGTTCATTAGAATAGCCTGATGGGCTTGATAAAACAATAGATCTGGAATAGGGTCTGAGTGAATGTGTATTTCTAACAAGTTTCCAGGTCCCAGGGCCCAGCTTTGAGGACTGCTCCCATCTTTCCATCCAGCTCACACACAAGAAGACCAAAGTACTTATACTGAGTCAAAGCTAAATAATGCATGAAGTAGCAGGGCAAGGTGGCACACACCTGTAATCCCAGCAGCTCAGGCCACTGAAGCAAGAGGATCACAGTTCAAAGCCTGCTTCAGCAATTTAGCAAAGTACTGAGCAACTCAGTGAGATCCTGTCTCTAGATAAAATATTAAAAAAAAAAAAAAAAAAAAAAAGGGCTGGGGATGTGGCTCAGTGGTTAAGTGTCCTTGGGTTCAATCCCTGGTAAAAGAAAAAAAATGGAGTACCACCTGCTGAAAGAGGAGAAAAAATATATTCTGAAAAAGTCATTATCAATAAACCAAACTGGAAGTTACAAACTACATGGCCATTCATTAGTCCTACTCCTTTTCTTTAAATTTCACTAAACTTTTCTTAGAAAAACAACAATAGGAGTAAGGCAGCCTATGTCACTGATTGAGAAATATAGAGCACACTAATTTAAAATAAAAAAGAAAGTCAGAATTTATCCAAATCATGTTTATGGATATTCACTACCTGCTCAATTGTGTCTCATTCCCCAACTGTTATGGCCTTCCTGATGTTCTTCTTTTCCTAAAACCCACAATATTTCAAGTCCATCCCCCAGATCTAAGCATTATATGTAAAAACTTTAAGGCAAAACTAAAAGGCAAATGAATTTTTTAACATTTTCATTTTTTAGAAGAGTTATAGAGTCTCCATACATTTAAATGGAAGGTACAGAGATTCCCCTGCCCCTACATCTACCATCTCCCACATTATTGACACGCCCCACCAGACTCGTACATTTCTTACAACCGATGAACCTACATTAACACATCATTATCACCCAGAATTCATAGTTGACATTACTCTTGATGTATATGCTATCAGCTTTAACTAATTGATAACGACATGTACCCACCATTAGCTTATTATACAGAGTAGTCTTACTGCTTTAAAGATCCTCTGTGCTCATCTGCTTATTCTTCCCTTCCCCACAACCCTTGGCAACCACTGATCCTTTTATTGTCTCCATAGTTTTGTCTTTTTGAGAAGGTCTTACAGTTGGAATTACACCATATCCGGCCTTTTCGAATTTCCTTCGTTCTCTTGTAATATACATTTAAATTTCTTCCTTGTCTTTTCATGGCTTGATTGCTCACTTAATTTTAGTATTGAATAATATTCCAGTGTTTGGATGTACCACGGCTTATCCATCTGCCTGCTGAAGGACATCTTGGTTGCTTCCAAGTTTTGGCAATTATGAATAAAGTTGCCATAAACATCATGTGCAGTTTTTGGTATAAGCACATGTGTTTTGTATCGGTTGGGAAATACCAAGAAGTACAATTGCTTTATTGTGCAGTAAGAGTATATTTACATTTGTAAGAAAGAGCCAAATTATCTTTGAAAGTAGCTGTACCATTTTGTATTCTCACCAGCAATGAAAGAAAGTTTCCATTGGCCCACATCCTCAACAGCATCTGGTATTATCAGTGTTCTAGATTTTGGCCATTCTAATAAGTGTATAGTGATATCTCATTTCAGTTTGCATTCTCCTAATGGCATATTATGATCCTAATGGCATAGGATCTTTTTAAATGCTTATTTGTCATCAATAAGTCTTCTTTATGAGGTATCTGTCAAGGTGTTTGGCCTATTTTCTTGCTGTTGAGTTTTAAGAATTGTGTGTGTATTTTTAGATAAGAGTTCTTTAACTTAGATGTGTTTTAAAATATTTTTTCTCATCTGGGGATTGTCATTCTCTTGACAGTGTCTTTTGCAGAATTTTTAAATTTTAATGATATCTAGATTATCATCATTTTCTGTAGTATATTTTACGATCTGGTATTGTGATGCCACCTGCTTCACTCTTCTTATTAAGTATTGCTTGAGCTATTCTGGGTCTCTTATTTTTCCAGATGAATTTCATGACTAGTTTTTCTATTTCTATGAGGAATGCCATTGGGATTTTGATTGGAATTGCATTGAATCTGAATAACGCTTTTGGTAATATAGTCATTTTGACAATATTAATTCTGCCTATCCAAGAACAAGAGAGATCTTTCCATCTTCTAAGGTCTTCTTTCATATTTTTCTTTAGTGTTCTGTATTTTCATTGTAGAGGTCTTTCACCTCTTTTGTTAGGTTAATTCCCAGTTTTTTGTTGTTGTTGTTGTTGTTGTTTTTTTTTTTTTTTTTTTTTTGGCTATTGTAAATGGAGTGGTTTCCCTTTCAGAGGATTTTTCACTAATATATGTAAATGCTTTTGATTTATGGGAGTTGATTTTGTATCCTGCTATTTTGCTGAATTAATTTACTAGTTCCAAAAGTTTTCTGGTGGAATTTTTTGAGTCTTCTAGTTATAGAGTCAGATCATTAGCAAATAACGCTAATTTGAGTTCTTCTTTTCCTATCTGTATCTGTTTAATTTATTTCGTCTGTCTAATTGCTCTGGCCAGTGTTTCAAGTACTATGTTAAATAAAAGTGGTGAAAGGGGACATCCCTGTCTTCTTCCACTTTTTAGAGGGAATGCTTTCAATTTTTCTCCATATAAAATGATGTTAGCCTGGGGCTTAGCATTAATAGCTTTTATAATGTTGAGATATGAAAAAGGAAATATCACAATAGACACTTCAGAAATACAGAAGATAATTAGAAATTATTTTGAAAATTTGTACTCTAATAAAATAGAAAATATCGAAGGCATCAACAAATTTCTAGAGTCATATAAATTGCCCAAACTGGATCAGGATGATACACACAATTTAAACAGATCAATTTCAAGTGATGAAATAAAAGATGCCATCAGAAGCCTACCAACCAAGAAAAGCCCAGGATCAGATGGATATATGACTGAGTTCTACAAGACCTTTAAAGAAGGACTAACACCAATACTCTTCAATTTATTTCAGGAAATAGAAAAAGAGGGAGCACTTCCAAACTCATTCTGTGAGGCCAATATCACCCTGATCCCCAAACTAGGCAAAGACACAGCAAAGAAAGAAAACTTCATACCAATATCTCTAATGAACATAGATGCAAAACTTCTCAATAAAATTCTGGCAAATCGAATATAAAAACATATCAAAAAGACAGTGTACCACAATCAAGTGGGATTTATCCCAGGGATGCAAGGTTGGTTCAACATACAGAAATCAATAAATGCCCATATAAATTTTAAAATCAGTCAATATCCACAAAATAACTTGTTGTGAATTTGATTGGAATTGCATAGAATCTATAGATCAAGTTAGGAAGAACCAACATCTTAACAATATTGAGTCTTCCATCCATAAATATGAAACACTTCTCCATTTGTTTAATTCTGGTTTAATTTTTTAAAAATATTTATTTATTTGCTTTAGTTGTACACAATGCATTTATTTGTACGTGGTGCTGAGGATCGAATGGGCCGCTCACATGCTAGGCGAGCGCTCTACTGCTGAGCCACAACCCCAGCCCCTGGTTTAATTTTTTTCTTCAGAGTTTTGAAGCTTTCCTCATAGAGATCTACATGTTTCCTTACATTTACACCTAAGTGGTTCATTTTGGAGGGCTCTACTGTAAGTGATATTGTGTTTTTAATTTTGGATTTCACCTGTTCATTGCTGACATAAGGAGAGTGTTGACTTTTACATATTAACCTTATATCCTATAACTCTTCTATAATTGTTTATTATTTCAACTCTTCTATAATTGTTTATTATTTCCAGGAGTTTTTGGTTGTCATTGTTTGTTTGTTTATGTTTTTCTTATTCTTTTGGATTTTCTACATAAACAATCACATTGTGAACATAGTGTTATTTCTTCTTTCTCAGTCTGCATACCTTTTATTTCCTTTTCTCAATTTATTGTATAGATAAGGTTTCCAGAACAATGTTGAAAGCAGAGGTGAGAGGGGATATCCTGGCCTTCTCCTTGATCTAAATGGGAAAACTTCAAGTTTCTCACCATTAAAGGTGATGTTAGCTGTAGATTGATTAGTAGACACTCTTTGTCAAGTTGAGGGAGTTTTTTCTGTTTCTAGTATATTGAGTTTTTATCATGAACAAGTGTTGGATTTTGTCAAATGCTCTTTTGCATTTTGCTATGGCATGTTTTTTTTTTTCTTCTTCTTTAGTCTGCTGATACAATGGATTGCATTAACTGATCTTTGAATGCTGAACCTGCATTCTACTTGTTTGTTGAGTGTAATTCTTTTTATACATTGTTGTATTTGATTAGTAAATACTTTGTTGAGGATTTTTGCATCTATGTTCACAAGAGATAGACTGTAATTTTCTTGTACTGTCTGGTTTGGGTATGAGGGTATCACTAGCGTCCTGGATTGAATTAGAAAGCATTCCCTCTGCTTCTGTCTTATGAAAGAGATTGTAGAGAACTGGCATTATTCATTTCATAATGTTCAGTAGAATTGTCCAATAAACCCATCTGTGCCTGGTGCTTCCTGTTTTAGGAAGGTTGTTAATTATTAATTCAATTTCCTTAATAAGGAAATGAATGGCCTATTCAGATTGTCTTGTTTCTTCTCATGTGACTTATGTCACATTGTATCTTTCAAAGAATTAGTCCACTTCATCTAGATTGGCAAAGTTATGGGTAAGGAGTTGCTTATAGTACTTCTTTATTATCTTTTTAATGCACTTAAAGTAACAAAAAACTATGAAGACTTTCCTCTAGTTCCTTGCAGGATTGCTGTCATTCATTTCATTTATACATAAGCATATATGTACTTAAATGCATTGTTGCTGTTGTTATTTTAAACAAAATGTTATCTGTTTGATCAATCAAAAATAAGAAAAAAAGTTGTTGTTGTTTTTTAATTTTACAATCATTTGTCCTTCTTTTATGCTCAGAGATTGGAACTTCTGATCTTTGTCATTTTCATTCTTTCTAAAACAAATCCTTTTTAGTATTTCTTACATGGCAGGTCTACTTACAACAAGTTCCCTGTTTTTTGTTTGTCTGAGAAAATCTTTATTTCTCCTTTGCTTCTAAAGGGTATTTTGTGGTATACAGAATTCTAGATTGCTGGGGTTTACTGTCTCTCTTTGTGTGTGTGTGTGGGGGGGGGGGGTACTGAGGATTGAACTCAGGGGCACTCAACCACCGAGGCCCTATTTTGTATTTTATTTAGAGACAGGGTCTCACTGAGTTGCTTAGGGCCTCGCTGTTGCTGAGGATAGCTTTGAACCCATGATCCTCCTGTCACAACCTCCCGAGCAGCTGAGATTGGGTTTTTCCTCTCAACACTTTATTTCATTCTACTCTTTTCTTGCTTTCATGGATTTTGAGGAGAAGCCAGGTGTAATTCTTACCATTGCTCCTCTGTAGGTGTTTTTGTCTTCTGCCTTCTTTCAGGATTTTTGATTGTTGTTGTTATCTGCTGTATTGGGGACATGTTTTCAATACATGAGCATTGGGGAGCATTCTAGATCAAAACCATAAAAATAATTGTTCACTTAAGGTTTTGTTCTCACTGGGTACTCTAACTGCACAGTTTTGAGGGTAGCAGAAAACAATACCCAGTATAGGTCATGTCCAGAAGTGTTGCTATTAGTTTTGTATTGCTGTTGTAACAAATTTCTACAAACTTAGTGACTTAGAATGAATATTATTAGCCTATAGTTGAAGGCAGACGTCAGAAACAGGCCTCATGGGGCTAAAATCAAGGTGTCATCAGACTTGTGTTTTTCTAGAGTTTCTAGGAGAGAATCCACTTCCTTTCCTTCTCCAATGTCTAGATGCCATTTGCCTTTCTTGGGTCCCACTCTGACTTCTATCTTCAAAGCTAGTCATGACCCGTTGATTCTTTCTCTTGCCATTTCTATGATTCTCACTCTGCCTCCTTCTTTCCCATTTAAGGACCCCTATGATTACATTGGGCCTATCTGGATAATCCAGGATGATCTCGTTATGTTAATGTAGGCTGATTAGCAACCTTAATTCCAATAGCATCCTTAATTCCATGATTCTCCCTTGACTGGTGACACAATATATTCACAGACTCCAGGGATTATGTTGGACAGCTTTGGATACCATTATTCTGCCTACACATTATTTTCATAAATGGATGGGACCCACTTAATGCATGATTCCACTTAGCTTATATTTATTCCCTGTCAATTGAGCTGACAGGGGTAATGACTACTAGTACCTGTTGCTAGAGAATGTGACTATAACTCTAGCACTTTTGAACTCAAAAGAAGAATGGTTTCACCTACATTACTGGCTAGTGCTTTCTCCTCTCCCTCATCCTCAAGGGGGATCCTTTGGTTCAGCCTCTTGGCATTATGTATAGATTTATTGGTGGTTCATTCTAGTGATTAAGATAATCTTTGGAACCAGGCTGCCTGTGTTTGAAACTGTGAAAGTTATCAGACTAAAAATGGAATCACTCATGTCAACTCCAACAATAACAACAACAAAAATACAAAAAGCTATGAGGTTATAGGAAGTGTTCTCACCCATGATTGACTAATAGTAACTATCACCAAAAAATCTGCAAGAACTTAAATAAAGACTATCACAATCTTATAAAAAATCTCCAAGGATACATATCCAGCAACTGTGTGATCAATTTCAGACTGGCACAACCCTTGTTATTAATTCTGTGATTAAGGATTATTGTTTCAATATATTTTGCAAAATTTTTTAACGTTTGCCTTTAGTAGCTTCCTCTTGCCTTAGCTACCTTAAATATTCTCATCATTTCCTGTAGTACATATATTCTCATTGAAATACTCTTCTATTCTCAAATAATTAACATTATTATTTGATAAATAATTAGCATTATTTATCTTTGCAGTTTACTCATCTTTTAAAAATAATACATAATAGAATCTACCTCAACTGAATGGGGTGAGAATTAAAGATGATATATGCAAAGCATTTAGAATAGTGCCTGAAATTCAGTAGGTGCTTTAAAAATATTAGTTAATATTGTGAATCATAGTTCTAAACACTAAAATAATATTTTATGGCTTTTCAGTTGATAAGAGCTAGAAAGTTATTCTTTTCATGCTCAATAGTCAGGATCCTGAGATCTTGAAAGCTTAAATATTTCTACCTCCCTTAGGCCTAAACATTGGATAAAGGGGTTTCTCTAGTTGTTCTTCTTACATTTGACAAAGTTTAGCCATGTTGCTAGTGCCCACCCCCTGGGTATAGCTGAGATACATTAATTATTGCTCAGAAAGGTTCCTCTGCTCCCTCACCCCACAGAGCAAAGTGTACTTCTCCATCCTTTGACTTTGGCCTCAGACATGTTGCCTTCTTTTGTCAACAAAATGTTCACAGCTAAAATGCAAGCCAGGACTTAAAAGGTGCTGTGCAGTTGTGAGTGCCCTCTTGTCGTTTGACATCACCAGGAGAAGACCTTCCTCCAGGTAGCTGCTGTGTACCTAGGCCCCAGAATGAACACATAGAGAAGAGACGCCCAGTCATCCTACCTATCTGACAGAATAAATGATTTGTTTTAAGCCCCTGTGTTTTGGGGTGGCTTGTTATGTAGCATTATGGCAGCAATAGCTAACAGATACACTTTCATTCTCTTAAATTTTTCTCATGTGTCCTTCCTGATGCATTTTTTTTTTTTTTTTTTTTTTTTTTTTGTGGTACCGGGGATTGAACTCAGGGGCACTCAACCACTGGGTCACATCCCCAGCCCTTTTTTGTATTTTATTTAGAGACAGGGTCTCACTGAGTTGCTAAGTGCCTCACCATTGCTGAGGCTGGCTTTGAACTCACGATCCTCCTGCCTCAGCCTCCCAAGTGCTGGGATTACAGGCGTGCGCCATCGCGCCCAGCTCCTGATGCATTTCTTTCTCTCTCTCCTAATCACTTCCTTTCTCTCTCTCTCACTACGCCCCCCCCCCAAAAAAATGTAAAACAAGTTATGAGAGTAAACTGATTGTCAAGTCTATTCCTACCTTCTGGTATTAACAAACCATTACTTATTCCAAGCATTCAGTGTTCATTTTGTTTCCTTTTCTATTTTATATCAAGTGGTTAAGCCAACAACTCACACATTTGCAAACAGGAAGATATGTACAATAATGTTCGTTGCAGTGTTATTAATAGTAGCAAAATATTGAACTATGTAGTATATATCAGCAGGAGAATGATAAGTAAACCATGATGTGGCCATAAAATGGAATACACAGAGCAGTTAAAATTAATGAATGAGAGTAGCTCCTACAATAGCTGGAGTTGAACAGAAAGAGTAAGTAGCAGAATATACATCACTATGTCATTTATTTAAAAAGTTTTAAAGCATGCTAAACAGTATTACATAATATTTATAGATTCACCAGTAGTTTGAAACTATATAATATTATATGTAATAATAATCATAACACTGAGATTATTGTTGGGCTAGAGAGAGAGAGAGAGAGAGAGAGAGAGAGAGAGAGAGAGAGAGAAATGGATCAGAAAAAGGATACCCAAGGAAAAAAATTATATCTGTATGTCTTAAAAAACGTCTTAAGAAATATTTCTTGAGAAATATTTCAACTAAATACAGTATAATGTTTAAGATTAGATATAACTAGGTCGTTGGTATATAGATAATCTATAGTATTATAATATTGTGTATTCTCATAGTATCTTTAAAATGTTTTACAACTTAAAAATTTTTAATATCAATGTTTCCAAACATGGACTGTGGGATCTTTGTAAACTGTTCTTCTAGACCATTTGAGCCATCCCATTCTTCTTGGCTGTCATTCTGTAATTTGGCTTAAATTAAACAAATCCTAGAATTTCTTCCACCTTTGAAGAAGGAAAAGCACATGCATTCTCTTCTGACCTCCATCCTTTGCTTTTGCACTCAGGAATGCCACTTCTAATTATTTCTCATTTGTATAGCTTCCAATGGCTCTCTACAATCTCCCAGTAGGATTTTAATTTTCCCTCTTTGGATTCATTTTTTAAATAAAACTTGCAGAACTCTCTTTTTAGAAGATGTATTCTATACTATCTCTCTCAAAAACTTTCAATAATTCCCATTTAGCCGCTAACTTGTTCCCAAATATAGGCAACATGTCATTCTTGATTTAGCTCTGCCTGGAGATGGAGTAACTTCAGGACTGAGTCCAATGCTGACCAATTCCCAGCTATGATATTTTTCACTTGTGTGGCCCCTGGGTAAATCATTGACCTTTCTAAGCTGTGTTTCCTTTTCTATAAATGCTAATAAACTGGCAGCTCTTAGAATTGCCTTGAAGATTAAAAGGGGGGGGGGGAGGCAATGTAATCAATCACTTCAATGCTTGATACCCAACAAACAGTAATTTTTATTATCTTTTACTACATTCTTCAACATACAACTGCTCACAATTCCCTCAATACAAATAGGGCTTTGATTTTTAGCCTCCATGATTTCTTTTGTGGTTCCAAATGCCTAAAATGCCATTCACCATATTATCTCCCCAAGCCTTTGGTTCTAATTCTCATTTTAGAGAGTCAATAAGCTTACCAGAAGGACTACTAAAATATCCAGGTTCAAAAATCTAGCTCTAAATCCAGTATAAACCCTCATTAGGACACATCAAGCAAAGAAAACTACAGAATAATATCCTTGATGAACACAGATGCAAAAATCCATAATAAAATATTTGTAAATTGCATTCAACAACACACTAAGGAGATTATTTATACATCATGATCAAGTTGGTTTCATTCCAGGGATGCAAGGACAGTTCAACTTATACAAATCAATAAATGTAATTCACCACATAAATCATTGCACAGACAATGATTTTCTCAATAGGACTCCTAAAACTCAGGAAATAATAAAAAAAAATTAGTAAACAGATGGCATCAAATTAAAGAGCTTCTGCACAGCAAAGGAAACAATTAAGAATGAAAAGAGAGAACTTATAGAATGGGAGAGAATTTAAACAGAGAATTAATGTCCAGAATATATAAAGAACCCAACAAACTTAACACCAAAAAAAAAAAAAAATCCAAATAATCCAATTAATAAATGGGTAAATGAAGTAAACAGATGCTTCTCAAATGTAGAAATACAAATGGTCACAAATATATGAAAAATGTTCAACATCTTTAGCCACCAGGGAAATGCAAATAAAAACTACATTGAGATTTCATCGCACTCCAGTTAAAATAGCAACCATCAGAAATACAAATAATAACAGCTCAGGAGTCTGAGGCAGGAGGATTGCAAGTTCAAAGCCAATCCTAGCAACTTAGCCAGATCCTGTCTCAATTTAAAAAGGGGAGGGGGGTATTGGAGCTGATGCTCAGTTGTTAAGTGCCACTGGTTCAATCCTTGGTATAAAAAAAAAAAAGAAAGAAAGAAAGAAAAGAAAAAGAATACAAATAATAATAAGTATAATAAGTGCTGGTGAGGATGTGGGAGAAAAGGAACACTTTTACACTCTTGGTGGAATTGCAAATTAGTACAATCACTATGAAGATCAGTATGGAATTTTCTCAAAAGACTAGGAATGGAACCACCATAAGACCCAGCTATACCATTCCTGGATATTTATTCAAATACAGTCAGCATACTATATCAATACATGCATACCCATATTTATAACAGCACAATTTACAATAGCCAAATTATGAAACCAGCCTAGGTGTCCATCAACAAATGAAGAGATAAAGAGAATGTGGTATACATACCCAATGTAGTTTTATTCAGTTATAAAAAGAACAAAATTATGTCATTTGCAGAAAAAAATAAATGGATGGAACTGAAGAACATCATGTTGAGAGCAATAAACCAGACTCAAAAAGTCCACGCCATATTTTTTTTTTTTTTTTTTTTTTTTTTTTTTTTTTTTTTTTTTTTTTTTTGTGGAAGAAGGAAAGAAAAAAGGGAAAAGGTATGTTTGTGGAGTGGATCTAATGAAATTAAAAGAGATCAGTAGAGGAAGGGAACAGGGCAGTAGAGAAGAGGATAGAAAAGGGAAGTAGTGGGAAATGAAATTGAACAAATTGTTATATGCATTTGCAAATATGACACAATGAATCTCACTATCATGTGTAACTATAATGCGTCAATAAAAATTAATTTAAAAATCCAACTCTGTCATTTAATTTCTGTTCGATTTTACCTAATTTACATCATCTCTGTGTCACGATTTCCTCATAAAGAGGATAATAATAGTATCTACCTTATGGAGTTGCTGTAATACAGATTTAAATTAATTCAGGTGTAAAGCATTGAAAATAGTGCCCCACACAAAGTAAATACTAGATAAATGTTACTGTTAACAGTGTTAGATATCTGTCACCTTTAATCAGGGATCCAATCTCTGAATCCACAGTGCCTAGATCAAAATAAGCACTGCAATAAACTTGAAGACCCTAATGTATGAAAACCGAGGAAATGGATTTCCATATGAGGACGATGGGAGAGGCCAGTGGGAAAGCTTAGAGACCCGGTTGGGCTGGAGCTGGTGTGTGCAACGCGGAAGCCCCAGCGGCAGAGGGGTGCGGCTTCCCTTTCCCAGGCCTGAGGCCCCTATCAGGTGGAGTCCACGGGCCCGACGAGTGGCAGGAGGAAGGGGTGCGGTCGCCGCCGGGAGCGCGCGGAGCACCAGTGCCGGGGGCGCACACCTTCGCGGGCGGGGATCTGGGACACTCGTGATTCCTTCTGCTGCGCTTTTGGGGTAAGTGAAGCCGCGAGCCTCTCCCGCCACCCCTTCTCCTGCCGCTTGGGGCGGTAGGTGCGCCGGGCCCACTAACCCCCGCGAGCGCGGTTCGGTGCGGGGCAGCGCTGTGCCGGCCACAGCGCGGGGTACCAACCCAACTGCACCGGCGCGGGGCTGGAGGGGCCTCAGTGCACGCAGAGTTCTCTTCCTGCATTTCAGAATGGAGGAAACTGAAGCCCCGGGGAACAAAAGTGGGAGGATCATCCAGCTAGGGTCCTGGCAGGGCTCCAGCTGACACCTAGCTGTCTTGGCTCCCTGGATAATTCACTTTTCATCACGTCTAGCAGTGTAGGGGATCCAGTTGGACCTCTCTGCCTCCCGGTTCCTGAAGGTCTTGGGAACCGAAAAAAAGCAGGGAGTTGGAGTGGTCCTCAGCGTCCCAGGTGGGCTGGCTCAAAGGAACCCACCCATCCTGTGAGCATGTTCTTCTCTTCACGTAGGCATTTTATTTTATTTTTACTTTATTTTATTTTCTGAGGTGAGAGAGATCGATTAGGACGTTGGGAGTTGCAAGTTGGAAAAGTTTGCTTCCTCCTGAAAAGACTCACCGTTTTCTTTAATTGCAGCAGAAGTCCGATTCATTAAACATGAATCATTCCCCTTGGCATTTGAGTCAGCAGATGGGAAATGTGGGCCATGGATTGCAGATAACCAAATATAGGAAATTGTAGTTTCCGCTGGGGTTGCGAGTTCTGGGTAGCTGGAGGCCCCACTGGCTGCTGATAAGAAGTCACACAGATGAGACTAACTTCTTTCCTAGGATTTATGTTCAACACGGATAACAGGGTTCTGCCCTTCGAAAGAACTACAGTTACTACTTTGTTCATCAACATCTTAAATGTAACTCATTAAAACGTTATTCCGTGAAGATATTGCCACTGGGTTTCACGAAGGCAGAATCTTCAGACTGAAAAAAGAGAATTTAAACAGTAAAGAAAACCAAATCCTTGTTCCCAGAACTGTTTGGTGATGTGGAGAAATCTATTTAGAAATAAGGATCAAGGAAGAACTAAAAGGAAATTACGTAACCACTGTAATACCCTTCAGGAAGATTGTGTTTTAAAATTCTATTGTTTAGGTCGTTTGGCCTCCACTGTGGAGTAATTCTTCTTAAAAGGTAAATGATAGATCGGTAATACTTCTTAATTATTTACACATTACACTAGATCAACAAATAATGTGTCAGTTTTGGCCAGGTATGGCCAGGCACCTTAGTAAAACAAGATGTGGGTCAAGTTCATACCTTTGACTCTCCCTTCAGTTAGTAGAGTCTACTCACCAGCCTGACTGTGGAACATTTTCATACCTCTCTGTGCCTCCTGCTTCTTCACAAACAAAATGGAGATGTTATTACTGATTGATAGCTAATGCACTGCATTATTGTGAAGCTTGTATTAAGTCATTCATTTATTCAATAAGTATTTTTTCAGTGCCTACTATTATCCTTTTTTTTTTTTTTTTTTTGGTTCCCGGGATCTAACTCAGGGCCACTCAACCACTGGGCCACATCCCCAGCCCTTTTTTGTATTTTATTAGAGACAGGGTCTCACTGAGTTGCTAAAGTGCCTCGCCAGTGAGGCTGGCTTTGAACTTGTGATCCTCCTGCCTCAGCCTCCCAAGTGCTGGGATTACAGGCGTGCGCCACTGCGCGCGGCTGCCTACTATGCTTTAGTGAACAGACATCCCCAGCCTTGTGGAATTGACCTCATAGTACTTTTTGCATGACCTGGCACATAGTTAGGACACAAAATTCTGTTCGATATTATGATACATATCATCTCATTCAGTGCTAGCAATAGCCCTTTCCTTACAGATGAGGAAACTAAGGCTTAAAGAAATTATATTTGGCTGAATAGGCAAAACTACAACTAATAGCATCCTGTATCCATTATATGCTACATAGGGAGAAATGAGGGTTAGACTCTAACTAGAGCCCCAGCTGCTAGGCTACAGAGAGCCTGAGAAACCCAGGCCTAAATATTTCCAGGGACTATTGGTGTGATTTCCTGTTGAACTTTGCTTTGGGGCTATAGTTGAATTTTTAGACTATTTTGTTCCCAGGATGGGTGGGAGCAACTTGTGTTTCTAAATCAATCCTGGACACATGCCAATGAATAAAGTCTACTTATGGAAAGTGTGCTCTGGTTTTCAAAGAACTGCCCCTTTCACCTCTGCACCTACCAGGGACTGGACTGGCATCCTCAAAGAGCAGATGTGTCTGTTTATAACAGGCAGTAGGCTTGGAGCCTTGCAAAGTATGCATGAGGTTCCACAATCAAGCACAAGGAAGCTAACTGAAGCCATCTGGAATTTGTGTTGGTTTAGTGGGGAAGAACATTTTCCTGTGTTTTCTTTCTTCCTCCCTCCCTCCCTCCCTCCCTCCCTCCCTTCCTTCCTTTCTCTCTCTCTCTCTTTCTCTTTCTCTCTTTCTTTCTTTTTCTTTTTCTTCCCTGTGATGGCAATCTGTCCTGGTTAAAAGAAAGCAGTAATAGACATAGTTCTAGTTGATTTCTTTGAGACAGGGATTTGCTGTGTTACACAGGTTGGTCTCAAACACCTAGGTCCAAGCGATCCTTCTGCCTCAGCCTCCCAAGTAGTTGGGACTACAGGAGCATTCCACCACACCCAGCTCACATCCGGCTACTGGAATTTAAATAAGTAAAAATGGGCTTTCTAGGAATCATGTCTGCAAGCCCCTTAAGTGTGGAGATTTCTTTCTCCTTTGTAGAGTCTTCAAAGATCTAGCACAGTGCCTCAGATAATGGAAGGTGCCCAGTAATTATTTGTTTAGCAAATGGGATTCCTCAGTCAGAGACACAGCCTCTTCATGAGAAGGTTTTTCTTTGAATGTTGACTTCTGTTTTCTAGATGAAAGATTAAGAGTTGGACTGAGATGACTGCATTCTGAATCACAGATTTATACAATTTAATTATCTTTTTCTTTTAACAGATTAGTGTGATCTCAGCTCAAGGAAAAGGAGAGATACCATGGTATCTATCTGGGTAAGTAAAACTCAAGGCTTCACAACACAGTAACTTATTCAAGTCAAATAAAAATATAGAAAATCAAAATATCGGGAAAAAAAATTGAAAGTTGATAAAAAGTTCACCTGAAAAAAAAAAAACATGGCAAAAAAGCTAAAGGATATCTAAAACTAAAATATAAAAATATTCTATAAAGTTACATGGTTAAAATAATTTGTGGTGACACCAAAGCAGAAAGGTCAAAAACAGAGAATAAATTTACTATATATTTAGTCATATAACTTCATTTAATGTTCTTTTATTTCATGTCAGTGAGGAAAAGATGGCTTTTTCATTAAATAAAGTTAGCAAAACTTCTGTTTGGTGATAAAGTAAGTCTGTATTCCTTCTCCCTTCTTATAGTAAAATAAATTAATGATGAATGAAATATATAAATGAAGAAAACAAAATATGGGTGGATTTAAAAAATAATCTTGGAGTGGAGAAGGCATTTACAATCATGACCCCAAATTAAAAGCCTAAAAGAAAAGTATTGATCTATTTACATATAAATTTATGATGGCAACAGTAAACAACATAGTAGAGTCAGAACACAGCCTACAGGGGAATATATTTTCAGCACATCAAACAGAAGACTTATTTCTTTAACACTCAGTAACTTGGATAAATCAATTTAAAAAATGAGCCTGATTGAAAAATTTCTAAGGGACATAACTAGGAAATGGAAAGTATTTTAAATATCCAACAAACACATAAAAGGATGTTGTTTGTACCTTACTGAGAAAGAAATGTAGATAACATAATGAGAAAACATTTTCTATTTAAGAAATTAGTAAAGGTGAAAAGAAGCCAGTACAACCAATATTGTAGACCTTGGGCAAGACAGGTTTTATCACAGTTTGCTTGGGAGAGAATGAATTTGGTACACATTTAGGTGGTATTTTGTTAATCAGTATCTATGTTTAAACACACATGGTCTTTTTTTAAAAATAGTTTTTAGTTGTAGATGGACACAATACCTTTATTTTATTTGGTTTTATTTTCATGTGGTATTGGGGATCCAACCCAGTGTCTCACTCACACTAGGCAAGCACTTTACCACTGAGCCACAACCCTGGTCCCTAAATGTTCTTTAACCCAGTAATTCCACTTCTGAGTTACAGATCCACTTCTAAAGAAAGTGATACATTCTGAGATGTATCATATAGATAAACTTGCATACACTTGAAAAATGTATGAGCCTAAAGACATTCACTTGTATTAGTGAAAATATGCAGATAGCATAAATGGCCATCTGTTCCTATGAATTAGTAAATTGTAAGGTATGGTAGCTTACAGCCCTTTATATATGATCATTAAAAAGAAGGAGGAAAAAGGAGTGAGTTCTATGTGTATTATTTTTAAAAATTGGAAAAGAATATATTAGTGAAAAATAAATCAAATTACAGAATAGTATGTACAGAGCAAGTCTGTTTGAAAGAAAGAAAAAGATCTACATATAGACTTACATGAACACTTTCTAGAAAGGTAGGAGTGTGAGCAAGGATGCTTTTGCTTTTCATAGTCTCACCTTCTGTACTCTTCAGTTTGTTTCTTTAAACCATGAACATATATTTTATCAGTAAGGGGTGGAAGAAGTTTAAAGTAAAGCATGAAAACTATGACCAGCCCTTAGCCTGGCATGGAGGGGAGGATGGGCGGATGCAAGTCTTCACTGGGCTCCACATTATTCCTATACCATTGAACAGGAAGCGAATCCTGCCTCTTTCCAGATCTGAAATCTGCCGTTTCTATTGGCTTCTAGCAGAGTCAGATGAAAGTAAAGCACCTCTCCAAAATGCTAGCTCTTGTGCATTAGTTAGTGGACACAGAATTGGTTGGTTAGGCTCTCCAGCTGACACCTTCGATGGGCTGGGAGAAACCCAGGTAAGTAAGAATGTATTAGTTTCCTGTCGCAGCCATAACAAATTACCACAAATTTAGCAGTTTAAAGCAACATCTCATAGTTTTATGTAAAAAGCTTGAAATGGGTCTCACGGCACTAAAATCAGGACATTGGCAAGGCTGCATTCCACTTTGGAGACTTTGGGAAGAATCCTCCTCTCAGCTCACTTATGTTCTTGCAGAGTTTGGTTCCTTACAGTTGTAGGACTGAGGTCTCTGCTGACCCCAGCAGGGGCTGCTTGTAGCTCCTCGAGGCCTCTGCTAGCTCTTTGCATTTGGCCTACGCAGCTCAGCACCAGCATTGGTGCATAGAATCCTTCTGACACGGGCAATCTCTTTTGGCTTTTCTTTCTGGGGCACCTCTCCTGCCTTGCTCTTCTTCCTTCAGCTCAAGACAGTTCTCTGCTTTTAAGGGTGCATGTGATTAGATTGGGTTAACCCAGATGAACCAGGATAATCTCTCTATTTAAAGATATGGAACCTTAATTACATCTGCAAAGCCCCTTTTGCCACGTGACTGAATCCATTCACCATTTCCAATGATTCCTGTGTGTATATTTTAGGAAAGGTACATGGTTGTGATTACTGTAGGGGCTGGGAGTCTGGCTGCATTAGGAGATGGTAGCATTTGGCCTCAGGCAAAGGAGAGAGCAGGCCAGTAAGAGGAAGCTGTGCAGAGGCAAGAAGGAAATGAAAAAACAGGCCCTAGCCAGAGGGACTTGTACTGCCTCCTTTCTTCTTTTTTACTTTTCTCCTTTTTCCAAATTAAAGAATTAATATTTGAGTGAGATCTCAGAGAGCAGAGATTAAGAACCCAACTGCTCTGGAAAACAACATAGAAGCTCCTCAAAATATTAGAAATAAAACTGCCACATGATTGAACAATCCCACTTCTGGGTACATATCCAAAAGAATGAGAGGAGAGTGTTAAAGAGATATTTGTATATCATGCTTATTACAGTACTTCACCATAGCCAAGAGGTGGAAGCAGCCCAATGTCAATTGACAGATGAATAGATAAAATAAATGTGGTATGTACACAGAATGAAGTATCATGCAACCTTAAAAAGGAAGGAAATCTTGTCACATGGTATGATGCCTGAGCTTCAAGCATGTTATGCTAAGTGAAATAAACCAGTAATAAAAATACAAATATTTTCCATTTATACAATATATCGAAAGTGCACAAATTCTTAGAAACAGAAAGCAGGATGGTGGTTGTCAGGGGCAAAGAGGAAAAGGGGGAGTTGAGTTTTAGTCTGTATAGAGTTTCAGTTCTGCAAGATGAAAACGTTTTGGTCATCTTTTGAAAATAATGTGAATATTCTGACCACCGTTCAACTGTACACTTGAAAATGGTTAAGATTTTAACCAAAATTTAGATTTCCAACTGTAACTACTCTTATTACAAGCAAGGGCTCACTGCCTGATGCACATAGAAGCCAATGCTATGGCTCAGGATTTTGCAAAACAAAAAAGGTTTATGTTGCAGTCAACTGGCAAGGAGGCCAGGAGCTAAACAGGAGTTCAATCTGCCTGGTAGTGGGGGAGTTTACAGGAAGAAGAGGGGAGAAGCTGCTTGCTGATTGGATGGCGAGAGAGGGGAGTTGTAGGGATCATTCACACACACGTGTAGACAGTCCTCCTGCCTTTTTGTAGATCTGGTGTTTCTTTTCGGGGTTTGGGGGGGATATGTTTTGTGCAGGGATTTTAGGCTTGTGACATCAAAAGGTCACTGACTGGAGGAGCTGGCTTCTTCTGCGTATGTCCGTCCTTGAAAAGTCAGTTCCAAACCCTCCTTAGATGGATTCTGGAGGCTTTTCCTGAAAAACAACTTAAGCACTTTGTTATTTAAAGAATTTATGACCAAGTGTGACCAGGCCTTAGCTGATTTCAGCGGATCTAGGAGTATTGTAATGCTACCATTGTTTAATATAAATAAACAATCTTTGTTACATCAGTATTTCCTTTGTTTTGAAGTTTTAAATATCTCTGTTCAGTCATGTGTTCTACTCCTTCACCCTTGATGAAAAGGTCTGATATTTTATTGGTCTGTACTTCTTAGACTCAGGGTTCCTTGTCATGCCTTGTCATTAGGTCCATAGTAAGCTCACAAACTAGAATATCTCAGGATATGACTTTTTATTAAGATATGAAAGCAATATTTTTTTTCCCTATGTGTGCTCCCTACAATGCTTTCTCTGAGTTCATTCCTCGTTGGTCAATTCCTAACTTGCTTTTATAGAACAATAACAAATGCAATTCCTATTTTGTTTAAACTCTTAATTTAGAATTTTTATATGCTATTAGAATTTTTCAAGATGAAATCATAATCATTGTCAATGACATGAATTGTTATTAACATTCTAACTTGTTATACATTCTTTTTCTCCTGTTCTAAACTCCAGTTTACAAAAGGAGGAAAGGGAACATAGAGCTACTCTGGAACCAAGGGATAAAAATATAATTTTATGTAAATACAGTGTTTATTAACTTTGTCTTGAAGTTCATCCAAAGCATAGATAAACAATTAAAGTACCAATTACCTAGTGCAATAGGTTCTAGTGGGAACAAAATAAAGATAGCCCACCACAATCTCAATTTTACCTTTTGCAGAGCCATAGTTGATTAAAAAGCAAGCTCTTGAATATGACCTTGAGCAAATGACCTAGTCTTTTTGCTTCAGTTTCCTAATCTATAAATGGGTATAATAGTCCTGCCTATATCATCCAGTGCTTATAAGCATTAAACCATTTCCTATAAAATACATTAATGGTGCCTGCAATGGAGTAGGCATTCAGTAAATTTTAGTAGGAATCATTATCATTTTAATATATTAATTTTATTCTAAAATCATATTCTCTGCTAATTAATAATTAGTATTATTATTTATTATTTATTTAATAATTCCCTACAACTGTCTTAATAAAAGAGCCTCTGCCTATTTTCCAGTTTGATTTTATTTCAAATTAATACCACTTCTTCCTCATTGGAATGGTTTTCTGAAAGAGATGGCTTGTCCGCAAATAAATTCTTTCTGACCACTTCTATTTTTAATATTTTATGGTATCTTTAACATACGTGTCTTTAGAGACATACAGTGCTCTGTTTCCAGTCCAGTTCTAATACTTCCTGAAGTTAGCATCGGATTCCTCAGGTTTATGAGCTGTGTCACCCACGAGGTTGCTCTCACTTTAGATGTCAATCACACCTAGGGTACTACCCAAACTTCTGACTGACTGGCTGGCCATAAACTTGGGTGTTTCCATGATCCCTTGAAATTCACAATTCACCAGTCTGACTCAGAGTTCTCATTGAAAACACTATGCTCATGACTGTAGATTTCTTATAAGGATACATACAGGGCAAGACCTGGAACAATCCTGGCCATAGAGCTTCCATGCTCTTCCCCCATGGAGCCAGGACATATCACCTATCCTGCACATCTGTGTCTTTTTTTTTTTTTTTTTTTTTTTTTGGTACTGGGGACTTGAACTCAGGGGCACTCGACCACTGGGCCATATCCCCAGCCCTTTTTTGTATTTTATTAGAGACAGGGTCTCACCGAGTTGCTAAGTGCCTCGCCACTGCTGAGGCTGGCTTTGAACTCGCGATCCTCCTGCCTCAGCCTCTCAAGTGCTAGGATTACAGGCGTGCGCCACCACGCCCGGCTGACATCTGTGTCTTTACCAATCAGGAAGCTCCCCTGAGCCTCAATGTCCAGGGCCTTAATCAGGGTTCCATTATGTAAGCATGTTTGATTAAATTGCTTAACCCTTTACTGAGCTCAGCCCTCCTTTCCTCCCCAAGGTTGGTCTGATCCAAAACTCCAACCCTATAATCACATGTTTGGTCTTTCCTATGACTGTCTAAGGGCCTGCTGGGTGTCACTTCAGTAGCATAAGAAAACCACTCACATTACTAGAAAATTACAAGGGTTTTTAAATTCTTTGCCACAAACCGGGCAAATATAATATTATATAGGTTAATTATTATTAATAGTTATATGTCATTATGTATTATAAATTATCATAATTAGCTTTAATTATTCTATTTTATTAATTACTATAAACAATATTCCTTATTATACTACACATATATGACTCACATTAAGGCACAGAGTTTCTAAAGTATCATATTTCTTTATTTTTTGTTAAAATTATATCAAGACTAAAGACACTGGCTATCTTAATACTGATCAGAAGCCTTACTTGTTAGTTATATCTGTTATGATGAGGAAAAATGGGAAGTGAACTTATGTTTTGTAATAAATAAACAGAATCATTCAAAAATATGGCATTCATGTAGATAAAACTAAAAAGGATCTTCATGGTATAAAAGTTGAGGAAGGCTGATGTACAGCAGAAAGTTGTAAACAGAAAAAGCGAACCCAGGAAGATGTGTTCATGGTGAGAGCCCTCCCCCACTGACCCTTCCTTTCTTTTCTGGGAGACCATTGGTGTGGTTGGACACATGAGGACACAGTGGTCTCATTTCTGGGGTTAACCCAGTGGTGGGGCTCTCAGAAGGGTGTGGTGTACTAAGATGAAAGGATTTGGAAAGGTAATGCCTTTCAAATTCTGTCCCATGGATGCCACCAGCTTTGGTCATTTGCATGGTCGTGGGTTCAAGGAGTTTTGAGAGCCCTATCCAATTGCATATTTCTGGACCTCCCACTACACCTTTCTTTCCTGGTGGGTTTGTTCTTCATGATAAAACAAGTGTGAGGAAAACACCTGTGTGCCCACATGGGGCCAGATGGATTTCTCCTCTGGCCCAGCTCCCATCTACCACATGGAAGATCTGGCTTTGATGCTATTTTCTTTGAAATGGACTTTTCTTATCCCGGGCAGAACCACTCTTTTTCCTGGTTAGGTGCTTTTCAACATGATTGCAATTTCCTCTCTGTGTTTTAAACCACATTCCCTGAGGCTTCTTCAGGTAAATATTGGCACAATGACCAATGGCCCTTTGGAGGAAGTCAATGAAAAACAGGTTAGACCTGGGTTCCAAATCAAAACAGTAAAGCTTTGTTTCAGGATGAAGCCTGGAAAGAAATACTCTATAATCTGAGGGAGGAGAGAGAGGCTCGCTAGGAATGAATGGAATGAACATGAAGGAACTGTTCTTTGCCACTCCCTGATCGGAGTCTGACCATGAAGAAGGGAAGGTCCCTCTTCCATATTTCATCATGATGAAAGTATATATTCTGAATCTAATAACTACCCAGGAATAAACCTGGTAAATCAGAGGCCAAGAGGAAATGAAAAAGTTTTAAATTGGAGAGGAAGGAATGTGAAAGGAAGCAGTATGACTTGATTCTCTTGAAAGTATATGTTTTGGTAGATACAAAGCTGTTAGTATTTTAGAGTACTGTATGATATGATTGATACACAGGCCTTACATGAGTTGAAAGAGAATAAGTCAAAAGAGCAGAAAATTTGCAAGTCTGTCTACTCCTGCATTATCAGATCTTGGCTCCTTTCGTTTCAATTCTGTGTTTGATTAAATTTATTGCACAGGTTCTAGAGGCATGTTCAAATAGGAGTAGTGACAGCTCCATGTGAACAGGGGTTGGAAAAGGTGAAGCCAGGCACAGTGGCACATATCTGTAATCCCAGAAACTTGGGAGGCTGAGGCAGGAAGATCACAAATTCAAGGCCAGACTCAACAACTCAGTGAGGCCCTAAACAATTTAGTGAGACCCTGACTCAAAAATTTAATTTTTTTTTTTTAAAAAGGACTTGGGATATAACTCAGTAATAAAGCTCCCTTGGGTTAAATTTCTAGCATGTATAAAAAAATAAATAAGAATGAATCTGTAAGATTTTGACATGTGACATGGAGCTCTGAAAATCTGGTAGTGTCATTTGAGAATTGTCCAAAGAAGCAGGATCTAGACAAGAAAATATCTTTTATTCCCTTATTCATTCAACTGATTTTTTTTTTTAATAAACATCTCCTATGTGCCAGACTAGGCTCTGGTGATACAATAGACAAATTTAAAAAGCATGGAACTTATATTTTATTAGGGAAAACAGAAATAAACAAAGAAATGCATAATATAGCAAGTCAGGTTTCTTAAAAATATTTTGTTAGTTGTAGTTGGACACAACACCTTTATTTTACTTATTCACTTTTACATGGTGCTGAGGATCGAACCCAGTGCCTTGCATGTGCTAGGCGAGCACTCTATCACTGAACCACAACCTCAGTCCCTAGCAAATCAGTTTTAAGTGCTGTGGGGGAAAACAAAGATGGGCACTGAGAATGAGGGTGTGTTATTCTCAGCTCAGATAGATAAGCGGGAGTGAGGGAGTGAGCTTGGGAAGAGCAGGTGCTGGTGTAAACAGCAGGTAGGTGTCAAGCTCTGAGGCAGACTGGTGAGGTGTATTTGAGAGCAGCAAGAGAATCCCCAAGAGGTGAGAAAAGGGGGCAAGAGTAGCGTGAGATTTGGGGAGATGTCACCATTCTCTTTTATGATGCTTTAGGATCCTCCAAGGGCTCCAGAGACCTCCAGTAGTCTTTTCATGAACTGTTCAAGGAGTTTCCTTGTCTATTTTTACTTTATATTAGGAGTAACTCTTAAATATGGGGCAATATGGTAGGATGGTCATTTCCCAAACAAATTTATAAATAACCCATAAAACAATGCATTTTTGCCATCATGCTGTGTAAACAGCAGTGACTCTGGCTGTTTGTGCAAAAAGTATTTCTTTCTAGAGCATTAGAAACAGTAGAAGTCCCTGATCTTGTTCCCTCATGGGTAGACTCCTTTCCCCATAACAGTGAGGTAGGTGGAGAGTGGGTTTCATCACTGCAGTCCCCAAATCCTGTAGTGCAATGCTGAGGTCTGAAAGTTGAAATCCTAACTCCCAGGGTGATGGTATGGGATATGAGAGGTAAGAAGGTCATGACAGCAGAGTCCTCATGAATGGGATTAGTGTCCTTATAAAGGACACCCAGAAACACTGGTTAGTTCCTTCTACCATGTGAGGACACAGCAAGCAGGCACCATCTATGAATTAGAAATTGGGTCCTGACCAAACACCAAATCTGCTGGTGCCTTGATTTTGAATTTTCTAGCCTCTAGAACTATGAGAAATAAATATCTGTTGTTTACAAGCCATTCAGCCTCTGGTATTTTATTTTAGCAGCCTGGATTAAGACAGCCAGCCACTGTCCTCCAGCCAAGGACCATTTAGGATATGGATGATGCCAGGTTCCCGCTTTTGTGAGCCAAACTCCCTGTATCTTCCACAGTTAGGTTGTAGGTCCCCTGGACAGAGGCTTCTTCTCCAGAAGATGAAGTTAGATCTACACAGAGCTGAGGATGTGACCAGAATAGCCACATTACTCTCAACTCTCTGTGGCCCTTAGCTATGAGGAGAATTTGGTCAAGCATTCTTAAAGCTAAATGTAAAATTTTAAATTTGAAACAAAAGTATAATCCTCAGATGCTGGTGCTAGATGACTCAAAAGAAGATGAATATAAAGCATAACCTGCTTCAAACAAATAATGAAAATTATTCTGAAAGATTTTTGTATTGATGAAGTCCTTTTGGGGCACCTGATGTTTTAAGCTCAATCCAGAAAGTTGGGGCTACTGCATTTGCCACACAACCCTGAGTGCTTGGAGAGACAGGGAGGAGAATGGGTAGAATCACTGGACACCTTGGTACACTAGGTACCAACGGCTTCTAGAACATCTCCCAAGTCTCCCAAGATACAATGGTTGCTTTGGTTTCTGTATCATTGATATTATTGAAAGAAACCACTACATCAGGTAGCCAATTATCTAGTGTAGACCTTGGAGAAATTCCACCCGTAGGGACATCATTCTCTTGTATCTATTCTCTCAACAGTTGTTTTTAAGCCTTTACCTGGAGGCTAAGCACTGGGCTAGAATCTATTTCATATGGTGGTAAGTGAAACAAAATGTCTGTGCCCTCTAGAACTTTGTTTTAGAGGAGGTAGAGATAGAAATGAAGACAAAGAAATTACCAAATGCTGTGTACCTTAAAAAAAGAAATGGCTGCCAAGATGAAGAGTAACAGGAGAAGACCACTCAGATCAACTACCCAGGAAGGTGTGTCAGAGAAGATGGCCCTTACAGAGAGGACTAGAGAGAGAAAAACCTTCCATGTAGAGTGGGAGTCATGAACAAAGGCACTGAGGTAGGAAAGAGCTCACTGTGTACCTGCTGAAGTTTCAGAGAACTCAAGTGTGAAGGATGAAGGAGAGAGAGGCTACAGATGAGGGCAACAAAGGAGTTTGGACCATCCACTCATGGCTGTCTGGACTGGAGCAAGAGTTTGGACTTTATTCAGGTCCAGAGAAGATTGTTAAGTAAGGGAATCAGTAATCTGATCTCTGTCTTTAACAGATTTTCAGCTGCTGTGTGGGGGGCAGTTGGAGGTGGGCAATAGAGAGAAGTGGGAGGGAGACTACTGCAGATGACTAGGAGTGCAAAGACATCAGGACGAAGAGGCAGGGAGGAGTGCAGGTGAGATTACCTTTCAAGATCATCTCTACAGGACTTGCTGATGGGCTGGACTTGGAGGGAAAGGGAGATGAAAGAACCAAAGGAGAAGCCAGGTTTCTGATGTTACCTTTTACAGGAATGAGGAAGGATTGAGGAAGCAGAGCAAATTGCCAGTGAGCACTGAGACTGGAGCCAGATTGCCTGGATTCAAGTCCTGCTGTGCCACAAACTAGCTGTGTGACCTGGGGCAAGTTTTTTCACTTCTTGGACTACCTACCTCACAAGTGATTTTGAGGATTAAATGAACAGGTACATGCAAAGTACAATGAGTACTGTCAGTGTCGCGTGTGGGAAGAAGTAGGTTGGGGGGAAGTAATGATAAGTAAGATATCAAAACTGACACATGGAGCAGACGGTGAATATATAAAACAAGCACCCAGATTTGAAGTCTGGGCTGGAGCTATTATAAATGGAGTGGTCAGCATACAGAGGAGAGAGTGGAAGAAATAACCAACAACAGAATTACAAGGGACTTTGTACTTTAGAAAAGCCTGCTTGACAATGCACACTGGCATGGTGAAATGCAGTAGGTGAGACCCAGGAGCCTAAAGAAGGCAGGGGCTAGGCAGCTAAATTGAAGAACACAGGCTTCTGAGGGGTCACACCTTCTTCCTCTCATAATCCATGCTTTGTGGAAAATGCATCCCAAACTGCTTGTTTGTCCCTGTCTTCTGCTTTCTGAGCCACATTCGTGTTTCTGCTCCAGCCCACACCCTCCTGGGTTATCACATTCCAATGCTCTTGCTCCAGAGACTGCTCCTGTTGAAAACACTGTATTTGTAAAAGAAAAGCTGGAGTGTATGAATACTTCTCGCTTGAGTGAGCACAGAACGATTGCAAATATCTCCTTCAGCCCTCTTAGACACATGGCAAACAAAGCCGTGATGTCAGCCTCACTTCTATCTGGGGACCCTAATGGCTGCCCCTCCCTCCTGCTGACAGAAGCACGCTGGGCACCTGCTGCTGCTCTTTACTGCCCTCTGGGTGGCAGGGGTGGTAGGAGCCTTCTGTTTACCCCTCACACTCCCTTGGTCTAGAGAGTGCTGCTGGTATGTGGGAGAAGAAAATGCCTCTGGTGTGTGTTCTGGAGGAACAAAATTGAACCAGTCTTTTTCTCTAGTATTTTACCCGATCTATTAGCTTTCTAGGGTCTCTGTGATGAAGTACCACAGACTGGTGGCTTCAAACAATAGAAATATATTGTCTCATACTTCTGGAAGCTGGAAGTCCAAAATCAAGGTGTCAGCACGGTCATCTTCCCTCCAAAACTTGCAGGAGGGGCCTTCTCGCCTCTTCCTAGCTTCCAGTGGTTTGCTGGTGCAGGGGAGTAATAATAACCCCCATATATTCATAGCTGGAACTAACCCCTGTTCCAAAACCTTGATTAATAAGAGAAAAGCAAATGAACTTATTAACATGCATGTTTTGTATATATATGAGAAACTCCTAGAGAATGAATAGTTCTCAAAGATATGCCTTTGATTTTCAGCTTCTATAGCATCTTCAAAGTTTATGTAGCATTTACAAAGAATAAATTTTTAGAGAAATGATAAGATGAAGGAAAAGGAAGGACTGTGAGTTTCTTTTAGCAGCAGTTTGAGGAGAAGGCAAATAACTGGCTGGTAATGGTTGGTTCGGAAAACTTGCTAATATAAATTCTCTGGTACTTCACGTTCCAGGCTGACCAGGGTCTCAAACTGTCTTAACTTTTGTTCTCTCTGGTGAGAGCAGGTGGATACCTTTTGCCTGTGTTAATCCATGTCCTGGTTTAGGCAACAGAGGGAGGGCAGAAGGCTGTGCTATGCCCTTTTCTTCTGAATTGTCCTCAGCTCAACAACCCTTCATATTTTGGGGAGGCATATTCTGGTCTTCCACATGGGCAAACTTTGTGCTCCTTGGAGCTGCAGAACGCTAGCTTCTGCCTTCATTGTCTTAATACATTCTCCCTGCACAGGTCTATACAGGGCTGTCTTCTTTCAAGGTCATCAGTCATAGTGGATTAGGGGCCCACCCTACTGCAAAAAGACCCATCTCAACACATTACATCTGCAGTAATCTTGTATCCACATAAGGTCCCATTCTGTGGTGCTGTTGGTTAGGACTTCAACATATCTCTTTTGGAAGGAAGCAGTTCAGCCCATCCCACCTGCCTCACTTGACTGTATTTCACTTTGAGGCCTCTTGCAGTAAATTTTCTTTGGTTTTGAAGACGACTTCTTGCTTGAAGAACTGAACAAGACCTCTTATATTTTCCAAGTTTTGATTGCTTTATTTTTGTCGTCTATTCCACCTTGTATCATAAAACTTCACGACCCAACAGTGCCTTGACATTGAACAGAGAGTGGTCATTTCTCCCTGGCTTTTTGAGAACTCTGGAGTCCTGGAGTTTTATCAGAGACTTTGATTTGAAGCCTTAATTTTTGAATCTGGCCTTTACAGGGTTTTATGAAGTGAGGAGTGATATGGTTTTGCCTCACCTTCAAAATGTACCTGCAGTTGCTGCTAGTCTTGCTCTGGAGCATTTGGCTGTAAATATGTTTTATGTCAACAGAGTTGGCACCTTCCATTTTTCTCTTTTATTCATTCTTCTGAATATAAATGTTTAATTTCTTGCAAACCCAATACACTTGGCATGAAGAAATAGATACAATAATGTTTTTTGTGAGTCAAGGACAGATTGACTTCTTGGGTTAGCAGCAGACAGTTCCCCAGGGCCAGTTTGGCCACATTGATGGCTTTATGGCATCATGTCCTGTGGCTGACTTCCTACGGATAGTTTTAGAAGATCAGGGAAAGCTATATTGGTATGAAGAAGGTGGTTCATGTGAAATGCAGTCTGGTCTAGTAACTGGAAGCAAAGGCTGTTGGGACAGACCACTTACTGACTGTGTGAATTTGGACAAGTTTCTTAAGCATCAGTTTCACCATCTGTGAATAGGATTTATTGTATCCACTTTATGTTTATTGTGGGGATTGGATGAGCTAATTTAAAAAAATGTGCTTAGCCCAGTTTTTGGAACATGGTGAGTATCAGCAATTGCTCTTACATTCTTACATTCTGCTGGGTGTGGTAGTAAAGATCTGTAATCCCAGCTACTCAGGAGGCTGAGGCAGGCGGATCAAAAGTTCAAGGCCAAGCCTCAGCAACTTAGTGAGACTCTGTCTCAAAATAAAAAATAAAAGGGTTGAGGCTATCTCTCAGTGGTAGAGCACCCCTGGATTCAATCCCGAGTGCAAAAACAAAAACCCTCCTATTTTTTCTCCCACTTTTTAAAGACATTCTTTTCTTTAATTTATTTTTCATCTGGCTTCAGGTCATTTTCCTTTTGAAGATCAAGTTTGAGAAAAGAAAAGCAACGAAATGTGTTTAGGAGATATGGATGGAAATCTGATCAAACCTAATTTTTTTTTAAATTGCTTTTTCTAAGTATTCACGTGATGTCCTGCACTAGTACTGACATTGTTGGAGTACAAGAGCTACTTTAAAGAATCTCAGTCTTCAACTGATTAGAAATTTAAATGGCAAGGCATTAAGCTTACAAAGAAGCAGGAAATGCAAACAGCTCTGTTTGGCTGTAAAAATGCCAACATTCCTGACACAATGAGCTATCATCAAATTCCTCCTCTTCCACACCCATAAAAGAATCCCAGCTTGTTTGCTCAGTTTTGCTTTGACTCTCTAGGCAACTGACAATGAAACCAAGCAGTGGTTCATAAAGTGCATTAAAATCACCTGGTGGGCTTGTAAAAACAGTCTCTGAGTCCTAACCCCATGGTTGCCGATTCAGTAAGAGTAAGGCAGTGTCTGAGAGTTTGTGCTTCCTGTAAATTCCAGGTGGCTCTGACGGGGATGACCAGGAACCATATACTTTGAGAACCACTAAGATGGCCCTCCACTGCCCCCTCCCAGGCCAGGCAAGGTGATGTGGTGTAGAGCACAGGGCATTTTAGTCATAAGGAGGTGGATTTAAGTTCTGGGACTGTCCTTCTCAACAGAATTGTTAAGCACATTATCGCTTCAAGATGATTTCTTCCATTTTAATAAAATCTACCTCATTAAGGTCACTGTTAAAGTTAAATAAGATTTTGTAAATCACTTTGTTCACAGCCTGGCATGTATTAGAATAAAAAATTTCATTAATTTCATCTATGATAAGATTATTTTGCAAGTCATATAAACATTTCTGAATGATCTGGGCAACCAAGTCTATCAAGTGAATACTGTGGTAGTGTTTATTGAGATAATTGAAACAGTTTTAAATAATTCACTAGAATTCTACCTCCAAGTTCCCATGGCCTGCACTTGGGGGGTGTAGCTCAGTGGTAGATCATTTGCCTATCATACATGAGGCTCTTGGTTTGAACTCCCATACCAAAAAGCAAATAAGTAATAAAATCCCAATGCTCTCTTTCAAGTTGGGGTGTGTATGTGTAGATATTTTTTCTTTTAACTAGACAAGTTTTTTTTCCCCATTTAATTCTCACTATATAGAAAGTTGCATAATAGATTAGGAATTTCATCCTCCTCTAAATTTGCACATTGTAATTTTAACATATTTTGATGCGTGGGTGGTAGAGGGCAGTGAAAAGGTCATGGCTAGAATGCAAACCCTGAGTTTTCCTAATTCATAAACAATTAGGATCTGAACACAATTTTGTCTTCTTGTATTCAGAAGTAACCATGTAAATATCCATGGGGCACATAATCAGAGGGAGCTTCTTAAACATGTAGACCTTGTCACCTTATCTCTAAAACTAGGATTCACTATATCTAGGGACCAGGTCACATGCATTCAAAAGTATCATACAGTGTAGAGACTGTATTAAAAAAAAAAATACTAGGAATGGCTAGAATAGTCTAGATGGCATTCAAGTTCAAATTCTATTTCTTAACTGGCTGTGTGGACTTGAGCAAATTCTCCAATCTTCTTACATCTTGGTGCCATATATATGAAATGGCTCACTCTTATGTACCAGGGCCTCATGTATGATAGGCAAATGATCTACCACTGAGCTACACCCCCAGTACAGGTCATGGGAATTGCAAAGTAGAATTCTAGTGAATTATTTAAAACTGTTTCAGTTATTTCAATGAATGGTACTGCAGTATTCACTTGATAGACTTGGTTGCCCCGATCATTAAGAAATGTTTATATGACTTGCAAAAAATCTTACCATAGAAGAAATTAGTGGGATTTTTAAATTCTAATACATGCCAGGCAGTTAACATATAAAGGACCTAGGTGAGTGCTGGGCATGACACATGCCAATGCTCAAATGGCGGTTCTTCTAAAATGCCAGATGTGGAAGGTGGACAGATAGGAGAAACACAAACGTTCATAGGTGGATAGAACTGAAATAAAGCCAGTGGACAATGCAAATCTATAACCTATTCATTAAACCTTGGGGAAAGAATTCTCCAAAGAGAATCCATTAAAGTTACTGATTTCTTACAAGTGCCTTCAGATCTGACACAATCACAACTGGCTTCTCACTTGTTATAATTACTATCTTTTTTAGATTCAAAACTCTTTATTTTGGGGTGCTTTAAGATTAAACAGTATTTGACTATAATGAAGCAAATTGTTCAGTCTGTTCTTTTGAATCAATAGACTACCTTTTTTTTGATGCCAGAACATTAATTTTCCATTCACTTTTATGTGACAAGATAATGTCCTTTCATGAAAATATTAAACACTTCAGAAGAGTGTAAATGAAGCTATATTAATACAAGACATCAGAGCCAATATTAGTAACAGGATAGGAAAATGCTCTTTAAAAAGAAAATGTAATTACTATAAAGATAGATTTTTATTCTAAGAGTTAGTATATACCACATAAGAAATACATGTTCACTTTGATTTTTTTTTTTTCCTCAATGTCTTTGTGGCTGTCCTTCTTTTGTCTCTTAAGCAGTTTTAGAATATTTTATTCTTTCAGTAGTACGTCTTTCCCAGCTTACTGACATGTTTCTAATATATGTGCTTAAAATTGGTCATGTGGTATTTTTTATTTCCATGCTATTTCTGAAGATCTATGATGTCAGTGGAGCTTTTAGAAGGGAATTTATCAGCCACAATTGCACATCCATTAAACAAAGCTTAAGAACAGACAATCCTAATAGGGTTTTCTTTTATGGATCCTTTAGTGTAGGGTTCCCCAAGGACAATGGTCAACATTAATTAAAACGTCTTGAAGTCTGTAAACCACAATTACTTCTGTATGAGATGCGGTGAAGAGCTTTGAATTATCACTTGAAAACAAAGAGGATGTAAGAAATTTCAGCTTTCTTGTTTTTATGCAAATGCCACTTTAAAGCAAATATTCTTCAGAGTCACCAAGACTGACACAACATTGCTCTACAGAACCAATTTTTATATATTTGTAATTTGTTACACAAGAGAAAAAGAGAGACCTCATGTTGCATGCAGTAGAAGTCATATTGCCTATATGTCTAGGGAGGGGAGACTTTCTCATGCCACTCCTAAAAATGGTAGGAAGGTGTGCAAGTTATGGGTCTGTCACATGTGTCCCATATGCATATGAGAATATGCATATGTAATATAAATAAAATGTTCTTTTGAACTAGTGAGACTTTCAAATATTTTCCTCCTAGGTTGGACCCCGAGGAACGGTAAGAGATTATCCAGGCTTCAGCCCATCGGTGGATGCTGAAGCTATTCATAAGGCCATCAGAGGAATTGGTAAGTGATGCTTTACAATTCCTTTTTTAATGCTGAAGCAAATCAAGAAAGTTACCTTCTAAAAGTTCCTTAGTTCAGTTTGCCCAAGTTGGTTTACTCTGTCGGAGACATTGTCAAGGATTTTTTAAAGTATGAAACAATGAAGATGCTGAGTGCTGTGGTGCATGTCTGTAATCCCAGCCTCTCAGGAGGCTGAGACAGGAGGATCACAAGTTCAAAGCCAGCCTCAGCAACAGCAAGGCGCTAAGCAACTCAGTGAGATCCTGTCTCTAAAAAAAAAAATACAAAATAGGTAGGGCTGGGAATGTGGCTTAGCGATTGAGTGCCCCTGAGTTCAATCCCTGGTAACGCCCCCCTACACACACACAAAAAAAGAACCAATGAAGAAAAGTATAGGGAACCCAGTTTTATTAACTATAACATCTGCCATGTTTACTTAATATTAAAGACTACCACCACCACTGCTACTGCCCATAGCAATCGTCATCATCAGCATAAAGCATTATAGATAAAATCTCTGTTGATTTTTCCTAGATTTCATCTCCACCCCCTTGCCTAAAGATAATTACCATCCTAAATTACAGATTATTCCCATGAAACTTTCAATGCCATAAGTATGTATGTATGTACATATTGTTTTATATGGACTTAAGCAGTAAAAAATGAAATTGTAATATATATTTTTCTGCAATTTGTTTTTATGCCTTAAAACAACGTTTTTGAGATTTATCCTTGTCGATATGTTTAGCTCTAGTTCATTAATTTTAACTGCATAGTAGTCTATTCTGTGCTGCATCATAAAATGGGAATATTGATGAAACATTTAAATTGCCTATAATTCTTTTCTATTACAGTATAAAAATATTGTGCAATGACTATTCCGGCTTATGTTTCATTGTAGACGTTTGCTAGCATTTCTCTAGACTATGACAAGAATTGGAATTTCCAGGTGGAAGGGGATGCTTATTTTCAGATTAACTAGAAATTTTGCCAAACTGCTCTCCTAACCGAATGGAGAAATTAGCATTGTTTCCAAGCACTGTATGAGACTTCCTTTTACTCCATAGTCTCACAAATACTGTAGTACTATGCAGTTTCCCTGACTGACTGGATCTATAATTGTATGATATTCTATGTGTGTTTGTTTACTCTCTTCTCCATGTAGGTATAAGATTACTGATGCATTTAAGCTTCCTTTCTTGTTTATGTGCTTCCTTTTTTATGCAATACTTTCATCTTCTTCAGATATTTTATCCTTTTTTTCAGCTGGAATGTCTTCATGATTGGCAAGAGATTTTTAAATTATAATTTATGGATACAAAGCCTATTTTAAACTTAAAAACACAGAAATATCTTCTCATCTATGGCTTTCTTTTAATGTCAGTTATAGTAACTTGTATTGCATCAAGGTTTACATTTTCGCAAAATCAAGTTTGCCAATATTTTTCCTCTCAGATTTATGCTTACTGTATCTTTTCTATAATTAGGTCATAAATACATTCCCCTGCATTTTACCCAAAGCTTTGCAATTGTTTTTGTACTGTGATCTTATAATCTATATGGAGCTAATATCTGTGGATAATAATTAGAGGAATCTAATTTTGTTTTATCTCATGTGGATGTTTGTCTCAGCACAATTTATTGAAAAGCTTATCTTTTTCACTCTGATTTGTGTTGCCACCTCTGTTTTATGTTTCCTTGTTTTTCTGTCCTCTCTTATGTTCCATTTGTCTATTTACCTCTCCCGGATCTAATACCACCTTGTCACAATTATAATTTTATAATGATGCTTGGTGTTTAGTGGGACAAGGGTTTTATTTATTTATTTATTTGTCTCTTTGAATGTTAGGATCAGCTGTATAATTTCATGAAATATACGATTAGGTGTTTATGTCCGTGTAATTTTGTTTTATTTCTGACTAGATTTTTGGTTTTTCCCATTTTCAAATGAAAGCCTTTCTTCACATTTCTCTTTGATTGCCCTAGTCATCATACCGAGTGTTGCATAGGCTGCTCCATGAGGTAGTGTCAAACTGAATGAATTCATGACCTTTAAAATTTGTTGCTTGCCTTTCTTAACATTGTTTCTTCATGAGATTTTGCATTTTGGCTTACAGGCCCAGATGGAGGTTTTGTTTGTGAGCATCATCTCTGATATGTTCTGTGTCTGGAACCAAGCATCACAATATCATTTGTATTAGGAATATGTCAAATGCAGTCTGTGGACTGGGATGGAGCTTGCTGTAGTTACTGGTCTTGAGCATGTACAAAAATAAAGAGATGAGAAATGCCAAGACATACAAATTACATATAACTGTGATAGTTCTGTGTGTGTGGAGTTTGGGTGTAAAAGGTATGACTACACAGAAGGGGTGGAGTGTGAGAAAAGAAACACAAGTCAGGAGCTGGTGTAGGAGCTGAGGGGCTTAAACTTCATCCTGACGATTATAGACGGCCATTAATATTTTAGCCAAGGGAATGACATGACTGCATCACATTTTAATTTTTTTTTTTACTTAAATAATAGTGTACAGGATGATGGGGGTCAAATGAGGAGGCTGTTTAAGTTATCTAGTTAAATTAGGACAAGGACACATAGCAGAAGGCATGCGGAGGAGAGGACAAATTCCAGAGATGCAAATACTTGCTACAATATACGGAATTAGGAAAAGAAAGGAACCTAGGATGATTGCCAAGATTTTTTGTTGTTGTTGGATGCTGATATCCATGGTTGTATCATTGATGAGAAACATAGAATAAAAGGAGAGTTAGAGAGGAAATACAAAGACTTCCACCTGGAGCATGTTGAGTTTGAGATAATGTGCAGTTGGAGGTATCTAATTGTACACTGACACAGATGCTCTGAAAGGTCAAGTTGGTAATAAGACTGAAAGAGGGAGATAGGCTTTAATCCAATTCTCTTTACTTAACAATATAGAAAAATACAATATCAAATGTACAGAAAGGTAGTATCTTCCTTTGGGAGACCCATCAGATAGTCAAATGCACAGATTATTTTGCCCCCTCATTGAGGAAGGTGTGTACCACTGTCAAGGACATGTGTAGACAAGGGGTGTGTTAGTCACCTCAACACAGAGAAGTTGAGACTCCAGTTCCAGTTGATCTTTATACCATTCTAGTCATGCATACCCAAGGCCTTCAAGCCAATTAACCAACTCACAGCTTCCCGACCTAGCTGTAGTTCACACAACTAGGTTGATCTTAATTCTACATTATTAGGAAGGCCAGCCTGAGCCCTGGCCTCATGTTACCCTTGACTTACAAACAGTTGGTTAAGTATATGGGTATGGCATGCAAGAGAGAGGTATAAACCAGAAATAGAAATACATGTTTGGGGGTCAGAGACTAGGTCTAAATCCTTGCTGCATCTTGTAGGAACTATGTACTTTGGCAAGTGAATTAAGCTCTCAAAGTGTTAATGTCTTTATCATTAGGACAGCTTAGTCCTACCTATTGTACAGGACCCCTGTGACTGTCATCTAAGACAGGGAATAAAAAGGTGCCTGGTACATTGCTGGGAGCTGCCACATAGGTACCGAGCGCCCCCTAGCTTTGAGCAATGAGAACGTGGAGATGTGGCAAGCCAGCCACCAGCTGTGTGTGTGTGAACTATGAGCACTGAGCACACAAAGTGGACTGGACGTTGCCTCTCTGTTTGGGCTGGCAACATATGTGTCCTTTTTGCTCGTTCTGCCTATGATCCCCACCCAGCACATGAGATGGGCATGGCCTTCCAAGATGTCAGTCAATCTACTGACAGCAAGACATCAGGAAGCTAGACTCAACCCCCTGAAACCTGACCTCTTGCCTCCTTTGAATGGTTTCTCACCAATAAAAGGGCTCACAACGTGCTCTTCACTCTCTTTCTTACCTGCCTTGCCTCCTTTGTGGGAGCTGGGTCAGAGGAGCCGTCACAGAACCCAAAGAAAAAGGTGTTATTTTCCTGTCTCTGTGTGATTATTTCGTGCCAGCCCAGTTCACCTTGAGTGACCTTGAGTGTTTAGTTGTGGGACGTGACAGTACATGGTAGGTTCTCAGTAAATGTCAGTTCCTGTTGTCTAGGGGAGAAAGACCTTGATGTCAAATATGGGGATGAGAGTTAAAGGTGGTAAGACAGTCATTGAACCTGACAAGGGTGAAGCTGAAGGTTCTTTGTGCTCCTCCCTCTGTCTGATGCCAGGAAGGGAGAAGACAATAACTGACAGTGGTTGCTTTCTTCCCCCCAAACTATCCAAATAAAGTTTACTTCTTTTTCCAAAAGCCAGGCAAACAAGCAGAGAAATAAAGATTTGGACCTCATAGGCAGCTGGAAATTAAAATGCCTTACTCTCTGCATTTGTTTCAGCCTATTGATCATTTTTCTTTTGTTCGAGACAGATATTGAGCATCTTTGGGTTGATGGTGAGTAAAATACTTTTGTTTCCTTTAGGAACGGATGAGAAGATGCTCATCAGCATTCTGACTGAGAGGTCGAAGGCACAGCGGCAGCTGATTGCTAAGGAATATCAAGCAGCCTATGGAAAGGTACAATTAGATTCACACACTGAGAGCGGAGAGCGATGATCACTGCTCCACCACGGCTGCTCCCTCATGACTGTGCCCTCAGATCTTTTATTCCAGGCTGAGTGTAGTAGGGGTGCCTGTCAGGAGGTGCCACACAGGAGCTGAGCGCCCCCCCAGCTTTGAGCGTTGGAAATGTGGAGATTGGCTTCCCTGACTGGGAGGCAGGTGGGTCCCCATTTCGGCTCAGCAGAGGAGCACAGCTTTGGGAGCCCAGTGGGAGTGGGCTGCCCCTTGTAACATTACCCCTCTGCCTTATGTGGATGGAATAGTCTTTTGAACAGCCTCCCCCAATAAAACCTGGGTTCGAGGCATGCTCCCTCTCTTTCTCCCTTCAGCCTTGCCTCCTTTGTGGGAGCTGGGTCGGAGGGGCTGTCACAGAACCCAAAGAAAAAGGTATTTATCTGTCTTTGTGTGATTATTTCATGCCAGCTCAGTTCTCCTGGAGTGACCCTGTCTGGTTTAGTCGTGTGTCACGACAGGGATCTGTGTCCTGATTTTGCTTTTAACTGGTTGAACCTCGTGTCCAAGTTCCCAGTTTTGCATTAGGCCTCAATTGCTTCACCTGTAGAATAAAGAGGGTCATCTTGGATCAGGTATTCTAAGCCAGGAGTGATTTTGTTCCCCATAGGACACTTAATGGGAATGGAAACTTGATTACCACATATAGGATGGGGGGGTGATTTTAGCTTTTAGTGGACAAAGGTCAGGGGTGCTGCCAGATATCCTCCAGTACACAAGACAGCCCCCCACAACAACTGACCAACTACTTGACAAATCCTGTCTTAGATTATTTAAATTCTCTTCTTATTCTAAAATATCTATGTAATTGTTGGCTTAATTCCTTCAGCAAATGACAACTTGCCAAATTCTAGAAACTACTTAAGGAGAAGTGAGACATTGGTCTTTGCTACACAGTTTATTTTTCCATCACCTGTTTGTTGAATATTGCTCCATGTCAGGAGATTCCTTAGACATTGGGATACACTGGCACAGACAGCAGATGCTTCCTTCTCCCATGGAGCTATCATTCTATTAGAAAAGTAATAAATGATTAACTAAAGTAAGTTCAGACCTTGGTGCTATGAGAAAAATAAAGATGGGGTGATATGATGGAGGGAGACTGGTGACAGCTCTTTCAGGTAGGGTGGTGAGGAAATGTCAGTGAGGGGTTGTCAACTTACTCTCAACTAAGAATAAGCAATACTAAGATTCTACCCTGCTTGGTCTGGCTGTGGGAGAGGGTATAGTAAATGCAAAATCCCTGAAGCAGAAACAAGCTGGGAAAACTGGAGAAACAAAGAATTCCAGTATGGCAGGAATGCAGAATTGAATAGGATAGAAGAAAGAGAGGAGCTGGAAAGAGGCTGACACTGCTGGGCTTTGGGTTTTCTTATTTTGTTTGTTTGTTTGTTTGTTTATGAGAAGGGGCCTTACTGTGTTACCCAGACTGGTTCAAGTCATCCTGCTACCTCGACCTCCCAAGTAGCTGGGACTGCAGGTGTGTGCCTGCCAACTAAACCTTTTTGTTTCTCTGTGTTTTCCAGGTTTGGGCCTTGGGTCTTGGTACAGAGATTACATTTTATTTTAAGGATAAAAGGGAACAATTGAAAGTTTATAAGCAAAGGAATATTAGAATCCAATTTTTATTTTTAGTGCTTTTTTTTTTTTTGTATCGGGAATTCAACTCAGGGGCACTGGGCCACTGGGCCACATCTTCAGCACCCCACACCTTTTTTTTTTTTTTTTTTTTTTTTTTTTTTTGTATTTTATTAGAGACAGGTTCTGAATCGCTAAGTGCCTCGCCATTGCTAAGGCTGGCTTTGAACTCGCGATCCTCCTGCCTCAGCCTCCCAAGTGCTGGAATTACAGGTGTGTGCCACCATGTCCCAACTCAATTTTTATTTTTAAAAGGTTATTTTGTCTTCTGTGGTAATGAACTGTGGGAAGGAAAGTATGGAAACAGAGAAAGTCAAGGTATAGAGAAAGTCTAGTGATCATCCAAAGCCAGCTCAGGCTTCATATCCTGAGATAGTCTACAGGCCCTCAGACATTAAAACTCCTTTTCAGAGGTCCCTTTATGAGATACTTAAGGCATTATAATGAAATTTTATCTTTGAAGATTTCTGTTTTTCCTATTAGGGCATAATATCTTAGGGATAAGGATTTTATCTCACCTTTAAATGCACAGCTCAGAGCAGGTGCCCATAAACATGTGTTGAATTGAATAGATTGCAAGCATCCGGGCAAGGCAGTACTTTCATATATAGGGAACATGAATGATCCATTGATCTTTCATTATTTCTGAATATGGAGGGAGATTGGAGGCAAGGGTAACAGCTATTTCTCACAGTGGAATAGAATGCAAGTATGTGAGATAAGTTTCAGTTCCAAAGTCTTGAGTTGAGGACATATGGTAACAGAACTTAGCATTTAATGAAGAAAAACCCTGCTGCAATTAAAGCAGAGCAGGTGACCCTTGGCTCCATCCCATTTGTTCTAGCAGAAGCCTGGCCCTGCAGTGCCCCTGGTGGTGTGGTGGTGTGGTTCTGCATCATCATCATCATAGTCCAGGAGGCTGCCAACCTCTGTTTCACACCTGAAAACAATCAGGAGCAGAAAAAAACATTTTTTTTTCTGTATCACTCCTTTGAATAATGGAAATATGCTACCTGCCTTTAAGCATGGGCGATGCACTGTACTAACGTAATGTGTGAAAACAGGGCCAAAGGATGGTATCAATAAGTAATGTCCACTCCATTGCCACATAGGACTTCCCTTTCTGTCGTTAGTTACCAGGCAACAGCTTCTGCTGCCTCCCAGTTCACACCCTTACCAGAGGTAAATGACCAACCACTGTTCTCCCCTCCCCTTTGCCTTTGGAGCTTTTGGAGTCACAGAGAAGCAAGGCACCCAGGAATAGAGCACCTATCAGTGAAGCTGGGTGTGAATTTTAAGGCGCTTCCTTCTCCTTTTCTCTTGTCGCATCCCAAGTATTGAGAGTGCCTCTAGGAGCCGGGCGCGGTGGCGCACGCCTGTAATCCCAGCACTTTGGGAGGCTGAGGCAGGAGGATCGCGAGTTCAAAGCCAGCCTCAGCAATGGCGAGGCACTTAGTAACTCAGTGAGACCCTGTCTCTAAATAAAATACAAAAAAGGGGCTGGGGATGTGGCCCAGTGGTCGAGTGCCCCTGAGTTCAATCCCCAGTACCAAAAAAAAAAAAAAAAAAAAAAAAAGAGAGTGTCTCAAGGACCCAGAAATACATTTTTAAAGTATTTTAATTGTACATTTGTGCATGTTTGTAGGGTAGAGTATGATAATTCAATACATTTATGTAACACATAATGATCAAATCCAAGTAGTTACAGGAAATGCATTTTAATATGATTCCTAATTGTGGTGCACATAAAAGTCCCCTATAAAACAAAACACTTTGGAAGCAATCATAAAATGCAGATTAATATCCATAGAAATATTTCCAACATTTCTGTTTATTCCCTGTGGATTGACACGTTTTCATCTGATTTTGATACTTATGTTCATCTTTTACTAGGTGACTTTAGAGGAAAAGTGTTTCACAATTCCTCCTTTGTTTTTTTTTTTTTTTTTTTTTTTTTTTTTAGGAGCTGAAAGATGACTTGAAGGATGATCTCTCTGGCCACTTCAAGCATCTCATGGTGGCTCTTGTGACTCCACCAGCAGTGTTTGATGCAAAGCAGCTAAAGAAATCCATGAAGGTATGGGCCCTGCACAAGCTGATTCTGTGTAGGATTTGACTATGTTATCAAAAATAGTGCCAGGCGCAGTGGTACACGCCTGTAATCCTAGTGGCTGGGGAGTCTGAGGCAGGAGGATTGCGAGTCCAAAGCCAGCCTCAGCGAAAGTGAGGCACTAAGCAACTCAGTGAGACCCTGTCTCTAAATAAAATACAAAATACGACTGGCAATGTGGCTCAGTGGTGGATTGCCCCTGAGTTCAATCCCTGGTAGCGCCCCCCCCCCCACACACACACACAAAATAGTGAGCTCTCTTTATTGCTCACTTGAGTCTTGGGTGGACTTGAGTGCCATTCTGGTTGTGTTCCTTAAGTGGTGGGATGACTCTGAAATAGGGGCCAATTGTGGAACCCAAGTGTTCCTGGGATGAAAGAATTGTCACATTCTTATTTTGTTTGTTTCTGGACATGACCAAATTCTCTGGTTTGTTGGCTTTGAAAGTAAATGACACTGTCATCACTTCCATTGCTTACGCCAAAATCCTTGTACTGTGTTTGAACCCTTATTTTCCCTTACCCTTCAGAACTCCTGAATCTATCAATCAGCAAGTCCATTAGCTCTACTCCAAAGTCCACTGAAAATATCTGCATCTCCCTCAAAATCCACTACTGCCATTCTGTTGTAAGCACAGCATCTCTTGACTGTTCTATAAGTATCCAAAATACTCTCTTTACTTCCATATCTGCCCATTTTGAATCCATTCTCCATAGAATAGCCAAAATTGTTTTATAAAGTTATTTTAAAATGAGATTATGCTATTCACCTGAATAAATCTCTAGTGGTTGCAAATACTTAAAATCCAAATTCCGTATGACCTTCATCACCCAACTTGTTTAGCTCCTGTCTGTTTCTATGACTTTAAAAATTCTTTGTCAACCAGGGTTCCCCAGAGAAGCAGAATGAGCAGGCAGGACAGATGTATTAAGAGATTTGTTGTAAGGAATTGGCTACACGATTGTGGGACTGAATAGAAAGGTCCAAAATCTTAGGGCAGGCGATCAGGAACCAATGGTTGGAACTGTCAGCACACTCTGCCGTTGCTGCTGCAGCAGAATCTCTTCTTCAGAGAAGCCTCAGCTCTTCTCTTAAGGCCTCTCAACAGATTCTATCAGACCCACCTAGAATGTAGAATATCTAAGATTAATCTCCCCTGGTTAACATCAATGAATAATAGGCTTTATACTCCCAAAATACCTTTGCAGCAACACTTCGATTCGTATTCAAATGCATAATGGGGACCACAGCCTGGCCAATCTGGCACCTAAAGCTGACCATCACATCTCTTCTTCTCCCCTCATTCAATAATTTAGGCTCAATGGCCTTTTCTTCAATGTTCTTGAATATTGTAAGCTAATTTCTATTCAGAAGCCTATTTACATCATGTTCCTTCCATCTGCAATGCTTCTCCTCCAGACATTTTCTACTCCTTTACTCAGATTTCTTTTTATTATTATTTTAAAATTTTTATTTGCATTTGTTTTATGCTGAATTTATTCCTGGTCTGTAAGTTTTTGTTTCTTCAGTTTCTTCTGGGATACTTTTTTCTTCTGTGCACCCTCCCCTTCTGGTTTAGAAATAATTTATTCCTGGGCCTGGGGCACTGGGTTTGATCCTTAGCACCACATAAACATAAACAAGTAAAATAAAGGCATGCTGTCCATCTACAACTACAAAGAAAAATTACAATAAATAAATAAATAAATAATTTATTTCCTTTTGAGTAAGGACCATTTCAGCTTGGCAAGGGGAGCAGATGTATGGGCTAATCCCACCATGAGCTCTGTGAGTGTGGTCTCCATCCTGGGTGCTCTGTTCACCTGGATGTGTTCAATGACCAGAGAAACTACACAAAAATGCTTAAGCTTAGTGGCACTCTGAATTTGAAAGCATGCACAGCAAGAAATTTAGCACCCTTTTGGGGCCAGTGACTGAGTAGCCCCACAATTAGACCTGGGCCCCCCTACAAACTCCATCATTCTAATGCAAGAGTAGCACACATTGCTGTTGTTGTTGCTGCTCCTTTTGAAAAATTATTATTATTTTAATGGTACTAGGGATTGAACCCAGGGGTGCTCAGCCTTTAAAAAAAAAAAAAAAAGAAAGAAAGAAACTTTTATTTTATTTATTTATTTTTGGTGAGACAAAGTCTTGCTAAGTTGCCCAGGCTGGCCTCAAACTTTCAATTGTCCTGTCTTAGACTCCTGAGTCATCGCAAATATAGGCATGTGCCATCAGGCCTAGTACATATTGCTTCTTCAAAGTGACATCTTTCAGATCTTGGTTGCTTTTCAGATATACTGTTGGCCTGGACAGTTTCACAGGTGGTGTTAAAGTAGACACGAAGTCTTAAACCTCTTGATATGCATGTTTCTGTGAGGTTTTTTTTGGGTTTAGTGAATAGTGAATGTTTCATAGATCACCTCAAGTCATACACAGGAAAAGCCAGGGTTTTTTTGTTGTTGTTGTTATTCATTTTGTTTTATTTTGGTACCAGGATTGAACCCAGAGGTGCTTTACCACTGAGCCACATCCCCAGCCCCTTGTTACTTTTTTTATTTTGAGACAGGATCTTGTTAAGTTGCTGAGGCTGGCTTTGAACTTGCGATCCTCCTGCCTTAGCCTCCCTATCCGTTGGGATTATAGGCAGGTACCACCATGCCTGGCCAGTGTTCTTTCTTTAATTGCACCTTTTGTTATCTAAAATTACCTGTCTTTTCTTTTTTTGTCCATTTGTTTGTTATCTTTTTTCTTCTCATTTAAAAGACAAACCTTGGGCTGGGGTGTAGCACAGTAGTAGAGAGCGCTTTCCTGGCGTGTGTAAGGCACGGAGTTCGATCCTTAGCACCGCATAAAAATAAAAATAAATAAATAAGATATTGTGTCCATCTACAACCAAAACAAATTTTAAAAAGAAAAAGGAAAGCATTTTTTAAAAAAGGCAGACCTCCATCATGGCAAGGAACCTCATCAGTCTTAGCCTGTATCTTCCAATCCTAGAATAGTCTGAAACGAAGTAGGTATTTAACATGTTTATTGATAGGAGGGAAAGAAAAAGAAAAAAGATGTCCAGGTGTGAGACATAGGCCATATTCTGCCCTCCCATCAAGGATGGGAGTTATTTTCTTTTCTGTGGAATAGGTATGCTCATCTGAGAAGCAGATGGCAAATTGGAATTAGATGTAAACAGATTTGTTGTGAGAAGATCTCTGCAGACAAAGAGGAGACAGAGCAGGGGAGGTGGATGAACCTTCAGACTGCAGTACAGGTCTGACACCTGTGAAAAGAGAGACGGAAGAAAATGGGTTCAAATCAGAAGAACTTCAGTGAATAGTGTAGCTCCGAGAAAGCTTGACAGGCTGATGGGGAGCGCCTGAGGAAAGACTGCCCTTTGCAGGAGTCCAAGGTTGGATAGAAATGGCCCAGCTCCAGAACCTCTGCTCTCTTCAGTCCTTGGCTAATTGCAGCCTGGAACAAGCACAACATTTTGGTGGGGGATTGAACTCAGGAGTACTGGGGATTGAACTCAGGGGCACTCAACCACTGAGCCACATCCCCAGCCCTATTTTGTATTTTATTTAGAGACAGGGTCTCACTGCGTTGCTTAGTGCCTTGCTTTCACTGAGGCTGTCTTTGAACATGAGATCCTCCTGTCTCAGCCTTCTGAGAGGCTGGGATTACAGGCGTGTGCCACCACCCATTGAGCACAACATTTTTGAACTGGCAGATCCAAAGGTGTGGCAGTTGCGGTGATTAGCCTACTATGTTCTTTGCAGCAAATACTCTGTAAATGAAGTGGAGCAATGTGTCTCTATGACTACCATATGAAGAGAGGTTAGGGGCATAATAGTAAGGATTACATATACCAGGAAGTATTAGAAAAATTTTTCTTTTCATTTTTTTGGTACTGGGGATTGAACTCAGGGGCACGTGACCACTGGGCCACATCCCCAGCCCTTTTTTTGTATTTTTATTAGAGACAGGGTCTCACTGAGTTGCTAAGTGCCTCGCCATTGCTGAGGCTGGCTTAGAACTTGTGATCCTCCTGCCTCAGCCTCCCAAGCGCTGGGATTATAGTCGTGCGCCACCGTGCCTGGCAGAAAAATTTTTCTTTACATGAAAAATTCCAAAGTAAGCAGTTCAGAACTGAGTACCGTGGCACCACCATTATCAAATAGGACCCTGCCGTCTTGAGGCTTTGCCATCTTTAGCTCATGATTTCTACTTCTTGTTTAAAAATTGCAACTCAAGATCCAGCCATTGTATCTTCATTCCCATCAACTAAATAAGAAAGGAAAAAGAAGATTTCACTCCCTCCAAGGACATTCCCAGTACATAGACGTGATACTTGTATATACATCTTATTGGCCAGAATTTAGTTATATGGATAAACTTTGCTATAAAGGCAACTGAGAAATACAGCATTTATTTGGATAGTTAGGGGCCACATTAAATATTGGATGATCTATTACTAAGCAACAAAGACAAAAGAGGTTGGGGGCAACTAGGAATCCCTGCCCCAGGAGGACAGAGCTCAGTCTCTGCGCACATATCTCATTGACCCTATTTGATCAAGTACGATTGTAAATGGCTTCCCTTGGATCACAGTGGGTTTCAGTGACCTTGATATAAATAAGGCTGAGGGGGTAACTCGTTTCTAAGCTGGTCAGACCCATGACACACACTATTGAGGATGTGAAAACCTCCATGTATGTAGAGCTGATCCCCCCAGCACAGGGGTGCAGGAATAAGCTTGGAGAGGCCTTTCAAAACATAGTAGCATGCTTGAACACCCAGTGGGATTAATCCTATTAGACTATCACTTCTGATCTTTAATGACACTGGATTTTTCCTTTATATGCTTTCTTCCTAGAATTATTTAATTGATTTTTGCACTAGACTAGGAAATTTTCTTGAAAAATTTGGTCAGTTTACTTCAGATGCCTCATGTTATTTTAACACCAAAATGTAAGGAAAATTAGAAACTACTTTAGAGCAATATGAGATCTCATATCGATTTACTCAAAACTATTCTTTCGTGTGTATAAAATAAGATATTAAGACTGAAAAGCATGAAATTGAATTTTTTAAGTGTTCTAAAAATTAGATTTCCGTTGGCTTTTTAGGGTGCTGGAACAAATGAAGATGCCTTGATTGAAATCTTAACTACCAGGACAAGCAAGCAAATGAAAGAGATCTCTCAAGCTTATTATACAGGTAATCCTGTTTTCTACTTACCTGTACCACTGTTCGCACATATAGGAGCCAAGGTGCTTTTACCAGAATTCCACCAATCTCTTCACAAGGCGTTTTGAGAAGGCAGGAGTTATAGAAAGGAAGCTACATCCTAAAATGGGTTTGGGATTTTCAGAAAAAAATAGAATATGATATGAGCTAGAAACTGCTGCATAACAGTGACATTAACGTTTTACATTTATAATATTCCAGCTGCAGTGAATTTTGCTTTCAGTGATCACTTAATTGAATCAACCATTTTCATCAATGTAAGAGACTCAAATAATCGTATATTACTATTATATGTTAAAACCCACTCAGATTAGACTCATGATTTTCAGTGTGGGAAATGAGATGGGCCATTTAGATGATGTGATGAGCATGTGGACTCAATATAATTAACTTAAGTCCTAAAGGTCTGTTAGCAGTGTAAAAATTAGAGAGTCCTTACAGTGCAATTCTGACTCCACCCACACATAGTGTGACTTCACTTGTTAAGTGGCAGTCTTTATAAGACTGACCTTACTTTAGACACCATCCTACAAACTCAGGGATTCTCAGGCTGCTCAGACCTCTACAAATCCAGGGTTCTCATTGCCCCTTCATGTTCAATATCTTGATAGAATAACTAACAGAACTCAAGAAAGTGCCCTACTTACAATTATAGTTTTATTATAAAGGATACAAATCAGAGCCATTCCAATGAAGACACATAGGGAATGGTCTGGAAGAATCCAATGTGAAGCTTTCACCCTCCTAGGCCATTGATGGTAATTACCAACTGGAAAGCTCACATGATCATTGGTATCCATAGTTTTTATAGGGGTTTATTTCATAGGCATGCATGGTTGATTGAATCATTATTCTAGTGATTTAACTCAATCTGCAGCCCCTCCTTTTCCCAGATGGGGTTGATGTCATGTGGCTCAAAGCCTTACCCTCTAAGCACATGGTTGGTTTTTCTGATGTGACTGCCTTCTCTTGTGAGTCATCTTGTTAGCATAAACTGAGGGGACCACCATGAATAACAAGGACATTCCAATCACTTGGGAAAGACTAGCTCAATTCTTTATTATACCAGATATTATACCTATAACCTTCTCCAGGTACCTTAAGGGAGCCATGTCTTCTAAATTTGTGTCTCTGGAAGGTCAGTTGTGTATCAAAGGAGTTTTTGCAGTGGGAAACGCTCAAAGAACAGGTATCCTGGGCCTCAGATGTGTATCAGAGGGGTTACTTTGGGAAATTCTCATTTAAGGTAAATACCTTAATGACAGGTGACTATTTTATTATTGATGTAATAGTTAGAAAAATATAAACAGCACTGGATTTTTAAAAAAATATTTATTTATTTGCTTTAGTTGTACACAATGTGTTTATTTTTATGTGGTGCTGAGGATCGAACCTGGGCCGTGCACGTGCTAGGCGAGTGCTCTACCGCTGAGCCACAATCCCAGCCCAGCACTGGATATTTTAATAGAGAGAGTTTAATTTTGAGAATTGCTTCAATACCTTTTGGAGAAATGAAAACACAAAATGGAAACACAGTGGGTAATGAAGTATATAACCGTCAGGAGCGGGACAACAAAGGGAAGAGGTTGAAAGTTATCTGAAACTAAGAGAGACATCACCTGCCTAGTGTTAGTACCTCCATGGCTCAGAGGAGAGGCATGAGGAGGAGTTCAGACCTCTGGGAACAGGATTCCATCTGGCTGTAACTTGGCAGTACAAATGTCGTGTTCTAGGAAACAATTGCTTCTTCCAGGGCAAAAGGTTTTTGCTGGGTCAACACTGACATGAATAGCAGGCAAATATGCCTCTACTTCCCCTATTGTTGGACCCTAACTGGAATGGGTGGATTTGAAGTATAGAAGAATTGCTTGATAATAGGCATGATAGGTATTTAAAATATTTGATTTAAAATATTTCAGTTCAACATGTTTTAAATATTTAAAAAAATATCAGCAGAGCCAGATGCTCTATCCAAAGTGGCTTGTTACTTCCTGGTGTCTCTTAGAAGCTCACTGTTCTATGAGCAGACCTGCCTTTCTTAGCTCCCTGGAGCCTAGCATTTGTGTACCAAATATCCCAGGATGTAAGTTCTGCGAGTAGGGATTCGAGTTTGTTTTGTTCACTGCTCTAGCCCCAGTGATTAGAATAGTGGAAATTTAAGTTCAGATATTTTTGAATGGATACCCTCAAGGTTGAGTTGGAGATCTTAAGAGCCAAGTGAAAGTTGAAGTATTTAGGATTATGTTTTGCAAATATAACAAATGATAGTAGCTCAAAGTTGCCAGTCTCTTTTTACTATGTGAATTAAGCTAAGGCTATAAGAAATAAAATTGCAACTAGGTTGCTTTGATTACTAGATTAATGGTACACAAGAAAACCAAGGAGGAAATAGTCTCAATTATGTAGAGTCAAGCTTTACAAAGATTCAGGACAGAGTACAGCCTGAGGGACCTAGCTATCTTGTGACTGCCTCAGCATCCATTGCTTCCTGTGCTGTCTTACGTTGTAGTAACTGTTCCTGTCACTGTTGTTTCTGAGGGTCTTGACACGACCAAGAAGCTTCTTTTTCCTTACCAAATAGCGTTTGACTACCCAAGGCTTATATTTGTCCATGGTGTTGGGTTGTTCTTGTCTTATTTTCTGGGGATCTTTCACTTCTTTGTTATTCTATTGTCTTTGCCTCTTTTTCTGTGTAGCTCACTCCATACAAGATTAGACGGAATGGGTTCAGGAAGTCCCTAATAGGGAACATTCTTTGGGCAAAGTTCTCTCATCAGGTCACCTCTTAGCTGATGGCCATCTGTATGCTAGTGCCAATCCTGTTGCAATCGGCTGGAATGAGTAATGTGAAGTGGTAATCCATGCGTAAAAAACTCATCAAAGCAGACTATTCATAAAGAGACTAGGCATCTCATATAGCCTATCTAGTATGGTGACACAATAGTCTAATAAATAGAGAGCTGAATACTGGACTTTACCCAGAATTCTAAAGTTAACATATCTGAGAAAAAACTGAATCAGGGATCAAGAGCTCATTCATGTTCAGGTGCCTACACTGATAAAATCTCATGTGCATTTTTCTACACTCTATAATGCCTCAAAATGAATAAAGTATTTGTCAACTTGGATTGGAATCATTTTCATTTTAATAGTCTAATTTTTTGCAAAATATCTGGGGTAAAGGTAGGTGTGGGGAGACTGCATGAAATGACTATAAAGCCTCATCTAGATCATTCTAAAATTACAAAATATTTCTCCAAATTCTAAAAAAATAAAATCTTTATTCTTTGACTTGATGTTTTTAAGTTTAAAAAAATTCTAACTAAACTGAAGAATAAACACAACAACATAATGACTTAGGTATAATGGTGGCTGCTAAAATGTTATTATCATTCAGATAAATAATTTACATTTATAATGGATCTTGCTTATATGAATTGCTTTAATAAATTATAGATTTCATTTAAAAGATACTTACTGAAATTGTGCTGAGGAAGTTTTCATTTCAGCACAGTTTTTCTATTAGATAATGTCATATCACTTTCTATAATTGTCTTTCATTACTTTAAAAGGATGAGCATTCATATGGCTAATTTATATAGAGTTCTTAAGAATGATACAGACAGTTCAGATTGCCACCTGGTTTCACCTATCCAGATATGTATTGACTGCAAGAGGGTGACTACTCCCTGGATGGGTCAGAACAGAGTTAAGAGTCATGGGCAGGGGCTGGGTGTAACTTAGTGGCAGGGCACTTGCCTAGCATGCAGGGGGTCCTGAGTTTGATTCTCAGCACTGCAAAATTAAATAGAGTGATATAGCTACTGCATATCATAGTCCATGTAAAGGGTGCTATAACTAGTTCATACTAAAATATATGAACATACAGTTGTCATTTGTGAAGGGAAAATAATATGTTTTAACATGGCTTTCTTATTTTTGAGCAATATTAGATATAACTTAGGTATGTTTGTTAAGATTGAGGTTAGGTTCAATAAAACAGAAACATTACTGGGGTTTACATAAGAGAAGATTATTTCTATTATATGTAGAAGTCTGGAAATGGGCAATTCTAAGACTGGTGTGATAGTTCCTCAGAACTTTCAGGATCACAGGCCCTTCCTGATTACTTTTTTTGCCATTGCTTAGATGCAGTCCTTATCTTCATAGTCCAGGCTCCAGGTATCAATCCACATAGAAGGTGTTAGGATCAAGGAGGCACTAAGCCAAGCCTGGCCTATCGCTTTAAGGAGATTTCCCAGCAAAGTCACATATGTCTGCCCACATTTCACTGTGAAGAACCTGTTATGGAGCTGTCCCTAGCTAAGAGGGAAGCTGAGAATGTAATTTTGGGTTTATGCACATTGTGTCTTGCTAAAAATTAGGGTTCTGTTAATATGAGAAAAGGAGCTAATGGAAATTGGAAGGGGACTAGCAGGTTGCCCACCCTCTGTGTTCCTTGGTGCCAGGTCAAATGAAAAGGACCAGATTTGTTCCTAAATGGCTTTTATTCCTGTTATTTTGCATCTACCACAACACAGAGTTGTCTCCATCTGACACAATTAGGGCACCAAGAAGTTACATAAAATGCAAGATTTATTTTATCAGATACTCATTTCTTGCTAATGTTGGCATTTATACTCTTATTTGCTTGATAGTCATATTTTTCAGTTTGTCAAAGCTTAACTTCATTCTCATTTGATTTCAGTATACAAGAAGAGTCTGGGAGATGACATTAGTTCTGAAACATCTGGTGACTTCAGGAAAGCTCTGTTGACTTTGGCAGATGTAAGGTTTTATTTTTTGTTGTTAAACTCTTTAATAAGCTGCATGCTCAATAATAATTCTATGGAGTTTAAAAAATACCCTGAGACAATGAGATTGCAGTTTTCCTTATGAAATGATTTGGTCATGTTACATTTGCATTGCTATTGTCAACAAACTATTTAACCAAGATCATAAAAACATTCATGGTGGCGTAACAAAATAAAATCTTATCTGGTTCTGTTTATGGATTAGAAGCATTTTGACTAGGTTTCAGAATACATTGGAAAATGTCCTAATATATCACCTGACATAAAATAATTGTTTTTTTTTTCATTTCTGTTATAAGTGTCTCTATTTTTAGAATATGTTTATTTTCTTCTGAACTCCAAATAAAATATTTATTTCTTTGAAGGTAAGTGAGAAGTATGATACAGGAGTTATTTTCAGATATGTGTATTAAGTTCAGAAATGAGTATCAGTTTCAGAATTAAAAAAAAAAAAAAATGACCTGCAGCTTCATCCTTGTCACCTTGGAAAAGCTGCAAAACCATTAATCACTGTGTGACCAAACAGGGCCACTCCTGGCTTTCTTTATTTAGAAGGCTCATAACTTCAGTGACAAAGTTGGTAAGGCCAAGGATGAGATGTATTCACAAGCATGTCAGAGAGGAAGTGATTCCAGCCATATCTCACAAACTTCTTTCAGCTGATTTTCACCACTCCTAATGTGTGAGAAAATCCCAATCATAGCCTCATCCTGAGGGTTGAACAGCACTTGTCCAAGTGATGTATTTTGTCATTAAGAAATAATTTATCCTGGGCTGGGGCTGGGGCTCAGCGGTAGAGCACTCGCCTAGCAAGTGCGTGGCCCGGGTTCAATCCTCAGCACCACATAAACTTAAATAAGGGCATTGTGTACAACAAAAATAAATAAATATTTTGAAAAATTTTTTAAAAAAGGAATAATTTATCCTAATTTGGCTTCAATTAAAATGCTGAAAATCTTATGAATATTGAACCCAGCACCCCAAGTTTATGAAGCATTGCTGCAAACATCCGCTCTCATAGGTATATAGTCCCAAGTACACATCCATGTGTATGAATATGAGCTGATATACCCACAGGGGGCGGTAGAGGAGGGCTCCAGGGCAGGGCTTTCTTTAGACTTAGAGCTGGGCTCTCAGCATGCCTACTCACTTTCTGTCTCTGAACAAGTTACTTCAAAAGCTTTTGAGCATTAGTTTTCACATCTGTGAAATTAAAATACTGATAGTACCAAGCCCTAAGGTGCTGTGAAGATAAAGAGGAAAAAAGAGTATGTGCAGTACTTAAAGCATAGAAAGTGATTAATACATGGTGATAATAGTTCATATTATTAAGGCTAATAAAAATCAGCACTTTTTTATTGGAGCAGAGTGCTCAATGAAAAAGAACAAGAAGAAGGCAAATGGACAGCTGCAGAGGTCAGCAGCATAGCAAAGAGACCAGGCAAAAATCAGACAGGTGTACAAGAACCTAACGTTTGAAAATCGAAGCAAATCTATTTTTAAGTCTTATAGCCAAAAGTTTTGTTCACCTATCATTTTCAAAATAATTCGAGCAACCTTGTTTTCCCTTTCTGTTTTTCATCTTTCTGTAATGTACTAAAGTACTTGTTCATATCTGGATATGCACACCTCACTACTGAGTATTCGGTATTAGAGTTGGTGACTCAGAAGTCAGAGTCATTATGATTTCTCTCATTTGTGGAAACTAGAGATGAAAAACAAAAAGGGCAGGGGGGTATCATGAAAATAAGAGTGAGACTAGGAGAGTAGAAGAAATGGACCAGGGGAGAGAGGGGAAATGCAAGGGGAAAAACACTAGGAAAAGCTCTTATACACCCTTCTTCCCCCTTTTGCTTCTAACAATCTTGTGTTAATGTGGTTCATTTGTTACAGTTGCTGAATGGATACTGATATATTATTATTAACCGAAGTCTACGCTTTATATTAGGGTTTTCTCTTTGTTTTTACAGTTCTAAATAGTTTGCTATTTTTTTTTTTTTTTTGTACAAGGGATTAAACCCAGGGACACTTAACCACTGAGTCACATTCCCCAGCCCTTTTTATTAATTATTACTTTTTTTTTTGAGACAGCATCTTCCTAAGTTGCTCAGAGCTTTGCTAAGTTGCTGAGGCAGGTTTTGAATCTTCAATCCTCCTGCCTCAGCCTCCCAAGCCACTGGGATTACAGGTGTGCAGCACCATGCCCAGAAATTTCTATTGGTTTTGACAAATGGATAATGTCATACATCTGCTATTACAGTATTATACAGCATAGTTTCACTGCTCTAAAAGTCCTCTGTGCTCTCCTGTTTATACCTGCCACCCCTTAACCTCTGGCAATCACTGATGTTTTGCTTTCTTTATAGTTTTTCCTTTTCTCAAATGCCCTATGGTTGGAATCACATACTATGTAGTCTTTTCAGACTGGCTTCCTTTACTTAGTTATATGCATTTAAGTCCCTTCCATATCTGTTCATTTCCAGATAGGCCATGTCTTTTTATCACTGAATAATACTCTATTGTATGGAATATTTGTTTCACCAAGTGGAGGGCATATTGGTTGATTCCAAATTTGAAGAAATGAAAATAAAACTTCTGTTAAACATTTATGTGAAAGTTTTTGTGTGGACATGTTTCCCACTCATTTCTGTAAATATCAAGGAGTGCAAGTGTGGTATCATACAGTAAGAACCCATTTAGTAATGTAAGAAATTATCAAACTGTGTTCTAAAGTGGCTATACTATTTTACATTCCCACTAGCAATAAAAATCCAAGTTCCCATTGTTTCACATCCTCACCAGTATGTGATGTTGTCAGGGCTTAGAATTTTAGCCATTCTAATAGATATATGGTGGCATATTACTGTTTTAATTTGCAGTTTTCTAATGGAATATGATGTTGAACATCTCTTCATGTGCTTTCTTGATGCCTCTTTGGTGAAGTGTCTGCTCAGATCTTTTCCTCATTTTTTGATTAGGTTGTTTGTTATCTTACTGAGGTTGAAGAGTCATTTACATATTTGGGATAAAAAAAATCCTTTATCAGATGTGTTTTGTAAGTATTTTCTTGGTGGCTTGTCTTTTCATCTTCTTAACAGCTCTGGAGATTCAGAGGAGGTCGAAGCCCCCAAATTTATGTGATTTGCTACAGATATCATGACTGGTCAATGGTAGAACCAGAACTGGAATCTGGAATCCCCAATTCCTCTCTGTTTTTGGCCTCTGCTAGAGGAAAACCACCAAGATGTCCTGCTGGTTGGAGTAATGAGTGTTAGAATCTTCTGTCCTCAAAGGATTGACCTTATTTTTATCATCCCTATTTAGGGTAGAAGAGATGAAAGTCTGAAAGTGGATGAACATCTGGCCAAAAAAGATGCTCAGGTCTGTAACAGAGCAAAGAAAATGTCTCCTTTAATTGTTCTCCCCCCTTGATGGCCTTTGCATTCCTGTAGACAGGGTGTTACCTTCCAGGGCTGTTCTCTCCTCTGCTGTCAGGGCAGCAGCCTGGAGACAGGGGCTCACCCCACCCCAGCTTCTGCCTTCTCCAGCAGAGATGATCATTCCCTTGGCTCCTGCCACCCCAACCTTCAGATTTCTAGTCTGCTAAAAGTGAGAGTCTTAGATAATAGATGATCTCACTGACCTCTAAAAATAAACTAAAGCTCCCACTCTTCTCATCCCACCCCCTTAAAAAAGAGAGAGAAAGAATTGTGTACGTTACAACACGTAAGTCTTCTTTCTCTTGTCAATAGATTCTCTATAATGCTGGCGAGAACAAATGGGGCACAGATGAAGATAAATTCACTGAGATCCTGTGTTTAAGGAGCTTTCCTCAACTGAAACTAAGTACGGACTCACAGTCTTTTTTGTTTTATATTGTTCTGTAAAAGTTTTTAGGTTTAATATACAGGATTCTGGGAAATGAAGATAAAAATTATAAACTCTGTTCCAGCTTATGTATCAACATTGCCCGGAAAAAAAACCGGGCAAGCTATATTCTAACTCAAGGCAGTGCTCACTGATGCTCCTCTTTGTTTTTGCCTAAAGACCAAGTAGATTACTTAGTAATGGGTAATAGCTGGTGGAAGGAGATGGCAGAGAAGAAAAGAGAACAAAAAGGCTGAACAGAAAGGGATGGAGGAGCCTGGCTCATTGCTTCCACCCTACCTCTCCCTAGTTTGTCACTTTCCAGAAAAACCAGGCCTTGCACATGAATTTTTGTTGATTGATTCATGCTGATTCATGCCCAGCTCTCTCTGATATGAAGGTAAATAGGGGAAGGAGGAGGACCAGCTGTTTTTGTCAGACCAGCAGTTACATGGAGCTGCTGAGCACCTACCCTCTCATGCACGCATCTCCCCCAGCTGTTCTGGAAACAGCAGCAGCCAGAAGCCTGAACTGCCTTGACTGTGAACATCTTCTGACTATGGCTTCCAGGTGTCAGGTTAGAGAGCATCCACAATGCACTACTAACCTTATGTTGAGCTAATGGAAAAATGAGGAAACATAAGGATATTGCTATGACTTTGAAATGGGTCCTTCCTTAATTTTGGCATTAACTGATTTCATAAAATAATGGTGATATATTATAGTTGCTTTATTAATGTCTTTGAAAAACAAAAATCAAATGAATCCAGATATCTCCCTAAAAGTATTTTTTCCCCAAAATTTACTTGGAAAAATATTTACTTGGCTTATAAAATATGCTTGTATACTTGGTGACATATGTAGAGGTTTTACTTGGGGCAAATACTGATCAAGAAATTAAAATGCCTTCTGGTGGGTGTGAAATAGGCCATGCTGCCCTAGGAAATGGTTTACTAAGCACAAAGAAATCTTAATGATTAAGATTTAAATATTGAAATCTTAATCATTAAGGTTTCTTGATCAGATAAAACACTGGACTAATGACCACAGAATTATTTCCCAGGGTCTGCTATAATTTTTAAGAGACCATAAATAAATTATTTATCATTTAAACTTTCAGGTAATTTTAAATGCTTCAGCCTGGGAGGAGGGGAGAGAGATCATTGAAGTTCAGATTATATTGTATTCAAAGGAGTTTTTGAGCTTGCTACTTGGTCTGCTGCATGCCAAATTTAAAAACTGAAATATATTCAAGTGTGGTCAATTGGGATACTTTAAATATATTTTTTTTGGTATTACTTTTTAGCATTTGATGAATACAGAAATATTAGCCAGAAGGACATTGAGGACAGCATTAAAGGAGAATTATCTGGGCATTTTGAAGACTTACTGCTGGCCATAGGTAAGCCCCAGAGTGCTAATAAACAGAATTACTTTGCACTTCTTTTAACTCAGAGTCAAGGTGAGCTCCTTTCATGTAAGAATCCTGACTGATCCATCTTTGCCCCCAGCATAGTCCATGGTACAAACAATTGACTCAACAAATGTTGTTAAATGATGCATGAAGAAGTTATTTTTTTTTTACCTCTTACTTTGCCTTTAAAATTTATATTTGGCTTGTCGCTATGTTTAGATTGTAGACTCCTTAAAAGCTGAAATATTACATTTCTACTGACATTTTTATTGAGGCTTGTTGAAATCTAAGACCTAAGCCAATTTGGTATTTCACTGTATTTGGTTATTTCTGAAAGATGTCAGTGGTCTGTCTCTCAGAGTAGAACCAAGGTCAACTTGAGGTCTCTTCTTCCGTTGTCGAGTGAGCAGGGGATATGTCAAAAAGAAAGTAGGTTTCAGGCTGGATCTGTTCCCATATAGACACATGCATTAACAGGCAGTCAAAAACACAGTTATATAAGCATGAAGTCTCAGCAGTCTGTCCTTTCAGGCACCAGGAAAGAACCTTGCAAGAAAGGTGCATTCAAAGGGGTGAGGCACTACTCAAAGAGAGGATTCTTGCATATGCTGAAAGCAGGATTCCTAATTCAACACGGTTCAGATGTGGGGCTTTCAGGATTTGCTGGATTAATCCATGGATAGCTGAATGGTGCTAGGAGATAAGACCTACTTGGAGGAAGTAGGTCACTAGGGGCATGCCCCGGAAGTGTTTACCTGTTCCCTGGCACTTTTCCTATGTCTCTGTTTCCCAGCTGCCATGATCTGAGCAGCTTTCCTCTGCCCTGCCCTTCTACCATGACATTCTGCCTCACCTCGGGCCCAGAGCAATAGAGTCAGCTGACCACAGACTGAACCGTCTTAAGATTTGTGAGCCCAAATGATACCTTTCCTTTTTGGGTATTTTGGTCTCAGTGCCAAAAAGCAGACTAACACAAACACTTATGTTTATGGTGGCCACTGGGCTTACCCCATACTCCTTCTCCATTGGTGCCAGGGTGGAAATACCTGGACCACACATCTTGTCATTTCAGCAGTGAGAAGCAGTTTCTAATGTCCATCACAGTAATTCACAGCACTTCTGGTGACTGTGTTCCTATGTTACTAAGTTATTCCAGGTTATTCCACAAGTTATTCCACTCTGAAGTGGAGCCTTGGATTCATTATTCGAATGTTAATTTTCGCCCCGGGAGGGTGCACTCCCAATTAGAGTAACTTAAATTTTATTTTTAAATACCATGTGCTGGGCACTATGCCAAACTCTTTATAAATATTAACAAATTTAAGCCTCATAATAATCCTGTGAAGTAGGTACTATTATTATCTGCTTGGTGGGGATGGTAAATCTAAGGCGCAAGGAGATTCCCCAGGTTACCTGGGAGAGCTGAGATTCTACCTCAGGCAGTTGGGATCCATAGTCTGTGATGGGAACTAACCATTTGATGTGCTGCAGTGGAGACACAGACTCAAATTCAATCTGTGCTAAATACTTTAAAGTAAATGACAGAAAATATACCAGGGAACAAGCATCCTCTAAGTTCCAGGCCCCATTCTAAGGGTTTCCTCCACATACGTTATTTCACTTCTGTCTTTTCAGTGACAATAATAGGGTTCTTTATCCAAATGCTAACTCAAAACAAACAACAACAACACTTAACAACAACAACAACAAACAAACAACTTTTAACTCAGAATTGTTAAAAGATAAGCCAAAAAAGGGAAATTTTTTAATTAAAAAAACTTAAATTAAAAATCAGTTTCAGGGGCCAGGGTTGTAGCTCAGTGGTAGAGCGCTTGCCTAGCATACATGAGGCACTGGGTTTGATTACCCGGCACCACATAAAAATAAACAAATAAAATAAAGGCATTGTGTCCGTCTACAACTAAAATAAATAAATAAATAAGTTTTCATAATTAGTTCAGAGAATGTTCCAGTGGCAATGATGTAGCCAGTTAGTTACTTTTCCCTCCCATTTCATACTGTTAATCTTTACATTAATTTTGCTGTTTTGCCAGTTCTTGCTAAACTGTAATATTTGAAAAACTTTCTTGAGATGTACAAACCCTCACTCACTGAGTGTTAGCTTTCTGCCACTGCAACAGAATATCTGAGATAATCAATTTAGAATGAGGAGAGGTTTATTTTGAGTTTTAGAAGTTTAGTCCATGATCACTTGGCCCTACTGATTTGGGCCTGTGGCATTACTTTATATCATGGGGAGAGTGTGTGGCAAAGGAGGCCTAATCATCTCACGGCAGCTAGAAAGCAAAGAAAGAGACAGGAAGGGGCTGGGGTCCCAATAATCCTTCAAGAACACATAACTTCCTCCATCTAGGCCCTACTCTTAAAGATTCCATCACCCCCCAATACTGCCATAGCTAGAGACCAGGTCTAACATATAGGGCTTCAGGGGACATTTCAGATCTAGAGTATAGCACTGAGCTAAGAAGCATTCTTGGAAGTATACATTGAATGGAGCATTAAATTAGGCCATAGAGCCGGGCGTGGTGGCTCATGCCTGTAATCCCAGCATTTGGGAGGCTGAAGCAGGAGGATTGTGAGTTCAAAACCATCCTCAGCAATGGTGAGGCACTTAGCAACTCAGTGAGACCCTGTCTCCAAATAAAATACAAAAAATGGCTGGGGATGTGGTCCAATGGTCGAGTGTCCCTGAGTTCAATCTCCGGTACAAAAAAAAAAAAAAAAAAAATTAGGCCATAGTATACATTAATTTATCAAGTAAAATTTAAAAAGACTTATAATTCAATTTTTGTTTTTGTTTTTTGTTTTTTGTACTAGGGATCGAAACCGGGGCACTTTACCACTGAGCTACATCCTTAGTCTTCTTTTATTTTCTTTTGGAGACCAGGTTGCCCAGGCTGGCCTCGAATATACCATCCTCTTGCCTCAGTCTCCTGAGTCACTAGGACACTAGGATTACAGGCATGCTGCACCATATTCAACTTCAACTAGTTTGAATTTTGAAATATGTCAAATTTTAATTCACTGTATCAGAGTACAATTGGAATAAAACATTTAAAAATTTTTTTCATTGAAATAATAAATACATTTTTCATCGAGATATAATTTACACACCATAAAATTCACCCAAAGTGTTCAATTCAGTGATTTTTAATATAGGTTTAAGACATTTTCATCAACCCTCAAAGAAGCCCTGTATCTATTGGCAGAACCCATTGGCAGTCACTCCCCATTCCACCTACCTTCCAGATCCTAGAAACCATTGATCTGCTTTCTTTCTCCATAAATTTACCTATTCTGGATATTTCATATTCAAGAAATCTAATACAGTATGTCAGCATATGGTTTTTGACATGAAACCATCTGAGCATTTCATGTTAGAATCATACAATAAACAGGAGCCTACTACTTGTCAAATAAAACCAAATCCAGACTTAAATAAAGAAAGGTTTATTCAAAAAGACTCTTACAATAGGGAGAACACCTTGATTTCAGAAATGCACAAGAATCTCAAAATCAAACAGAAAATTCTTCCCTTTTATAGGGAGGATAAGCAAACCTGAGCAGGAACTATTAGGGGTGAGTTGGATGAGCAGGGGGTCCTGATCATTAGGGTTTGAATGTACGTGTGTCCCGCTTGGTCAGCTGGATTCTTGGGATAAGCTGATGAAGAGGCATGATCTTGACTTCAGTGCATGCTCAGGATTGGGGGCAAGCCAGAGTTCAGGGGCCTCTGGGAAGGGAGACCTGACTGAAGTTTGGTCAAGACAATGAACAGAGTAGGGAAAGGACAATTGTGAACTCTTGGTTTTAGTAATTAACTCTAATGGACTCCCCAAGTTTCCCTACCTATGCTGTTGGGTGCTAAAAAACACTTCCTTACCACTAAAATATACTGCCACCTCCCCACACTTTCAGACAGGAAGAATAGATCTGGTACTCGAGAATGTAAAGCAGAGAACAAGCTAAAAGGAGAGAAAGGATTCTGAAAAGAAAGGATTGTACAAATCTAGTTAGGGTCTGGGTTGAAAAGCTTAATAGGATAAAAGAGGTTATCATGATTTTTGATCAAATTATTAATATTTACTTAATAGGAGTTTGAGAGAATTTACATAGTGCCAGTTCAAATGGTTGGTTTCTGGTCAGATAACTTCACACACTGAGTAGTTTTCAGGGTTCTATTTCCCTTAAATCACTTACACAAGGTGATTAGAAGACATCAAATCTTTCAGCTCTCTTTAAGAGATTCTGTTAGCTACTATGAGACAGTCAAGATTTATTCTTGTTCTGAGACCCCAAATCCATTATAAAAGCCATTCACTTTTTGTGAGATTCCTACCCACAGATCAGATTTAAGATTATAAAAATAATTGTGCTGCAGTAAATAGGTTTGTTGCCTATAGACTTCTATTTCTATTTTCACTTTATTTCAAGGATAATTAATTTACTCGTGTTTTTTGGCAGTTTCCTATTTCCAGTTTTGTTTCTGCTTTACTTGTTATTTCAAAATAAAGATATTGAAAGATGATAGTGTTTTTTAGATGACAGAATTTAAATTACAGGCACTACCTCTAATGTAGTTCCTCCAACCAGTCTATAAATTGTAACTCCGTCATTTTAAAAGAAAATCCTTCCATGGGAAAAAAAAAAAAAAAGGTTTTAAATTGAACTCTAGTGCCCCTTCTTACCTAATGAGTTATTTGGAGCCACATCTCTGCAGTCGTTAGGCCCAAGTTATTCATCAGTGGCCAAAGATGTTGGGAACTGAGTGATGTACACCCTAGGGAATTATCAGTGTAAGCGTAGGTGTTCAGTGTGTCTGGGATATAGAGATGAGTCAGACGCCGTGGGAGTTTCTTTGGCAGGTAATTTTATTTTCCCCATGGCTGAAGATAATTACCGTGCTAAAGTTCTGTGCAAATATGACATTATAAGGCTTTGAAATTCCAGTTAAGCAGACTTTCTTTCATTCTAAATAATAGCAGTTGTGGGGAAAGAGTAGCGTGGTGTAACAATCCCAAGAACCTTCTTTTAAAAACATATTACCATAGATTAACCCAGTTTCTATTAAATGAAGCCAATCATCACTGTGCTTTTTCTAACAGTTCATTGTGCGAGGAACACACCTGCGTTTTTAGCTGAAAGGTTGCATCAAGCTTTGAAGGTTGGTCTGGAAATTTCATACACATTCTTAGCGTCTCTCGTGGAGAATATAAAAATATTGCTTAATATTGATGGAATGTCATATCCCTTTTCCATTTCTCTGAGTTCCCTTTTGTAGCTATTAATTTGTCTCATTGCTCAGTACAGAGGATTCCAGTTAATATAGAGACAGCTACAGCGAATTGTTGGCTAAATGTTTATTTCCCTCATTACACAATGAGCACAGGCATGAGGACTTGTTTTAGAATGCCAAACCTCAAACTTAACCCCTGAGATCTGGTGGCTTCTCAAGCAGCCTCTCTTAAAATAAACCAGGCTGAGTCAGCAACCTTTACAGGATATTGAAGCCCTGTATTTTCATGTCTGTCTTTGCTGCTCGATGGTGAGCTTCATGAGTCATGTTCTTATGTATCTTCAGGCCCTAGGACAGGGCTTAGCACATAGAAGATGCTTACCTTGATTTCTTTACTTGACATTTCCTGTGCTTTCACATGTACCTTCAAAGTAATGTTCAAATCAACACCTGATTTCTCTCCCCTCACCCTTACCCACCCCCAAAATCTGCCCCCTCTGTGTTCAGTCATCTCAGAGGATAACCCCAATAGGAGCTGTCCTTGCCCAGCTCACTGAAAGGGTGTCATTCATCCCCAGCCTTGTTCAATTCCCCTCAGTCTTCCTTCCATTCCTCACTATGCCAAAGCTACACCTGCATCCTAGTCTTTGCATTTGTTGTTCTCTCTGCCTGGAATGGTCTTCCTCCAGATCTCTCTGTGGCTCCTTCTCATCTTTTTTAGATCTCAGCTCAGATGTCCTCTCCTGAAAGAGGTCTTGCCTCATTATGCTATGTCAGGTGGCTCCCTTTCAGTCCCTCTCCATTCCATTGGTCTGCTTTATTTCCTTCACAATTCTTATTAACAGTTACTTATTCAATTAGATGTTTTGCTTTACTGTCTCCACCTATTAGAAATAAGCTTCATGAGGACAGGTATAATCTGTGTTATTGACTTAATATCCAGAGTATGTGGAACAATGCCTGGAGTACAGCAGATGCTCATAGGCATTTTCCAGATGCATAAATAAATAGAGTCAATACCCACTGAACTACTCAGCTTAAAAATTTACCCTCTCCTTCTCCATTATCCTTAAGCAATGCATCATTATTTTGTCAATTCCTCTATATAAGCATCTCTCAAACCTTCCTATTTTCTCCATCCCTGATGCCACTATTCTAGTTCAGTTCATTGTTGTCTGTATTATTATAGTTATCCCATGGGGGTCCCAAAGACTCTATTTTTTTAAATTTATTTTTTATTCTAAGTTGTTATAAATGACAGCAGAATGCATTACATTTCATATTACACATATAGAGCACATTTTTTTATATCTCTGGTTGTATGCAAAGTATAGAAGAAAAAAAAAAAGATGGTAGAATGAGATAGATATCATTACCCTAAGTGCATGTATGAAGTCACGAATGGTGTGAATATACTTTGCATACAAGACTGTAGTTTTTTCCCCTTGTCTTCATTTACTCCTTCCCTGCAATCTGCTCCTCATATTGCAGTCAAAGTGATCTTTGAATCCACAAATGTGATCTGATCTCAACATTCTCATGCTTAGAATGATGTAATAGTTCTCCACATTTGGGATTCAGTTAGAGCAGCATTTCATGGTTAACAAGGACTGGCTTTTCTAGACACATCTGTTGCTATCCTTCCTTGTTGTGGATGTACCCAGGAATGTGGCATTCTTTCTTGCCTTAAACGTTCACTCACAGTATAACTTTCATTGTTCAGTTGGAACATCCTCTATATGAACCCACTCCTCTTTCCCCTGGTTGATTATCTAGGCTTCATTATAAATGTCACTTCCTTGGACAGATCTTTCCTAATCTCTAATCTTTCTTATCACTAATATATATTTCCATGGCACCCGATATTTCCATGTCAGACCATTTTGCAGTGGCCTGCTTTCTTGCCTGTATCCTTTACAAAATTGGAAGTTTACCAGGGATAGCTCCTCTGGTTCAGGATTTAGCATGGTGCTGGCACAGAGAAGGGGCTCAATAAATATTTGTTGAATAAATGAATGATGGAGTTTGGTGGTAAATAAGTGAAGAAGAATTACTTTGTGCACAACTATAAACTACATATAGTTTATGTATAGATAGAAACATAGACCTACATATCCTTTTGTGACCCAGGGGATATGCATTGTGAACACCTGCCTTTCTTAATAGGGTGCTGGAACTGATGAGTTTACCCTGAACCGAATAATGGTTTCCAGATCTGAAACTGACCTTTTGGACATTCGAGCAGAGTTCAAGAAGCATTATGGCTATTCCCTATATTCAGCAATTAAAGTAAGTTTCCTTTAAAAATAGCCAATGTCTTTTGCCCTTCTTGACTCATCCTCTTTCCCTTCTATTACTTAAAACACAGAGATAGATGACTTAAATTTCTTTCACCTTGTCAATGTGTAAATGTGTTTTCCGAATTTAAAATAGTTACAGCAAAATGTCCTTAAACATAGTGTCTGTTTTTTCAGCTCTAAAATTCCAGGTGTCTGACAGACAACACTTCCTTTTTCTTTTCTTCTTCTTCTTCTTCTTCTTCTTTTTTTTTTTTTTTTTTTTTTGTGTGTGTGTGTGTGTGTGTGTGTGTGTGTGTGTGTGTGTGTTTTTACTGGATTTTGAACCCAGGGCCTCCCTCATGCATGCTAGGCAAGCACTCTACCACTGAGCTACATCCCCAGCCCCTCTCAACTATCTTTTTAGATGTACTGGCCATCAATTTTTCTTCTTTAGTGAAACACATGTGGAAGTTGTTTGCCTATTACTTATACTGCAATGTTTTTACTTAGTTCAGTGTTTGACAATGTAAGAGAAAATTACATATTTTAAATTTCCTCTTTGTGGGCTGGGGTGTATCTCAGTTGTACAGTGCTTGCCTAGCATATGCAAGGTCCCATGTTCAATCCCCAGTACCACAAACAACAATGGCAACAACAACAACAACAACAACACATTTCTTCTTTGTTGTATACAAAAGATGGCATGGTTCTGCAGCCTCAGTTGTTTTCATTGCATAATTGAGACACTTTCTCATTTTCAGTAGTTGTATATCATCCCATTGTTTGTGTATTTGTACCAATGACTTCAACAGATGTTTCCAATTTCATGCTGTTATAAACAGTGTTGCAGTGTGCAAACATGGTTTTGTAAGGTGCAAGTGTGTCTGAGATGTAAATTCTCAGGTAGGGCTGCTTAGACAAATATAAGTGCATTTTAAAATTTTGGTAAAATGTTACCACTTGACTTCCATTTTCTACTTTCAAGAAGAAATTTTTTCACTACAGCCTTGGAACAGAGGGTTATTTTTGCCCTACAACCAAAATTTTTTGTTGTGACAATCTGAGAGGTGAGGAATTTGTATCATCAATGTAGTTTCAATGTACTTTTTTTTTTTTCTGAGTGTGAGGCTGAACATATTTTCATGTTTCAAATGCCATTTGTATTTCTTTTTTTATGCTGTATCTTTCTATGTGCTTTGCCCATTTTTCTTGTGGGTTTTGTTATTTTTGTTCCATTTCTGAGACTTCTTTTTTCTTTTTCTTTTTTGTACCAGGAATTGAACTCAGGAGCACTTGACCACTGAGCCATAACCCCAGCCCTATTGTGTATCTTTATCAGAGACAGGGTCTAATTAAGCACCTCGCCATTGCTAAGGCTGGCTTTGAACTTGTGATCCTTCTGCCTCAGTCTCCCGAGCCACTGGGATTACAAAACACTGAGACTTCTTTTTATGTAAGATAGATTAGCCTTTTATCTCACAAATATTTTCCCCAATTTGTTATTTGGTCTTTTACTTGACTGGAGGTATTTTTCCCAAGCAGAAGTCTTAAATTTTATTTCATTGAATTTATCAATCTTTTATAGTTTCTTGGTTTTTAAGCAGATTGGTCCATTATGTTTCTATTGTTATGGAGGAGAATATTTCTAAAATGTGTTATACTGTTTCCTGTTTTAAAGAATGAAACTGATTTTCATTGTTCTCAGATCTCAGTTCATATAATTATATACATAGGAAGCTCAGATAAATTACCAATTAATTATAATTAATAAGGAAGTAGGACTGGCAAAAAATGTGCAAGAAGTTTCCATACCTCAAGGCCATGGTTGAAAGTCATAGTGCCAGTAGGAACATGGCAACTGGTAAATAAATGGCAAACTAAGGGATTAGCCGCAGACCTGCTGATAGTCTTGATTCATTTTTCTACCTTGGCCCCCACGGGATGTATGAAAGACTTCAGAGTGTTAGTCCAACACTCTGGTTTGCTGGAAGAAAGTGGAGCTAAAATTGAGCCAGGCTGCTCAAACATTCAATCACCAGGGCCTTACTGACTAGGGTAAGAAGATGGAGTCTAGGGTTGGCTTCCTGCAGCCTGCATGGCTTCCTTGCCTCTGATTCCCCACCCACCTTCTGGAATGTCTAGAGAAAATCTTCATTGGAGAGCTGGACCCAGGTGGATTCCCCAAGGACCAAGCTGGGAATTGGAGGCCATAGGGGGAGCTAGGACAAAGAAGGAAGCAGCAGCCAGCAGCCAGAGCCCAGAGGAGAGCATTCACTCTTGAGCATTGAAAGTCCAAAGCTGGGAGTGGAATCATGCTCTCTAGACACCCAGGCTCAGATGAGGGATTACTTGTGCACTTTGTATGGATGCTAACCCTAGCTAGCCCCACTGCAGCTTTCTTTCCTCAAGCCCCTAGGAGGTTGGAGTCCCCCTTCTTGAGGGAGGTGATACCTAGCCATGGCCACCGGTCATGCCTGGCTTAGACCATGTTCCTGTGTCACTGTGAGCAGCTGTGACCTTACCCAAGATATCCACCCTTGACCAGACACAAATGTTGGCCAGGCCAGGCGTCTTCACAGCCATCTTGAGAGCATTCCTGCTTCAGAGTCTACAAATAGTTTTTTAATGAAGAATGAATTAACATCAATCAGTCAGTCAACTAGATTTTTTCAACAATTTTTTTTTCTTTTAAGCCTGAGCCTTTGTGTTTACACTAAACTAAAGGTTTAGTTGACATGAAAGGCAGACTTGAGTCCTACTGCTCTAAGAAATGCTGTTGACCTGAAAGCTGAAATCAGGAAATTACTTTAAAAAGCAACTGACTCTGCCTGGGGCTTAGCACAGATTTCATCAACTATTCACACTCAATTATATTTGAATCGATCCTGACACATTACAATAGTTTCAATCATCAGAGGAAGATTCAATAACGTTAACCATATTGTACTTACTAAGGCAGAAAAGTAGACTCATACATTTTATAACAATTGTCAGTAACAAGGTTGACACACAAAGAGGGCTTTCAGTTCACCATCAGCAAACCAGAAAATTAAATTAAGCAATGGCCCTCAGTCCCCCAATGGTCTGGGTAATTGAGACTTATTGTATTAGAAAACATTTAAACTGTTTGTAGTTTGATAAAAAGAAAAATCCATCACTGAAAAGTTCAGTTTGTGATTTGAAATAATATAAATCCTTTTATTTCTACCACCTAATGTACATTATTGGCTAATCTTATTATGTTTTTCCTACCAATGGGCAGGATCTTTTAAGATGATTAAGTTTCTGAAATCCAAGAGGCAGAGTTCCACTTCATTTCTTGTCCAAGCCTTTAATTCAGTCTTCTCCCTTCCACTGACTCTAAATATTTTTCTGCTTACTAACACCTTTCTCATGTGATGGTTGATGGAAAGGAAAGGAAGAACAGATGTCAAAAAAAAAAAAAAAAAAAAGCAAATTTGTATCTTTTACTTAACAAGAAGATGTTAGTGGAAAATTTGATTGAATTACATTTGGTCAGTAAATTATGTACCTATCTAATAAATATAGCTCTTTAATGGAAAATATGGTAGCTACCCTCAGAAAAATCATAACCTATGTGGAGGTTTGTGGTAGGCATAAAAATTGTATGACAATTGAAACAATATGCAACTAAGTAGCAGTAAAGAGATAGAAATATAGGAACTGAGAGAAGTTTGGGGCTAGATAGGGAATATTTCTTGGAGCAGTCAGTGTCCAGCCTGCCTCTCAGTTCAACAGCATGCACTGAGTATCTCCTATGGGCCAGCTGCTCTGCTGGTCAACATGGTCCCAAGATGAACACTCTGGAAACACAACTACAATGAGAGGCAGGAGTAAAAGAAGCAATAAGGCATTTACTTGATTGGAGTCTACTTTAGGCAATATTGAGAAATAAAAGCCAAGTGGCAAGATGAGTTCAGCTAAAAAAGCTTTGAAATCAGCGAATTTTTGTTACATTCATTCAATTTAAAATATCTGTTAGATACATGTAACATGCCAGGTTTAGGGTTACAATTCTAGGGAAGCAAGTGTGTTTTCTGTTATAGTTACAAATAAATGTAAAAAATCACAACTATGCCACCATGAGGGAAAGAGACATTGTGCTATGAGATCACATAATAGAAGAGCTTGACGGACAGGAAAGGCTTCTATGAGGAAATTCTGATTCTGATCTGATAAATGATATTAATAAGGCTGAAGGTCATGGAGGTAGGGCATTCTAATCAAAGGAAGTACAAATGAAAAGATCTCATGGGAGAGATCTTTTGATCATAATTAAAAATGAGAATAAAAGAACCAGATCATGCAGGATGTTTTTGATGTTTATGGATATGTGTCTTCAGCTTAAGAGTAATGAGAAGCTAGTGAAGAGTTTTATTCAAGACAGGATCACGAGCATTGAAAAAAAAAATCCCTGTGACTATGGAAAATGAATTGAACATGAGCTAGAAGAGATGGAGAGTGGTGAATTAGGAGGCTATCGTACAGTCATATTGTAGTAGCTATGGGTTGGTTGCAAAAACAGGAAAAGCAAGGATTCAAAAGATTTTTAGGAGATAACACTTAAGGGACTCCATGTGATATCTTGATGTGAGAAGTGAGGAACGGGTATCAAGGATGGCACCCAGGATTCTAAGTTGGGAAGCAGAATGTGGTGCCATTTCCTAGGAGAGGGTCAGGTTTTATGGCTTCCTTTTTCTGGGGAGTGGGAGGAAGTTCATGAGTTTGGGATGCCTTTGGAACATGTAAGTGGAGATGTCCACAAGACTGATTGTAGACTTTGATGAGATAGACTTTGAAAATAAAATATGTCCCTTAGGGAGAAAATGCAGAATGAGAGGAGAAGAAAGCTTAGAATTGAGCTTTAAGCATCACGAACATCTAGTGGCTGGCTAGAAGAGGAGAAGCCTGAAAAAAAGAGGAAGATAGGCCAGGCCTGCGTATAGAAAGAACGGTAGTCAAAGGAAGAAAATATTTCCAAGACAAAATGAACAAGATGCTATGCCCTGCTGACAGAAAAGTAAGATAAAGGCTAGAAAAATGTTTTTACTCTTGAGAGATATGCTGGTCATTGCACTTGATTTACAAATATAGGAATTAACACCTTGGGTAGAGATTAATGAATCTATAGTCACACTTGTGACAAGAGATGAAAGCCTAGGTCAGATTTGCTGTGGTCAGTTTGGGGAAAGGAATACACTCTAAAATACCACAAGGAAATAATTGGCAGGATTGATGAAATGTGAAGAGTGAAAGATGGGCTCAAAGTCGGGAGAAGAGAGAACCATGGTCCACAGGCCAACAGAAGCATTTAGTTCGTTTCTTAAGAAAAATTAATATGACCTAAACCAGGCATGGTGGTGCATGCCTATAATTCCAGTGACTCAAGAGGCTGAGGCAAAAGGATCACAAGTTCAAGGTCAACCTAGGCAACTCAGTGAGACCCTGTCTCAAAATGAAAAACAGAAAGAGCTGGGGATGTTAGCTCAGTGATAAAGTGCCCCTGGATTTAATCCCCCATACCAAAAAAAAAAAAAAAAGAAAAGAAAAGAAAGAAAAAGAACAATTAATATGACCTAATTAGAAACATGTAAATTAGGCTCTTTTCATTATTTATGCATATATTTGTTTTTCTCTATTGGTTTTGTTCTTTGCAGTCAGATACATCTGGGGACTATGAAACCACACTTTTAAAGATCTGTGGAGGAGATGACTGAGTCAAGAAGATAATCTCCGAAAGTCACCAGCTCCCAAGATGGGCTTTTCCAACAGCTCTGCTTGCTTCTTTCTCATAATATTTAAAAGTACAAACAAGTGTAAAATAGCAACTTATTTGCCTAACAGAAATTTTCATTGCTTCATAGCAACAATAACAATTTATTATTCTAGAGCATCTCATTTGTAATGTGTTTTTTTTTATAAATAAATGAAATCTATAAAGTGATATTAAGGATCTGCTAATACTATCCAAACTATATTTCTGCTTAGGAAGTCAGAAGCTTTGTATAGATCTAAACCACTGCACATAGAGCAGGATAATGAAAATCATTGCCTTTGTTAAATGTATGTCATTTGTCTACTAGTTTTTTTTTTTTTTTTTTTTTTTTTTTGGTACCGGGGATTGAACTCAGCGGCACTAGACCACTGGGCCACATCCCCAGCCCTTTTTTGTATTTTATTAGAGACAGGGTCTCACTGAGTTGCTAAGTGCCTCGCCATTGCTGAGGCTGGCTTTGAACTCGCGATTCTCCTGACTCAGCCTCCCAAAGTGCTGGGATTACAGGCGTGCGCCACCGCGCCCGGCTTGTCTACTAGTTTTTAAAGCCTACCAATATATATGGTACCTAGGCTATCAACTAATGATATTTTAAAACACATATTTGTTATAAAATCTGTTGATGTTTTAGTTTATCTATTGCTTTATTAATCACTGTCTTTAAAAAATAAAAATAAAGATGTCTGTGACTCTGCCCTATCCTTTCTAGTTGTGATCAAGCTCTGAGAGTTTCAATGCATAAGTTCTTTCAGACCACAGAAAATATCTGCTGAACAATTCATCTTACCACTTCCAGTTGGAATGGTAAGCATGAATTGTGGTTGCTTATGCTAAATGCTACTTTCCCAGAAATGGGTATTTATAATCAAGCCTCTTAGGTGTCTTTTTCCTCCTAAGACAGCAAAACTGTACTTTGGGGGGGTAGTGGGAATCCCCTATGTTCTCTCTGAATTGGACTTAATGAGATATACCTTGGCTGATATGAAATATATGAAGTAAAAACTTTCAGTTGGAATTATCAGTCTAGAATAAAATGAGCATACTGCAGCAGCAATGTCTGAGTCCAGGGCTTTGAGTCATTATAGTCCACTGGTGAACACTTCTGAGATCTTTCAGAAGGAGGAAGAAGTTATTTCTTGCTCTGGGATTTCGAAAATGCACGAGAAGATAAAGCACAGGGGTTGAGTCTAACATACCTGGTATTGACTTTGCCTTACCGTTTACTAGCTCAGTGACCCTGGCCACCACTAAAGGCCATGAAGCCTGTTACCCCATCTCTACAGTGGTGATCGTTATAGTCCTTACCTTTGTCATAGGATGGTAAAGAGTACTTAAGCTAATGTCTCTGAAGTGCTTAGCCCTGTGCCCTAAGGGCACAGTCAAACCATATCTAAACTGTAGCAGGTGGGAAGGAAGAATATGCAGAAGAAAGCTAGAGGCAGGGAACCCACTTAACAAGTTAGTTCTATAATCAATACTAAAATGTGACTTGAACTAAGATGATGGTAAGGGAGTATTTTTTAAAACCCACTCAAATATTTAGGAGATAAGATGGAGTCAATGAACATGGTAATTAAAATCATCAGGTATCAAGTATGCCCCTACAATTTTAGCTTAAGTGATTTAGTAAATGTATGTATCCCCCAGGAATAAATCAATGCTTATACTCCCTGATATCATCAGAATTCAAGTGCTGTTAGTTGTCATTATTATGTCCGAGCACACCAAAATGATCACGACAGCATTGCAGCCATTTCTGAGTAGACTTCAGCTTACCTACCACACACCAAGCCTGTGTTGAGTAAGTGTTAGATGCAACAAAGACACTAAGACTCATTTTCTTTTTCCAGGGAAATTGAAGTCTGTTTAGGAAGACAAATAAGCAGATAAATGTAGCACAGTGTGTACTGAACACTCTCAGGGAAGTAATATTGTGGTCAGGAAGCAGGAATTCAGCCTTTTGATGGTTACAAACTCAACCAATAGAAAAAGAGATAGGATCTCCACACAGATAAAAGCACTTGCAAATGGGCTAAGGAATTGAAAAGACTTCTCAGAAGAAGATACACATTTAATCAACAAATACATGAAAAAAATACTCAACATCGCTGGCAATTAGAGAAATGCAAATCAAAACTACTCTAAGATTTCATTTCACTCCAGTCAGAATGGAAGCTATCAAGAACACAAACAACAATAAATGTTGGAGAGGATGTGGGGAAAAAGGCACACTCATACATTGCTGGTGGGACTGCAAAATGGTGCAACCGCTATGGAAAGCAGTATGGAGATTTCTTGGGAAAATGGGAATGGAACCACCCTATGACCCAGCCATCCCACTTCTGAGTCTATTCCCAAAGGACTTAAAAACAGCATATTACAGTGACACAGCCACTTCAATGTTTATAGCAGCACAATTCACAATAGGTAGGTTGTGGAACCAACCTAGATGTCCCTCAGTAGATGAGTGGATAAAGAAAATGTGGTATATATACAAAATGGAATTTTACTCAGCAATAAGAGAGAATAAAATAATGGCATTTGCAGATAAATGGATGAAGTTGGAGACTATAATGCTAAGTGAAATTAGTCAATCTCAAAAATCCAAATACCAAATGTTTTCTCTGATATAAGGAAGCTAGTTCACAGTGTTGTTGGATGGGGGTACATAGGATTAGAGGAACACTAGAATGGTCAAAGGAAAGGGAGGGGAAGGGAGGGAGCAAGAGGGGAGGGGGGGAAGGAAAAAAAATTGGTGGTTGAATGAGATGGATAACATTATCCTAAATGCATGATTGAAGATCTGAATGGTACTTATATACTTTGTATACAAGCAGTTGTATGTAAAAAGATGCTATACTTTTGCATTATGAATAAGTAAATAAATAATTAAATAAAAAAAATAAAATAAAATTCCACCTTTGTTTGATGGTGGGATAGTTAAAGATAAAAAAAAAAAAAAAAAAAAAAAAAAGCACTTGCAGTTATAGAGCTATGAACTTTCATGGTGCACAGCTCACCAAAACCTTGGTGTGGTTGAGGTAAAGTGAATAAGCAAGGGTCAGATTAGTAAGCAAGGAGAAGTCATGGGAGGAGCATTCTGGAGGATTTCACTTAGGGAAATGATGTGGTCAGATTTTAATTGATCAGAGGACACATAACCCATTTTGCATTATTGTAACAAAATACCTAAGGCTAGGTGACTTTATAAAGAAAAGAGGTTTATTTAGCTCATAGTTCTGGAGATTCACATGCTCACATCTGGTGATGCCTCTGTGCCCAGAGAAGCTCGGGGTGTCACATGGTAAGAGACAGGGAGCTCTCTCTTCTTCTTCTCATAAAGCCACAAGTATTTAATCATGAGGGGCTCAATCCCAATGACCTCATCTAATCCTTATCACCTCCTAAAGGTCATACCTCTAAACACTTATTAGAGTAATTTTCTACCTTTCTTAATACTTCAGAACAGGGATTTCATTTCAACACATGGAGGTGAGCATGTAGGTCAGTGGTTGAAGTATGTGCTTAGCATGAACAAAGCCCTGGGTTCAATCCCCAGCACCACACAAACACACACTACAGTTCATTGTGTGAACCTTTGGGAGCACACTCAAACCATATACAAACCATGGCAGGATGGAAGGAAGAATGTATTGGAGAAGAAAGCTAGAGGCAGGGAACCCACTTAGCAAGTTACTTTTATAATTAGTACTAGAAATGCCACTGAAGGAAGAACAAAAACAACAAAAAAAATCCTCAATATTTCAGAGATAAAATCGAGCAAACACAGTGATGATCAAAGTCATCAGGTATCAAGTATGCTCCTACAATTTTGGCTTAAGTAACTTGGTGAATGCATCTGTCACCAAGGAATAAATCAATGCTTATATTCACTGAGTGCCTACTCTGTATCAAGTACTATGTTCAACAGTGTAGTTTATTTTATTTTATTTGCTCTGTTGCCCCAGCTGGTCTCAAACTTCTGGCCTCAAGAGATTCTCCTGCCTTGGCCTCCTGAGTAGCTAGTACTATAGGCATGCACCAGCACACCTGGCCAGTGTAGTCTATTTTAAATTGCTAAACCTTAAGCAACCTTACAATATAAGTACTAACTCACAGTACAGGAATGGAGCTTAGAGAAAGTAAGTGACCTTGCCTTTAGAAGAGCCAGGATTTAAACACAAGTAACCCCACTCCTTTGTCCCAGCTCTTAACCACTATTTTGCCTTAGGACTTTTCCATTCCAGGGTCACTGTTCTTTTCCATCCCAGAATATGAGCTGCTTGAAAACAGGGATTTTTGTCTGTTGCTTCACGGCTGTGTCCCTAGCGCTTAAAAATAGTGTTCGGCATGTAAAAGCCACGTGAGAAATCTTTGTGGAATGAATGAGATTCTTTTTACTCTAAGCACTTGAACTATGCAAGTGAATTTGAGTGGCTATTTAAACATATAATCATATCTGAACTTCCTAGGTGGAGAGGCTTGGTGAAAATTTTACCCATGTACAAGGTACTTTTTCCAAGCTACTCATCTCTCTAGCAAGAGAAATATTGTAAGCTGGCCAAGATGTAGAAACTTTTGGAAAAGCAACAAGTTCAAATGCATATGGGATTCTCTTTATATAACATTAAGTCAAACTCCTAAAATGGCATTGCAAAGTACTAACTTAACCTTGGCCACATTCTTCAAAGTTGTGGAGAAGGACTCTCTATCCCTGTAGATTTTAATATTAATTGTTCTCTTCTGGGAAAAAATGTTTTGCACCGGGAGAGCTTCCCCACATTTCTTCCTCCCTTCCTGCCCCATCCTGGCTCCTTCCCTCAATCACCTCCTCTCTCCTCCCTCTGGCTGTCTACCCCTTATGCATCTTTGGCATTAGGGTGGCCCACTATGGCCACAGAAGTAGTCTTTATCTCCATAGAAAGGGACAAGCCACTAAGCTGTTCTGAATGTTGACCTATATGTTGATATTTCTAAATTTGTAACCCAGGTCCCTGGTCATAGTAGGTACCAATAAATATTTCATAGCAATGATTTGTAAGGCAAGGTAGAAGAACTTTCCTGCCAGCCAGAACAGACTGTTTTAAGGAGCACAGGAAACACTGATAGGAGTAACCTTGAAAAGTATCAAATGTTATTAAAATGTTATATAGAATTACAGTATTGTATTAGAATATTAGCTTTTATTTTAAATTTGAATTGAGGCTTGGGCATGTTGGTGCATGCCTGTAATCCCAGCAGCTCAGGAGGCTGAGGCAGGAAAATCGAGAGTTCAAAGCCAGCCTCAGCAAAAGTGAGGCACTAAGCAATTCAGTGAGACCCTGTCTCCAAATAAAATACAAAATAGGGCTGGGGATGTGGCTCAGTGGTTAAGCATCCCTTGGTTCAATCCCTGGTACCAAGAAAAAAAAAAGTTGAATTGAGAACATTCTATATTCCAAGTGCTGTGCTATATATATCTTAGATTTCATATATCATTTATCTTAAAAGTGTTCTGAAACAAAGCATGGTTATGTGTCAATATATCCCTATTTTATGAATAAGGAAAACGAGAGTTGGAAACCTTAGATAACTAGTCCAACATTGCACAGTAGGGAAGCCCAGGTTTAGGATTTGGGTCAGTTGGACTTTAAACTTATCTGTGCATGAGTGAGAATGTGAAAGGAGTAGTGATCATGTGAGAGAACAACAGAAAGAAAAACAACAGAGATAATCAAAGGAAAACTGGGGAGTTCTCTTCCTCCAACCCTTCTATTTATCTTGCCTGAGATACTCTGGACCAGCTGGAGCTGCTGAAACCATATTTCTGATTATTCTGATGGAATATAGCTATTTAAAGACAGCTGTTGTAAATGATCCTTCTGAAGAACTACAATACTTTTTAAATACTTAAACACCTGACTGAATAAGAGGGACAGTATAAAGCACAGGAGCAGGTTCATGGTTAAGTTCATGGGCCTTGGGGTCAGGCTGCCAGATCTATTGACTTCCGACAAATTATCCTTTGAAGCCACATATTCCTCACCTTTAAAATGGGGACAATAATAGTATCTGTTTTATAAGGTTATTTTATATAACTAAATGAGAAAACATTTAAAAAGTTAATAGCCTCAGTAAATGTTCTCCTAAGCCAAACATAAGACTCTAGAGTCCCAACTACTTATTTGTAAAATTTTAGTTCTAAAATTTTTATTTTAATTATAAGATAAGCTTACAAGGTAGGTACTACTATGACTGAGGAGACAGAGACTGAGGGTCACTTGGCCCAGGGGTTTGAGACCAGCCTCGGCTATATAGTGAGATCCTGTCTCAAAAAAGAAAGAAAGAGAAAGGGGGGGGGGGAGGAAGAAAATATTAGCCTATATAATATTACTATTATAGTGTATCATTCAAGGGCCATGTTTTTATTGCCTCCAATTTCCACAAGGTGGCAGGTCAACTTCAAAGTGCACCCCGTGGCTTTGTGTCCAAATGGCAAAGTCTACTTAACTTGCTTCAGAATAACTGGCCTACATATGAACTGTTTGAAGCATCTTTTCTAGAATGTTTGTCATGGTCTGGGAATCTTATTGTCACTGTAAACTCTTTCTTAACAGAAACTGCAGATCTTTAATTTAATCCTCTGGCTTCTCAGGATTCCCAGGACCATCTGCATTTACATGAGGTATATGTTAACTGCCACAGATAACTGCATAAGTGAGTGCACTCAGGTCAGCTTGATAAACACGAAGTTTAGTCCCTGAAGACAGTGGAGGAGAAAAATCGTGAGCTGGGAAGAATCCTGGGCTCTGTGATTGGCAAACTGTAGAAGATTTGTGCCTCTTATTCTAGAGTAATAGAATGTTTGGTCTATAAATCAGGAGTTGCAAAAATGGCAGATGAAGACACTAAATTGAAGATTCTCTAGCCTATTTATGAGGGCATTTTAAGGAAATGTTTAAAACATATAATTCAGATTTTTCTTCTGTGTGTATTCTCCTTTTTATATTTCCATAGAAATTGTGTATCACATCAATAAACTCCAATATGTACATTGCTTTTTTTATTTTTATTTTTTTTGTGGTACCGGGGATTGAACTCAGGGGCACTCGACCACTGGGCCACATCCCCAGCCCTTTTTTGTATTTTATTTAGGGACAGGGTCTTACTGAGTTGCTAAGTGCCTCGCCATTGCTGAGGCTGGATTTGAACTCACAATCCTCCTGCCTCAGCCTCCCAAAGTGCTGGGATTACAGGCGTGCGCCACCGCGCTCGGCTTGTTCATTGCTTTTTTAGATCAGATCAAAGTGCATTCAAATTCTGGCTTCCCTACTTCTACACCAGTCTGTATAGCAATTAAGTAGTTGACAAATACTTAACCTCCTTACAACTCAATTCTTCATAATAATAACAGTACCTACCTCAAAGAGTTGTGAGGATTAAGTGAGATGAAGCATATAAAGAATTTAACTCGAGAGCAGGAGATAGCAAGGACAGACCCGCCAACTCTGCTTAGAGTGCAGGCGGCCCGGGGCAGTCCCGGGGTCCTGCCTCAGAGTGCTGCCAGGCCCAGGCTCCATCCAGTCCCGCTGGCCTCCACCCCAGAGCAAGAGACGGCAAGGACAGACCTGCCAACTTGGCCTGAGCCCAGGCAGGCCCAGAGCAGTCCCACTGACCTTCACCCCATTGCGGTTATACCCAGACCACCACAGGAGCTCAGACTCAACCAGTTCGGCCCGCGCCAACCAGTGTGAACCCAGCTTCAGGTAGCATACTTCTAGGGTCAGTGGCAAATTCTGATAGTCCAGCGCTAAGGGGAGGCACAGACAACCTGCAAGGGTATTAAAAATATAGGGAAGAATCTGTAATAACTCAGATCTACACTGCAAAGAGTAAAGCAAATAGACATCATGAAAAAACAGGGGAGGAAAATACCCCAAACAAACCAGGATTCTACAATAACAGAACCCATGCTCAGCAAAGTTGATGAAATGTCAGAGAAGGAGTTCAGAAGGTTCATAATAAAAATGATCTGTGAATCAAAGAATGACCTAAATGAGCAAATACAGGCAAAAGTTGACCACTACAACAAAGATATAAGAGAGCAAATACAGGTAGCAAAAGATTACTTCAAAAAAGAGATTGAAACTCTGAAAAAAAAAAAAACAGTCAGAAATCCTTGAAATGAAGGAAACAATTAACCAAATAAAAAACACAATTGAAGGCATCACCAACAGACTAGATCAACTGGAAGAAAGAACCTCAGACAATGAAGACAAAGTATATAATCTTGAAAATAAAGTTGACCACACAATGAAGATAGTAAGAAACCATGAACAGAACATCCAACAAGTATGGGGCAGCATCAAAAGACCAAATATAAGAATAATTGGGATAGAGGAAGGCATAGAGTTTCAAACCAAAGGAATGCACAACCTCTTTAATGAGATAATATCAGAAAATGTCCCAAGCATGAAGAATGATTTGGAAAATCAAATACAATAGGACACCAAATGTACAAAATTACAACAGATCTACACCAAGACACATTATAATGAAAATGCCTAGCATACAGAACAAGGATAGAATTTTAAAGGCCGCAAAAGAGAGGAATCAGGTCAAATATAGGGGGAGACCAATTCATATCACAGCAGATTTTTCAATTCAGACACTCAAAGCTAGGAGATCATGAAACAACATATTCCAAGCTCTCAAGGAAAAGGGATGCCAACCAAGAATCTTATACCCAGCAAAATTAATCTTTAGATTTGAGGACAAAATAAAAACCTTCCATGATAAACAAAAGTTAAGAGAATTTACAAGTAGAAAGCCAGAACTACAGAACATCCTCGGCAAAATATTCCATGAAGAGGAAAAGAAAAACAATGATGAAAATCAACAGAGGGAGGTATTACACTAAAGGAAAAAGACAATCAGAAGAGAAACCATGTCAAGGTAAATACCAGAAATAAAAATGGCTGGGACTACAAAACACATCTCAATAATAACTCTGCATGTTAGTGGCCTAAGCTCACCAATCAAAAGACATAGATTAGTAGATTGGATCAAAAAAACAGACCCAACAATATGCTGCCTCCAAGAGACTCATCTCATAGGAAAAGACATCCATAGGCTGAGGGTGAAAGGTTGGGAGAAATCCTACCACTCATAAGGACAGAGGAAACAAGCAGGGGTTTCCATCCTCATATCAAATAAAGTAGACTTCAAGCTAAAGTCAATCAAAAGGGATAAAGAAGGACACTATATACTGCTCAAGGGAACCATACACCAATAAGACTTATAAATTATAAATTATAAGACTTATAAATTATAAATATATATGCCCCAAACAATGGAGCATCCATGTTTATCAAATAAATTCTCCTGAAGTTTAAGAGTCAAATTGACCACAACACAATAATTCTGGGTGACTTTAACACACCCCTTTCACCACTGGATAGATCTTCCAAACAAAAGCTGAACAAAGAAACTATAGAACTCAAAAATACAATAAACAACTTAGACTTAACTGACTTATATAGAATATTTCATCCTTTGACAAGTGAATACACTTTCTTCTCAGCAGCACATGGAACCTTCTCTAAAATAGACCATATACTAGGCCACAAAACAACTCTGAGCAAATACAAAAAAGTTGAGATTCTACCCTGCATTCTATCCGATCATAATTGAATGAAATTAGAAATCAATGATAAAATAAGAAATAAAAGCTACTCCAACACCTGGAGACTAAATAATATGCTACTGAATGAACAATGGGTTGCAGATGACATCAAAGAGGAGATTAAAAAATTCTTAGAGGTGAATGAGAACACAGACACAACATATCGAAATCTCTGGGACACCATGAAGGCAGTTCTAAGAGGAAAGTTCATTGCATTGAGTTCATTCCTCAAAAGAAGAAAAAGTCAACAAATAAATGACTTAAAATTACATCTCAAAGCTCTAGAAAAAGAAGAAGAATCCAACACCAAAAGTGGTAGAAGACAGGAAATAATTAAAATCAGAGCTGAAATTAATGAAATTGAAACCAAAGAAACAATTGAAAAAATTGACAAAAAAAAAGTTGGTTCTTTGAAAAAATAAATAAAATTGACAGACCCTTGTCCAGGCAAACAAAGAGAAGGAGAGAGATAACTCAAATTACTAATATATGCGATGAAAAAGGAAATATCACAACAAACACTACGGAAATACAGGAAATAATTCAAAATTATTTTGAAAACCTGTACTCCAACAAAATACAAAACACCAAAGGCATCGACATATTTCTAGAGTTGTATGATGTGCCCAAACTTAAGCAGGAGGATATACATAATTTGAACAGACCAATTTCAAGCGACGAAATAGAAGATGCCATCAGAAGCCTACCAACCAAGAAAAGCCCAGGACCAGATGGATACACAGCTGAGTTCTACAAGACCTTCAAAGAAAAACTGATACCAATACTCTTCAATTTATTTCAGGAAATAGAAAAAGAGGGAGTACTTCCAAACTCATTCTATGAGGCCAACATCACCCTGATCCCCAAACCAGGCAAAGACACATCCAAAAAAGAAAACTTCAGACCCATATCTTTAATGAACATAGATGCAAAAATTCTCAATAAAATTCTAGCAAAACGGATACAGAAACATATAAAAAATATAATACACCACGATCAAGTGGGTCTCATTCCAGGGATGCAAGGATGGTTCAACATATGGAAAACAATAAATGTAATTCACCATGTCAATAGATTCAAAGATAAGAACCATATGATTATCTCAATAGATGCAGAAAAAGCATTTGACAAGCCGGGCGCGGTGGCGCATGCCTGTAATCCCAGCACTTTGGGAGGCTGAGGCAGGAGGATCGCGAGTTCAAAGCCAGCCATCAGCAATGGCAAGGCACTTAGCAACTCAGTGAGACCCTGTCTCTAAATAAAATACAAAAAAGGTCTGGGGATGTGACCCAGTGGTCGAGTGCCCCTGAGTTCAATTCCCAGTACCACAAAAAAAAAAAAAAAAAAAGCATTTGACAAAATACAGCACCCCTTCATGCTCAAAACACTAGAAAAACTAGGGATAACTGGAACATATCTCAACATCATAAAAGCTATATATGCTAATCCCCAGGCCAACATTATTCTAAATGGAGAAAAATTGAAAGCATTCCCTTTAAAAACTGGAACAAGACAGGGATGCCCTCTTTCACCACTTCTGTTCAACATAGTAATTGAAATGCTGGCCAGAGCAATAAGACAGACGAAAGAAATTAAAGGGATACAGATAGGTAAAGTAGAACTCAAATTATCATTATTTGCTGATGATATGATTTTAAAAATTCCACCAGAAAACTTCTAGAACTCATAAATAAATTCAGCAAAGTAACAGGATACAAAATCAACACCCATAAATCTAAGGCATTTCTATATATCAGTGACAAATCCTCTGAAAGGGAAATGAGGAAAACTACCCCGTTTACAATAACATCAAAAAATAAAATAAAATAAAATACTTGGGAATCAACTTAACCAAAGATGTGAAAGACCTCTACAATGAAAACTACAGAACACTAAAGAAAGAAATTATGGAAGACCTTAGAAGATGGAAAGATCTACCCTGTTCTTGGATAGGCAGAACTAATATTGTCAAAATGACCGTACTACCAAAAGCACTGTACAGATTTAATGCAATGCCAATCAAAATCCCAATGACATTCCTCATAGAAATAGAAAAAGCAGTCATGAATTTCATCTGGAAAAATAAGAGACCCAGAATAATTAAAGCAATCCTTAGTAAGAGGAGTGAAGCAGGTGGCATCACTATACCAGACCTTAAATTATACTACAGAGCAATAGTAACAAAAACAGCATGGTATTGGCACCAAAATAGGCCAGTAGACCAATGGTACAGAATAGAGGACACAGAGACTAACACATATAATTTCAGTTATCTTATATTAGACAAAGGCGCCAAAAATGTACATTGGAGAAAAGATAGCATCTTCAACAAATGGTGCTGGGAAAACTGGAAATCCATATGCAATAAAATGAAATTAAACCTATATCTCTCACCATGCACAAAATTCAACTCAAAGTGGATCAACGATCTAGGAATTAGACCAGAGACACTACACCTAATAGAAGAAAAAGTAAGCTCTAATCTCCAACATGTTGGATTAGGTCCCAAGTTCCTTAATAAGAATCCTGTAGCACAAGAATTAATACCAAGAATCAAAAAATGGGATAGACTCAAATTACAAAGCTTCTTCTCAGCAAAAGAAAGAATCAGTGAGGTGAACAGAGAGCCTACTAATTGGGAACAAATTTTTACCACATGCACGTCAGATAGAGCACTAATCTCTAGAATATATAAAAAACTCAAAAATCATAACACCAAAAAAAAATAACCCAATCAATAAATGGGCCAAGGAACTGAACAGACACTTCTCAGAAGAAGATATACAATCAATCAATAAATACATGAAAAAATGCTCAACCTCTCTGGCAATTAGAGAAATGCAAATCAAAACCACTCTAAGATTTCATCTCACACCAGTCAGAATGGCAGCTATTAAGAACACAAACAACAATAAATGTTGGCGAGGATGTGGAGAAAAAGGCATGCTCATACATTGTTGGTGGGACTGCAAAATGGTGCAGCCAATATGGAAAGCAGTATGGAGATACCTTGGAAAACTTGGAATGGAACCACCTTATGACCCAGCTATCCCACTCCTTGGTCTTTACCCAAAAGACATGAAAACAGCATACTACAGGGACACAGCCACATCAATGTTTATAGCAGCACAATTCACAATAGCTAAACTGTGGAACCAACCTAGATGCCCTTCAGTAGATGAATGGATAAAGAAAATGTGGTATATACACACAATGGAATATTACTCAGCAATAAGACAGAATAAAATCATGGCATTTGCAGGAAAATGGATGGAGTTAGATAATATAATGCTAAGTGAAGTTAGCCAATCCCAAAAAGCCAAATGCCAAATGTTTTCTCTGATACAAGAAGGCCAATTCACAGTTGGGTTGGGATGGGGAGCATAGGAAGATTAGAAGAATACTAGAATGGCCAATGGGGAGGGAGGGGAAGGGAGGGGGCAAAAGGGTGAAGAAAAAAATAAAAAGATGGTAGAATGAGATGGATATCATTACCCTAAGTGCATGTATGAAGTCACGAATGGCGTGAATATACTTTGCATACAACCAGAGATTTGTAAGAAAGTGCTCTATATGTGTAATATGAAATGTAATACATTTTGCTGTCATTTATATCATCTTAGAATAAAAAATAATTTAAAAAAAAGAATTTAACTCATTAAGAATAGGTTACTAGTAATTACACTGGCGTAGACTTACCTAGTGAATATCATATAATAAATGTTCAATAAATGTTTAAAGAATAAATGACACTTATTTTAGAAATGCTCAGCAATAATGTCTCTAAGACTGGCCTTGGAAGGCTTCAGGGAATTTCTCAATGAAATCAGTGTTACATTGTCAAATGTGCCCTTTGGCAAAGGGAGTCAAATGTGTCTACCTCGGTGATTGCAGGACTGGAAGGAAGACAAGTTCTCTGGGCTTATTTTCTGCCCATCCGTTGTTAATTGTGTGACATACAAGTAAGCAAGTTGTCTAACTTTCCGTGCCTTAGTTTCCTCACTGGAAAAGCCAGGATGGTGAAAACATTTATTGTTGGGGATGATGTGAGATTTCCATCAGTTAGTTTAAGTAAAACACTTAGCACAGTGCCTACACCCTTTCAAGTGCTCAATAAATGTAAACCATTGTTCTTTGGCTCAGTTTGGAAGACTCACAATAGCTTATACTCATTCACTTGGGGGATTTTGGGATGTTGTAAAGTTCTCTTCTAGTTTGTAAGTAGGAAAGAAGACAAAGCGGACCTCTTGGTAATTTCCTGCCTATGAAACCTTGTTTTATGAAGCGTGGAAAGTACCCCAGATTTCTTTTTAACCCACCCCAGCAAACTAACAAGCTTAGATCTTTCCCACCCACTCTCTGTACATCTCCCATGGGACTGTGAGAACTGAGTAAGTATTGGTTGCTTTGTGCCTAAGCCATTTTTACGGGTGCTGTATTTCTTCTAGTTAAAACAAACCAGTGGTTTTTTTTTTTTTTTTTTTTTTTTTTTTTTTTCCCCTTCCCATAGATTTTACAAAGTCAAAAGTGAAAGAAGAATTTCAAGTGAAGAGGAGGGTGACTGAGTAGGAGTAACATTGAATGGCTGCAGCAGCAAACTGTAAAAAGAAACCCAAACCCCAAACCCAAGACACCAAAACCAGTCCATTCAGCTCTGTTTAAAACACAACCATGCATTAGAGAAAACTGGCTGTGAAAACAAGCATGTGTCCTCTTTTGGCTCAAGCTCTATGAAACTGGAGTGGCAATAAAAAATGGCCCAAGGTGACTTGCAGAGCCCTGACATTGCTCTGAAGCAACAGATGTTATTTGCCAATTGATACAGTATTCACCACCAGGCAAAAGAGAATTTTGAGAAAGGACATTGAGACAAAGTCAGCTCCTACGCAAAGGAGCATGCCGCAGTGTGGAGGAGGAGGAGGAGGAGAATCAAGGTCCCAGGGAGAGGAAGTTGGCAAGAACAAGGGCAAATTTGCTCTTCCTGAAGAGAACTGCAGCAATCCAGAGCACAACTGGCCTACATTGGTGCTCCTGGCTACATACCTCAGATGGAGCTCAGAGATTTCAGTGTGGAAATCTTTAACTTTTTGTTTTTCTGTGTGTTGTGTTGGAGAGCCAAGTCCTTAACAAAAAACCTGGGTCACACACTGCAAATTCTATTAAAACAGGTGTTATCTGATTATTTCATGCAAAGTGGGTTTTTTTTTTTTTTTTTTTTTTTTTTTTTTGGTGGTGGTTACCATTAAAAACAAACTTCTTCAGTCCTTCATTCCTTCAGCATGGTCACCATAATCCAGGAACTGTGCCATGTGCTGGGATTACAAAAATGAGTAAGGCTATACATTTCCTGACCTGGCAGAATTGACAATCTGGGGAGTGAAGAAGGGGAGTAAAGACAGATGCTTGGCTAGTTTGCAAGGGCAGCATGGTGATGATGGAGGAGGATGGGCTCAAGATCTAGCAGCTGGTGGACCTCAGACAAGATTTTCACATTGTTGCTTGTAATTTATGGAATAACGGATAAGATATTTGAAGGAACTGCTGATTATTAGGTGCTCAATTCAAGCACAACTGTTAAGTCTAGAGTCAACCTACTTTGGGTTCAAATTCCAGCTCAAAAGTTACTAGCTGTGTGATTGTGGACAAATTATTTGAACCCTTTTTATATATCACTGTCCTTATTTGTGAAGTTTGAATTATAGTAATTAAACAAACCACCTGGGATTACAAAGATTAAATGGATCAATGCATGTAAGTACTCAGAGTGGCCCAGTACTGCAGGAAAGTGTGATGTCACTACAAGGCTGTTAAAAATGCTGTGGACTACTGTGTACCCTAAAGTTGACAGAGGTAAAGGTGAGGGTTGAGAAAGACCGAGATACACACATGTAAAAGAGATAAAATATTTTGTTAAATGGAAAAAATTATGTTGACAAAATAGTGGGAAACAGAAGACCAGACAGACTGAAAAAAATGTAGATGACAATGGTTACCTGTTTACTTCTGGGTTGTAAATATATAGCTGACCCATTTTCTCCTATTTTTCTAAGCTACATTTTCAACATTTTTAACAACTTGTTGGCTTAATAACGTTAAGCTCATAGGTTTGGTTTGGTGTATTTGTATTTGTTTTTGTTTTTGCAGTACTGGGGATTGAACCCAGGGGTGCTCTACCACTGAGCTATATCCCCAGCTCTTTTTGTTTTAAATTTTGAGACAGGCCGGGCGCGGTGGCGCATGCCTGTAATCCCAGCACTTGGGAGGCTGAGGCAGGAGGATCGTGAGTTCAAAGCCAGCCTTAGCAATGGCGAGGCACTTAGCAACTCAGTGAGACCCTGTCTCTAATAAAATACAAAAAAGGGCTGGGGATGTGGCCCAGTGGTCAAGTGCCCCTGAGTTCAATCCCCGGCACCAAAAAAAAAAAAAAAAAAAAAAAAAAAAAAATTGACAGGATCTTATGAAGTTGCCCAGGCAGCCTTAACTTTGTGATCCTCCTGCCTTAGCCTCCTGAGTAGCTGGAATTACAATCTCACACCATCACACCTGGCCAAATTGGCTTAATAATTTTAAAAATATTTTACATGAATTATAAGAAAGTTTTGTTATTTAAAGCTGCCTGGGTCTGGTGCGGTGGCGCATGCCTATAATCCCAGCACTTGGGAGGCTAAGGCAGGAGGACTGCGAGTTCAAAGCCAGCCTCAGCAATGGCGAGGAACTTAGCAACTCAGTGAGACCCTGTCTCTAATAAAATATTAAAAAAGGGCTGGGGATGTGGCCCAGTGGTTGGTCAAGTGCCCCTGAGTTCAATCCCTGGTACCAAAAAAAAAAAAAAAAAAAAAAAAAAAAGTGCCTGGGACTCAAATGAATAATTAATTAGATATGGCAGGGAATGAGTCACTGGGAATGTAAACTTTGAGCTGGGTATTAAAGGAATTGATTGGCAGGGGCATTGAAGACATTAAGAAATACATATCATATTTCATACATTAATGAGATGAGAATGAACTTCCCAAAATGTCTTGATCAGAATTCTTTGGTTATATTGGGAAATCATGCTTCAAATGGTACATGAGTTAAGTGCACTGTTAATCTTCAGTGAAAGGGATTTCCTTGGGCACTGAGTATCACACAGAGTCCATCCTTAATTTTCACTTGTTTTGGACTCTCTGTCTCTCTGTCTCTCTCTCTCTCTCTCTCTCCAACTTCAACTTCAGATATCTCTTAATGGAATCCTATCTGTTGAAGTCAGCTAGAGGCCAGTTTGTCTTCATTGTTCTGGAGCTAAGGAATAGATGCTGATTCACTTGCCTACTGTCCAGATACTGGAGACCATGGACCACCCTTTCAAGGATTAGAGCTAAGCTCAGGTCCATCTTGTGAATACTCAAAGCTGATTCTTTCCTAGGAAGCGGGTGGTCCAGATCAACTGTTAACTGGTAACAGTCCATTTTTCTGGTTCATGTGCCTCACCTCAGACCTCAGGACTCCAAGGAAGCAATAGAATATGCTCTCTCTGTATGTAACCACAAGGTGAGGCCAACAGGCCCAGGGTCCTAATAATTATTTCAGATCCTCTGTGTAACCAGCCTACACTTTAGCCTGACGTCACTGGAGTCTAAATTACAGAGCAATGACTGGAGAATGTCTACAATTTATCCAGACATATTTCTGGAAAGAAGATTTGGTGACAGGGAGAAAAGCACTTCCTTCCTCTCTTCCTCAGCCCTCTGCTTTAGTTCCTGGCTAACTTCAGCAACATTGACAAAACAAAGAAAAGTCTTTGCATTGTTTAGTCTACTTCTAATTAGTTCATTCTGGAGACCTTCCCTGGTCACCAGGCAACAATCTGCCTTTCTTGATTTTCTCCTCACTCCTTCTTTTGGGTGTTGGGTATAGAGTTTGGTTGGGCCAGGTACTGCCTTAAAGTTCTTGGGAGGTCCAAGATTTCCCAGAATTCAGAATCCACATGGAGCAAGCCCCTGTAGGGAAACTCTACAGCTCTTTCTGATTATGTCTCTGGGGACACCACAGTTGTCCTGGTTCTCTTGGGCTGCTCTTGGCTTCTTCAATGTGACAGTCCTATTATTCTTCAGGAAAAGCAATATCCTTGAACTTCCCTTACTAGATATAAAGAAAAGAATCTAGGTAGGCTCTGGAGTTCTGGGTTCAAATACCACTGACTCTCTGTGTAACTTGGGATAAATTACTTAGCCTTCTTGATTCACCACTTACCCCCTATTTCTAAAATGGGTATAAAAATTTATCTAATTCTTAATGCCAGGAATATCCAGGTGCCAGGAAGGAGGGTGTGCTTTGATGCATTTTAGAAGCTATAAAGAAGTAAATAAGATAACAAAAGTAAAGCACCTCACCAGGCACATAGCTTACAGGCACATATTTGTAATTCTAGATGCTTGAGAAGCGGAGGCAGGAGGTTCCAAGCTCAAAGCCAGCCTAGGTAACTTGGTGAGACCCTACTTCAAAAATAAAAAATAAAAATAAAAGGCTGGGGATGTAGCTTAGTGGCAGAGTGCCCCTGTGTTCAATCTCCAGTACCATGCAAAAGATTAACAAATAAATAAAGCACCTAACACAATACTGAAATACAGTAATCATTGGTTATTATTTACACCTTTCCTCAATTCCCCATTCTCTTTTTCTATATTAAGTACATGCATAAGGATTTAACCCCCAAAGGATTTATTATTAATGATTATGGAAAGCAAATAAAGGATTATAAATTCTGTATAATAACCATGTGAAACTTCCAAAATGTAACAAGCTATATGCCACATCCTTGACTCCTTTACAGAGAAAAAGTTCAGTCTCCCCTTGGACTTAGGCTTTATGACTTTTCAGTCTTTTCTCAGCAAACAGAACTGAAGGCACTGACTTGTATCCTTTGGGATATCTTCTTGTTTCAATAACAAGAAACACTTTTTTTTTTTTTTTTTTTTTTTAGTACCAGGGCTTGAACCAGGGGCACTCTACCACTGATCAATATCCACAGCCTTTCTATTTTGCATTTTGAGGCAGGGTCATGCTGAGTTGCTCGCTAAGTTGCCGAGGCTTGCCTCGATCTAAGTTGTAATCCTCTTGCCTCAGCCTCCTGAGTTGCTAGGGTCAAGGCACCATTTTCTTAACATTCACTATGAGCAGGCTATATAAATTATTTCATTTTAATCTTACCACTCCATTAGACAGGTAACATTATCCCATTTTCTACTTAAGAAACTGAGGTTCAGAAAAGTTAAGACCACTCTGAATCCAAGTAACTAGTTCTAGAGCCACAATACAACGCAAAATTTGTTTCTCTCTCTCTCTTTCTCTCTCTCTCTCTCTCTCTTTGGTTCCAGGGATTGAATGCAGGGGTGCTTAACTGCTGAGCCACATCCCCAGGCATTTTTTATTTTTAATTTTGAGACAGGGACTAGCTAAGTTACTGAGGCTGACTTTGAACTTGCAATTCTCCTGCCTCAGCCTCCTGAGCCACTGGAATTAAAGGCATGAACCATTGCACTGGACCTTTCTCTCTCTTCCTTTCTTTTCTTTATTATTATCATTATTATTATTATTGTTATTATTATTATTGCTTTTTTCTGATTGGTGCATTATGATTGTACATGATAGTGGGATTCATCGTCACATGCACACAGCATGACTTGCTCAATTTCATTTCCCAATACCTCCCCTTCTCCCTCTTCCTGATCCCCTTCCTCAACTCTACTGGTCATCCTTCTATTTTTATGAAGTCCCTTTTTAAATGTGTTTTTCTCTCTAGCTTCCACGTATGAGAGAGAATATATAGCCCTTGACTTTCTGAGTTTAGCTTATTTTGCTTAACATGATGCTCTCTGGTTCTATATATTTTCCTGCAAAAGATGTAATTTCATTCTTCTTTATAGCTGAGTAAGTCTCCATTGGTATATATAACACATTTTCTTTACCCAATCTTATGTTGATGGACACCCAGACTGGTTTCATAACTTGGCTATTGTGAATTGCACTGCTATAAACATGGGAGTGCAAGTATCTGTATAGTATGCTGAATTTAATTATTCAAGATAAATACTGAGGAGTAGTATAGCTGGATCACATGGCAGTTCTATTCCTAGTCTTTTGAGGGATCTTCATACTAATTCAAGCCAAGATTTCTAAAACTCCAAAATCAATAAACATTGAGAAACACTCTTTTGAGGGTTTATTCCAACTAAAAAATTTGAGTAATGATATCCATATTCATTCAGTCCATCAATATTAATTGAAGACTTACTGTGTGCTAAGCATTATTCTAAAAATCTGCATTTACATGAGCAAAAATTCAAGTCTGTTTTCATGGAACTGACAGGCTATAGTATAGACAAATGTGATAAATTATATAAAATGCTTGGGATCTGTGAGTTATTATCTTCTTAAATCCTCCAAGTGATCCTGCGTTGAGTGTGCTCTTTATACAGCAATATTACCCACTATTGTTAAGCATCAAAAATAAGTCTAGGCAGATCCAGACTGAGAAAAAACAATTGAGTACTAGGTTCCTTTTAATTACAAAAATTAAATGACCATAATTAGTAGATGGTTCCATATAATTAAAGCCAATTTGAGATTGTGGTATTAGTCAGTCTTTCATCACTGTGACAAAATGCCAGAGGAAAAACAACTTAAAGGAGGAAAGATTTTATTTTGGATCATGGTTTCAGAAGTTTTAGTCCATGGTTGGCTGGTTCCATTGTTTCTGGGCCTGTGGTGAAGCAGAAGCATCATGAAAGAAGGGTGTGGTAGAGTAAGGCCACTCACTTTATGGTAGTTCGGAAGCAAAGGGAGGGATTTGCCGGGGTGTGCCAGAGATACAATATATCCTTCAAAGACATGCTGCCAATTGTCTACTTTCTCCAACTAGATCCACCTCCTATACTTTCTACCACTTCCCAACAATGGCATCAAATTATGAACCCATCAATGAAATAATCCACGGATGAGGTTAGATCCTTCATTATTCAATCACTTCCCAAAAGCCCCATCTCTAAAAATTGCTGCACTGGCGACCAAGACTTCAACACATGAGATTTGGGGGACATTCCAGATCCAAAGCATAACATGGTATATATATGTGTCATATTCAAAAACTAATTCATATCTTACATCAGTGTATATTTTATTTTTAGCACCTAGCCCAGTACTTACTACACATTAGGTGATTTTTGTGAGATTTCTTCATTGAATACCTTATTGGTATATAATTGTTGAATAAGATTGAGTATGAATTACTGTCCATTCCAGTCATTACTTATTCTGAAAATTGCATTTTAGCACATCTTTGTTCTCAGAAATTATGTAAGGGCCTCTGGATGAAAACAGTAAAATTCTAACCTAGTAAACTTCAGAAAGCAGTGTCAAAAGAAATGCAGTCAGGGAACAGTGGTGTAAACTAGTCTTAGATGAGGAGTTTCTCTCTTTCCAAGATAACTCCCTGCTACTCTGTTTTAGACATTGCTAATAACAACAGGAATCCCAAGTTTCTGCCCTTGGATTTCTGCTGTTTTTGATTTTCCAAGTCTTAAAATCACAGTTACAATAAATAAATAAATTCAAAAAATCACAATCACAAAACTTACTAGCTGGGTAATTTTTGTGAAATTTCTTCATTGAATACCTTAGTTTCTTTTTATGGAAAATTGAGGCAGTGCCAATATCCATAGTGAACAGAATTAAATAAAAATGATATTTTCAGGAGTACCCAACACACTAATGAGAGGATTAGAATCTGGAAACAGGAATAGTTACATGTTATAGCACAGCTAGTTGTGTAGGAAGTACAGAATGTTATTGGTGCCCCACCCATGTCCCTTTGACATTCAGCATTCTATATATGCTGACTGCTTCTTAGTGCTAGTTCCTGTGACTCTGCTGTGGCCTTTATCTGGCTGTAGGGTCTGCATTGGTGCAGATCCTTCCTAGGATAGAGTAGAAATGCCAAGGAGTTAATGCCCCTGAGGCAGCTTTCAATCAAGAAGATGGGAGGCCATCAGCAGCTATATAGGCTCTTGCCTTTCAAGTGGGACAACTTTGAGACATGATCTATACTGCCTCCCAGAGACCCCCAGGAGGACTGAGTCCCAGCTGCCAAGTGATAACCTGCTCACACGCAGCCTGTATTGGCTTCCTTACCTTCTGTCTCACTTTTGCACTTGCTTCCCAGTGCTTCCTGGGATCCCTGGATCCTTTTCTCAGCATCTGCTTCTGTGAAGGGACCCATCCCAAAACAGGAAGGACGATTTTCAGAAGTTATTCCAAAGTAGAAAGTGTAACTGGAGGATTTGAGAGAAGAAAATGATGGTTTATGAGGGCAGAAATAATTTAGAAAGGTAAATCCTCTGAGTTGGTGTGCTGGGGAGTCACTAATAGATGTAGGAGGTAAATGGAGGGGTAGGAGCCAGGACGTAGCTAAAGTTATATAACACTGAGAGGGAAATGATTCAGAGTTCTGCCTTTTCCTCCCAAATCACAGAGTAACTTGGAAAGGAGAAAAGAAAATCAATGAGAGAGGAAGATGCAGAATAGGAGCAATAAAAAGAAAAGGAGAGAGGCTGGGGTGTGGCTTAGAGGTGCGATGCTTGCCTAGCACGGGCAAGGCCCTGCCTTTAATCCCAAGCACCACAAAAATAAATAAGTATTTTTAAAATAAAAAATAGAATAGGTAAAGGGGATCCCATCTAATTATTATCTAAAAGGTTACTCCCCTCCCTAGGACATTACATTTATTTCCATATGTTCTTTGAAAGTCAAGTCTAGGATGTGGAGGCACAAAGCGTCTGTGATTCTAGTAAACAAGACAGGAGGCAGTGAAGGTGAACAGAATTAGTGAACAAAGAAGGGTAGGCGTGTGATGTAGGAGAGAAGGCAAGGAAGTTGGACATAGGTTTACTGGGTGGGATGAAGGAGACGACAAGCTATGGCTGCACAGGGGATAATGTCCCAGAAACAGATGAGCCTGAGAGTCTATGGGGTCCAGGAACTTGAAAGGTTAATGTGGATGTTGTAGTCAATAAATTTGATGGCAACAGGCAGGAAAGAGGTGAAGGGACAAGTGTTAGCTGCTGCAGGAGCATTAGAAAGTGGAATGGAGTCACAGTGCTGAGCTTGGCACAGACTTCAGAAGGACGGAAGATGAGAGCAGGTGAGGTAGCAAGAGGAAGCACGCTGCTGAAGGAAGGAAGCTGGCCGCCCCAGCTGACCCTCTGTCTGGAGGCACTGCCAGGAGCAGCCTCATGCTGCAGACAACTGGGAGGGTGTAAGCTGCCTGTCACGGCCAGCCACGGCGCCGCCACGGGAGGAAAATTCTCGGAGGCAGAGTTAAGCTTTTACTACTTTTACTTCTACTTTCTTAGAGAAAGCTTAGAGAGGGAAAGAAAGATTTTTAGAGAGAAAGATTAAAGCGAGCTTTTCTTCTTGTCTTCTTAGCTTAGAGTCTTAGTTAGAAAGATAGAAAGATAGAGCTTAGCTTAGAGTAAGATTAGAGCTTCTTTCTTCTCTCTTCTTTCTTCCTTCTTCTGTCTTCTGTCTTCTGTCTTCCTCAGGAGTCTCGGCCTAACTCTGACCAGTCATTACTTCTTCTATCTGGTTTCTCTTCTGTAACCGCTCTGCCTACGTTCTGACCGCTGATTCTTCTGACCGACCGAGTGACTGCCCGGCTGACTGAATTCTCCGTTCTCCTAACTCGGACCGCTTTCACCCGGTTATATACCTTCAGGTTTGCGGGTGCCTACAGGTGCGTCACATACATATCAGGTGGAACCCATGGCTTCCAGCTAGCTACAACAGCCCTTCCTAATTAGGGCTCCTTCAGGAGGGCAACGTATTCCCAGGAAAGCTCGATTCAGGCAAGGAGGCAGGAGTGAAAAGTGGATTCAGGTGAATAGGACTTGATGGTTAATTTTTTTTCCTTCAAATTTATTTTTTATTCTAAGTTGTTATAAATGACAGCAGAATGTATTACATTTCATATTATACTTGTAGAGCACATTTTTACATATCTCTGGTTGTATACAAAGTATATTCACACCATTCGTGACTTCATACATGCACTTAGGGTAATGATATCCATCTCATTCTACCATCTTTTTTCTTTTTTCCTGATGGTTAATTTTGCATATCAACTTGGCTAGACCACAGTATTCCGAGAGTTGCTCAAACATTATTCTAGATATTTCTGTGAAAGCATATTTAGATGAAATTAACATTTAAATCAGGAGACTCTGAGTAAAGCAAATTATCTTCCATAATGTGGGCAGGCTTCATATGATCAACTGAAAGCCTTAACAGTTAGACTCTCTACTGACAAAGAGGAAGGAATGATGCTGGCAGAAGGATTTAGGGCTTGAACTGCAACTTCGACTGTTCCTTAGGTCACCAGTCACTTCCTAAAATAAGCTCTCCTCCTACCCACAACTCTCTGTCCCTCTGCTTCTCTGAAAACCCAAACCAACATAGCAACTTTATTCATAGTATAGTGGGAACTCCAAAGACTATAGTTGGGGGGGGGGGAGGTAAAAGAGGGAGAGAGAACAGTGTCTGGGCAAGACTGACTGAATAGGGAACTTGAAAATAAGGAACAGATTTAAAAGATTCATGAGGATAATGGCATAAATCTTTGTTCCAACAATTAGACTTAATTGCAGGAAACAGAAATCATTTTAATGTTTTGGATTTAACTTAGGGGATCTTGAACTTGCAAAACCTTAGGAAAAACTGGGTTCCCAGAAATGATTCCTCGAATAGCACTTCCATGTAGCTGCTCCCATCTCGCAGCCAAGAAGACAGGCACTTGGAGGTTGCCACCAGAAATTCAAAAACACATTGCTCTAGCTGCAATTTGGGCCTGACTTATCTATTAGATCTGTGAGGCACAGTATTTAGGGCCTACAGTAATTTTAGGGTCCACAAAAACATATTAGTTTCTTGTAAAATCACAAGAAAAAAATGAACTTTTAGATTGAGTAAATTGTTTTGCTGTATTATAATAATGTGTGTGGTTCCAAACACAGTTTTAGATTTTATTTATTTTTTATAGGAATGGGGCCCATAAAGACTGAGTGTTGGGAGCCAGTGAATGTCATAATGCTGCCCCCAAAGCCACTGCTACTGCCACCATAGTAACTGTTCTTTGACACCCATGGAACTCCTAATGGGACAGTAGACTAGACTGCAGAAAAGTACAGTGGGCAACACAGACAGCAAAAAGGTGTCATCTGCCTCACTTTGCTTTCCTAACTCATGGGACTGCATCTCATTTGTGGAAATGAATTCCTAGCCAAAGCCCTAATGCAGGGAGTATGGATCAAGTGGGTTTAGGTTTCTAGTCTCAGAGGAGAGAGCAAGATGGAAGCTAAGATCCTCCAATGATAGTCTCCCTACAGACACATCAATTCCAATAGTATTCACATACCAACCAACCCTCACAAGAGGTAAGAAAATAAGGTGAAGGACCATTGTGTTTGCTTTTAGTATAGGAAAATGAACAGTGGAATCGAAGGTAGGAAGGAAGGAGTTGCTGTATTATTGCCTCTCTCCCAATGCCAAGCAGCTGGACAGGTGTGGAGAAAGGAGCCTCTTGCTCAGTAGGGAGGAGAGGGAGAAGGAATGAAGTCCAGGCATTAGACTTAAAACACAGTACCATGCCCACCATGGTGAAACCCAGCACTGAGCAAAGTCCCATGACCTCTACTGCCAGGCCACTTCTCATTGACTGAACTGTTGGAACTGCTTTAGGCCAGGCAGCTGCCTGCCTCCACCATCCCTCCTTCAACCTCAGGTGACAGAGCAGGGAGTCAGGCACAAAAACTAGCATAGGGCTTTGCCTTAGAGCCCAGTTCCAGGCCTGCATGGTGAGACCCAGAAACCATTAGGCTGAAGGTCCTGTGCTAGTTTTTGTGCTCATAAGTTGTGTATCTATACCAGCCCTGGCATCAGGAAGAGAGATCTGAGGGCCAGTGGGCCACATTCAACTTTCATCCTATATGGATTCCAGTGTTGGAGTGGGCTTGGAGCACACTCACTTCACTCCTCTGAAGACCACAGGCCCTTAATAATCCAGCTAAACATCAACCTTGGTGGCCACAGGACTGTCTCCACATCTGGTCCTCCAACCTCAGGCAGCATGGCTATCCTCAGGCCAGTGCTCACAGGTGGGGCATTAGAACTTTCCTGGCACCAGGCATATATCTGATGTGTCACTGTTTCAGTATTAGAAGGGGACACACTTGTATTTTGGCCTGCATCACAGTTATCTGTGGTGTGGGCCCAGTGCATTCCTGAGACTACAGGTCTTTGTGGCTATGAGACTCAGGTGCAACCCAGTTGGCATAGGTGGCCAACAAACTACCTTCACTGAAATTACCCCAACCTTGGGCATAGCATGGTGCAAGACCCCATTCATTGGGGGTAGGACAGGGTAGTAAGAATAGGATTTTTCGCTGTAACTAGTTGCTAGGATGATGAAACCTAATCAACACTGGGCAGATCCTAACAGCTCTCATCCCCAGACCTATCTGAAGAAGAAGCCACTGGAGCAGCTCCAGTGCCAGGGGTAGATGCATAGCCCCTCCTCTCCCTAGTCTGTTGGATTTCTAGTCCAGCTGACAATGCCTGTGGGTGGTTGCAGTGGTCCTGGGCCACAAGTCTATTTCAGCAATAGGCAGCCCATAGCAGTGTGGGTCTTGGTCTGACTTCAGTATTATGCTGGTCTTGGTGAGTTGTGGTCTCAACTTATGACACAGCTTGGTGGCATTGGTGTCCATGGGTGTGACATAGAAGCCTGGAGCTTATTCATCTTCAGTGATTCTACCCAGAGCCAGGCAGAAGCCTGCAGTGTCTGGCCACAGACCAGTAACTGAGGATGAGGCATCTGGACCTGCCCTGGCCCCAGGGAGAGGCTTATGGGGACAGACTTACCCTTTCTGGTACTCTTCTGTCTCTTTCTGAATAATACCCCAAAATAATACCTCAAAGTGTATTTGGAACAAACTTGGGATTGGGTTGTCTTCTAGTACTGAAACAGTGACACACCAAAAACAGCTCCTGGCATTTCTGGAGGTGAGTGTCATCCAATGCTGAAATGGTGGAAGTGACTATAGGCTCAGAGAAAATAAACAGCCTGCCTAGAATTTCTGGAAAGACAGGCACAAACAGAACCAGATTAGGAAGACTGTAATAAACACCTAATCCTTCCATGTGCAACTGATGCTGCATGTCAACAAGCACCAAGAAGTTTCAAGAAACCATGACCTCAGCTGATATTCAAAATAATGTCAACTGACCATGTAGTCATCAGTTTGAGGATCGCTTAGAAAGAGAATTTAAAACAGCTGTTTCAAGGAAACGCAATAAGCTTGAAGAAACACAGAGAAACTTCTCAATACTCTAACAGAGAAACTTGACAAAGATATGGAAGCAATTAAAAATGAATCAAACTATTGAGCTGAAAAATATACTAAGCAAAATTAAAAACATGATAGAAGGCATCAATAGCAGGATAGATCAAGCAGAAGAAAAAATTAGCTCAAAGATAGGCTATCTGAAAACACACAGTTGGAGAAGAAAAAAGAATGGGGAGAAATGAAGAAAGATTATGGAAACTTTGGGAGAGTATTAAAAGAGAAAATATTCAGGTTATTTTTAAAATCTTATTTTAAAAAATGCCCTAAACCTCGAGAAGGATACAGATAGCCAAATATGGGAAGGTTAAAGGTCACCAGTCAAATTTAACTCAATCAAGTTTATCCCAAGGTAAGTTAAGCATTCAAAGGTGAAAGAGAAAGAAGAGGTTCTTGAAATTGCAAGAGAAAATAAACAAATAACACATAGGAGTGTCTCAATTTGCCTGACAGCAAATTCATCAACATAAACCTTATGGGCCAGGAGAGAGTGGCATGAGATTTTTAAGTACTGAAGGAAAAAAACCATCAACCAAAAATACCACACCCCACAAAGATATGAAGATAGAGTCTGATTTTAACTACTGCATCCTTAGCACCTGTGGTAGTGCCTGGTGCTCATTGAGTGCGCCAATGTATCTGTGAATGAATGAATGAATGATAAATATTAATACCAAGCCTCTCTCTTTCTCTAGTTCAATTCATTTTGTCTGCAGTGTTTACCCTCAAAGTTCTTTGAGATAAACACTTTGTGTTTAGATTAAGGTCATGAGCACCAAGATGAAAACAAGAATTACATCAGCAAGTGCTGTGTTTCAGTAATCAAAATTTATTGCTTGACACTTCCTCAGCTCTTATTCAATACCTCATTTTATACATGAAGAGAGTCTGAGAGAGAAGTGACTTGTTTAGGGCCACATAAAGTTTAGGTTTTCTAACTGGAAATCCAAATGTAGCAGAATGAAATTTAACCCCTCTCTCTCACTAAACTCAACTCAAAGTGGATCAAGGACCTAAGCATTAGACCAGAGACTCTGAGCCTACTAGAAGAAAAGGTAGGCTCAACACTCCATCATGTTGGCTTAGGAACTGAATTCCTCAACCAGGCTCCTAAAACACAAGAAGTAAAATCAAGAATCAATAAATGGGATGGTATCAAGCTGAAAAGCTTCTTCACAGCAGGGGAAACAATCAAGAACATAAAGAGAGAGCGCCCACAGAATGGGAGAAAATTTTTACCACATGCACCTCAGATAGAGCATTTATCTCCTGGATATGTAAAGAACTAAAAAACTTAACATCAAAAAACCCTAAATAACCCAATCAATAAATAGTCAAAGGAACTGACCAGGCAATTCAGAGAAGAATAAATATATGAACAAATATATACAAACATGTGAGACAATGTTGAACATTCTAGCAACTAGAGAAATGCAAATTAAAACTACACTGAAATTCCATCTCACTCCAGTCAGAATGGCAAATACCAAGAAAACAAGTAACAGTAAGTGTTGGTGAGGATGTGGGAAGAAGGTACACTCATACATCATTGGTGGGACTGCAAATTGGAAAGCAGTATGGAGATTCTTCAGAAAACTTGGAATGGAACCACCATTTGACCCAGCTATCCCACTCCTTGGTCTATACCCAAAGGACTTAAAATCAGCATACTATAGTGATGCAGCCACATCAATGTTTATAGCAGCACAATTCACAATAGCTAAGCTATGGAACCAATCTAGGTGCCCTTCAACAGATGAATGGTTAAAGAAAATGTGGTATATATACACAATGGAATAAATAAGCCATAGAAAAGGATGACTTTATGACTTTTACTGGCAAATGGATGGATCTGGTGATTATCATGCTAAGTGAAATAAACCAATCCCCAAAACCAAAGGTGGAATGTTCTCTTTCATATGCAGATGCTAACACACAATGGGTGGGGAGGGAAGAATAGAAGTTCAATGGACTAGACAAAGGGGAATGAAGGGAAAGGAAGGGGGATAGGAATAGGAAAAACAGTAGAATAAATCTGACATAACTTTCCTGTTTATATATGAATACACCACAGTAAATCTCTACATTATGTACAACCACTAGAATGGAATCCTAATTACAATAAATTTTACTCCATGTATGTATAATATGTCAAAATATACTCTACTATCATGTATATCTAAAAGGAACAAATGAAAAAATAAAGTTTAGGTTTCCTAATTCGGGTTTCCTAATTTAGGAGGTCCTACTTTGTGCTACATACCATAGCAACGTCTCTTCTTGTTTTCCAGGAGTATTTGAGAAAAAATGACTAACATGGGCAATGCTATCTTTTATTTTTATTAGAAATGACATGGTCCTTCACTTTTATTCACATATGGTCTAAGAATCAGTGTTATGACACATACAACTTCACACATGAAAGGAATTAGTTGATATCCAATCACTTTCCTCTTTTAAAGGACAAGAGTGTTGAGAAGAACCAGCACAACCTAACAACTTATTTAAATTCTTGTAAGAACCAGTGGCAGTTTTTTTTTTTTTTTTTTTTTACCAATTTACTATCATATGTTCCCATCATCTGCCAGAGGTGTGGAATCTAATTAGGAAATGTTAGTTCCTGGAAAGCTGAGGTGTTCACCATTTTGGCAAATGAAAAGTAATTGCTGGATTCACTACCTAGGATACAGACTAAATTTGTTTTTTCCTGAGGGATATCAAATGCTTCTAAATTTTAAATGAAAGTCTAAAAATATGTTGGGCTGAAACCACTATTACTAACTAAATGATCCTGTGTAAGAAATTCTTCCGATCTATAAGAATTCCTGTAACATTCTCCCTGTCCTTGTTTCTGTGAGACTGGCAATCAGAAAAATGAGTCATTATTTAGGCTTAACTTTTGGACAGGTATTATTTCATATAATGATACCTGGAGTTTCTGCATATAGATTTTACTCTGAGAGTTGAAAGAATTGTAGTAGGTTGTTCCTAGGATTGGTTTACAACGACATTTGGCAGAGAAGAGGCACCTATGAACTTAGAAAGCTAGAGGGAATTGCAGCTGTGTTAAGGCCATGTGGAGAATAGTACTTTGCTATTGTTTGGCTATGGTTTGAGAGTTCCTGTATTGAAGGTATGGCACTCAGTGCACTAATGCTGGAAGGCAGTGTGGAACTTTAAGAGATGGGGGGTCTAGTGGGAGGTGCTTAGGTCACTGGGAAGCCCCACCCTAGGAAGAGATTAAGACAGTTCTTATAGGAGCCTGAATTCTCAAGAGAACTAGTTGTAAGAAGCCCAACCCTTGAATTGCTCTGTCTTCCTGTGTGGTCATGTAATCACTTTTTGCCACTCACATGCCTGCCATGATGATAGAGATCCTAACTAGAGCCAAACTCATATTGGTATCATGCCATTGAACTCCCAGAATTGTGAACTAAATGAACCTCTTTTCTTTATAAAGTAGGCTGGCTCAGGTGTTTGTTATAATAATGAAAAACAGACTAATACAAAATTTCATTAGGGAAAATTCTGGAAGGCCTGCCAGTTGGCAAGGTATAAAACCATCAGTGTATTCTAGGAGTGAGAGGAAGTATCCTCTCACCACTAACTTGAAAAAGAATGATACCAAACAAAGCATTTCAAGAAGAACAGAACTAGCCAGGCGCAGTGGCGCACACCTGTAATCCCAGCACTTTGGGGAGGCTGAGGCAGGAGGATCGCGAGTTCAAAGCCAGCCTCAGCAATGGCGAGGCACTTAGCAACTCAGTGAGACCCTATCTCAAAATACAAAAAAGGGCTGGGGATGTGACCCAGTGGTCGAGTACCCCTGAGTTCAATCCCCAGTACCAAAAAAAAAAAAAAAAAAGAACAGAACTAAATCCTAGTGAGTTGACTCCTGGTTTTGTTTTGTTGTAGACCATCTCATTGTTATGTGGAGTTAATTCTCCAGGAAATAGCTATAACTTTGCTTGTTTCTCCTCCTCTCAAGAAAGATTATGGGGATGTAATTGAGTAAGAGCACATTATTATAGAATATTTTAGTTAAGATCCTTCTGGATGTTAAAGACAGAAAATCCTACTCATCCAAGAGAGGGAATTGATTGAATTACATAACTGAAACTCCAGGAATAGTGTGGGCTTTAGGCACAAGTGGATTCAGGGTTCAAACTCAGTTATGGTTTTTCTTCATCTCTTGAGCTTTGCCTTTCAGTGATTGGTTTCAGTCCACATGGGAGCCAATTAACTGCAGAAGTCTCAGCTTCAGATTATCCCAGGGTGAAGTCCATCGAGAATGTCTCCTGTGTCCCAGAAGCCTTAGCAAAGATTTTATTGCATGTTAATGTGCATTATTATCATTCTTATTATTATGAATGGGCCATGTGTCATCCCTAAATCTACATCCTGAAGAATACTAGGTTCTCATTGGCCAGAAAACCTCTAGGGAAAATCACTAGAAACACTGATAGGGACTGAAAATGAGGATGGAAAAAGCCACTAACTAAAAATTAGGGAGGTAATATAAAAATTCGAATAACCAGGGCTGGGGTTGTGGCTCAGGGTAGAGTGCTCGCCTAGCACGTGCGCAGCTCGGGTTCGATCCTCAGCACCATGTTAAAAATAAAGGCATTGTGTTCAACTAAGGCAAATAAATAAATATTAAAAAATTCAAATAATCAGAATGTCCATGTAATAGAAAAAAACAGAAGTCTGTTTATATTCATATTTACTACATTAAAGATTGTGGCCTTTTCATATACCCCAGAACTGAAGGAGACAGCAGTGTGAATTGACAGTGAGGTCGAGAGGTCGGGCAGCATGGGGTTGGCAGAATGAGTACAGAATAGCACATAAGGGCTGCTGAGCAATAATCGCGTTCAACCACTGAGTTTTCCATAGGATTCTGTGTAATATAAATTCATCTTGCCTTTCTGGTTCTCAGGACTTCCCCCCCACACACACTCCTTTTTCTCATCTCTTGTGTAGAATTGCCTATGTTACTTGTCTTACTGGGTTACTTTGTTGCTGAAATCACATAGAGGCTGTCACGCAATGACAGGCACACGGTTTTACTACTTTATCATGAGAGATATTTTCACACAGATACTACATATTTTATTTCAATAAAGGATGACGAGGCTAATCCATTCAATTCAATGATTTTTTACTCTAAAGGGTTTTGTGGTTCTTAAATTTCTGACTGTAAAATTGAGGCAAGTGGACTGAGAATGTAGCTCAATGGTACAGTATTTGCCTAATATGGATGAGACCCTGGGTTCAATTCCCAGTACTGGGAAAATTAAAAAAAGAAAGAAAGAAAGGGAAAAAAAAAAAGAAAAGAAAAGAAAAGGAAGGGGAAGGAGAAGAAGAAACAAAAGAAATGAAGCAAATAACATATAATGGTTCTAATAACTGAATCTGAAGTTTAACCAGAGATTCATTTACTGACCTTTTACTAAAAAGGAGTTAGCCTACAACCTGAGACCAAGGAAATCCACTGACAGATTTTTTTCATTCTTATTCATTCATCCTTCAGATACTTTTGAATACCTATGATGTGATGAACAATATAGATACCATCATGAATTCATAGAGTTAGAGCCAAAGTGTTGTTTAGATAATAAACCATCACATGAATGAACAAGAGTTATAAGATGCTTGAATGGGGACTTGTACTTGGATTGAGAGAAGCCTTTCTGGTGAAATGACATGCAACCTGAAAGCCAAATGATGAGCAGAATTAGTCATTAGGACATTATGGCAATGGGAAGGGTGGGGAACAGAAACACTTGAGCAAATGTTCCATGCTAGATGCCTGTTGTTTTTTCCCCCTAGTACTGTGTCCCCTTTCTCCATACTTCTGTGGACGAGATGGATGAGTGACCAAGACCCGAGCATAGCTCTCTTCTCCAGGATATGGGCTTGGTTCAGGGACAAGCACTTGTTTCAAGCTAGCCAGCAAGGCATTCTTGGAAACCTTTGTTTCAGTTTATCAGGAGACACTGAATTGTTTAGCTAAAGATATTAAGCTAAGAATGTGCAATAATGTGAGAGTTCGCCAACTATACAGTTAAAGAAATAAGCACAGCTGCTTACCTACTTTAGCAAAAATTTTTAGTATAGGATTGAATCAAAGGAAGACACATACAGCCAGGATCTGTCATGCCTAAAGAAAGATTTATTTTTTGGGGCTAATCCACACTATTTCTGGCCTCTGTGATGATTACCTTAAAAAAAAATAAAGGCTCAGAGAATAAGGTTTTGTCTCAAAATGAAATCATCTTAAATCAGTGCCAAAGGCCTTGCCCTTTCTTGAATATAATAGCATAAAAAACAAACTGAAAACCTTGCTAAAAGTAACCTGGGGGAAAAGGCCAAAAGATAAACAGTCACTTGCTCTTGACTTGTAGCCACCCTGGAAAAGCTGACCCTGTGCTAGGTTAGCTTAGCCAGTTTTGATACCACCACACTGAAGGTGGAGTAAGCAGCCCAAGTTCAAAAAGGCTTGCTGTGCTATGTCTTGGCTCTCAAACAGGAAAGGGAACTTGTGACCGAAAGGGACACTCCAAAAAGAATTTCAATGAAGTACAACTTGAGCAAAAACAATAAGTTGCCCAGATTTCTTGGATCAGAGACAGAGGGCCTGGCATGTGGAATGAATGTCATCAATGGAGAACACAGCCTTGATTGGTAGCTATGGAGTCCACTGTCCACGTGGTCCTCTCCGGCTGGCTTCCTGGTGAACTCTATTTGGCGAGTGCCAATCCACTCCCCTCTCTTTGCTGTTATTTTTTTTTCCTCCCTCCAAATTATTCCCATAGCAATCTTCCCCTCCCTGGACACCATGATAAATATGCTTTACTAAGATTTTTCCTTCAGGAAGGCAGAGCAACATTGATGGTAGCAATGTAAAATGGTTCAATTCTTTGGAGAATTGTTTGGCAGCTTCTGTTAACAATAAACATACTTTAGCCAGGCGTGGTGGCGCATGCCTGTAATCCCAGCACTTGGGAGGCTGAGGCAGGAGAATCACGAGTTCAAAGCCAGCCTCAGCAATGGCGAGGCACTTAGCAACTCAGTGAGACCCTGTCTCTACTAATATACAAAAAAGGGCTGGGGATGTGGCCCAGTGGCCAAGTGCTCCTGAGTTCAATCCCTGGTACAAAAAAAAACAAAACAAAAAACAATAAACATACTTCTATCCTGCAGCCCAACAGTTCCACTCCTAAATATTTACCCAAGAGCAATGAAAATATACGTCCACACAAAGACTCTTACAAAAATGCTCGTAACAGCTTTATTCATAATAACAAAAAACAAGAAGCACCCTAAATATCTATGGACAGGGAATGGATAAATCATTGTCATGTATCTGTACAATAGAACACTGCTTGGTAAAAAAAAAAAAAAAAAAAAAAAAAAAAAAAAAAAACAAGCTGTTGGTAAATGCAATGACAAGATTGAATTTTCAAAATACCCATGCTGAGTGAGAAAAGCCAGATATACATACAAAACATCAGCTACTATGATTCTGTGGTGGTGAAAATGGCCTTTCTCTTGCTCTGGCTGGTGATTGCATGGATGTATAAAGTTGTTAAAGCCCATCTAACTGAACATCTAAGATTGGTGCTTTCTCTTGAATATAAATTATGACCTCAAGAAAAATAAATAAGCTTCCTTTATGAAACCCTGTTAACACACCCTTTGCAAATTCTCACACTTCAAGTGCTTGAAAATCTGCTTCCCATTCATTTTCATACCTTATAATGTCTTTTGAGGTAAAAGTTCAGAAGAATTGAAAGGAAACAGATGCAGAAATAAATTACTAACTGGAGCTACAACAATGGAGAAACTTTGGCTAAGTGCTGGGGCCTAAGCAAGCGGCATGAGGTTAAACTATGTTTAATTATACCTGTTTTGCCAACAACAGGTATCTCTTCCTCTTGTAGTGAAGCCTAGAAAGACATAAGTGATAATTCCAGCCTTTCTGGCTCCTGGGGTTTACACAGAGAGCTTAGCAGGAATTGATCCCTGTAGCATGGGAATATAGAAATCTTGGTAGTCATCCTTGTCTGGTCCTTGTATGAATCACCGTCTTCCCTGCATCCCTATTGTATTCTTACCTGTACCATAACTTTTTATTTTCTATATAATCCATTACTTATTAGGCCAGAAATATAGTGGGATGGTTAAAGGCATGGTCTGTGTAATTGCAGAGACCTGAGTTCAAATTCTCTCTCTGTCACCTATTCATCTAAATTTGGGGCATGCACTCAACATCTGTAAGGTTCAATAACCTTTCATTCTAGACAGGTTGACTTCTAAAAGGGAAAGGTCAAAAAAGGATGTACTATTTGCCAAATTTACCCGTCATTCTTGTCCTCTTGGGGCAGTATGAGCAATGGGTAGGGGCAGGCTCTGGCTATTGTGCCAATAGAAAGGAAGCTTTAGGAGTTGGGACAAAGCCCCTTTCCTAGCACTTCTATGAGATTTTCAGAACTCTTTCAGCTACATAATTTGCTGTGAAACTTTGTATGGAAACAGCTTCAAAATTGTTGTCTAAGCTGGGCGCGGTGGCGCACGCCTGTAATCCCAGCACTTTGGGAGGCTGAGTCAGGAGGATCGCGAGTTCAAAGCCAGCCTCAGCAATGGCGAGGCACTTAGCAACTCAGTGAGACCCTGTCTCTAATAAAATACAAAAAAGGGCTGGGGATGTGGCCCAGTGGTCTAGTGCCGCTGAGTTCAATCCCCGGTACAAAAAAAAAAAAAAAAAAAAAAAAATTCTCACACTTCAAGTGCTTGAAAATCTGCTTCCCATTCATTTTCATACCTTATAATGTCTTTTGAGGTAAAAAGTTCAGAAGAATTGAAAGGAAACAGATGCAGAAATAAATGACTAACTGGAGCTACAACAATGGAGAAACTTTGGCTAAGTGCTGGGGCCTAAGCAAGCGGCATGAGGTTAAACTATGTTTAATTATACCTGTTTTGCCAACAACAGGTATCTCTTCCTCTTGTAGTGAAGCCTAGAAAGACATAAGTGATAATTCCAGCCTTTCTGGCTCCTGGGGTTTACACAGAGAGCTTAGCAGGAATTGATCCCTGTAGCATGGGAATATAGAAATCTTGGTAGTCATCCTTGTCTGGTCCTTGTATGAATCACCGTCTTCCCTGCATCCCTATTGTATTCTTACCTGTACCATAACTTTTTATTTTCTATATAATCCATTACTTATTAGGCCAGAAATATAGTGGGATGGTTAAAGGCATGGGTCTGTGTAATTGCAGAGACCTGAGTTCAAATTCTCTCTCTGTCACCTATTCATCTAAATTTGGGGCATGCACTCAACATCTGTAAGGTTCAATAACCTTTTATTCTAGACAGGTTGACTTCTAAAAGGGAAAGGTCAAAAAAGGATGTACTATTTGCCAAATTTACCCGTCATTCTTGTCCTCTTGGGGCAGTATGAGCAATGGGTAGGGGCAGGCTCTGGCTATTGTGCCAATAGAAAGGAAGCTTTAGGAGTTGGGACAAAGCCCCTTTCCTAGCACTTCTATGAGATTTTCAGAACTCTTTCAGCTACATAATTTGCTGTGAAACTTTGTATGGAAACAGCTTCAAAATTGTTGTCTAAGCTGGGCGCGGTGGCGCACGCCTGTAATCCCAGCACTTTGGGAGGCTGAGTCAGGAGGATCGCGAGTTCAAAGCCAGCCTCAGCAATGGCGAGGCACTTAGCAACTCAGTGAGACCCTGTCTCTAATAAAATACAAAAAAGGGCTGGGGATGTGGCCCAGTGGTCTAGTGCCGCTGAGTTCAATCCCCGGTACCAAAAAAAAAAAAAAAAAAAAAAAAAATTGTTGTCTAAATGTTCACATTTGTTGATGGTCCTGAGTAATGTGGTACTGCCACTAGAGCCTATACTTCTTCAGCTGACCTCTTTTGGTGTGTCACCTATGAGTTTCTAAGTATAGGACTGCTCTCATGTTTAGTAATACCTAAATTCCCGCTTAATTATCCCTTACATCAGGTCATAGAACTTGCAGGCAACCAGCTATAGAAAAAAATGTACATGTGGTTAGCTTTATAAAATAAGGTGCTAAAAAAAAACAAATGCTTTATATTAATAATCTATAGGAATAAAATTTTGAATCTGCAAAATCAGAGAATAATCCTAAATTAAGTTAATCTTTCATCTGTTGTTTCTTAAGCAATAAACTGAAAAAATTTTACTTCCAAAAAAAAATTGTTGTCTATATCAGCATAAAACTGACAATAAACAGTTCTACCTTCTGTGAATAAATACAAGAGATTTTAGTGGCTTTTTTGTTGTTGTTAATTTGTAATATGGATCAATATTTTTAACATTTTCATATAGAGAAAAATGCACAACTAATAATGTATACTTAGAAGAATTTTTACAAAATGAACATATACATGTAGTTACCACCTAAATTAAGAAGTAGAACATAGGGCTGAGGGTGTAGCTCAGTGGTAGAGCACTGGCCTAGCATGCATAATGTACCCCTGTTCAGTCTTCAGCTTTACAAAAAAAGAAAAGGATAAATCCAATAAAGCCCCTTCAAACCTACCTCACCCCACCTCACCTGCATAATTGGTCAATGACAATTCTTTGGTCAATGACAGCCCCCAATAGTAACCAAATCTTGACTTCTAACACCAAAATTAGTTTTGCCTGTTTTTGAACTATATATAATATAGATGGATTGTATACGATTGTGCACCAGACGCTTTTGTGTCCATTGCTTTTGCCCAATTTTGTGAGGTTCATCTAGGTTGTTGTGATTCCCCATGTGGCCTTCTTGCCTTTGAAAAAGTCTAACACAGCATATCTGTCCATTCTGTAGTGGGTGGGCATTTGTGTAGTTTCTAGTAGGGGCTTTTATGATTAATGCTGCTTATTAACTTGAATTTCTTTTAGTGAGAAAATTTATAATTTCTGTTCCATAAAGATCTAGCAGTAGAGGATGGGCATGGTGGCATATGCCTGTAATACCAGGGCTCAGGAGGTTGAGGCAGGAGGATTGCAAGTTCAAAGCCAGCCTCAGCAATTTAGTGAGCCCTAAACGACTTAGTGAGGCCCTGTCTTAAAATAAAAAATAAAGCCGGGCGCGGTGGCGCACGCCTGTAATTCCAGCACTTTGGGAGGCTGAGGTAGGAGGATCGTTCAAAGCCAGCCTCAGCAATGGCGAGGCACTTAGCAACTCCGTGAGACCCTGTCTCTAAATAAAATACAAAAAAGGGTTGGGGACGTGGCCCAGTGGTCGAGTGCCCCTGAGTTCAATCCCCGGTACCACAAAAAAATAAAAATAAAAAATAAAAAGGGCTGGGCATATGGCTCATTGGTTAAGTGTCCCTGGCTTCAATCCCCAGTACATACATACATACAAACAAACAAACAAAATTTAAAAGATCTAGCAGAATTGCTGGGTCCTAGGAGGGCACAAAGTTCAACTTGAGTAGATACTGTCAAACAGCCTCTGAAGGGTTTGTACCAATTTGTAAAATAGCTCCTTTTGCTCCTCATCCTTGTCAAGACTTGTTATTATGAGTCTTTTAGCCATTCTGGTGAGGCAGGTTTTATTTTCATTTTTATTTCAATGCCAACTGTTGACAGTTTTTTTTTTCTTTCTTTTCACTTTCATTTCTTTTCAATTTAGTTCCACTTTCTTCTTTTTACTTAAAATTGTTCATCTTACAAGAAATTCTAGTGAGCTCTGTGTTATCTTTCCCAGCTTATCTTTTCTTTGTTTCTACCCTCAACGACTGCTTTCAGTCACTCCTATATATGGCACAACCACTCCTCAGAGTAACTCCCCCAGGTGACTTCTGCACCCCTGGTCAGAGCTCTCAGCCATGCAACACCCCCGGGGCATTCTTGGAGGCCCTAGTTTTAATTTTCTCTCTTCTCTAGTCCATCCTAGAACTAATTCTGTTTTCATTTCTTCACCTGGTCTTAAAAACTGGTAGAAAATAAGAATGGATAATATTTATTAAGGGTTTACAAACCACCAGAATGTCACAACAATCCTACATCCTACACAAAAATCTTGTATTTTGTAGGTAAGGAAACTGAGGTAGAGGCAGTTTAAGCCAATTTCCAAAGTTCAAATTGTTAGTGATTGACAGAGCAAGGAAGAGGCATAGCAAGCCTTAATCCCAGAATGCACACTCAGGACTCTTATGAATTTGGTGAATTTACAAACAATGATCTGTTCCATTCACCTGCCAATTATATTTAGGGTCTTTTGTTTTTGATCATCCTGTTATTTCCATCTTCATCACCATGATTTTGAATCTTTAGGGTCTCTTATCTGATTTTTGTAGGGCATTAAAGTGTGAATATAATGACTGAAAAGAAAAAGGGAATTAAAAATTTAAAATGTCCATGTAAGAAAGAACATCACAAAGTGAAAAAGCAAATGAGAAATCAGAAGAAGAATTGAATATCTGACATATTTAATATCCTTACTATATAAAACCCTTCCACATGTGAATATACTTTGCATACAACCAGAGATTTGTAAAAAAAAAAAAAAAAGTGTTCTATATGTGCAATATGAAATGTAATGCATTCTGCTGTCATTTATAACATCTTAGAATAAAAAATAATTAAAAAAAAATAAAACCCTTCCACAGATGCATAAGAAAGCAAACAAGGAAACTATCAGTTAAAAAAAAAATAAGTTAACAGCTGGGTGCAATGGCTCACACTTGTAATACCAGTGGCTAGGAGGCTAAGGCAGGAAGATCTCAAGTTCAAAGCCAGCCTTAGGCAACTCAGCAAGACCCTGTCTCAAAATAAAGATAAAAAACAGACTGGGAATGTGGCTTAGTAGCTAAGCACCCCTGGATTCAATCCCTGGTATTAAAAAAAAAAAAAAAGAAAAGAAAAGAAAAAAAAAGTAACATAAGAGTAACAAAAATAATCCACATTAGTGAAAAAAAACTAATAACTCACAAAAAGTTTTGCTTCACTGGTAATCAAATGAATGAAAATGCAATTTTTTGAACTTTCTTTATACTTTCCATATTGTTCTTGTGTTTCTTTCTTTTACAAAGAATATTATTAGTTTCATTCTTTTTAAAAAATGTATTTCTAATTGGCAAACAAAATAGTATATATCACACATTCCCTGAGGTAGTATCAGGGTCTGAAAGTCTCTGGAGTCTAATGGTAGGTATTGAACAATTTAGGGACAAACAATTGCATTTCTAAGAAACAATTGATCATTCATTCAAATTTTTTTATATTCCCAATTTTTTGACAGTAATTTCAGTGTTAATTAGTCCTATCTAGACCTTGTCATCAGGACCTGACAAATCTTGTTTCCCTTTCTCCCTTTTTGGTTCAGAGGACATAGTAGACCCCTGCAAATTCAGACTTTCATGACTTATTTCCTTTTCCACCTGGACCTGAGCCAGACCAACCTCATTTTGGGTGTCCAGATGTCACAGCCCCTAAGATGATCTATTAAAAATTGGCATTATCTGTCAACGCAATGTAACTCCTGGTAGAAATCTCAGCTGTTACCTCAGTTCCCAGACCAACTTCTCTTTCATTCTTCCTGCGGCCACTTCACCTTCAACCATAAATTTCTCTGTCAAGGTTGGAGGTGAAAGTTTTGTTTTGTTTTGTTTTTCCCCCAGTGCTAGTGGTTGAACAGTGCAGCAGTCTACCTCCAAGCTACATTTTCAACCCCTCATGTAAGAGTTTTAATAATATATAATATTCTCAATATTATGTAATTAATATTATATTTATTATGACATTATAATAGTAGTATATACCATGTTATATTAATATATAATTATATATAATATTAGTTATATAATTAATAAGTAAATATGACTTATTATAGAGTATAGTAAATAATATAATAATATTACCTATAATTTATTGGATATTTATTTCATGCTAGGAAATAACATATCTTCTCATTTTAATTCTCTTCACCATGCTTTTAGTTACATACAATCACTCTTCCACAGATTAAAGAAAAAAAAAAAAAAACAAAGGATCATGCAAACAGAGCAGAGCCAAGTTTCTAAGCCATCTCCCTCTGACTTTCTTCCAACCTGTAAGGGGGAATCCACGTCTTTGTTTCCATAAGGTCTAGATACTTGCCACCATCAAATGACTTGCTCTCTCTGCCTGTACCTTTCCTTGGATTTCTCCTGATAGAGCCTAAGAGCCCAAACAAATCCTTATCAGTTTCCTCTTCTCATTATCTGCACAGACATCTGTATGATCAGATACGTGCTCTTTTTCTGAATCTTTGCTCTAAGCACTTGTCAAACTTGTGCAACCCAATAAAAAAGCTCCTCTACTTGTTTCCGATTTAAGTAGGAATATCCTTGGTGTTTCTCTTGATCTAAAGATTTTACATTAACCAGACATGTATGTAGTCCCAAGTACTAGGTAGCCTGAGGCAGGAGGATCACTTGAGCCCAGAGGTTAGAGACCAGCCTGGGCAATATGGCAAGAAATCCTCTCAAATTAACAAACAACAAAAACACTTGGCACTACCAGGATGTATTTGTGTTTTCGGGGGAGAATGTATCATGCTAGAAAAAGAAATATATGAGAAGGAATATTTAAACTAGAATATCTAATTATGTTTTCCTTTATTTTAATGGAATAAAAAATATAGAAATACTGCTGTAATCAAGGAGATAGCTAAAGATTGCGGTTAGCTGAGAGCCATAAAAGATGTTCTAGTTTCCACCTGATATTAATACATTATTCAAAGAATCTTTGTATGCCCGTGAACACTGCGTGACGCACCTGTAAGCTCGAGCTGTAAGCACGTGTCCTTGTTAAAGCTATATGTATATAACTGGGTGAGGTTCGTTAGTGTGTGTGGGGGAAGAAGAAGGTGGTGGTTGGAGTTAGAGCATTTGGAGTGATTGCTGGAGCTGGAGAGAGGAGAAGAATAAAAGACCTTTTTTCATTTTCATCCTGCTCCGAATTTTCCTGTGGCGTTCGCTGCTCCAAGCGACTTCCGCTTCAGGCAGCGACAGGTGGTGGCCCGTACGGGGAAGTCGGAGGCAGGATGAAAATGAAAAAAGGTCTTTTATTCTTCTCCTCTCTCCAGCTCCAGCAATCACTCCAAATGCTCTAACTCCAACCACCACCTTCTTCTTCCCCACACACACTAACGAACCTCACCCAGTTATATACATATAGCTTTAACAAGGACACGTGCTTACAGCTCGAGCTTACAGGTGCGTCACGCAGTGTTCACGGGCATACAAAGATTCTTTGAATAATGTATTAATATCAGGTGGAAACTAGAACATCTTTTATGGCTCTCAGCTAACCGCAATCTTTAGCTATCTCCTTGATTATAGGCTCCTTCACTGCTGGGCATGGTGCCACACACCTGTAATCCCAGCGGCTCAGGAGGCGGAGACTGGAGAATCACAAGTTCAAAGCCAGCCTCAGCAATGGTGAGGCACTAAGCAATTCAGTGAGACCCTGTCTTTAAATAAAACACAAAATAGGGCTGGGGATGTGGATCCGTGGTCGAGTACCCCTGAGTTCAATCCCTGGTACAAAAAAAAAAAAAAAAAAAAAAAAATCTATCTATCCATTTATCTATCTCTGCTTAAACCATAAATCTGAGAAATGGTTTAGGTAAGGCATTTTATTATTCACCCCCCTATACCCCTTCATAAACATGAATGATGACAAAAACTTAGGGGAAAAAAGGTGAGTTATGCAATTCCTATTAAAGAATCACTTTCTTGAAGAAGAGAAGAAAAAAGAATGTTTCAATCTAAGCAAATCTCTAAAGCAAGTAAGTTCATTAATCGAAATCAGCTTTCAACAGCAGGTAGGAGGTAGTATTTTGTAGAAGAGGAAGCAGATTCTCAGAAAGTGTTTGGCTTTGTCAAAAGTGAGCCACAAACTGTGAAAGTGAAGCTTCACTGACTCCAAACCTTGTCCTCATTCTGCCCCCACCCACTGTCTTTCTTCTTCAGCCACCTGGCTGGCAGTAAAGCTCTCCTCCCCTAGATCTGTCTCCTGCTTGTAGAACAAGTCACTTTCTCAGAGCAGAAGGGGGCTGGAACAGGGCCAGTCTCCACCTCTTTTTTGCTTTCCTCCATCAGGTTAGTGAACCTCTCTGTAAGCAAAAGTGTGGGTAAGACTATTCATGCTGTTACACCATTTTATATGTCCTTATATCATGAAATAAAAAGCTCAGCTCTTGGTTACCAATCTCTCCAATTTTCCACCAAGGACATACTCCCACCATATTTTCAAGTTCCAAAAGCTATGAAAGCTCTCCATAGAGCTTTGCCATTCTTGCTTTTGTTCAATAAGTATCATTGCACTAAGACAGTTGGGTCCTGGGGAGAGAAAGAAGAGCCGGCTATCCAAAGGATGAGGCATTTATCTTTATGAAATGATTTGCTTCAAATTCACCAATTTATCCTTGACTTCCAAACTTACTACCTCTACAACCAAAGCTCAAAGCAAGCCTGCATTCTTGTGACTCTTTCCGACAGGTCATTGCTTATAACAAAATCACGTGACATGGGTGAACTGGCTTCACTGACTGGCATCAGAACAGCTTGCATTGCTCAAGGATCTGAAGCCAAATTGCTACTACTGTTGCAGTCTTTTGCTCCCAATCACCATCTAACAGAACCTTGTACTACTTCCACATTTCATGCTTCTCTCCCTTGCACAGAGGAGCCCAGTAGATTCCTATATGTGGCACACTGCTTCACTGGCCAGACAGCAGATGGGGAGTGCCACAGACTTGTGCCCACTCACTGTTTCAGCCACTGTTTTGATATTAGTTTTTTTTTTTTTTCCTTCAGTGACAATCAAGGTGCCAGAGGCCTAGACCCCAAAGTACAGAGGTCATATCTTAATTCATCTCTGCAACCTAGAACAGTCTCCAGCACAGGGTAGGAGCTCAGCAAATATTTGTGGACAGAATGGAAGAGGGAGGGATGGAAGAAATGATTGGCCTAATTTAGTTGAGAACTAGATAAGACTCCTGGTACCTCCTTTATCAGTGTTGATCCAATTCTCTCACCCTGGCTTTACATTACCCTTTAGCAAGAGAGAAAAATAAAATGATTGACAATAAGGGAAAGGGGAGAGTTTTTAAACAGGAGGCACAAGAAGTAATACTGGGGGTTTAATGTATTGGTGTTCTGATGGTTTGGATATGAGATGTTCTTAAAACCCTTCGGTGTCAATGCAAGAATATTCAGAATTGCCAGGCGTGGTGGCACACACCTGTAATCCCAGCACTTGGGAGGCTGAGGCAGGAGGATCGTGAGTTTAAAGCCAGCCTCAGTAATGGCGAGGCACTTAGCAACTCAGTGAGACCCTGTCTCTAAATAAAACACAGAAAAGGGCTGGGGATGTAGCCCAGTGGTCAAGTGCCCCTGAGTTCAATCCCAAGTACCAAAAAGGAAAAAAGAATATTCAGAGGTAAAATGATTATATTGAAGAGCTTTAACCTAATCAATCCATCCTAGTTTGAATGGACTATTAGAAGGTAACTGTAGGCAGATAGGGCATGGCTAAAAGAGGCAGGTTACTGTAGGTGAGTCCTGGAAGGGTTCATCTTCCTTGCAACCCCTTCCCTACTCTCTCTGCTTCCGGGCCTTTGTGAGCAGAGCAGCAGTCCTTCACCTGCCCTTCTGCCATGATGTTCTGCATTATGTGGAGCTCAGAGCAATGGAGTCAGCCAGTCATGAACTGAGCCTCTGAAACTGGGAGCCCAAATAATTTTTTCCTCCTTTAAGTTGTTCTTGTTAGGTATTTTTGGTAACAACAAGAAAAACCTGACTAACACAGGTACACCAGCAAGGTGAGAACTGGTGCTTTCCTGGTCTGAGGTGGTCTCCTCCACTGCTGATTGATACATTGGACTTGCAAATAAATGGTGCTATTTTCCAACAGGTGTGGAAAAATACTTGACTCTCTCCATAGTGAAAGTAGTGCAAAAGGCATATTTTAAAAATTTAAATGCAGTTAGTCACCACATAGAATACCTCCAGTTTTCAAAGTTGTTTTTCACTCATATAAAAAAAATAGAATAAGTATAATCTTTTCCTGCCCTTCCTGGTAAGAGAAATATCTCCTGTGAATTTGCTATTACTTTAAAAATCTTAAAGTGAACCAAATATAGTAGATTTTGTCATTAATTTTTTTTGTAATTAGTATGGATCAAATGAAACTCAGAAACCCCAGTGGAAATTCCAGGAAGAAATTTCCTTTCAGAATACCATTTCAATGTGTGTGTGTGTGTGTGTGTGTGTGTGTGTGTTTTTCATGAGCTGTGGAATGAGGAAGATAGGGACGAGAAAGCATGCTAAGAGGATATTTCTTAGCATTAGCTATACTATTAACCAAGACAAAAAAGACCAGAAGCAGAAAAAAAAAAGAGACATTAATAAGTGATAATAATGTAAGATTTAGGCATGCTGTCACAGAGTCCAACAAATGGTTTTGAAAATTATCTCTGATTCTTTTACCTTTTGGGAAAAATTAATCTAAAAAGACATAAGGAGATAAATATTTCCTATTATCCTATCAATTGAAAATTAACTACATTTAATATTTTAGCCTATAGCCCATTCTATTTTAGCAAAATAAGTGCATTCTTAAGAAATCTGACATTATCAAGAAATACTAAAAGATGTGTAACTTTGGTTAAAACTTGAGGGATGGCTGGGATCTAGTAATGAACCAAACTGCCTTTTAGAGTCTGTCCTTTATTAATGTATCTCCTATTGAAATTACATCCAATTTAAATTTAAAACTAAGATTTTAAAAAATATTTTAATGAGAACAGAGAAATTCTTGTCAGACTCACAGTAGAACCCTCCAGTAATTTTAATTTAAAAGATACGTTTTTGTAACCATAAACATATTTAGCTATCATCAACTTAAAAAAAAAGTTAAAAGGTTGATTAAAACCTACAAAAATAACAGGGTATGGTGGCTCACAGTTGCTGTCATCACAACAACTCCACAGGCTGAGGAAGGAGAATTGCAAGTTTGAACCAGCCTCATCAACTTATTGATGAGACCCTGTTTCAAAATAAAAAATAAAGAGAGCTGGGCATGCAGTTTGGTGATAGCACACTCTTGGATTTAGTCCCGAGGCGGCTAGGAGGGAACCTACAAAAACAGGGCTGGGGATATAGCTCTCATAGCTCAGTGGTACAGGGCTTGCCCAGCACGTGCCCAGTCCCTGCATTCAATAAAAATAAAATGGGGGGGGGGGGTGATTTCCTTGATTTTCTTATGTTTTCCTCCAGGTACCCAGTAGTATTCCCTATCATCTCTGTTGTGCGGGTCTGGCTATAGCACAGACCATAATAGCCTGCGAAACAATAGCTTGTTTTCTACTAATTCTCAATCTCTCAAACAGTTCTAGTTATTACAAAGAGTGGTTCATATAAATTATATATACTGATTAACTAATTGTGCTATGTCTAATTTTTATTACAGATACTTAAACTGTATCAGAATAAATGCCTATGTTCTTTTCCAAATGTTTTTTTCTAGGTATGTGGACATATATTCTACATAAAGTTTATCTTTTTTTTTTTTTTTACAAAAAATATAGTATCATAATAAACATGATACTGAAGAACATTTTTGTTTTCACCCAACAATGAATTGTGAAACTCTTACATAATAATAAACATAGGTCTATATTACCATTTTAATTTGTCAAGTTCCACTTTATCTATGATAAAAAATGTAATACCCTATACATGGCTATTTATTTTCTTCAATAAATTAGCACTTCAAGAATTTGCTTTTTTCCCCATGAAAACCACAAATGTTTTCAATATCTTTATAATGGTAGTATATGAACCATTAAAATGATTGTGATTCTATAACATTTAAAGACAGACACCCAGGCCAATGAAGGCTGAGATCCTATAGGCCATAGCAACCCCGGGAAATGTCACCTTTGCTGAATCTATTACAAACCTGGAAGTGATTGACATCTACGCAAGGTTTCAAGTCCACCCAAGGAAGGCAGGAGTTGGACAATACTCTACTGAGTATTCTCAGATCTATTCTAAATCTAATTATTGCCTTCAATTAAGATTCAGCTCCATTTAGTTAAAGAATTTTTATTTGATGAACACAGGTATTGTTCTAAAGGAGAGGGATGCAAGCTAACCTGGGTCATTAACCTTCCAGGACACTTACAACCTGGTAGAGAGGACGTACATACGAATACATACAGAAGTCAGATACAAGGGAAGTTTGTAAAATAAAGTAAATAAAAATATTATTAAGAAAAAACAGATGAGGTAAAGGTTAAATTAGGCTGGAGAAGGTGGCATTTGAGTTGCTTCTAGAAGAGTAGGTGGACTGCAACCAGAAGAGAGAGAAGGGCTCTAAAAGGCAACAAGAGCAGAGGCTGTTGACAATGGCTGGATTCCTGCTGATCAGAGCTCTAAAGCCCTTCTCCGGTTCTCTGTCCCTTTTAGTTTTGTCTTCCTGAGGCTGCTATGTTCCTGGACACACCCAGAGGATCTTCAGACTCTACAAACCGGTTGTGCAGAGCCAGGCATTTCAGTGAGAAGCAAAATGCTGAGTAACAACATGAGATCAGTCTGTTGCTTGTCAAGAGCTGTGAGGCCTGGGTGGTTTCCCGATCTTAAAGAAGCAGGAGGATATTGAAGCTAGCCTCCCACAGAAAAACTTGGAAAGACTCACCCATACAGGAAATCCTATGTGCTGATTCAGTTGAGATAAGGGCACCATCTGCGATGACTATTGGTCACTCCCAAATCAGATGGACATACTGTAGAATCCAATTATTTTGCCTTTTTCCATGACAGACACATTACTAACAGCTTACCTGTGTGAAGAACAGTTCATGCACTGTAGAACAGAGATAATGGTCAGTCTTGGGCTAAAGAGGAAAAGTTGAAGAGATTTAAACGGGAAATGACTCAGCTACAAGGAATTCAGAACTACGAGTGAATAAACAAGCAGAAGGCAAACAGTGAGTTCTAGGTGTCCTGGGAGCAACAGGGCCCAGGGCCAGCTCAGATGAGTGAAATCCCAGTCTGACAAACAGCTCCAGGGCTCCAAGAGACCACTCCTGCACCTGTCACACCAGTGTCACACGTTCCCCACCAGCTCAGCTCTTATTCAACATCCTGGCACCTTTTGCCCATTCAGGTTTGACCACTTGTCCTAAGAACCAGATGCCAAGTACTTGAGAGAGCTAAAATAAACAGAGGAACCAGCAGCCATGCAGAGCAATTCAAGGACGACTAGGAATAATTGAGAAATTCCTGATTTTAGTTTTTGCTTAAAATTATCAATCAAGAATTTAAAAATATGATTATAAAAATAATATCTGCTCTTGATGAGAAATCTGGAAAACATACAAGTACATATGAAACAGGAAAATAGTGTACAACTGACAGATAATTATTGGGTTTATTTTTCATTCTGTGTCTTCTGTACTCATGAAAGCATAAAACTGAGATCATATTGTAGATTGTTTTATATTACTTTTTTATCTAACACTATACTAGAGTTATCCTTCATGTTAAAAGGATTGTTGTAAATATTGTTTTTAAGAGCAATAAGTATATGACAACTTCCCTTCTCAGGTGCTTAGATTGTTTGCATTTTTTAATTCTAAATAACACTGATGAACATCCATGCATATGAATATTTGGCCATAACTAAAATAGTTTCCCTAGGATTCATGTCGAGAAACAGCATTATGAGTCAAAGAACACTCTATAATCTTTTTAAAGTTATGAACAGATAAACCATGCTGTGTAAGCAGCATATTATGAAGACTGAACACACAATAAGTCTCTGAATCACTTTGTGGGTGTGAGTCAGGGAGTCCACATGTGGTCCCTGGAGCTTTCCTATGCTCTACCCCAGGCCCATCCAGCCAAGTTTCTTCTGGAGCGGATCATCTCTTTCACGTAAGGGGTTTTGAAGCTGTTGAACTCAATGATTCCCTCTTCTTCTCAGGCACCCTTCCTCAATATGGTTTCAAGGAGAAAATTCTATGGGTCATGAGACTATTCTCCATTTAGGCAAGAGCCAAGTTGCATGGTTTTATGGTCTATCCATACCACAGAGACAGAGGATGGAAAAAGTAACGCCTGGGGGGCGGGGTGGTCAAACACAAAGAGAGGGCACTGAGACAGTGGACTCTGGACTTGCAGAGTTTGGGAACCTCAGAGGATGAGGCTTATCGTGTAGCTACCGGAAATCTTACTCTCCACAACCAGGCATATGCCACGCCTGAATCTTCAGTAGAAACTCTCACTAGATAACATCACTTCTTGTTCCACCGGAAAACTGAAACAACTCAGAAGAGACTTTCTACAAGCTCCCTCCATGACATCCCACCCGCCTGTCCGCCTCCCTGCAGACATCTGTATCTGCTTTCCTTCTTTCAAAATCATGTATGGGCGGAAGCCACCAAATTTATATCTCTAGTCTAGGTTTCTGCCCTATATTCCAACTCAATAACCAATTGCCTACGTGATCTCCTTACTAGGATGTCCAATAGTCATCTCAAACCTAATCTAATGTCAAACTGTTGATTCATTCCAAACCCTGTTCTTCCTGTAGTCTTCCTGTAATTAATAGTACAACCATCCTTTTATTCTCTCGTGCCAAAAAAACTTGGAGTCCTTTTTGACTCATCTCTTTCGCATCCAGTCCATCAGCAAATATTTGCATTTTGTCTCCTTGGATTATTACAATAAACAATAAATTTCATTGCTTTTCAGTCTACCTGATAGCACATTAGAATGTTCCTGTTAAAGCATAAGTCAGATCATGTCACTTCTTTGCTCCAACCCAGGCTTCCACTGCATTTACAGTAAGACAAAGCCCTTGTAATGGCCCTACACAATCTTCCCCTCCACATCTCTTTATTCATCTCTGTGGGTATCCCTACTGTAGCCATACTGGCCTTCTTGCTCTTCTGTGATTTGCCAGGCACTTTCCTGCCTCCAGTTCTACATAATTCTCATAAGTTATGTTCTTTTCCCAAATTTCTACATGGCTCCTTCCCTATCTCCTTCAGGTATTTACTGGTTTATCTTCCTGTGAGACTTTCCTGACCACCATATTTAATTGCTTCTGTCCAACCACTTTGTATCTCCCTTTCACCTTATTTTTCTCCATTATCCTTAGCAGATTTATTTAGTTTATTGTCTGTCTGTCCTTCTTAACAAACAGGGCTTTTGTCTGTTTTGCTAATTGCTGTACCCTCAGCACCTAGATATGTCTGACACATCATTGGTGCTTCAAAAAAACTTGCTGAACAAAAGATAACAAGTGATAGCAAGAAAAGGGAACCCTTGCACATTGTTGGCAGGAATACGAATTAGTATAACCATTAGGGAAAACAGTAAAGAGGTTCCTCAAAAATTAAAAGTGGAACATCCGTATGATCCAGCAATCTCACTCCTGAGTATATATTCAAATGAAACCAAGCTGTTCAAGATGTCAAAGAGACACCTGCACTCCCATTGTCATTTCAGCATTATTCATAATAGGCAGGAAAGGAAACAACCCAAGTGCCATCAGTTGACAAATGGATAAAGGATATGTGGTACATACACACAATGGAATACTATTCAGCCATAAAAAGAATGAATGACATTTACTACAACATAAATGGAACTGAAGTTAATTATGTTAGGAGAAATAAGCTAGTCACAGAAAGACAAATACTGGATGATCTCACTCATATCCAGAATCTTAAGAAAGTTGGTCTCATAGACTTTGAGAGTAGAATGGTAGTAACCAGATACACAGAAAGCAGGGGCAGGGGAGAGATGGGAAAAGGTAGATCAACAGATGCTAAGTTACAGAAAGAAGTTCTGATGTTCCATCACTAGGCTGACTATAGATAATGATAATACACCATATATTAAAAAAAAAAAAAAAACTAGAAGGACTTTGAATGTTTTCACCATAAAGAAATGATAAAAGCAGAAATAGTTCTGTTTAACTTGATTTGAACATTATATAATACATATAGGTATTGAAACATCGGTTGTACAAATTATGTATCAGTTTAAATCAATTAGTTAAATACTTGCTGGGGGCTGGGGCTATGGCTCAGTGGTAGAGCGCTCGTCTCACATGTGTGAGGCCCTGGGCTTGATCCTCAGCACCACATAAATAAAATAAAGGTACTATGTCCACCTACAACTAACAAAATATTTTAAAAAATACTTGCTGAGTAAAGTATAGGCAAACTCTGAAAGAAAAAAAAAACCCAAACATAAATAAGGTCTTTTGGGTCAGGATCCTGAGAAAGTGATGGGCACCCAAGTGTTTCCACTCTAATATTCTAATTCCTGTTATAGATATAACCTGGGCCAAAAGTATACCAAAGAATCAGAATTATTACAGGTGAAGCAAACCAGGCCAAATGTCTTTTACATGTTATAGGAAATTTTACATGTTATAGGAATTTTTAAACATCTTTAAAATAAGTAGATTGTTTTGATAAAGATTATTTTGGGGACTGAGGATATGGCTCAGTGGTAGAGTGTCTGCCTAACATGTGTGAGGCCCTGGGTTCAATACCCAGCACCACAATTTAAATAAATAGATAAATAAACACAATTTAAAATTTCTTTAAAAATCATATTGGATTTCTCAGTGCTTCTACTTTTAAAACGTGACAGGTTCTGAAAATAGAGCTGCTATTATAGGAGGAAGGAATAAAACTAATATGAAATTGAGTGACTTCTAAATTGGGCTTACAATATCCCATTTAACATTTGACAATTCTGAGAGTCAAGGAGTATTACTCTAATTATAAATATATTAAAACTGAGGATCAGAGGGAATAATTAATTTCTCCAAAGTCACACAGCTAATAAGCAGCAGGCTTAGAATTTCACCCACTAGCTTACTATTATTGGACTTAAGAGTTTCTACCTCATGTCTTGACAAATTAGGTTACTTCAGAGAAATCTTTAATATGTGTCTCATAGTCTGCAAAAAATGTACATTCACATTAAATGCATTCCTTAGAATGAATTGGGGCGATGATTTCAGGTTTTTCTGATGTTTGCTTATTTCTCAGCTCTTTCAGAGGAAAGAAAAATGTTCTAAACGTCAGAGTAGTGAGACTTAGTAGTAGTCTCTGTGTTTCCCAGTTCAAGCCTTTCGGTTTTCCTTAAGCCACATTACCACAGCACAGCATCTCCTGGAGCATTTTCCCAAGTGAAACAAACGCTCTATGTGAGGGTCTCAGGCAAAGCCAGAAGTGGAATCTTTGCTGGCTCTCTGTGTGAAGGACTTTGTGTAAGAGAATCCTATGTTGCCAGCACAGTCACTTGTCAAAGACAATAGCTGTTGGCACAGCATTAATATGTGAGGACTGGGAGAGCTGCCAGCAAAAGCAACTCTTTTGTGGTATGTGCAATGTTGTGCTGGGGCATCTGCTGAAGTTCACCATTGATGACCATCTAAACACTGCCTTTCACCGACAGTACACCCAAATGGACAGATCAGCAGATTGGAGAATGAATTTCTAGGGAGAGGCAGCATGGTGTAATGGAAAAAGAATTAAAATAGGAGTGAGGAAACCCTAATTTTCATTCCGTTGTTGTGACTCTGGTACTTCCTTTAACTTCCAGTTTCCTTCTTCACTCACTCACCCTCACCCATCCAGGAAGCCAACAAGTATTTACTGAATGCCAACTTGTGTTCAAGGCATTGGATCAGATAACTGGGCATTCCATGATTCTGCTTTATGTGTACCTCAAAATGACATAATGAGGATGAAAACCCAGTTTCTACTAGGGTAGAAATGGAAATAGTTATGTTTTTCTTCCACATTTTATGAACTTATTATAAGAATCATATGAGATAATTATAGGGGTATACATTATGAACTCAAAGTATTATACAAACATGTAGAAAAATACTTTGACCAAGATGAAACATACCCTTATACCCTTGCTGGTTATTACTTGAGGAAAGAGCAAAGACACACACACACACACACACACACACACACACACACACACAGAGAGAGAGAGAGAGAAGAGAGAGAGAGAGAGAGAGAGAGAGAGAGAGAGAGAGAGAGAGAGAGAGAATATATTCAGGAACTTAAAAAAAAAGAAAAGAAATTTTGGGTCCCTTCTCTTTTCTCCTTCTCTTCCTCCTCATCCTCCTCCTTCTTTACCTCGTTATTATTTATTAAAAGCAAGACTTCCAAAGCTAAAAATAGAAGTTAGCTTAAATAGTTATCTTTATTATTTTTGAAAAATCAATAGATAATAACCAAACTATACTCTTGTATTATACTGATTAGTAGTAGTTTTAGGTGTTCCAGCTCTGAAATCCAATAATAGAACTGGGGGTGGAGGGGTTTCTTGCTAATAAGACAATTGAGATTAGGTTTTTCACAGAAAAGAAAAAATGTAAGCTACTGGTCCCTAAAGCAAGTTAGAAGTTGAGAGGTCATTTCTCAGGGAGATAGAGACAATATAGCTAGGGCCATTCCATGATGTCATCCGGGGGCCAGGCTATCTTTTTTTCTCCATTATCATAACATGTGACTTTTATTATTACGGTCATCTCAGGCTGCTAATGCTCCAGGTATCACATCTGTTTCACAGACCAAAAGGGGGGAAGAGCAGAAAGAATCACTCCCAGCTGAGTAGACTCCCTTCAAATAGCTTTCTAGGGATTCCAGCAAGGAGCTACATTTTCATATCTTTGAAAGAAACTAGTTACATGGCCACATTTAGCCACAAGGAAGACTGGGAAATTGAGTTTTTGTCTTGAGAGGCTCTATGTCCAGCTAAAAATCAGGGTCTGTTAAAGAGAAAGAAGAGATGGATATGAGGATAGGCAGCTAGCAGTCTCTTGCAAACAAAAAGTTAAGAAAAAAAGACAAGTTAATGGATAGAATGTCCTCAAGCATAAGTTTTTTTTCCATAAATTTTATAAATTCCTTTGATTGTAAGAATAGTACAGGGTTTGAATATAGTTCAGTTGTACAGTACTTGCCTGGCATATGTGAGGCCTTGGGTTCAACCCTCAGCACCACAAAAGATAAAGAGAGAGAGGGAGAGAATATTGCCATTTTCATATAATAGTACACAATAGTATCTGGTTCAACTAAAAAATAACTCCAGCCGGGCATGGTGGTGCACACCTGTAATCCCAGCACTTGGGAGGCTGAGGCAGGAGGGTTGTGAGTTCCAAACCAGCCTCAGCAATTTAGGGAGACACTAAGAAACTCAGTGAGACCCTGTCTCTAAATAAGATATAAAAAAGGGCTGGAGATGTGGCTCAGTGGTCGAGTGCCTCTGAGTTCAATCCCCGGTACCAAAAAATAAAAATAAAAAATAACTCCAGCAGCTGGGGTTGTGGCTCAGCGGTAGAGTGCTCGCCTAGCATGTGTGAGGCCCAAGGCCCTGAGTTCGATCCTCAGCACCACATAAAAAAATAAATTAAATAAAGGTATAAAAAAATCATTTTTTTTTTTCAATTCAAGTATTTCTGTTTCATTATATTCTCTAAGAAGCAACATGATCTACTGGTATTTTGCCACATGAATATATTTGGACCTGATTAATTAAAATCAAATAAAATTACAAACATCTAGTCTAGACACACATGTACTCTGTATGGAACTAAACTATCAGCTTCCCAGCTGTCCAACAGACTTAGACCAGAAGGGTTTCTTAGAAAGTATATTGGCTTGGATATCATCAGTATAAGAGAAGCACCCTAAATTTTCTCAACAAAGAACGTTCTCACATTGTAGTTGCAGTTAGTACATCTTTCTTCATTTTCCCTCAAATCCCTCACACGTGATTGTGCAATAATAGAAGTCCTCTTGGTATTTTGTGTTGACCTTATCCATAGTATCTGTGGCCCTTTCCATGCATTGAGAATTTGCCTTCTTAGAACCTTAAGTAACTTTAAGCTGGGTACAGTAGTGCACCTATAATTCCAGCAACTCAGGAGACTGAGGCAGGAAGATGGCAAGCTCAAAGCCAGCTTCAGCAATTTAGTGAGGCCCTGAACAACTTATGAGGCCCTGTCTCAAAATTTAAAAAAATTAAAAAGGCTGGGTATGTAGCTCAGTGGTAAAGCACCCCTGGGTTCAAGCCCCAGTACCAAAACAAAAACAAAAACAAAAACCTTAAGTAACTTTGAGCAATTATGCCTGAGGGGTTCATTCCTTAACCCACGCAAGGAACATGGCAAACCAACTGAGTTATGAAAGAGCAGTGAAGCATCCAAAGCGGTCCTGGCTTTTTGGGAAGTGTCCTCTGCATGCCACATACTGGGACGACAGCCAAATAAGAAACAGAAGCTCCAGACTCTGAAGAAAAGTTTTCAGTTCTTTAAAAAACAACTATATCTGGTGGGTGGTGTAGCTCAGTGGTCAAGTGGTGGCCCAGCACACATGAAGACGTGGGTTCTGCGCCTAGTCCTGCAAAAACAAAAACAAAAACTAGGTCTAAGTGACATAAGTTTGTATTCAATCCAAAATGGGCCTTACTGATACATAGTGTAATTCCTGGATGAGATAAGATTTGGAGAAATTAGAAATGTCATTGTATGACCTTAGGCAAATCATTTGTCCACACCAAATTCTTATTTTACAGATAATAATAGTAATAATTATATTCAATTATTAACACAGTAACCCCCCATATTTCTAAACTATTAAATAAACGTAAGAAAAATAACTTACTGGTCATCCATTATCTGGTCAAAGAATTATTGTCATTAACTTCCTAGATAACTTTTTGCAAGACTTTTTGGGGATTAGCAGTTTACTCACTCTAATAAGGGAGGTGAACTCTAGAACCTATAATGACCACCAGGATTTGGTGTTCTACCATTCTAGGCCTTACCAATTCTAGATTCCCTTTTCGTTTCTTGGACATTCCTTAATTCTTAGCATTTTGCTGCCCACTCTGTCTCTCTTTAAATTTTGGCAAAGAAAATAACTATACTGGTAAAATAGAGCAAAAGGTGTTTTCAGAAGAATATTAGGTATTCTTCAAATGGCACCATAACTTGAGCAACAAGGTATGGCAGGGCATGGTAGTCTCAGGACAGAGACTCTGGAGTGAAGGGCGGTAGACTTTCAAAGACTATTCTACCCTAGCCTCTTGACCCTCTAATCTCAAGATTAACTATATTGCCCAAAAAGTATGGTAGACAATGTACTAAATGTTACCTATGACTATTAACATACATTTATTTCAAGCAATAGTTGATCCATTGTAATTTTAGAACAATAAATACCCCTGGGATAATCATAATAGGATTAAACCTGTTTCCAGGTCATCTTAATAGGGAAACCGAGACTTTATTATCTATTCAGGGTTTTGTTTTTTTTTTTGGGGGGGGGTGGTATTTTTATTTTTTATGTTTTTGCAGTATAGGGTATTGAACCCAGGGACAGTGTACACCTTGTCTACATTTCTAGTCCTTTTTTATTTTTTATTTTATTTATTTAATTTTGAGACAGGGTCTTACTAAATTGCTGAGGCTGCTTTGAACTTTCAATTTTCCTGCCTGAGCCTCCAGAGTTGCCAGGATTACAGTCATGCGCTGCCTAGCCCAGCCATTATCTGTTTGTAAATGCTTATTTAATCCACAGTCTGTGCTAGAGCCCTTTTTGCTTTTACTCTGCCCTTCTTGATGTCTTTAACAATGCTGTGCACAATAGCTAGATTGTGGAACCAACCCCGATGCCCATCAGTAGATAGGGAAACTTTGGTATATATACACAATGGAACACTACTCAGCACTAAAAGAGAATAAAATCATTGCATTTGCAGGTAAATGGATGGAGTAGGAGAAAATAATGCTAAGTGAAGTTAGCCAATTCCCAAAAAACAAAGATTGAATGATCTCTTTGATATGAAGATACTAACTTATAAAGGCAAGAGAGAGGGGGATGAGAGGAATGAAAGAGCTTTAAATAGAACAAAGGGGGGGAGGGAAAGTAGGGGGCAAGGGGATAGGAATAAGGCAGACTGAGTTATCCATGGTTACCTTAAATACATGTATGAAGACACAATTGTTGTAAAAATACTTTATATAAAACCAGTAACTTGAAAAATTGTGCTCTTTATATGTAATATGAAATGAAATATACTCTGCAAACATGTATAACAAATTAGAATAATATAAAATTTTTTAAAAATGCTGTGGCTTTGATGCTTCACTGTCTTCCCAATTTTCAGCTCAGTTTCACCCGCACTCCTGTTTCCTGTTTTGTCACTTTTGAGGCTGCTTGTTTGGCACCTCCAACTCCTTCCCCTTCCTCTTCAGAGCATGTCATCAACATTTCCAGTAGGGACAGGCAATACCACCAGCTTTTCTGGCTGCAGCTTTTCCTTTTCTTTTTTTAACCTCCTTTGAACCTTCATAAGCTTCCTGTAATGACTATGTCTCTGTTTCAGCTATTTCAGTATTTCTGTGGTTTTGATTTTGATCTGGATTCACATCTAGCCCAAACCATCTCAAACAAGTAGTTTGAGGTTTTTGCTGGAAGTTAATTTGAATTTGTTTACATGGCCACCAACTCCCAATTTAGATGTCCTGAGATTTCTGGAGTGGGGTGTGACCTTCCCAGATTACCTTTCTCTTATTATTGCTAAACTGTGCTACTAAGCAGGGATGGGTTACTTTGTTTATGAGCTAATTCTGCTTCTTATAATTCTAAATAATCACTGCTGAATCAGGAAAATTAGGAAAGTCATTTCAGCAGAACTGATGCAGAGTTAAAGTCAACCAAAGACACAGATATAGCTACATTATCTGATACACCTTCATCAATAAGAGTAGTCACACACACATGCACATAACAAACACAAAAACACGTAATTCTTTAATTGCAATCTTCTGCCATCTTTTCTACAAGGAAGACATAAATAAAAACTGGATATGAACAAAATAACTCAGTTGCTATAGCAGATGGGGAATAACCTCTCCTCCCTCTCCCCATCTTCTTCCTTCTCCTTGTGTCATCTTTGTTTAGGTGAAAAGCAAAAGAATCAAATATTTCTCCAGCTGTTCTCAAATTATTGAGCTCTCTGGTGTTCATTCATTCATGCAACAAATAGTCACTGAACACCTACTATGTTACAGGTGCTCACAATACAGCTGTGTACAAAACACATCAGACCCTTGCCATCTAGAACTTTGTATTTAGGTGGGTGGTCACTTTTCAAAATCAGATAATCTACTTTGAAAACATCCAGTGTGGTTTAAGATTCCAGGAGAACACGAGGTACGAGCAGACTGAGTTTATCACAAGCCCCAGACCAAATGCAATACAGACCAGGGTATTGCTCATACTTCCTTCCTGTTTCTGCTGCTCAGAACTCACAGTAACACTTGAGGAGCTAGATCTTTCATTTTCCACCAAACTAAGACTTTCACTTTTTTTTTTTTCCCCTTCTCATCAAGTGAGAGGGCTCTTCTTACCTAACAATATTGCTTCCCTGCACTGGCAACCACAAATCTACTTCCATCTCTTATTTTGCCTTGATTTTCTCCATGGGGCCTTCATTTGCTCCGCAATAGTGATATTTAGACAGCCTGATATATTTACTGGAAAATGATACCTGTTAAAAGCCATCACTAAGTTCTTAACTGAATCTACACTTGGTCTTTTTTTTTATTCTTTTGTATGATAAAGAACAAAGATTAGCCATGTATCTGCTACTCAAAAGCTCCCATTCATTTGCATGTGATTAGATTTGGGCAGGCTGCATACAGAAATAAAGCACTTTTTAAAGTGTTTTTAATATTCTTATGGAGTAAGTTTGTAAGAGTGAGTGTGCTTGGTTTTTGTTTATAGGTAATTATAGTTCTAAAGATCCAGCATTTTCTAAGATCTCTTACTAGTCTTGTTTTCAACTAGGAGAAATTGGAAAATAAAGATCGTGTGGGTATAAAATGAATACTTGGAATGTTCATCATTTTTTAAACTCTGTTTCTGTGGCTTTTAACTTTTCCTAAGATGAATTTACCTAAAAGTAGTAGCTAAGATCAAGGACCAAGCCAGAACACTTTTTTCTGTCTTTTTTTTTTTTTTTTTTACTTTTCTTACTTTTTTTTTTTTTTTGTACCAGGGATTGAACTCAGGGGCACTCAAACAGTGGGCCACATCCCCAGCCCATTTTTGTATTTTATTAGAGACAGGGTCTTACTGAATTGCTAAGTGCCTCGCCATTGCTGAGGCTGGTTTTGAACTTGTGATCCTCCTGCCTCAGCCTCCCAAGTGCTGGGATTACAGGCATGCACCACCATACCCGGCTCTTTTTTTTTTTTTTCAGTGCCAAGGATTGAACCCAGAGCCTCATGCATGTTAGGCAAATGTTCTACCACTGAGCAACATCCTCAGCCCAGACCTCTTCTTGTAAAACAGAGACAAGAGGCACAACAACCCATAATGAATGTAATCTGGACTGCCTTTGGCATCTTGTGTGGATAAAAAATAAAAAAGCTAATTTTGTTGAGCACAAAGGAAATAATAAAGCCACTTGTCGCTAAGAGAATAAATAGAAAACTACTGCAAGGCAACGTCATTCTCATGGCTGGACCCACACCCTGCCTCATATTGGGAACAATACCCACCATATGGTTAGAGAGCCTGACTCTCACCCAAGTGGCTCATACTCAGGTCTCCATTTGGGCAGAGTTGGAAGGAGGTGTAGAAAAGCAGTTGCAAGACTTCCTGAGTTCTAGTACTGTTTTCTACCACATATTTACTACGGGCTTCCTTTTGTTCATTCATTTTTTTTTTTTTTTTAGCAGTATGGCCAATTGAACCCAGGACTTCACATGTGCTAGGCAAGCACTCCACCACTAAGCTACATACCAAGCTCTTTTAAAATTTTTTTTGTTTTGAGACAGGGTCTCACTAAGTTGCTGAGACTGGCCTCAAATTTGCCATGCTCCTGCCTCAGCCCCTGAGTAGTGGGATTATAGGAGTGCACCACCACACCCCACTCAATGTGCATTCTTAATAACATGTTGAAGCACTAGATAACAGCACTTGCCTTATAGAGTTGTTAACGGGGTCTTAATGAGATAAAACCACTTAAAACACTCTGTTTAACTGGCACATAGTAAAAAATATCAGATGCTATTGTTGTGGTGGTGGTGATGATGATGATGGTGATGATGATGATGATTTGTGTCTGGGAAAAGACCAGGCTGAGTATGCCTGAGTGGTTCAGTAGGTTTCTGGAAGTCAGGAGTCAGAAATGGGGAGCGGGCAGCAGGCTTCAAAGGTGGTTGAAAGGGTTGGGGCTGTAGCTCAGTGGCAGAGTGCTTGCCTAGCATGTGTGAGGCACTGGGTTTGATCCTCAGCACCACATGAAAATAAACAAATAAAGGCATTCTCTCCTTTTACAACTACAAAAAAAAAAAAAAAAAAAAAAAAAAGTGGTCAAAGAACTGCCAAGGCAAGCTGCCAGGGATTGTTAAGAAGGATACAGAGCAATGCCTATAAAACCAGGACTGAGGGTAGAACTTTCTTTCTGTTGGACCAAAGAGGATATCACCTGGTAAGGTTCCAAGTATACAAGGGTATAGACGTCAGCAGAGAAGATGTTGAACCTAACTATTTGTTAAGGTCAAATGCGGCAAAGCTTTTTTTTTTTAATTTTTATTATTTTTTTTTTATGGTTTTCTATTTGTTTGTCTGGTTTGGAATATTCCTGAAAAGGAATGGTATGGTTTTTGCTCTCTTAATATCTATATTGTATAATGGAAGAAAAAATAGCACTCTAGTAACCCTCCATAAAGCCATCCACATATATAATTAAACAAGGACACCCTGTGAAGACTGATAGAAATGACAGACGTCATCCTACCATAACATGAAAGTAATAAAGTATCTTCTAAACATATTATGGTTATATAAGCTATGAAATGTTTTGTAGGAAATGACCTATTTGAAAATCCTATTACCTATAGTTTATATATAATTACCAAACTGATAATTAGAAAATGTTAAGTTGCCAAAACTAAAAAAATAGTTTAGTGTCTATTGTGTACAAGCTATTATTACATACTGACAAAACCATGCTAGTTTGTTGCTTTAGGCATGCATTCACACTATTTACTTAATGTCTGATTTCTTCAACCTTCGTGAAAACCAATAATTCAGAATCTCCTGCTGGGACTGTGGTAGTATTTATGAATAAATAAATAAATAAACAAATAAACAAATTCATAGCTTTTAAAAGCTGGAAGTTTTCTTCAAAAGTAATGAATATCAGTGACCTAGGCTTTCCTTAAAATGTTAATAATGTCCTACAGAGATTTTGAAATTTTAAATTATCTTAAAATCATCTTGTAAGATGGATTACTTAGTCAAATATTTTAATGCTCATGGATTCCCTCCGTATTATAAGACTTTACTCATTCTAGCACTATCAATTTTAGGAAGTATAAAATAGGCATTGAGATAACACAGCAACTATTTCAAGTGAATGGCATGAGTGAGACAACATCAGTAAGGCATCTAAAGAAATAAAGCCCCGCAATTGACTGATTGATTATTTCTGTTTCCAGATGAAACATATTTTCTGAATTCTGCTGAGGCTGTTCTTGGGGTGGACAAATGTTAAAACTGAAAGAAGTGGCAATGTGCTTTGTTATTGTTGTTGTTCTCTATGAGCTCATGGGGAAAGTCCTATAATATTTTTGGTTGGTTGCCATGGAGGCGGCCAGCAGTGAGCCCATATAAATTTGGGCTGACATTGTCATAGGATGATATGACAGCAGCAATTAGTAGACAGCTGAGTGTCAGAATTGTGCAGCACAGGAACAGTAAAACAGGAGGACCACACCAAAATGTGCCTAATTGAACATCACAAGGTCCACATAGGAAAAGGATGTTTTCAAACTCCAGAAGGTATTTACAAACACCAGTGAACGAGCTTTGAGCAGTGTTTTCCGTATAGCCAACCATCAGCAAAGATCCCAAGGGGAGCAATTTACCTAAACATTGTGGTCAGGGTACAAAGGGAAAGTAAACTATAGCTAAACTATTTTGGAATTAAGCTGAGCTTGGAAATAACTTTGAAAACTTGTGTTCATGCTTGTGGGATTTCTGGAACTGTCAGTCAGGTCTTCACTATAGAACTTTTTGAAAGTAACCAGATTCATTGGAAAGGGTTAAAGAGCTAGTTGCCATAAATTTTGTTTAAATAGACAATGAAAGAACAATGACGGTTGTCGTTGGCTATTCTCTTCTATGGCTCTGGACAGGATTTTTTTTTTTTTTTTCCTGTTCAGAGCTTCCTGCTTGGTGTTTGTCTAAGCAGGGAGGAAAGCCATCATTCAAACTCTGCAACAACAGACTGCAAGCTAAGGCTTTTCTACACTTTGTTTAATTTTCCTGAAATGTCCCCTTTTCCAGAAATGAGTTATTGGTGACCTAGCATGTTTTTCATCTTACTCAACACTCCCCCAGGGACATAGTTAAAACACCACTTAGCTATAATTCTCCTGGGTGGGGAAGTGGCGGGTGGTGGCAATGAAACCAAAGCACAGATTTGAGCAACTGTGGGCTGTTGACTTTATGCTAGCCTTTCATAAAGGGAGCCCTCAGAACACCACGGCCGCTCAGCAAACAGTGTGCATTTCATCCAAGCCTGGCTGGCTTTGCACTTGCCTTTCTTCAGACTAGAATGATCCTAACCAGCAATGTCTTTGTGTTGTGATGCAGAAAGTTGGCAAGTGCACATGAGCATAATGCTGAAGTATAACTTCTGGGTTGGGGGAGGGAATCAGAAGTAAAGCTCTGCACAATGGCTGCTCGTTCTCTCTTATGATGTTTGTTCCAACAGAGGTCAATCATTGTGCATTGTCTCTGAGGGAGTGAATGCAGCACATTATTTTGGGGGAAAAAATTGAGAGTTCTTTTGATGTTAAAGTATACAGAAATTAGAAGCTCTCCATACTTGATTTCTTTGCTTTTATTTAAATCCCTCCAAAGGCATTCTTCTATGACAAGGGAAATGGCATTAATAGGTCTCCAAATATGAAATTGTTTTCATGATGGAAATATTCAATATCAAATCCACTAGAATGACTAGGATATGTTACCAAAGTTTAGAAAATTTCTTGTATGCAGTGAAATTTGTTGATTATCCATTTAGCAAAATATCTTCTCCCTTGTTTCTAAAAGAATCTCAATTTTGCTTTCCTCCCAACTTGCCATGTATCTGGGAAAGGTTCATTCTAGTTGCTGAGAAGAGTCATATTGGTCTGGGTAACACCAGCCATCTGTCAGCAATAGACTCAAGAATGGACATAGAATTCATTTCTGGCCAATAAGATATAAGCAGAAATTTACTGCAAAATGATAAATGTTATCCCTTGCCATTCAGAAAATCACAGGGATCCAATCTTTTTCTTCCTTAGATGGGAGTAAGGAAGCACATATTCCCAGTTGCCCTTATAGTCATCCTGTATCTACAAGCCACCCCATATCTACAAGAGGTACAAGATTGAGGCTAATACTGTGGATCCTTGTGCCATAACTGAGTCGGTGATCAACCAATACATTTCTTTATTGTTTAAGCCATTTAAGTTCAGTTTATGTTACTGAAAGTTAAAGGCCTTCTTTTATTGATTGATTGATTGGTTCTGGGGATTGGACCTAGGGGCACTTGACCACTGAGCCACATCTCTGGCACATTTTTATTTTTTATTTTGAGACAGGGTCTCACTAAGTTGCTCAGAGCCTCACTAAATTGCTGAGGCTGGCTTTGAACTCATGATCCTCCTGTCTCAGCCTTCAAGAGTCGCTAGGATTGCAGGCAGGCGCCACCACCCCCAGTTTAAAGACATCCTTTCAATGAAGTCTGTCAGCCAATCCTCATCCTATACATGTCTTAGTTTTGCTCTATTCTTTTCTTCTGTCTTTTTCACATCTGAACTTCAACCTTTGCTCTGACTTATACCGTCCACACTCTCTATTCCCCTCTTGTTCTCCAACCTCTTCTTTCTATTCCTCTCTTTTTTGGCATCTTCTTAGCAGTGGAGCCATAGGTATGCCTTGGCCAGGATTAAAAAGAAGAATCTGGCTCCAGGTATAGCTCAGTGGTCGAACACATACTTAGCATGAGTGAGGCCCTCGATTCAATCCCAGAACCACCACCACCACCACCACCACCACAAAGGGACCACCACTAAGTATAATGGGAGAAAGTAGTGTTTTGCCCCTTTGCCCTCCATTGTACTTTGGATGTCAACACTATTCACCTCCTAGAAACTCCTTTTACTGAACCACCACATATAATGATAACTCTCGTGTGCCCTGAGACATTCACCCAAAAACTATATTTTCAAGTTGGGCATAGTGGCATACATCTATAATCCCAGCTACACAGGAGGCTGAGGCAGAAGGATTGCTGGGTCCCAAGAATCTGAAGGGAGCCTGATAGTATAATGAAACCCTGTCTCTTAAAAATGAAACAAACAAAAATACCTCATATTTTTAATGAAACACTGTAACCCAGTGGCTTTAAAAGCTTTCTTTTTAAACAACAATCCATATTAAGTATCAACACTCAGCATACACATGAGAGACACATTAACACTGAAACAAAAATGTCATGAAAAGTGCCATAAGTACCTGTGAAGCCTTCTGACATTTTCAATTCTCTTGTATTTCATTTTTAAAAAGTGTCTCTATTTACTAAGTTGATTTCATGTCTACCAAAAAACGTTCCTTAACCCACAGCAGATACTCTAATGGTGATGTGATGATTTTGCAAGGAAGTCTTGGAGGAAAATTAAAGTCTTACTTAAACCTGAATAGATGGCAGCTAACACTGATTGGAAGGGGCTCTGTCTGCATTAGCTTATATGCTTTTCTTTCTTTTTTTTTAATTTGAGAAAATAAAGATTGAATGAGAGCAAATAAATGCTAACATCTGCAATGGTCATGGTAGTTTCAGGAGATCTTTCTGAAGTGACAAATGTGTTTAAGAAACACTACCATAGTCACTTTTGGAAGGTAGAGATGTTTGCAGGGCCAATTTATTGATTGTATTTTTATGTTTAATATTTTAGAGCTTACTAAATATATCTGCTTGATAATTCATTTGGTAGCTATGCTACTTTTTTAAGAGCTAGAAATGACATTATCTGTAAGCACCATTTTAATACTTTTGAACTGTGGTTGAAATGTGTTGGCTTTCTTGTTGATAAAGAGTCATTATCAGCTATAACCACTCTTACAGCCCATACCAGACAGAGGCCATATATATGTTTGAAAATCACCATATCTTGAAAGCTCTGAATAAGCTAGATAGTACTATGAAAAATCTTGTTATTTTGCATTTTTTAAATATGAAACTCTCTCTTGCCTAAGAAGGCACTCATGAATTTTGAGTCCTGGACAAAATTCTATGTTTCCATTAATCGTGCTGAGTCCTATAAATTTTTTTCTTGCAAATAACTGACACACACATACATATTCATATATGTACATACATACATATACACACATGCATTTGTTTTTAAAATTTTTTTCAGTTGTTGATAGACTTTTATTAATTAATTCATTCATATATATGTGGTGCTGAGAATCAAATCCAGTGTCTCACACATGCTAGGCGAGCCCTCTACCACTGAGCAACAAACCCAGCCCTATATATTTGATATTTAAGCCTATATTTAATACACATATATCTATATTTATAATGTGATATATTCAGAATTGTTGGGAGCCAAGTTCAACAATGTGGTATAGCCTTTGTAGTTAAGACAGGTTTTGGAGATAAAAAGATAAATGCGGATATGACTCTTAGTAGCTCTATGAACTTGATTTCCTAAAATCTGACCTTCCTCATCTGTAAAATGGGGATAATATAATTTGCCTTACAGGGATGTTATAGCATTGAATTTATCTCTACTCATCAAATTAATATGATTCACTAACGGGTCATGATCTTAAAAATAGCCTTCAACCCACAGTAGAAACTGATATTAATAATCACAACCGGGCTGGGGTTGTGGCTCAGCAGTAAAGCGCTCACCTAGCACGAGCACGGCCCTGGTTCGATCCTCAGCACAACGTAAAAATAAATAAAGGCATTGTGTACAAATAAATAAATAAATAAATATTTTTTTAAAAAATCACGACCATGTGGCAAATTTGCAATATGTGTGTATGTCTATAAAACACTTAGCTCAGCTGGGTGCAGTGGCACATGCCTGTAATCCCAGACAGGAGGATTGTGAGTTCAAAGCCAGCCTCAGCAACTCAGTGAGACTCCATCTCTAATAAAATATAAAAAAGGGCTGGGAATGTGGCTCAATGGTTGAATGCCCCTGAGTTCAATCCTTGATACCAACATAAAACAAAACATAAAACAACAACAACAACAAAATACACACACACGTAGCTCAATAAATGATAGCCATTATCAAAAACTAATGATGATAATGATATTTTTATACTATAGTTCCTTCATTGTGAAAAATGCAGAGAGATCTAAGACTTGACACTTCCTGCTTTCTCTTTAGTTTGGGGACTTTTCTCCACTGCTTCCCAGATCAATGTGTCCACCTAGAGATGTATGTCATAAGCCATGGTGCATAAAATATGGAATAATGCTGCAAAATAAGCTTACAAATCCCTGGTGTGTGTGTGTGTGTGTGTGTGTGTGTGTGTGTGTGTGTGTGTCCATGGGTCAGAGTGCTTGTCTCTTTTCTTGCTGAAGAAACTTCTTTAAAAATAAATACACTAAAAAATAATGACAGGAAACTTCACAAAATCAAAAGAGGATGTCAGGAAGTACAGGATGTGAGGCTGTTTTCATTTCCTTCAGTGTTTTTCTTATTAATCATATATATTTATAACTTGAAGAAACAGAAAATTTCACTCTTCCTTCTCCTTAAGTTCCAGTTTATAAAATTAAAAAACTGCCTCCCCAAAATAATTAATTTAAAACTTTATGTATTTGGGTTTTTTTTATTGTTTTGTTTGGGTTTGTTTTAGCTTTTTGTTTGCTTGTTTTTGCAGTGCTGAGGTTCGACCCAGAGCTAGGCAAGCACTCTACCACTGAGCCAAGCCCCTGCCTAATACATTCTGTGTGGTTTTCCAGCAACAGTTAAGTCTCTGATCCCCCAGTACTGATCATCTGAATAGAACATTTGTCACATTCATCCTCACTCATCAGTTTATACTAACTGTTGTATTCTCAGGCATTTCATGCCAATATGAAAAAGATAGAAAAGTAAAGTACCTTGAGGTAGCAATAGATAAAGAAAGAGATGTGGGTTTTTTTTTTTAATTTATTTATTTACTTTAGTTGTACACAATGAAATGCATTTACATGGCGCTGAGGATCGAACCCGGGCCGTGCACGTGCGAGGTGAGCGCTCTGCCGCTGAGCCACAATCCCAGCCCAGATGTGGGGTTTTGTTTGTTTGTTTGGTTGGTTGGTTTTTGTTTGTTTAATTCTGATTGTCACTTCATTTCCAGAATGTAGTTTTCAAACTCTGGGAAATGGAAAAATTAAAATGTGCTCAAAACTGAAAACCCACTTTCCCCTTTAAGAACTGAGGCTACAAAATTATCACTACTTCCAATGCCTTTGCGGTCATGTGAATGAAGGACAATCTATGTTTTTCCATATGCACAGGAAAATGAACATATTGCCTACAGCTTTTTCTCCATGAAATGGGGATCTGCATCCTGTGGTAGTTACTGAGCAGCACATTTCCTCTCCAACATTGAAACAGTTCATCTGCAAACAGATTTCCAGAGCTCCTATTTGGCTGGAAGCCAAAATAAACAATAAATTGCTTTGCAGTCATTTGCTTTGTTGAATAGATCAATGCGTCAGGTTGTGGGTGGGCTTCTCTTTTATTACTGTACTTGACTTACTAATACCTTTGACTCAAAGAATAAAGTGCAGTCCATCTTTTAAAAGTTTATGATCTAAGTCACACAGTTCAAAAGGTCATAATGTAGCTCCATCCAAGGAGCTTCCATTCAAGAGGCAGGAAGTTACTTCCTATTAAAAGCAGGTTCTCCATTACTTCTTAATAAAATTCTCCTGGAAAATATTTATGGCAGACATATGTTGTTTGAATCTGCCCAGCATCTCTTCCTTTGGGAAACCACTATTCCCCCTTCCACATGGTCTTAGAGGAGACTGCCAGTCAAGATACCCCACCCCTTCTCCAATCACACTGGTAGATAGGACATAGATCTGGCCAATTCTAAAATTTTCCTTTCCTGAAACTGAAATACTGAAGTGGAGCTAGATAAGCTTTCTTTCTCCTGGAATACTAAACTTAGTCAGGAGATCCCAGACCTACCAGCTGCCATCTTCTGTCATGCACGGAGGAGGAGGAGGAGGAGGAGGAGGAGGAGGAGGAGGAGGAGGAGGAGGAGGAGGGGGGAGGGGGAGGAGGAGGCCCAGCTGCAGGAGAGAATGACAGAGAGGAGGAGGAAGAGGAGGAGGCGACAATAGAAAGGAAGGGGGCAGGGAAGAGGGAAAGAAGAGTAGAAGGGGGAGGAAGGAAAGCAGCTTAATCTAACCTTAGTGGAGCCATGATTATAGCCAGCTGATTCCTGAACTTCCTAGATCCTTATGTCAAAGGACAAAATCACAACAATTTCATTTAATGAGCTTAATTGGCTTTATTTTCGATTCTAGACTTGGACAACACTTCATTCCACAAAACAGAATAAATATTCCCATGGGCAGGGGGGGGGGGGGGGGGGGGGGGGGGGGGGGGGGGGGGGGAGGGGGGGGGGGGGGGGGGGGGGGGGGGGGGGGGGGGGGGGGGGGGGGAGGGGGGGGGGGGGGTGAGAAGAAGAGGTCGGCTTTAAAGACAGAGAAATACTGAAAAAGCAGAAACAAAAGAAGAAAAAAGGAAAATGAATTAGTTATTTCAATGTTACTTTCCTTGTAAGGCAGGAACACAGAGACAGAATAATGGGAAAACAACTCATTAGTCACCATCAGGTTACTTCAGGTTACTTTTTTTGTGCAAGAAGTAAGGCAGAGGGAACTTCATTATCATGCCAGTTGACACTAGCCTGTTTGGGAAATTTGGTTGTTATTTCCCTAATCCTGGATTTTTGGAAGTTCAGATAAACAGCTCAGCTTCAACTTGGTGACATGAAACTTTAGCAGAGTGACTCCATTTTGATTTGTAACCTGGTCTGTTGGGGCCTACTTCAGAAGCTTAAACCAAAATAATGGCCTCCTGTAATATTTATGTAACACTTGAGTCAATCAAGTTCCTTCTCTGTTTATGCTAGTTTTAAAAGAGAGATCTGCAAGCCAGAGAGGCCTAACTAATAAAGTAGTTGTTCATTCATTCAGTCATTCAACAAACATTTACTGCATGCCTTTACATGCCAAGCATTCAGTGAACATAGAGGGGACAGTGGAGACCTAGTCCTTGCCCTTGATAAAAGAAAAAATTTCTGAGATGTCCTAAGATGTCCTAATAGCAAAGACTGGAGCGAGGAAGGAGCAAAAGATCAGAGACAAGAATCAGTTAACAGCTATGGGGAAGCCAACATGAAGACCCGTTTTTTCTTGAAACCATGACTTAAATCCCATCCCATCATGCCACCGAGCCACCCCACCCAGTGTGTATGTAAACTTTCAGGACAATTAATCCCAGTGAATCTCGCCCATGACCCACGCAGACTAGATAAACTGGGTTTAAAAGAGCTGGCTGCAACATTAAACTAAGAAAGCAGCGAAAAATCATGCAACACAGGCCTATGTTTTTCACATCAAGGGCAGGACGATTCTGTGACCTTAAGGGTCAGCTTCCACTCTCTGGAAATAGAGCATCGGAAAGAGAGCGTGAGCCTGTGTTTCCTTTATTTTATAGCTGGGGGTGAGGAGGGGGGGCATCAGAGGGGAATAAGGTTTCAAGGGTGGAGTCTTGCTTCATGTAGTCTCCTAGTCAGCAGATTGATTGACATCTTGGCAAGTCACACCCATCTCAGGTGCTGTGTGGGATCTTAGGCAGAGCTAGAGCAGGGGAGGCACACCTGTATCATGCGTTCAATCCCTGACTGGGAGTTCGAAATGCCAGGCCTATCCCCTAACCCTTATACTCCTTATACTCCACGTTATCCTGTATCCTTTATCTATAGACAATGTAGGTTACAAGTGCTTTCCTTCCCCAAAGTTTAGGAAAAGTGCTCTTAGCTCTGGTTCTGCTTTCCAACTGCTATCCAGCTTGGCCGCTGGAAGTTACAGAACATTGTTTCAGGACCTGGTCCTTTGTTTTTCTGGGTAGCATCTGTACGGTTCAATAAACCCTTTTATTTTATCCCTTAGTCTCTAGTATCCCTTGGTTTAGCAACTTCACAGAGCTGTTAAGGAACTGAACACAAACACACACACACACAAATTGAATAGAGGTTACCAGAATCAAACTCTTGGGTTCCTGCTACTCAAGTACCAATATTCAGGTACTCAGGAGACAAAAATTGGTGGGAATACATCAGGTTTATTCAAGGCAGGCTCTAAAGAAGATAGAGGGACTAGCTCCTCAAAGCTCTATCTTCTTGGGCTCAGGGGTATGGAGGGCTTTTATGGGGAAGGAAAGAAGGTGGTGAGGCTGCTGGGTTTGTGGATCCTTGCCTAGTTGGCAATGGGTCTGCTCCAGGACATTGCAATCACCTTCACTTCCTGGGGTCAGCTCCTGCATTTGAAACACACATACTTTTTTTCTCAAAGTTAACTTATATGCTTTGTGTTAGTTGACCCCCCCCCCATAAAAAGCTATCTGTTATAGAACCATCTAGGTGAGGATTATCTTCAGACAAAGGATTAGGGAGGGGTAGAAGTGCAAAAAGAGGGGCAAAAAAACAATTTCAAGGGAGCCCTATTACATATATGTATTCAACTTTTCATGCTATGGAAGAAAAGAATAAAGTTTTGAGAAACAATATTAGAGAAGAACGAGATAGTAATCTCATTAGAATAATAGTACAGAAAATGGAGTGCATGGATTGTGACTTAGGAATGTTGCCTAAAGCTTGGGCCTTGTCCCCACTGCCAATGCAATAACGAGGACACAGGTTTGAGAAAAAGGAAAAAGAAGGTTTATTGCTTTGCTACCAAAGGAGAAACACAGGGGAGTCCTATCCCAAAGGCTGTGATTCTGCCATCAGCAGGAATAGGGGGCTTTTAAAGAGGTGAGTCAAAGGCTACCTTCCACATGTTCTCTGTCTGGAGTTGTAAAATTCACTTATTAATTTGAGAGATAGTCATTTCCGAGATCTTCTGGTGCCATCCCCAAAGTCTGGATTACTTCATTTCTATGGTATGTGTGTACTCAAGGACAGATAACTCTGCCAAGGATGGGGAAGAAAGGTAGTCCTGTCTCCCCTGAGATTAGTGAGGGGTGAGAGATTAGGGAGGGGTAGGGAGAGAGGAAGAGAAAGAAACATGACCATTTTTAAAATAAGTTGAGCCAGGCGTGGTGGCACACGCCTGTAATCCTAGCACTTGGGAGGCTGAGGCAGGAGGATCACGAGTTCAAAGCCAGCCTCAGCAATGGCAAGGCACTTAGCAACTCAGTGAGACCCTGTCTCTAATAAAATACTAAAAAGGGCTGGGGATGTGGCCCAGTGGTCGAGTGCCCCTGAGTTCAATCCCCGGTACCAAAATAAATAAATAAATAAAAATAAAAATAAATAAAAATAAAAATAACTTGTAATGGCAGAGCAGCAAGGGTTATATTCAAAGCATAAAGTGGATTACTGTTACAGGAGTATAGGTTTAATGTGTTAAATCAAAATTCTAGAAACCAAGGGATCTCTGATATAAAAGGGCTTACTGAGTCATTACAATATTAGCTAGAAAAAAATGGGACCGGGGCAGCCCCTTAGCAGCAAGGATAGGCAGCAGTTGGAAAAATGTCTGCTGGAGCTAAAAGGCCATTAGGATGAAAATTCAGGGAAGGAAGCCATAAATTATTTACGTTGAACTTGCATATAGATAAAAGAGGTAGGATTATACAAAGCAGGGAGAGCTTCTAGATAGGAGGACAGCATAAGGGAATAAGCATAAGCATAAGGGAAGCAATTCTTTCTTGTGGGTTGGTTGGGGCTGCAAGAAGGTTGGTGGCACTTAGAGAGTAGTGAAAGGATTTGAGGTAAGGTTTGATCATGTTGCCAAAAGCTCGGTCCTTGTCCCCAATGCCAATCCAATAACAAAGACATGGTTTTGAGAAAATGGAAAAAGTTGGTTTATTGCAAAGGAGAAACACAGGGGACTCCTGTCCCAAAAGCTGTGATTCTGCCCATCTGCAGGAACAGGGGGCTTTTTATATAGGTGATTCAGAGAAAATGAGATTAGAGGAGAGATCAGGAAGGAGAAGCTCAGGGAAAAGATTAAGGAGAAGTTTAGGGAAAAGAAGATCAAGAAGGAGAAGTTTAGGGAAAAGGAGATCAGGGAGGAGAAATTTAGAAAGAAGATTGGGAAAGAGGAAAAAAGAAATGTTAAGTTTCAAAGTCACAAGGAATATGGTCAATGCATCAAGTGAACCCCAGTTACAATCACATATACAAGAATGTAAAACAAATTAGGTTTTTGTTGTTGTTGTTGTTGTTTTATACAGTGCCACTGATTAATCTCTCCCCATCTCTCTTAAGCTTGTGCAATCAAATTTAATATATCTCAGAATTTTTCTCCTATCAGACAATTTAAATGATGAGGTAGGCTGGGGATGTAGCTCAGTGGTAGAGCGTTTGCCTAGTATTATGGTTTGGATCTGGAATCCTCCAAAAGCTCACGTTTTGAAAGTATGGTTCCCAATATAGCAAAGTTGAGAAGTAATGCTTTTAGACAATGCCTGGATCATGAAGGCTCTGACCTCTGATGGATTAATCCATTGATAGCTGAATTGGAGGTGGGACTTTATACTGTTATAAGCAAAGGCGACTTAAACTGGACTTGGACTGTCTCCACCTGATGGCCCATTGACCCACGGCCCATTAACCCCCTTCTTAAGTCCTCTCCGCCTGAGGGCTTGAGGGCATATTAACCCTGTGCTTTATAAACCCTGCCCTTGCTATGTGCAGGCGCCATTTTCTACTATCCTGCTTTGTGCTGGACATAGTTGGTGGCCCTGGCCAGAATAAAGTCTTCATTGGCTATTACGTGAGTGGCTTGTGAGACTTTTTTCCTGAAAATTGGGCACAACAATACATTAGAGTTAGTAATCACTGTGAGCATGCCCTGGAAGAATTTATCTTCTCCCTGGCCAGGAGCTGAGCAGCTTTCTTCCACAATGTCCTTTCCCCATGATGTTCTACATAACCTCAGGCACAGAGTAGTGGAGTCAGCCAACCAAGAACCCATGAGCCAAGATAAACCTCTCCTCTTCCAAGTTGTTTGTGTCAGATATTTTGGTGACAGCAACAAAAAGCTGATTAATGACCTAGCACATGTGAGTCGCTGGGTTTGATCCCCAACTCTGCAGCAACAACAGGAAAAAAGGCAGCACAGTGGAAACAGAGAAAACTGTGTTCATGATCAGAACACCAGGATGGAATTCTGCAGGAGTTCCTTCTCACTAAAGAGGTAATAAATGCCTTATTCCTGGAGGGTTATAATAGAAATAAAATGACAAAGTATGCCTGATGTACCTTTGAAAAGGAGAATGTGGTATAAAATCTAGTGTATGTGTGAGAGGAATGGTGGCAGGACACCTGATGTGCTCAGTTAGGAAGCCTGGGTGCTGCCCCATAGTCAGGAGACATGGAAGAGGCCAAAGCAGGAAAAACTTGAGGTTAATGACCCAACTGCAATGGATGAGAGCATTGTTTGCATACCTAAGAACATACAACACTCTTTTTTTATTTATCTTATTCTTTGATGTATGGTAAGTACTTTTTGTTTTTTTTTTTTTTTTTTTTTTGTACTAGGGGTTGAACTCAGGGGCACTCAATTGCTGAGCCACATCCCCAGCCCTATTTTGTATTTTATTTAGAAACAGGGTCTCACTGAGTTGCTAAGCACCTTGCCATTGCTGAGGCTGGCTTTGAACTTGTGATCTGACTTAGCCCCCGAGCTGCTGGGATTACAGGCCTACACCAGGCTTGGGAAGTACATTTTAACTAAAATAACAGCTATCAACGATGTTTACAATTATAACAAGCCAGGCGCGGTGGCGCGCACCTGTAATCCCAGCACCTGGGAGACTGAGGCAGGAGGATCGTGAGTTCAAAGCCACCCTCAGCAGTGGCGAGGCACTTAGCAACTCAGTGAGACCCTGTCTCTAATAAAATACAAAAAAGGGCTGGGGATGTGACCCAGTGGTCAAATGCACCTGAGTTCAATCCCTGGTACCAAAAAAAAAAAAAAAAAAAAAAAAAATATATATATATATATATATATATATATAAACAATTTTTTTAAAGCTGCTTAAGGTATTTTCTCATTTCCCACAAGGTTTTTATGCCCTCCTTATAAGACATTCTAGATCATTTTTTGAAGGAAAATTGCAAAGAAAGCGATACCATCATTTCCCTAACCTTTGAAAATCCAACTATAAAAATTATACACTAATATTGAGAACAAATTAAATTAGTTGAGAAAGGTGGAATGTAGAAAGTCCTCCCCATACACCCCTACTCTCCTTGCCCAAATATAACAAATCTTAGTTTACTCTGAATGCTTCTTCTACAGTTTTCTTTATCTATAAATGGGAGCCAGTCTTGAAAGCTGAGCAGTGATCATTTGGCAGTCACCAAAGGGAAGGGTTGTTTCTACAAGTGGAGAAAGAACATTGCATGTGATTGATTTTGAATACACACGCATATAGTTCTTTCTAAATTAAGTGTGATTTGGCCTGAGATCATATTGGTTCATCATGAAAAATATTCCACTGCATTTGTCTAAGGAGCTTTCTCTTGATGGAATTATGCCTGAATTATGTTGGTCCAGGAAAAAGAAATAAAGGTATGTGTTTGCTTCTTTGGCTACATGCTGCTCTCTGCCACCCTGGGAAGGCTCAGTGGTCCACTTCACTGTCCACAGGCTGGCCATGCCCCCATCCACAGCAGCATGCCACTGAGTTCCTCTTTCTTCTCTCTCATAGCCTCAGCCTTACCTAGGAAGGTCCTTCCTTTTTTTTTTTTTTTTTTTTTTTTAATCCCTGTCTGGAAGATCCCATGATGTTTGCTTTTTCTGAAGAAAGATGTTAGCATGCCAATCTTTTGTTCAGTTCTTTCATAGTTCCCCTTTTTACAAGGAGGGACTAAAAAAGCATGACCCACTTGGAAAACTAGTATTTCAGCTAAGCAGTAGTGTTCAGTGGAGGATAGTGTGAGCTGAAGTTTCTCGAAGAAGTTCTATCTATACTAAAGATCCTGCAGATGCTGAAGACTGCTTGACCTTGCCTGACTAGAACATTCTGATTGTGGAAAGATGGAATGTTGTAGGTAGAAAGCCAAAATTATCTCAGACTAGCTTAGGCCCTTTAAATAGTCAATGACCTTAACTTTTGTATCTGACCTAACTGATAGATAAGCTTCCCAGAATGTTATCACTCAGCTTCGCAAACTTCTAGGCTCCACCATTCTAAAGCTAAGAATACTGTAACATCTGAAACCTATAGAAGACAAGTTCCTGCCTTGCTGTAGCCCACCTGCCTGATGCTCCCACCAATATCTTTGGTAAATGTATTGATTTATGACTTTCTTCTATGCTGTGACTATGAAAATTCATATAACCTCTTCCATGGTGGAACATGTACTTGAGGGTTCCTGGGCCAAAGTCACTTACATTTGGCTCAGAATAAACTATTTTCTTATTTCCTGTAAAGACGACAATGGGAAAGAAGTGCATAAGAGTATGACTGGAAGGGATGGGCTTTTCTAATGAGTTTGCATTTATCTAGGCAGTGAGGGGAGGGGATCATTTCAGGCTTTAAAGAGAGCTGTGGCAGAATTGGTTTTCCTTTGATGCCAGCAGGTAGAGTGAGTTGGAGGGGACCAGAGCTGGAGGCAGTGGTATCAACTGGGAGGCTGTGGCAAGCTCAAGGAGAGACACTGTGGGCCCAGCATCTTAATTCCCTCTCGTATCTGAGGGAATCACCCCTTTTGGGGAATTTGGCCAATCTACTACTGTAAAAGACCAAAAGGTCCGGTATGTACATTTCTACCCTTCCTTGTCGATGGAGCTAAGACTTAGTTAGATGATAATTCATTTTGGCACTGTTGATAGCAACAACAGTGATCCTCCATAAGCTTTTTTTTTTGGTACCAGGGATTGAACTCAGAGGAACTCGACCACTGGGCCACATCCCCAGCCCTTTTTTGTATTTTTATTAGAGACAGGGTCTCACTGAGTTGCTAAGTGCCTTGCCATTGCTGAGGGTGGCTTTGAACTCACGATCCCCCTGCCTCAGCCTCCCAAGTGCTGGGATTACAGGCATGCGCCACCGCGCCCCGGCTTCTCCATAAGCTTGATTTGAGGCCAGCAGTGATGGCAGACAGCCCATGGTAAGACACCCAGGGCTGTGGTGGTAGCAGCAGTGTCTTTGATGCAGTGGTTCAATATGGTGCATTTGGCTCTGGTTCTGGCTGTCTGAACTCCCTTTTCCTGTGCATTTCCCAAAACTAACTGTTCATGTCTCTGAGCAATTTTCATTCAATCTGAGAGTAAGGCAGGAGTTATTATTCTCATTAAGAAAGCAAAATGAAACTCTGAAATTAAGTGACTTGTTTAAGATAAAAAGCTAGTAACAGGCATACCCAGGGTGGGATCCAAGTCTTTGCAATGGAGCTCAGTACTCTTTATAGTCTTTATATCATCCCTTGCTTATCAAATGTGGTAACTCATAATCCCTGACACATATGGCAAAATGAAGGGAAGTGCTAGAAACTATAATTTATTTCTGGCACAGCTTTCTAGAGTTATATAGAAAACATTATTTAAAATTAAGTTATTTAGAACTGGGGGTGCAGCTCAGTGTTAGGTTGTTTGCCCAGCATGTGCAAGGCCCTGAGTTTCATTCCCAGCAACACACACACACACACACACACACACACACACACACACACAAAAAATGTTCTTTAAAAATATGTGTAATGGAATAAAATGCAAAATCTAGGCACAACTGGTAATTCAAACAGACTTTACCTTTGTAGGAGGTGAGCATCTAGATTCCCCAGGGATACAATCATTCTTCTCTGCAGTGTTTACTTTGGTACAAATGTATGAGAAGTCCTGAGATGAAACATTAGCCAGTTCCTAGGCTAGTTTTACAATTTGCTAAATGTCCCCATTTAATTTAGTAAACATCGGATTTAACCCTGCATATCTGATCTATGAGTATATATATAATAGCCTCATCCATTTATGTTATTAAAACCCAGAAGTCCGGAGCATCTTAATAAATGTATAATAAAATTTGTCTGATTAAAGATTGGTAGAGATATAGCTGCTAACCAATGCTGCTAAAGATATATGAAACACTCCATTAAATACCAACTGAAAAAGTGATAAAATGTACACTGTTTCCCTGATCTGCATGTTGTACTGAAATGACTCTTTTGTCATCTGGTGAGAATTATGAACAGTGATTTCATAGTGAGGAAACAAACTCATGATTCAATGAAAGGGTAAGGTAATGAATCATAATCATTCTAAATTATAGTTATTAAAATTCTATAAATTCAAAACACTTTAATTCTATAGCTTGGGCAATGAGTCCATTCTGAGCAGCATTGACCAAACAGTATTATTTTCAGGATGTTGTAAGTATACCAGGTTCCATCTGAACATAAAATAAATGTTTCTCTATATTATTATGTGTGCCCATTTATTTGTTCCACTATTCATTCAGGTACTGTGCCAGGCAAAGACAAATTCCGCAGGAGCATGTAAATGAAGTATCATAATTTGATGTGATATATAAACAATACAGATACTTATAAGGCATAGTGTAGGGATCAAAAACTAAACTTAACCTATAGACTTTGCTGAGGGATTAATACTTCTACTGAATTTTTCTCCTCCTCCTCCTCCTTTTTCTTCTTCTTTTGGTGCTGGGGATTGAACTACCCCTTGTGTGTGGTAAGGAAGCGCCCCCCCCCCCCCCCCCGAGCTGCACTCCCTTATACTGGACTCGGCAGGATGAATCTGAGAATAACAGTAGATAACATGTGAGGAAAGTAAGCTGAGGATGGTATTTTAGATGAAGGGAGTTGCATGTGTGAAGATATATGGAAGAAGCTAGCTTAACAAATTCAAAGAACTACAAGTACTTTTGTGTTCATGGAACCTAACATTGAAAAGCTGTGGTTTTAGATGAAGTTTAGGCTACCAGGAGACAGATCATGAGAGACACTAAGTAATTATACTATATGGGCTTGATTTAAGGGATGTGAAGAAGACAGTAAAAAAATCTCAGATAAGAGCATTGCAAAGCTGGGCATGGTGGCACACGCCTGTAATCCCGTGGCTCAGGAGGCAGAGGCAGTAGGTTCATGAGTTCAAAGCCAACCTCAGCACCAGCCAAAAGCTAAGCAACTCAGTGAGATCCTGTTTCTAAATAAAATACAAAATAGGGCTGGGGATGTGGATCAGTGGTTGGGTGCCCCTTAGTTCAATCCCCAATATTGCACCCACCCCACCCCACCCCACCCAAAAAAAAGAAAAAGAGCATTGCAAAGCAATAGTTATCCTTTAGAAAAAAGTGTTAAGAACAGCTTGAAGAGGAAAGAGACAAATACAGAAAGTCCTGGTGAGAAATAACCATGATATGTATAAATAGAGATTAAAAGTGAGAAAATACATGAGAAATACCTAGGGAACAGAGCCACAGAAATTGATAATGAATTGAATATAAAGGGTAAGATGAGGACTCAGACAACTAAGCAATTTCTGAGCCAAGAAACAAAATAGGAAATACAGAAAGAACAGATGTGATGCAAATTAAAAATAAACTCTCTCCACGAGATTGTGTTAGAGTGGTTGTGAATTAAATGGGTAGAGCTTTAGTTCAGGCCGTGGTGTACAGAGGAGTTAGGGCTTGCCATCCAAATTTAAACCTTTGATTATACAGGTAGTGATGGCAGCCATGGGATTAAACAAGATTTCCCAATGGAAAAAGAACACTCTGAAAAATATTACATATATTGTCTGAAATTTTACTCATAGTCATCACTGTCAATAATACTTATTGGTGAGTGTTTTTTTTTATGCAGGCCTAGCAACATGCATACAGATGTGGCAGAAAGAATGATGGACTGGAAAGCTGAAGAATAATCCTCTAGTCCTGGCTGTCTTGGGAATTATTGCATGATATTGGGCAAGGCATCATTTAACAATTTTCTTCCTTGGTTTCTTTTTGCTTTCTTTCTTTTTTCCTTTTGCATGTGTGTGTGTGTGTGTGTGTGTGTGTGTGTGTGTGTGTGTGTGTGTGCTGTGGTGCTCAGCCCTTTTTACGACAGGGTCTCACCAAGTTGTCCAGGCTGGCCTCAAATTTGTGATCCTCCTGCCTTAGCATCCTGAGTAGCTAGGATTACAGGTGTGTGCCACGATGCTAGGCTCTTCCTTGGTTTCTCTACCTGTGAAACGAGGAGGTTGGTTTAGATGAGCTCCAACACTGTAATTCTTTCACCAATTCTCCAAAGCTCATGATTTCCATTTCTCCCTGATCGGTTCTGATGAAACTGCCAATAAAACCTGAAATAACTGGAAAATAGGCATCAAGAGAGAAGTTTGGTCTAGGAAGAGCCACAAACCTTATAATTTTCCCCTGTATAATGGAAACCTGACTTTGAAAAATGTTTTTGCTGTAATTTGGGAGCAGTTATTGTAGACTATTATGAAAATGTAAGGCTTTTATTGAAAGGGAATGATACTTGGTCACAAGTATTTGGGTTTTGATTGAATGACCTTATGAGTCCAAATTTTTTGGAAAATAACTATAACATTGTCCCATGTAAAAGCCACCTACTTCTGCTTCATGCAGTAGCAATTATATAATAGATCTGATAATATTTGTCCCTTTTGGCCAGTTATGACTCCTATAAGTAATACAGAAAGGGAAAGCATTTATTATAATTGTATTGCATTAAAATTGTATGTCTGTATGAAAGCAAGCAGTTCAAATGGCTGTGCAGGAAGACCTTACTGATAGATGAGCTTATAAGTGCTAAACTAGCCCCGCAAAATGTGAGGTTTAGTGGGTTGCCAGCACTGAAAAAACCTAGACTATAGTTCAGCTGACAAATTAAACATCTGTAAAAGATATATACTAGCTGTGTTACAGTAATGAATGGAATGGTTTCTGTGAAATTATCTTGCAGTTTTGATTGAACTATAGTCAGGCAATGCCCTTATACTTAGTCCCTGAATTATAATTATGTTCTGAACACTGGGAAACATATCTTATTGTGAGAAGCCCTGAATGTACTGCAGCTTACAGCAATCATGGCACCAAAACCCTCAGAACGTAGAGCTGTGCATCGTAAAGAGAAATCTGTGCCAAAAGAGTAAGATTTGTTAAATGTACTCAGAATTGAACATTGGGAAAATGTTTAAAAATCAAGAGAAAAGCAAAAGGGTAAAAAGTTACAAACAGAAATTAAAATGTATAAGTAAACAGCAGCCAGTTAAAATATAGAATGGAAGAGAACACAGAAGCAAACAAAAATAATATAATATTTGGGATTAACATAACAAGAAATATGCAGGTATTACATGAATAAAACTCTTTTTTTTTTTTTTTGGTACTAGGAATATAACCCAGGATGCTCTACTACTGAGATGTCTTCCCAGCCCTTTTTATTTTTTACTTTGAGACAGGGTCTCACTAAATTGCCCAGGCAATTTAGTGATCCTCCTGCCTCAGCTTCCCAAGTCTCTGCAATTACAGGCATGCGCCAAAGTGCCCAATTATAATTTTTTTAATTAGACTTCTGTTGATGATTATGGGGTTGTTTCCAGTCGTCTGCTATATAATCAATTCTGCAATTAACCATGTAAATGATTACTGCGATGGTTAATCTTGGTTGTAAAGTTGACTGAATTGAGAGATACCTAGAAAAATTGGTAAAGCACACTACTGGTTGTGTCTGTGAGAGTGTTTCCAGGGATTATGTACATGTGGTTTAGTAAACTAAGTGGGTAAGACTGCCCTGAATGTGGGAAGCACCACCCAATAGGCTGAGGACCTGGATGGAATGAAAGAAAGAAGGGGCAATCTTCCAACACACCCATACTTGAACTCTTGTTGACCAAGTGCATTTTTTGCAGCTGCCGTTGCCTATAGACATCAGACTCTAGACTCTTCAGTCTTTGAATGCAGACTTGTACCAGCAATTCTCAAGGCAGCTTCTAGGCCTTCAGTCTTGGACTGGGACTGCACCTTGTTCTGAGGCTTTCAGCTTGTTAGAATAAGCAGTTCCTAATTTTCCTGGCTCTCCAACCTGCAGATGGCCGTCTTGGGACCATCCAGCCTCTTATAATTATATAATAAATCCCCTCTGATAATTATATAAAAAAATCCCCTCTTATAATTACATAATTTCTTTTGGTTCTATTCCTGGTTCTGATCCTTCACCCTGATACACTTACCTTTTCGAAAACCTGAATGCTAAAACAAAACTTTTAACCAAATATACATATATTTGGATACATATATCTCCAGAAATAAAAGTAAGCACTTTCAAATGAGAGCTCTGACTTCTTCTTAAGCATAAACACTGATGGTCAAACGGTCAAAACATAAAAACATAAGTAGCAAAGGTCTTAGAAGAGATCAAGTTCAGGATTAGAAGTTAGTCATCCTTACTCTCCTTTCCTTCCTCAGAACCCTCCCATTTCCACACCTTCGTCCAAATACACGCTTCTCGTGCTTATATGTGAGGAAGCATCCCTATGTCATACATGCATTGGAAAACTTGCCCTGTGGAGGCAGAACCATGCCAAATGAGTTCATCTTTGCAGGTTGGCACAGGACTCAGAAGTCATCCTAGTTAATCAGCTGTCATCCCCACGGTATCTCTCGCTACAGTCCTTACTTTGCTAGTCTGATAGGTGTGGCAAAGTAATTTATTAAGATACTAACTTGTGTTGGTTCTCTCCATAAGTTTTGATCTTCCACATCTTAAGCAGATAGCTTAATTTTGTTTCTTGTCTCAGAGTTGGTTTGTAGAGGAAACCAGAAAGCAAGAGCTTCTTTAGCATTCTATTAATTTTTAAGAATCTCTAATTACAGGAGAGATTGTGACCTCCACACCCAACTTTCTGGGCACTATGTAAGCATTCTTGATTCCTATGCGATCACAGGGAGAGGAAATTTCAATAATGACAAATTGAATTTCTACCACCTCCTGAGACACAATGGAATTAGGATCCCTTTTAATGAAACCAATAATAACATTAATATCCTATACACATTTATTTAAATAACAAAACAGGAAAAGATAAAAAGTGATATTTCTTGCATATCAGGTTATGGTTGTAAATTGATGATCTTGTATATTGGCATCAACACCTTTTCCTAACCTGGTGAGTCATCCTTAAACAACATAAAAGGAAAAAGCAAGAGCAGCAGCAATGCTTCCTAGCAAGAAGTTACCAAATCTGTTCACCATGAACTTGAGATCTCAACCATGGACATCTGGACACTGACTATGAAAGTAAAACTTAGCTTATGGGACAAATTTAAATGAAGATCAACATGACTTAAACTAAGTCCTAGAACCTCTAAAATTTATTATGCAGGTGGCTAGATATGGACTCCTTCAAAATCTCGCTTAATTGAATAATGCCTGTGTTTTTAAACGCCAGCTGTGAGTCTTTCCCTGTTAAAAATGTAGTCACTTCTAGGGGCTGGGGTTGTGGCTCAGCGGTAGAGCGCTTGCCTCGCATGTGCGCGGCCCAGGTTCGATCCTTAATACATTGCATTGTGTACAACTAAAGTAAATAAATAAATGTTTTTTAAAAAAATGTAGTCACTTCCACTAAAACTCTAATCTTGTTTGGCAAGTACCCCATATTTCTCAATTTCTATTCCATGTTCCATTTTCTTTGGACTTTACTTTCTCTTTGTTTTTAACTGATGTTACACCAGATCATTGTGTTGTCTCTTAAGCTTGGTTCTGAATTCCTCTCTATTCTGCTTATGTTTTCTCTTCTACTGCTATTTCCAAGCACTATACTTGTCTCCTCATCAGCTGTCTTCTTCCTTCCCCAGAGGTACCATAATCGTGACAGCCTTCAGGGTGGCAACAGAACCTGGGAACAGGCAAACAAGCTGCTGCTGTCTATGACAGAGATAGATCATTAACTTCAAGTCATTGAACACAATTTGTCAGCTTATCTCTTTCAAACTTAGTATAAGGAAGTCATTTCTCAGTAGTAACTGCTTGCCAGCTGGAAATTTTATGTATATTATCAAAATGGATGAGTTTGATGGATGCCCTTTGAACTCTTCCCAGGGAATTATCTTTAGAGTGTTCCAGTTTCCTCTATATCTTAATCATATTGCTGATGCTAACAAGAAGTATCTGTAAGGTGTTTGAAGTTTCTAGGATGAAAGATGTTACATAAGTAGAATGAATCCATCTGAGGAGACATAGGGAATGATATATACATCATGGTCCTGCAAGCTCTAAGGGCTGTGGACGTGGCTCACTGATGTGTAGCTAAGGGAAGCAGTCCACATTTTTTTTGAACATGGTTTCTCTTGAATGAAAGGGATAGGTAATTTCCTCTCCTCCACACGTATGCATGTATGTCCTACACAGAGAAGATTTGCCACAAAGGTAATGAAGCTTGCACTTTAGGTTCCCTTTTTTTGTGTGAGTCCCTTCCAAAGTCCTGTATTACTGATTTTGTATTTGGTAATTTTTGTGGTCTTTTTTGTTTGTTTGTTTTTAACGAAGGCCTCCTAAATTTGGATCTGAACCTGATCTAACATACAACACAGCTTTCCATTTCTAACTTTTAGTCGTATCCAGTATTTTATTGGAAAACGAGCAAGTACATTAGTAGTATCATTAAAAACATAATTCATTTTATTTGCTTCTCTGGCTTTATGGTTAGTTTTGTAGTTAAAGCTAACCATTTGGAACCATTTTCATATAACCCCATTGGGGGTAATTTGGCAATAGCTTTTAAAACTATAAATATATTTGCACAGTTATAAGAGGCCATATCTACAAAAGTATTTGATAGTCAAAGCCTGGAAACATCCCAAAAGCTCATCAATAAAAGACTGGCTAAATAAATTATGATACATTCACATGAGCACTGGGCAGTTGTTAAAAAATAAGGAAGGATTTTATGTGCTGATATGGAAAGATTTCAAAGATGATTTGTTAAGTAAAGTATACATATGGTGGTGTGGTGCCCGAGGAGGATGGATGAGAAACAGGAGTGTAAGGGAGATATTTTACAGTTTGTGTATTAATATATATAACCATAGGAAATGCATTGCCTACTCAATGAAGAAAATAAGAAAAAAAAAAAAACTATGCTCTTTGCTTATCTCAATGTACTTGTGTTCGTTTAGCCCTCCAAGTATAAGTATCATTATGATGATTTCATGAAACTTTCTCTGTGTGGGAATCTGACCTCCCATAGCCTGTAATCAACCTGTTAGGGCACATCACTTTTCACCATGTGTGATCATTAGTTACATATATCATCTTTGAGACCATTCTCTATTTACCTCCTGTTGTTATTGCTCTCACCTCTACATGACCTTTGCATTGTATGTCTCTGTTTCTTTTTTTTTAATGTAAGATCCCTCACAGGAGATGGTTGAGGGGATCGTTTTTGTTTTTTTTTTAATATTTATTTATTTGCTTTTAGTTGTACATAATGCGTTTTTACGTGGTGCTGAGGATTGAACCCAGGCCGTGCACGTGCTAGGCGAACGCTCTACTGCTGAGCCACAACCCCAGCCCTAATAGAATTCTGTTCTAAAATTTATGTATTAATCTATTCTAGAATTTATACAGAAAGGCAAATAAACTAGAATAGTTAATGCAATTTTTTAAACATTTATTTATTTGCTTTAGTTGTACACAATGCGTTTTTATTTTTACGTGGTGCTGAGGATCGAACCTGGGGCCACGCACGTGCTAGGCTAGCGCTCTACCGCTGAGCCACAAGCCAGCTCTGTTTCTTAAATAGGTTACATTCCCTTCCCACAGAGAAGCCTTCCCTGACCGCCTTGATTTGGTCAGGTTACCTTGCCATTCTTTTCTATCCCAATACATTCCTTTCAAAATGTATCTCACCTCTTTTATTATCTATAATGTTGTCTTCTCTACTTGAGTCCAGACCAAAAACTCCACGCTGGCCTGGGCTCTGCTTGTATTGCTTACATCTGTGTCCCTAGTGCTTAATACAGTTCCTAGCAGGGATAAGCTAACGTTCATCAACTAGAAGTGAATGTATTCTCTTACCAGAGAGTGATTTCCGTACAGGCAAGATTTATCATTCTGTAGCCCACACAATATGAAGGAGAGTATTGCATAGTGGATAAAAGAGATTCAAATATGAGTCATGCCACTTACCAGCTTTCAGACAACCTTTAGCAGCTCTGGCTTCAGAGGTCTAATTACAGCAAGTTTTTCATTTATTCTATCATTCAACAAATATTTACTAAGTGCTTGCCATGTGCCACTTTTCTGGGAACTGTAGAATGCAAGATGGAAAAGTGCTTGTTCTCTGAAATGCACAATCTACTTGGGAAGGGTTTGGGGGGCACACTAAACACATAAGCCAAGTAAATAAAATGTTCAAATGGTGACAAAAGCCACAATAGAGAAATTGAGGTTGGCCAGTTAAGAAAGGTAAGTCTCTCTAAAGAGTAAATATTTACACTGAATTTTTTAGTAGATTAAGTGAGATGATAGTATCTGTGAATGTCTCAGAATCATGTCTGGCATATAATAAAAGTCAAAAATGATAAGTATTAGTGTTAACAAAAACTTGTCAAAAGAATAGGTGGAGGTACATTTCAAAAATCTAGAAGAAAATATATTGAAAGTTTCCACCATAAAGAAATGATGAATGATGGGGTTTTGTTTGTTTTTTTTTTTTGAATGATGTTTTATTGTTGTTGTTTTGTTTTGTTTGTGGTACTGGGGATTGAAGCCAGGGCACTCTACCACTGGGCTACAGCTCTATTCTATCCCTTTTTGTTTTGAGACAGGGTCTTGCTAAGTTTCTTAGGCTGGCCTCAAACTTGCAATCCTCCTATCTCAGCCTCCTGAATTGCTGGGATTATGGGAATGCACCATCATACCCAGCTAAGGAAATGATAAATGTTTGAGGAAATTAGATATGTTTAGCCTGATTTAAATATCATACAATGTATACATATGTTAAAACATCACATTACCCTATTAATGCACAATTTTATGTTTTTATGTATCAGTTTTAAAAGTGCAATATAATTAAAAATGAATGAACTGAAAGTATATGAAAATATAAACAGATGTCTTTCATGTATAAAATGCTACAATTGCAACATTTTTAAGCGTTTATTTAGCGAAAAGGCACATATATCTGTTCAGTTCCTATTTGAGTCATTAAGCTATTTTTTAGGAAACAGAATCTCATTTTTTGGTTATGAAATTGTTAATGCTCTTCTTAAGTAGTAGAATTTATACTCTGAGAGTGATTTAATTTTGTGCAGCATCTAACACTACTCAGAAAACATAGAAGCATGCAGCATTGGTTGTTCATAAATGGATTTGATGTTCTCTAAGGTCCCATGAACCTATGAGTTCTTCCATGTTCTTTACATCTAAACTGATGAAGAAAGGAATAAAGAACTGAGAGAGAGAGAGAGAGAGAGAGAGAGAGAGAGAGAGAGAGAGAGAGAGATTGGATATTCTCAACACAAACCCACCCCCAAGACTATAAAATATCATTGATAATATTGATAATTCACATCTTTTTGATGTGGTAGTAAAAATCACTGGATTATATTGGATGACACATATTGAAGGGTGGGTTTTGAACTGCCTCTGTTCCAGGCACTTCTCATTTAGTCCCTAAAAAATGTGTGAGTAGGTAACTATTTTAGGTTGAATTCCAAGAAGCTTACCTTTAGAAAGAGAAGAAGGAAGAAAACGGGTACTAAGGGTATGATTTCCTGGTGAAGTCTCTGCTTAAGTTGGATGCTCCAGGGCAGTTTTTACACTGAAGTTTTTCCCCATTTGAATTTGGGAACTGGGCTTTCATACTCCTGCACTAGTCACTCAGTGGCTATGGCCGTAAGTTGCTCCAGTAGCCCAAGCACAGTCTCCCATAGGGAGCCATAGGTATGGGCTGGTCAAGCAAATGGCCCATGGCCAGGGGTGCATGCACAGTAAGTGAGACCCAGGGAATCTGGGTGAAGCACTCTACAGAATTTATATCCCCAATTTACATAAGTGAAAATCTGACTCAGCTTAAATACTTTGCTGATGGTCCCTATTTAAGGGGCAGAGTTCAGACACACACCCAGACAGGTTTGACTCCACAGTTCATGCTCATTCTTCTTTACAAAATGTACCTCCTTTTCCTGACCATATGGAAACATATAGTGTAAATAAACATTCTTACCTTGCTTTCTGAGGCAGCTGACTATATCAGGAAATGTAGTGAAACATTACATTTGGGGATCTCTCGAAGAGTACTATCCAACAGAAATATAATGTCTTGCCTCAACCTCTCAAGTAGCTGGGTACATTCTTTTTTCACATATATACAGTCTTTCCGTATCTTTTATACTTACAGAACATCTTAATATGGTTGTGAAATATTTATCAGAAATCTTTGATGTGAATTAGGTTTCATAAAATTTATAGCTGAAAGAGTAGACTCACAGAGCTCAGTTGGTCCAAGCATGCTTAATGGCTTAAATTACAAATATTAAATATGTAATTTAAAATCTACTAGTGACCACAATGAAAAAGTAAGAAAAAAAAGAAATTAAATTTAATAATATATTTTATTTCACCTAATAAACCCAAGATATTATTTTGATATGTAACATGTAATCAATACACAAAATTAATGGAATAATTTTGCATTCATTTTTTGTTTGTTTATTCAGTACTAGGGATTTGTTACCAGTAATGAAATAGCCACTATTCAGCTTCACTAAAATTTTAAAGAGAAAGGTTGGTGAAGAAAACAGGTTTATTCCAGACACGGACCAATGGCACAGCATAGAAAAACACACAGAGACAAACCTACACACATACAGTCATCCAATCCTTGACAAAGTTGCCAGAAACATACTGAAGAAAAGACAGCCTTTTGAACAAATGGTTCTGAGAAAATTGATTATCCACATGAGACTATACCCTTTATCTCTCACTCTGCACAAAAGTCAACTCAAATGGATCAAAAAGTTAGGAATTAGATCAGAAATGTAATTCCAAGAAGAAAATGTAGGGTCAACACTCCAGTATATAGGCACAGGCAGTGAATTTCTCAGTAGGACCCCTAAAGCTCAGGAAATAATGCCAAGAGTTAATAAATGGGATGGCATCGCCGGGTGCGGTGACGCACACCTGCAATCCCAGCACTTGGGAGGCGAGGCAGGAGGATCACGAGTTCAAAGTCAGCCTCATCAATGGGGAGGCACTTAGTAACTAACTGAGACCCTGTCTCTAATAAAATACAAAACAGGGCTAGGGATGTGGCCCAGTGGTCAAGTGCCCCTGAGTTCAATCCCAGTACCAAATAAATAAATAAAATGGGATGGCATCAATTTAAAAAGCTTCTGCACAAAAAAAGGAAACAAGAATGTGAAGTGAGAACCTACAGAATGGGAGAAAAATCTTTGGTAGATACTCTTTTGATAGAGGATTAATACCCGGAATACATAAATAAATCAAAAAATTTAACATCCAAAACAACGACAACAACAACAAAAAATTAATTAATGGTCAACAATTATATGAAAAAATATTCAACATTATTAGCAATTAGGGAAATTCAAATCAAAACTATACCATTTCACGCAATTAAGAATACGAACCATAATAAATGCTACAGAGGATGTGGAGAAAATTTTTATAGTGTTGGTGGGATTGTAAATTGTATGACCAGGATGAAAATCAGTATGTTTCCCAAAAAGATAAGCATAAAATCACCTTATAACCCAGATATACCATTCCCAGGTATTTATCCTGAAGAATTAAAGTCAGCATACTCTAGTAATATTTGCATGCCCAGGTTTGTAGCAGCACAATTCACAATAGTCAAACTATGGAACCAGCCTAGGCGGCCATCAGTGAATGAATGGATAAAGAAACTGTGGTATATGTACACAATGGAGTTATGTTTAGTCATAAAGGAAAATGAAATTATGTCATTTGCTGGAAAGTGGATGGAACTTGAGAACGTTATGTTAAGTGAAGTAAGTCAAACTCAAAGGGTCAGAGGTCATATATTTTCTCTCATGTGTGGAAGCTAGAGAGGACAAAGGGAGAAAAAAGGTGGGGGGAGAATTTTATAAAAATCAAAGGGAGATCAATAAAATAGAAGAAAGGGACCAGGGAGTGGGAGGATCTCAAGTGGGAAGATCCCAAGTTCAAGACCAGTCTCAGCAACTAGAGAAACCCTGTCTCAAAACAGAAAATCAGAAGGGCTGGGAATGTAGCTCAATAGTAAAGCTTGTCCTTGGGTTCAATCCCTGGTAAGAAAGAAAGAAAGAGAAGGGGCGGGGGAGAGATATAAAGGAAAGAAGGAAAGAAAAGGAAAGGAAGGAAGGAAAGGAAAGAGAATTTGTGCTATGAAAAGTTACAAGGATGTAACTTAGTATGCCATTAGAAATCAATCAGTCAGTCTGCCATCAAATAAATATTGAGTGTCCATGTGTGTTACAAAGTGGTAAATAAACACCCTTGGCCATGACTATTTACCAGGACTTCACAATTGGAATTGCTTAGGAGTGAGAACTGGCAGTGTTTAATGCTTCGATTGGAGCAGGAAGAAGCTAGAGCTGGCTTTTGCTTGATTTTAGCTAAATGGGATTCATGCTGTACTTGATTTTCATCTTAGTAGTACACACTGAAGGCATAGTTATGAAACATTTTGTGATCTAGTGAGAAGCTCCACAGCAAACCCAAGAGCATTGAGAAGTGCCTGATTTGACCCTATAACCTCATATGTACATACCAGATGGTGCTAGAAGCCTATTAAGGCACCAAGATATGAAAGCACTAGAAAAAAAAATATGGCACACCTTTAAATATACGTGGAGAGTTTTTATCCTATTGTTTCCATTTCAAGTTTTTTATTATTTGTTGTATGTGGAGGTTATGCTCAAAAGTAATGAGCACATTTTGAAAGGGATGTGCAAGAATGTTCATGTAACACTATTACTAACTGCCCCAAATTGGAAGTTACCAAAAACACACATCAATGATAAAATGGGCTGGGGATGTAGCTCAGTGAAAAAAATGCTTGTCTAGCATGTTTGAGGCTCTAGCTTTAATCCCCAGCATCATCACCAAACAAAACAAAAACAAAAACCAGTAAAATTACTTAACAAAAATATAATTTTCTGAAATATTCACGCATTGAATTGTCATGCATCAGTGAGACTGAAAACATACAGCTATATCCAACAATATGAATGCATTTCACAAAAATTATACTGAAAGAAAGAGGCCAGAATCAAAAAAGAGTACAACTTAGTATTCTGCTTTGAAGTTCAAAATAGGCAAAGCTAAACTTATTTTAGAAGTCAGAATAGTCATTAACTTGGCAAGGGAAGGGGGTTATTGATTGAAAAGCAGCATGAAAGCAGCTACTGAGGTGCTGGTAAAGTCCTATTTCTTAATCTGAAAACTGGTTCTATAAATATGTTCACGTAACTAAAATATTTATTGTTTAGACTTTTTCTGTATGCATGTCATACTTTAAAACACATATTTAAGTAATACACTTTTTCATTTGTCCATTTCATTGAAGACCAACTGTCCATTCTAAAAGTCTAGAGACAAGCTGAGCATATGAGAAAGTCAAAGTCATCATTGCACTCTGTGATTCACCTTCTTGAAATCCCAAACATCTTTCTTGGAGGTTGCTTTGGTTGTATATGGTTCCCCAGGGGTTCATGTTGGAGGCTGGGACTATGGCAAAGTAAGAGGTGGTGGGAATTTTAAGAGGTGAAGCCTAGTGCAAGGTGACTGGATCACTAGGGACATCAATCCTCAACAGAAATTAAGTGGTCTTATGATACCACAGTCAGTTTCCACAAGAGGGGTTGTTGTAAAAGAACAGGATAGCCTTTCCCCAGTCTCTCTGGCTTCCTGTCTCACCAGCTGATCTCTTCCTCTTACACATGCTCCTGCCATGATGCCTTGTGCCATAAGGACCTCATGAGAGGTCGAACTCCTGGGGCCACCTGATCTTGAACTTTCAGCCTCTAAAACTGTGAGCTAAATAAACCTCTTTCTTTACAAGTTACCCAGCTTCATTAGAACAACGAAAACTTAATTGATGCAGGAAGGAAAACCAACCTGTTCATAAAACCTTGGAGAGTAGGTAAAATAAAAGAACTTTAGTGCTTATTGAAGTTCCTATGCCTGGGATGTCCTTCTCATCCCTGCCTGATGAAATCCTAACCTCCTTCAAGTTTCATTTAAGGACATTTCTTGTGAAAACTTCTTTGATTATTTCAAACAAAACTTATCTCTTTTTTTTTTCTAAATCCGTAGGCCTCTTGTCTGTGCTACTCATCATTTATTCCCATGCATTATAGTAATTTCTGGAAGGTAATGTAATGCAGTGCTGAAAGATGGGGTTGTGGAATCAACCCAACTTCAAAGACCCTCCTCTGCCACTTTTCATATGACCTGGAGCAAACTGCTTGATCACTATGCCTTTGTTTCCTCAGTTGTACTGTGGAGATGTTAATAGGAGTACCTACCCAATACATAGTTGTGAAGATGACATAATGGATGCACAGCTACAGAAAATCAGTAAATCTCAGGAAATGTTTCCTATTATTTTTATTGAATATTATTTACTCTAGTCAATAGCATGTTCCTGAAAAGTACAGAACATGACTTAAATGACATACAATGAATAAACTCATGACACATGTCTCATGTTGGCTTACCTTGTGTGTGTTATTGTGTTCATTTATCTCTTCCACCAGACTAAACCCCTCCAAAATAAGAACTACAACTTGCTTGGGTTTGGGGTTTGTTTTATTTTGGGGAAGTTTGTGGTTTTGGAGGTGGAAGTGTATGGTGCTGGGGATTGAACCTAAGGCCTTACATAAGCTAAACAAAATGTTCTACCACTGAGCTACATCCCCAGCCTAAGAACTACAACTTACTTGTCAAATATCCCACACTTTGAATAATGTTGGGTTTTAGGCTACATACATGTTTAGTAATGGGTTGACACCACTAAGGAATTTTTACTCTTTCTTATTTGGCAATGTTCAAAGCTTCCACTACAAATTTTTGCACCTCTAGGGTGTCTAACCATTCAAGTTTGCTCAGGCCTATCCCAATTTTGGTACTGAATGTCTTGGATGATCAAGAATGCCTCTGAGTCCCAGACAAAGCAGGATGGTTGATTACACTACCTGAATCCTTGCCTGTGCACTGGCTGGCCTGATGTTTTGATGGATGAGCCAACCATGCTCCTACCTCAAGTCAAGCCTTCATTCTGGTTGGCATTTCCTCTATGTATTCAAAATGGGCTTTTGAAATTCTCTCCTTCCTGCATCATCAATGATTTTCTCTCTCCTTCAGAATTCAAACATGCTATAATTTTTCCTATTAAAAAAGAAACAAAAAATCAACCAGTGTAAGATGTAATGTGGTGGAGCATTTATGTAGCATGCATGGGGCCCTGGGTTTGATCCTCAGCACCACAATAGAAAAAACAATCAACAATAAAAACAACAAAAATATCTTGAACCTACATCTCCCTCAAGCAACCATCCCATTTCTTGGCTCCTTTTTTGTAACAAAACACCTAGAATAAATACACAGTCTCCAATTCTAATCCCCCCTTTCCCCATTCTTCATTGAACCACTTCAATCAGGTTTCTGTTCCCAACTCTCCATAGCTATATGTCCTGTCACACTTTGCCAATGATATAGAACTTTTTCAGACTATTGAATTGTGAGAATTAAACTTCTATTTTTGTTGTTTTTGTAATCATAGAAGTTTGTCTTAGCTTAAGTAATAGAGTTAATAACTCCTACATTCATATCTTCAGTTTACATACTTCCCTATAATTTATTATTGTATATCCAACAGTCTATTGTGCAACCTATTTAATATACAATAAGAATATCAAACTTAAATATCAATACTAAACTTTTGATTTCCATTCTCAAATAGTATCCTTCTGTGAAAAAATGTCTCTTCCTTCTTCTTGCACAGGTCCCAAACCCTGGAATCATCCCTAATATCTCTCCTCTCATATCCCACATCTATTCCACCAGGAAAGACTGTCATCATCTTCTGTGAGATTATTGCAATAGCTTCCTAACTGGCCTTGCTACCTCTTCCCAGGCCCTGCCACAGTCTATTCTCAGCACAAGAACCAGAATAATCCCAGGAACATTGGTCAGTGTAAGTCATTCTGCTCAAAACCTCCCTCAGAGGCTTCTCATCTTCTTCAGAATGAAATCCAGGGCCTAGCCGGGCACGGTGGCGCACACCTGTTATCCCAGCGCTTGGGAGGCTGAGGCAGGAGGATCGCGAGTTCAAAGCCAGCTTCAGTGATGGCGAGGCACTCAGCAACTCAGTGAGACCCTGTCTCTAATAAAATACAGAAAAAAGGGCTGGGGATGTGGCTCAGTGGTAGAGTGCCCTTGAGTTCAATCCCCAGTACCAAAAAAAAAAAAAAAAAAAAAAAAAAAAAAAAATCCAGGGCCTTACCTTGTCCTACAAAACCAATTGACTTTTTGTGTTACCTTTCCAAACCCATCTACCAAAATCTTTCTCCTTCCTCCCTTCCCCAGCCATTTGAGCCTCCTTGCTTTTCCTCAACACACCACAGCCATTCCATTCTCAGTGAACCTCAGCCTCCAACCTGTGAACTGTCCAGAAGGCTCTTTCCCCAGAAAAGCACACAACTCACTCCCATGCTTATTCAGCTTCTCCTCAAATATTTATTTATTTCCCAGTGCTGGGGATTGAACCCAGGGTCTTGGGCTTGCTAGGCAAGGACTCTACCACTAAGCTATACCCCCAGCCTTCTCTTCAATTTTTATTTCTTCAATTTTTATTTATTTATTTATTGATGGGAGTGGGTACTGAGGATTGAACCCAGGAGCACTTTGCCACTGAGCTACATCCTCAGCCCTTTTTTCTTTTTACTTTGAGACAGGGTCTCTCCAAGTTGCTGAGGCCAATATCAGCCTGCTTCAGCCTTCCAATCCACTGGGATTTTAGGCATACATCAACGCATCTGGCTTATCCTCAACTTTTAAACTCTTCACTTTGCTTTTGAATCATTACTTTATTGATCTAAGAAACGTGTTCCATGCAATAGACACTGTGATGGGAACATAAAGATATGAAATGTCCTCTGCCCTCCAGAAAGTGCTGTATTGGACTGGAGAACAGGGCTTTCCTGAAATTTTTCCCAGAAGAAAGTCTCCTGAGCTGATCTTGAAGAAAAAATAGGAGTTAGAGGGAAAAAAAAAGGGGATGATAAAGCAGGTGCATTTTAGGGGGAAAGCATTTGCATATGGATATGAAAGAGCGTGATATAATCAGAGGCTCCAGAATCGGGCTTATCTGTCCACAGAGCCTGGTCATGTGTACAGTAAGCACTAGAGACAGCTCAGGGAACCTCAGGGCTTGGAGAAAGGAGAGAACCAACATGAGAGTGGCCACTAGGGTGGTGCAGATGAGGAAGCCAAGAGCGGGGGTGGGGGGTGGGGGGGAAGAGGCATGAAAACTGAAGAGCATTCCTAATAACAAGGGGATATTCAGACAAACAGAATGAGGAGCCGTTAGAAAGAGCAAGATGGCTCAACATATAAGAACTCAGGAACAGGGAATGATTCCTTGGGCAAACAAGGTTCAAGGGTAATAACAGCCATGGGGTCTTTTACACTGTTGTTTATATGTCTTTTACATGTTTCCTGGTATTCACGCTCTTGCAAAGCCTCCCCTTTGAATCTGGCCTGTATCTGTGACTTGCTTTAACCTAATGTTTCTCAACTAGAGGAGATTTTTCCCCTCAAGGAACATTGGAGACTTTTTTTTTTTTTTTTTTGTCAAAAATTGGGTGTATGTGGACAGGGTGCTACTGTCATTTATATTCTTTTAGTGGGTAGAGGACTGGGATGTTGCTAAACATTCTACAATGCACAGTATTGTTCCCCATGACAAAGAATTATCTGGCTCAAAATGTCAATGGTGGTGAGGCTGAAAAGCCCACAGAATGCAGCCCAGGCCTTAAGACTTATGCCTTAAGAAGAACTAAACCTTAAGAAGACCTAGAAGTTCTCCCTCTTGGAGGGAGGGTAATGGGACTTTTTACATGGCAGTTCAGAAATACATGGGAGATTTTAGAAGAGACCACATGAAAAGGGAGCAGTTCAAAGGCTACATAAGGAGAAGTTAAGAACCAGCTCAGAGAAAAAAACAAAAACCAAAAAACAGGGTTCCAGATGTACAACCCCAGGCAAGCTCTTCCAGCTGACTCCTAACCATCTGAGCCATCTTTACTAAGGTGTCAGACATGTGAGCCAAGAAACTATCATAGACATCCCAACATAAGCAGACATCACAGAGAACAGTTGTCCTCACTGAGAACTTTCTAAATTGCAGAATCATGAGCAAACAAGATGTCAATGTAAGTCACTAAGTTTTGGGTTGTTATGTAGTAATAGATGAAACAATAGCCAACAGAATAGGCAGTGTTCCAAGCACATCCTAATTACATTTCTTTCTTTCCAATGACACTTCAGCTATGAGGAAACTGAAGTGTAAAAGTATAGAAAAATTAAGTACCACTCCCAGGTTAACATGACTAAGAAGTAATAGAGTTGCATTTTGACTCCAAAGGCTGCATTTAAACCATCATACCATACAGCCTCTCTAGTCATTCTTCATTCAACAAATTCTAATAGAGAATATTCCAGATACTGTTTCATGCACATGGGACATAGCAGGGACCAATATGGACAAAAAAATTGATCTTGTGAAACTGACTTCTAGTGAAATCTAAAAAGCCACAGAAATGCACTGTCAAGTAGCAAAAGTACACCCACCCAAGTGGTATGGTGGACTTTGATTGCTTTTCCCCTCAAGTACTGGGGATTGAACCCAGGACCTTGTGCATGCCAGGTAAGTGCTCTTCCATTGAATTACAATGTGAACCCTTTTATATTTTATTTAGAGACAGGATCTCACTAACTTTCCCAGGCTGACCTCTAACTTGTGGTCTTCCTGCCTCTGTTTCCTGAATTGCTGGAATTATAGGCCTGCACCCGCTCATTGACTGCTTTTTAGGTTCCTAGGCATCTATTCCAGCCTGACCATTTCCATAATAAATTACCCACTCTATTAGACAGAATCTGTAGACAGAATCTGTGAAGACTGTTACTTAAGGGTGAACAGTTCTCTGCCAGCAAGCCAGGCCAAATGTTTTGAATCTTCAAAAGAATAGCAAAAGGTTAAGAATCATTGGACTTTCTTCATTCCAAGAGTGGCTTTGAGATAAAAATTTTGAGAAGTTCCTGCTACCCAGACTTCTACCTCTTCCTTACTTTCTAACCATTTGTGTGCCTTGCTCTATAAATTTCTTGTTGATTATGTGAACCATCTGATATTTTCCTAGTAAATTCCTGTTCTGAGTTAAGCAGAGACTGGTTCTGATGCTTGTGATGAAAGGACTCTAACTGCAAATCTTTTAGGAGAAGGGCCCAGGAAGAGCCTGGAAAGAATAAAGTAGATAGTAATTGTGTCCCCAATAATCATCATTAACTTCATCTCCAGTTTCTTTCTTTCTTTTTTCTTTTTTTGAAGTTGTAGATGTACACAATACTTTTATTTTATTTGTTTATTTTTTTGTGGTGCTGAGGATCGAACCCAGTGCCTCACACGTACTAGGCAAGTGCTTTACCACTGAGCTACAACCTCAGCCCTCCAATTTCTTGACATGCACAACTGCTATTTCTTCAATCTTATAAAGTATTAAATAGAAATAATTATAAGCCTCCTTCTTCAAACCAGGCTACTGTCCCTTTCTGCATAGAAATTTTGTAATCCAATACTGAAAATAGGTTTTTAAAGTAGGAGAAGAGACACAATGGTATGGGTTAAGAAAACTGGGATAAAGACACAAATTTATGTAGAAACCCAATTGTCCAGATTGAGCCTGAGCTCAGAACCAGACCAGCACTACCTATCCAAGAAAAGGAAGAATCCCAAAATGCCCTGAAATGGGACTGAAAGGACATGAAAGAGAATACAAACAACAACAGAAAATGGAGACAGACCTGAACAGACCAGGGATGCTTTATTAAACAACAGAAGGGCACATTTTCGAGGTAAAATGGCAAATGGCTACAGTAAGGACCTGAGTTTTGTAAAGTTCAGAGGGCCTGAGTCCTAGCAGGAAATGTGTTGGTTACAATTGGAGGGAGACCTTGGGCAGTCAGGGGAATGGTTGTAGATAAGGAAAATTGCAACAAGTTCAGAGCCCATTATTCTCTCCTTTCTCCTTGGGGGTTGTTATTTTCCTTGTCCTTCAAAGGGTGTGGGTGAAGATCATGGGGGCTCAGTACCTGGGATGGCCAGTTCAGCTATAGGTATGGGCCAGGTTCGAGTCCATTCTGTGCTCTCCCCATTTTCCCTTCTGCCTTCCCTCCAGCTGAGGCCTGGGCTTTTATTTTATCCCACTGCAATGACAAAAGCTCCAATTTACCACAGACATTTTCCCACACACATGACAGGAGGGTGGGTAGGGGAACAGGTATAGATAAGGGGAGTTTCTTGGGGCCTATTTTCCATATCCTTCAGGGACTAGGAATTTTCATTTTTATACACTAGCCAATGATTTGGGGGCTCACTGAAGTTTGATAACCGTGCTCTTCAGTGCTAAACTAGAGCCCCTTAATATATACTTGTCTGTAGAACATTCACCTAGCATGTGGAAGGCCTGGGGTTCAATCTCCAGCAATGCAAAAGAAAAACAAAATTGTGCTGGTCTATGTTTAATATACAGACGTGATCTTATTAAAATGTGGGCTCTGATTTAGAAAGTTTGGGATAGGATTGTGCATTTCTAACAAGTTTCCAAATGATGACTCTAGATGGGTCATGGAGTCTGGGTGGGGCTAAGCCTGAAGTGGAGTCAGAAGGCAAAGGGACCAGGAGAGAAGCTGTGAAGTAGACAGAGCCTGATACTTGGCAAACCGACAGCATGAAATCTCAGAGCCTGCAAAACTGACAGCTAAGCTTCTTAACCACGGCAATGTTACCATCCTTCTGGCCTAACCTGCACAGCCTTAAAAGCAGTTACAAGACACAATCCATTAATTACATCCTCAAGTAGCTCCTTTGCCTGACCCATTCCCTCTGATGCCTTGTTCAGCATTACAGGATGAAACAAAAACAAAGAGATGATTCTGAAATTCTATCTGATGTAATTGGGTGCTTTGTTCTTAATTAGAGTATGAATACTCTTTTTGTAGGTCATTGAATTGGTGTAGATAATGCAGTTCCATGTTTACTGTTCTAATAAAAACTACTTCACATTATGAAAAGCTGACACAGGGGCTGGGAAATAGCTCTGTGGTTGGGTGTTTGTCTAGCATGTGCAAGGCCCTGGTTTCAATCCCAGCACTGAAAGAAAAAAAAAAAAAAAAGCTGACATAGACAGTTTCCAAATTATGTATGTGACAGAATTGAATTATTCTGAAGACTTCATGATTATTTAATTAGCAGGCATGGCCCTTCCCTTCCTATTCATTCATGCATTCAATAGTAATTAGCCTCTACTGTACTAGGTGAACATTGGCACATGTTATATGCGGTACGTGGTCCTAAGGGCCTGGCCTTGGAAACTGAGCCTCTGTGTATAGCTTAATGAAAGTCACAGGATGCACTCCATGGTTGGATTTAGTTATTTAATGGAAGACTATGTGCAAATCCCTGTTCTGTGTCCTCTGGAAGAAACCCAGAAATGAAGGTAGAATTCCAAATGGTAGGGAATAAACAACAGGTGGTCTGGGCTTCATTCAAAATGTGAGTCACCAAAAACGCATGTGGTTTTTTTTTTTTTTTTTTTTAATTTTTTTTTTTAAAGTCATTTCCACTCCGGATTTCAACATATGCTGCTCAGCAAAAAGTGGGTACTGAATGGCCACCACAATGGCTATATGTTAAGGAAAAACTCTACTGAATTGATATTTTTATCAGTGTAAGCAGCATTCAGAAGGCTAAGGGGAAGAGCTGGGAGAGGGACCTGCCTCAGAGCCTTTTATCCCCCACATACAGTAGGTATATCAAACCAAAAGTTTTTAAAACCTGATTTACATTAGAATTATTTCAAAAACAGCAATTTCCAAAGTGTATGAATGATATTAAAAGTATGTGTTAAGGCACTCTTATGCAAATTCTTTGTCACCAGGTTAAGCCATTTAAAGAAATTCCTGGAAATGATTAGGGAGAGAATATGAGACCATCAGGAGGAAATGCAGATTGAGGGCAAGCAGAGGAAAGTGGGACAGTGATAAAAGTGTGGAAATGAAGAATGTGTTGAGATATGGTACAGGTCAGAAGGGTGGTATGGAACGAGGGCTACAGAGGTGGGTCACCATTGCCTTGAAAGACTTGAGAAGAAAGTCTGAGCATGGAAAGCAATGTGACCTCCTTAGAAAGGCCTCACCAGACCAAAGTACCTAAAACAACTACAGACATATCTTTCTCCATCTATTTGCACAGCTGACTTCTTCATATTTATTACTACATGACCCAATTTTATATTTACATATTTGCTTAATTAGAATATAAGAACATGAGGCAAGGAACCTGGTCTTGTTCACTAATATATTCTCCAAACTAAAGTAATGACTGGTAATAGTAAGCGTACAACAAAATATTTGTTAAATGAATTATTGAATTTAACCAATAAGGATATTTGAGCTGGGTACAGTGGTGCATGCCTGTAATCCCAGCAACCCAGGAGGCTGAGGCAGAAGGATTAAAAGTTCAAGGCCAGGAATGGGGCTGTAACTCAGTGGCAGAGCACTTGCCTAGTATGTGTGAGGCACTGGGTCTGATCCTTAACACCACGTAAAAATAAATAAAATAGCCGGGCGCGGTGGCGCACGCCTGTAATCCCAGCACTTTGGGAGGCTGAGGCAGGAGGATCGCGAGTTCAAAGTCAGCCATCAGCAATGGCAAGGCACTTAGTAACTCAGTGAGACCCTGTCTCTAAATAAAATACAAAAAAGGTCTGGCGATGTGACCCAGTGGTCAAGTGCCCCTGAGTTCAATCCCCAGTACCACAAAAAATAAATAAATAAATAAATAAATAAATAAAATAAAGGCATTCTGTCCACCTACAACCCCCCCGCACCTGCCGCAAAAAAAAAAAAAAAAAAAAAAAAAAAAGAAGAAGAAGAAGAAGAAGAAGAAGAAGAAGAAGAAGAAAGTTCAAGGCCAGGTTCAGCAATTTGGTGAGAACTTGTCTCAAAATAAGAAAATAAAAAGGGTGGAAATATAACTCAGTGGTTAAGTGCCCCTGGGTTCAATCCCCAGTACAAAAAATAAAAGATATTTGAGGAGGAGAAAAGACAATAATAATATGAATATCTTGAAAAGAGAAAAAATGAACAAAGTTGGGGAAAATACAGCAAATAGGAGTAAAAAAATTCTATTGCATATTTTAAATTTTAAGAATATATGTGCTTGGGCTGGGGTTGTGGCTCAGAGGTAGAGCGCTTGCCTAGCACGTGGGCGGCCCGGGTTCAGATCCTCAGCACCACGTAAAAGTAAAAGTAAACACATTGTATACAACTAAAGCAAATAAATAAATATTTTTTAAAAAAGAATATATGTGCTATGGTTTGAATATGATTTGTCCCCCAGCAAAGCTCATGTTGAGGCTTGGTTCCCAATATGGCAGTATTGAGAAGTGTTTGGGTCTTTAAGAGGTAATAGGTTGTTAAGAGGATCAATGTCATTCTCAAGTGACTGGATTAGTGCTCTCAGGAATAGGTTAGTACTGCAAAAGCTATGAATATAACCTGGGGCTGGGGGTTTAGCTGTCAGAGAGTACTTGCCTAACATGTGCAAGGCCCTGGGTTTGATCTCAGCTTGGCCAAAAAAAAAAAAAAAAAAAAAAAAAAACCAGTCAAATAATTCTCACCAGCCTAGGTGGTACATGCCTGTAATCCTTGCTATTCTGGATGTGGAGAAGGCAGGAAGATGACAAGTTCAAGGCTACCCTGGGCAAGTTAGCCAGACCCTATCTCAAGGTAAAATGTTTTTTAAAAAGGGGTCTGGGCAAGGGTCAAATGTTTTCTAGTTAAAGAGAGAAGGAAAAAAAGAATTAAAAAAAGAGGAATATCATAAAAACAGATGGGAAGCCAACAGAGTAAAGGAAGGGGCCTAGAAGAAGGGAAAAAGGGAAGACATGGGGAAGTGCTGGGGAACAAAACCTACCATACAATGCTGTGTCCATGTATAAATACACCACAATAAATCCTGCTTATATATAATTATAATGCCCTAATTAAAATAGTAGTCATATTTATAAAAGAAGGGAGATCAGTGGAGTTCAAGGAAGGGAGAGGGAGGAGAGGTAAAGGAACAGCATTGGGGAGTGAGATGATACAATTATGTGCATGTACAAATATGGTGTAATGAATCCAACTCTCATGTAAAATTATGATGCACTAATAAAAGCCAAATAAATAAAAATAAAAAGGGGGCCGGGGGCCGGGGTTGTGGCTCAGCGGTAGAGCACTCGCCTAGCATGTGCGCGGCCCGGGTTCGATCCTCAGCACCATGTAAAAATAAACACATTGTGTACAACTAAAGCAAAACAAATAAATATTAAAAAGGGGGGGGGGGGGGAGGTAGCTCAGTGGTAGAGCAGTAGAGTACTTATCATGGAGAATGCACAAGGCCTGGAGTTCAATCCTCAATACTGCAAATAATAGTTCTCACAGAGAAAAACTGCACCCTTGATTCAAGGTAAAAGGGCCTTGCAGGCTCCAGAAACCCTCCAACTCTTCCCAATCCCAGCTGCAGAATAAGGCACTGGGCAAGTTTCCTCACCCTAAGGGCTCATTGCACTCTCTGTGTAAAGTCCTGCTGGAGGGAGCATCAAAAGTCACTGGGGAGCTGTTCAAGAAAAGAAGGAGAATAAAGCAAGGGGTGGGGGGAGCTTCATAAATCTAGTAACTAGTCAGAAAAGAGAATTTAACTAACCACCCTCCTACCGCTCCCTGTCCCCTCAGACAGTGTCTCATTGTTCAGACTATGTTTATTTGAGAAAAGACAAAGCCTCAGCTGTGAGTCTGTGGTTGTGCACCTCCTAGTACTTATTTTACCAAATGTCTTGGTGCTGGCAGGCGTGATGGAGAGAGGCTGGTTTAGGCAAGACACAAAGAAGTAACTTGTGACTCCGTCAGGAAGAGAAGATTCCAAGGCATCTTCTTCATCAGAGAACTATACTCAATTTGTTCTTGGCTTGTGTGTACTGATTGCCTACTGCCAATCATCTTCAGACCAACAATACATACACAGAGTAGAATGTTTATTTCCTAAAAACTAAATTCAGGCACAGGTTAATTTCTTGTTGGTAGTTACCTCTGAAGAGTAAAGGGAAAGGTGAGGGACACTTACTATTTTATAAAGTCTAAACAAATGCTGAAATTTGTTTATTTTGTTGCATTTGATATTTTCAAAAATTTTATTAAATAAGAAATTAATGGACTGTAGGTAATGTTTATTTTTACTCTGTTATTTCTGTTTGATCCCTACCCCCCATCCCCACCACAATGCTGGGGATCAAACCCAGGTGCTCGTGCAAACAAATGTTCTGCCACTGAGTTACATCCCCAGACCTTTTTAGTTTTATTTTGAGAGCATCCTGTAAATTGCTTAGGTTGGCCTTGAACTGTGATCCTCTTGCCTCAGCCTCCTGAGTAGTTGGAATTTCAGGTGTGCATCCCTATACATAGCTCTGATATTTTTAATATACACATTTTTAAATAAAAAGGCAAGTTATGCAGGAAAACCATGTTTTTTAAAAAGTTGGCCATCAGGGTAAAAGTTGGCTATTGTGGTTTGCAAACATAACTATCAGCTATGCATATTTTACATTACTGTGTAAATTTTAGAGTGAGTGGGTTATAATAATAACTACTAGTTACATATCACTTACTATGTCCCAGTAAGTGTTGTAAGTTCTTTGTTCCATGTTCACTTATTTAATCTTTACAATAACTCAATGAGGAAACGACTACTATAATCCCTGGGAAGGAGTGGAAGATTTAAGCAATTAACCAAGTCCTGGGGCTATGCCATCCATAACTTGAAAATGGCAAAACAGAGATGTGATCTAAGTTTGGCCTGAAATTTTTTCTTAAAATTTTCAATGAAAATTAATATATTTTTAATAAAGTACATGGTACACCAGTAGGAGTATAGCTTAATGAGTTTTTACATATGCATCCACTGAGAAATCATCACTAAGATAAAAATATATTTCCAACATCCCAAAAGGTTTCTTTTAGTCCCTTTCTAGTCAAAACTTCCCAAAAGATAACTGTTGTCCTGACTTCTATCATCAGATTAGTTTTACCTATGCTTGACTCTCATATAAATGGTATGTTTCTTTTACTCAGTATTATGTCTGTGAGATTTTTCCATTTTGTTGAATACATTAGAAATGCATCCGTTTTATTGTGGCATAGTATTCCCTTGTATGAATATTCTAAAATTATTTATTCATTCTTTTGTTGATGGACTTTGGGATTGTCCAGCTTTTGGTTATCATGAATAATTCTGCTATGAATATTCTTTTTCACATCTTTTAAAGAAAATGCTCTCATTTTTCCTGGATATAAACCAAATAATGGGATTGCTAGGCCAGAGAGTAGGTGTGCATTTAGAATTCATAGACATTGCCAAACACTTTTCTAAAATGGTTCTGCCAATTCACACTCCCACTTTCAATGCATTCCAGTTGCTCCTCACCCTTGCCAATTCTGTCATTCTGGATGTGTAGCGGTATCTCATTGTGGTTTTAATTTGCATTTCCCTGATGACTAAGGATGTTGAGTACCTTTTAATATCCTTGTTGGCCACTTGGATCTTTGGTGAAGAGCCTGTTTAAATCTTTTGCTTGTTGTTTCAATGAAGTGGGTTTGTCTTTTTCTTATTGAATTGTAAGAGCTCTTAAGACATTCCTTTAATGAATCCTTTGTCAGGTGTATGTAACTGAGAATAAATTCTCAATCTATGGCACCCCTTTTCACTCTCTTGATGCCTTTTAACCCCAAATCCTTTTCAGGAATAAATACATTTTATATAACAAATGTAAAGGAGAAAGCATCTAATTAAATTAGCAACATGTATAATATAATAACATTTATATGAATAGTTTTAAATAAATATATTTAAAATAAAACCTATTTTAAATAACCATTTTATTTATTCAAGAGTACATTTTGGGGCTGGGGTTGTGGCTCCACAGTACAGCAGCCTGGGTTTGATCCTCAGCACCACGTAAAGGCATTATGTACAACTAAAGCAAATAAACAAATATTTTTTTTAAAAAAGAGTACATTTCAACATTTATCCCAAGTTAATTATGTACAAGTTACTGTGTCTTGGGTACAAATACAGCTGAGACTCTTCTTGGCCTCAAGGTGCTGGCAGGCAATAAACTGCAATAATGTAATGAGGTTGATGATAATAACTTTGTACACATTTCTGTTAGATCAGGCTAAAGTGAATGTTTTATGAGGGTGAGGCAAAAGCCCAGGAGGAAGATTAAAGCAGTATCACCAAGTGACATTTGTCCAGACCCTTGAATGAAGAGGAAGGAGGAGTTCAAATTTATGGAAATGGGCATGGAAGGCATGCAGAGTGAAGGCAAAAACTTGTGAAAATCGCAAATTACTGCAACTTCACCCAGACTTTTTTTTTCCCTCCAGTACAGGGTATTGAATCCAGGACTTCACAAATGCTAGGCAAGTGCTCTACCACTGAGCTACATCTCTCACTTTTTTTTTTTTTTTTTTTAAACAGGGTCTTGAAAAGATGTTCATCCTAGCCTTGAACTTGTGATTCTCCGGCCTCTGTCCACAGAGTAGCTAATATTATATTCCGGCACCATCATGCTCAGCACCCAAGATTTACTCAATTCAAGTCTCTGGGGACAGGGTTTAACAATCTGCATTTTAAACATACCCCTTGAGTTTCTGTTGTGTTTAGTTTTGGATTCTTTTGTACCATGAAACTAGAGTGCAGGGAACAAATATCATAGGACATAGAAAATGGGGCCTAGCATCGGATCATGAGGGGGTCTTTCCTTGAATTTCATGCCAAAGAGCTTGGGTTAAATCCAAGTGGGCAAGGTAAGGCCATTAAATAAGTTGTTAAAGGGAAAAATTGATCTTGATAAATGTAGTTCTTCCTACTTTTCAACTATTAAAAGCATCAAGAGGAACTATGCGATTTATTTGATAGTATTTGAACTATGCCTTGATAGTCAAAGAAGAAAGTAATTTTTATCTTTTACTCTGGATCAGGGATCAACAAACATTCTATAAAGAGCTTGTTAAATAAAATCATAGCAGCCTGTTGGTTTGGACTAAGCTCCTGCTCTCGGCCTAACAAATCAAACCAAAATGGAGCTACATATGCATGCTGAAGTTCCATGCCACCAAGCACAAACTAAGGTTTATCTGACCTTCTGAGAAACGAGAAAATAAATGATAGTCAAATCCCCCATTGGGCCCTTTTTAGCCAGCATGATAAGGCAGTCCCCTGTGCTTTAACCTTTATGAGGAAAGAAACTTTAAAATGATCTATTCACTTTTTGTTGTCTTTCTACTTTCTTTCTTTAATTTTTTTCAGTCTATAAAGCCAAACTCCTCTGTTCCTCTTTTTGGAACATTCATTCTAATTTATAGAATGTGATATTGCCAGATTCTAGAATTGCAAATAAAAACCAATTAGATCTTTAAACAAAACTTGTTATAATCTTGTCTTTTGACAGGCCACATAGTAAATATTTTAGGTTTTTCAAACCACATAGTTTCTGTCACATGTAGTCAAAATCTGTCTTCATGACAAGATACAAAAAGCTGCCATAGAAAATATGTAAATGAATGGACCTGGCTGAGTTCCAATAAACATTATTTGTAAAATTAGATGGGTCAGATTTGGCCCATGCAAAGAGTCATTTGTCCACTTTAGTTCTAGATAATTTCACTTAGTCTAGTGAGAAGCTCATAATACAAGATTTAACTCCAAGAAGTTCCTTTTGTGGTAGTAATTCCTCTCTAAAATTATGTTTAATGACTTCAGCTTTAACTACTTAGGAATCTGAAACAAATTATAAAGGAAAAAATCTGTAAAATCTAGACTATGATATATCCTACAAGATAACTTCCCTAAACCCTTAAAAGAAAACGTGATAAGAAATGAAGAGGGGAAAGCAAGAGAAAATGTCCAGATTAAAAGAAATTTAAGAGATTTACAATTAAATAAAATACATGAAGCTTATTTGGGTCCTAGATCAAAAAACACTACCCCTCCCACCCGCATGCAAGACACACACACACACACACACACACACACACACACACACAGAACTAAGAACAATATGTATGGAGCAATTGGGAAATTTTGAATATGATCTCTATATTAAATGATACATCGATGTTTTCTTTTTCAGATGTGATAATGATATTGTTATATAGAGAATGACTGTTCTTAGAAATGTATGTTTATATATACCACATTTTCTTTATCCACTCATCTGTTGAAGAATGAAATTGTGGCATTTGCCAGCAAATGGATGGAGCTGTAGAATATCATGCTAAGTGAAATAAACCAATCCCAAAGAACCAAAGGCCGAATGTTTTCTCTGATATGCAGATGCAAATTCATAATAAGCGGGGGGGGGGGGGGTGGGGGGGTGGAGGAGGTGGGAGGGTGGGTTGGGGAGAATAGAGGTACTTTGGATTAGACAGAGGGTAGCAAAGGCAGGGACATGGGGGTAGGAAGGATAATAGAATGAATTGACATTATGACCCTATGTGCATGATAATTACATGACCAGTGTAATTCTACATCATGTACAACCAGAAGAATGAGAAGTTATACTCCATTTACGTCTGATGTGTCAAAATGCATTCCACTGTCATGTATAACTAATTAGAACAAATTAAAAAATGCATGTTTATATTTACGAGTAAATGGTGTGAAAATAGTTCAATAAGAAACAAAATGGGAGAGAGAAAAGCAAAACTGAATTAATTATTCAGGTTTTCATTGTACTATTTCAATTATGGTTTTGAATGTATAAAAAACTAAAATTGGGAGGAAATAAATACTGTAGAGCTCAAACTAACTGCAGACTTTATTTTGCTTGTGAAATATACAAGAAAGCTGATCTACTGCAAAAATTAATCCAGGATTAGAATTCTATTACAAAATAATGGAAGCCTCCATAGGCTCTTCAGTTTAGGTCTGGGGTTGCCATTTGTAATTTTCAGCTCCTGCTTGCCCCATCCTCACCATCCCCCGACCCCTGTCACCCCACTTCTCTTTTCCCCTCAAGTTGCTGCAAGAAGGGAAAAATTCACATTCCACAGCAGTACAGTATATGGCCTGTCATAAAATTGCAGCTTGTGGCCATGTTCAGAGCACTGTCCCACATCCTTTCACACGGTGGCATTGACATCCTTGCTGTCCACATTTTTGAGTCTCCTCCCTTCTGTGTGTGTGTGGGGGGGGGGGGGTGGTGCGGGAAGTCCACAAGAATGAGGTGACAAAGGCAGAACTGCCAAAGGTGAAAGAACCATCTGTTTACACAGTGTTCTTTCTCTGGGTTTGAGTCCTCTTTTATCTTCCTTCTCTTTCTGGCATAGCTCAGACTCCCCTCAGGGTCATTTCCGGAGTGGAACCCGAGCCTGTCACTCCCTCACTCCGCCTTTCTATTTCCTTCCCTTTCCCTGTGGCAGTTACAGAACGTAGCATTGAAAATTGCTCAAAGGGGGATGGGGTGGTTGGCAGTTGCCAATAACTAAACTTAAACCTTACGAAACAGCACTAATGTGGGCTGTTGTATAAATGTATCCTGAAAAAAAAATTATGTGAAGGGAAAGACTGATAGAGTGCAATTTAAAACCACTAACAAATATCAGCCACAGAAGCATCATGCATATGAGAAAGTACAAGTTTTGGAGTTAGGCAGACCAAGGCTTGAATCTCTGCTATGTCATTTCTGGCAGGGTGACCTTAGACACTATTTGACTTCGTTGAACCCCACTTTCCTTTTCTATCCAATGGAATGAACAATATCTATTTCGTGGGAAAAAATGTCACAGTATAATTCTTCCTTTCTAGCCAAGAAGCTTCTAGGTACCTGAACATTGATCTGAGATTATGGCTGAGGTCAACCTAAAATGATCCTATATATTCCACAGGAATGACTGAAAACATGGCCAAAATGAGAGAGTAGGGCAGCTGGATAAGTTTCCTTAAATGCCACGCCCTTCTTTGAAGTCTTTTGTGATTTAAATCTTCCCATATAGTTCTTCTCAAACTTTACTGTGAAGAGGGATCACCTGGACCTTTTCCTAAACTGCAGACTGGTTTCTTAGGTCTGGAGAGGGCTTGAGTTCCTGAGGCACCTAACTCCCTGGGGATGTGATGCTGCTCTTCCTGGAGCCACAGTAAATCAAAGCCCCAGGGTGTGTGCTTGGGAACCAGAGGTCACTCTAGATGGGGAATCTGTGGGATTTCCAGGCTCTTTCTTTCTTTCTTTGGTGCTGAGGTTTGAACTCAGGAGCACACGACCACTGAGCCACATCCCCAGCCCCATTTTGTATTTTATTTAGAGACAGGTTGCTTAGTGCCTTGCTTTTGCTGAGTCTGCCTTTGAACTTGTGATCCTCCTGCCTCAGCCTCCTGAGTTGCTGCGACTACAGGCCTGCACCGCCAACCACACTGGCTCCAGGCTCTTTCTAATCCATTTTTGTTCTCATTCACATGCTGGGGAGCAACCTGTTCAACACACCCATTTTTTAGTTTCCATTCTATTAAAATGTGATGTTCATATCACCATGTTTTAATGAAGTAAAGCTCCTTTTCAAATGGAACTGACAACATTGTGAGCTGAAACACTGTCTGTCACTCAAGATTACATTAAGAATAAATAAACCCTGCTCAGTGTTTCACACCTGTACTCCCAGCAGCTTGGGAGGCTGAGACAGGAGGATCATCAGTTTAAGCCAGACTCAGCAGAAGTGAGGTGCTAAGCTACTCAGTTGGACCCTGTCTCTAAATAAAATATAAAATAGGGCTGGGGATGTGGCTCAGTGGTCAAGTGCCCCTGAGTTCAATCCTCCCCCCTTCCCCCGCCCCCGTACCAAAATAAATAAGTAAAACCCTGGATTTCTCTGCAAGCATGCAGGGATGAGTATGGCCATATAAAGTTGGGCATGAGAGAAGCAGCTTGGCAAAGAAGTGTTCTTGTGTGTCACTTCTATCCTCTTGCCCCTAAGGGTGGTCAGGAGACCTATACTCCCTCTTAGTGGTAAAAAGGAAACAGGGGAAAAGATTTAAAGGGATGAACCCTGAACAAGAGCACTTTAGATATCGCAGCTTTTTTCTTCCCTTCCCTCTTCAGCCTACAAGTCAGCACTCGCATAGTCCTCCCACGAGAGGCCAATGCTGGCTCCTTGGAAGGCAGTGGAGACCCAGGACTTGCCCAGCAGGTTCTGTCTGTTCAGACGCTCCTTTGGGAGTCCCAGTATCCAGTAGTGCCTAGAGATTTTGAACTGCTTGATTTAGTGTATGTTGAACGTCTATAGGCGTTACATGAAAGAATTGGCTTTTTTTTTTTGGCTTGAAACAACACAAACTCATTATCTTACAGTCAGTAAAAGAAAAATGGGTCAATAAGTTTTATTCCTTGAAGAGTCTTTAGAGGAGAATCTCTCCTTGACTTTTTCCTTTTTGGGGTACTGGGGTCTGAACTCAGGGGCACTCTTCCACTGAGATACAACCCCTTTGTGTGTTTTTTAAAAATATTTTTTAGTTGTTGATAGGCCTTTATTTTATTTATTTATTTTTATGTGGTGCTGAGGAATGAACCCAGCGCCTCACACATGCTAGGCAAACGCTCTACCACTGAGCCACAACCCCATCCCTCTTTGTATTTTGACATGGGGTCTCACTAAGTTGCTGAGTGCTGGCCTTGAACTTGAATCCTCCTGCCTCTGCCTCCCAAATTGCTGGGATTACAGACCTTTACCACTGCATCCAGCTTTCCTGTTCCTCTCCTTGATTTTTGTAGAGCTTCTAGAGGCCTCCTGCATTCCTTGGCTCATGCTCCTTTTTCCACCTTCAATCCCGGCAGAGTAGCATTTCCAAATTTCTGTTTCACCTATTCTGACCTTCTTGCCTCCATTTTGTAAGGATCCTTGTGATTGCATTGGGTCCACCCTAGTAACGCAGGAAATATCCTCATCTCAAAACCTTTAATTTAACCGTATCTGCAAAGCTTTTGCCATATAAAGACACATACAGCATTTTAGGAGGTTGTTTTTCTTTGAAAGAATTGGCTAAATTTTTCATCCTCAATTGCCTAGTTTTGAGATTAAAAAAAAAAATCACCCAAAGCAATAAATACATATTATAGATAATTAAAAACCAAGAATTAGATTAGGAACAGTGAAAAATCAAATTTGATTAGTCACCCTACTATCTTCAAGGAGTATTAGTGTTATTAAAAAAGAAAAAAGAATTTTAAAAGGAACAAGACACAAATAAATGCTAAATAGTGAAACAAGAAGCCACAAATAAACTGGGTGCTATGGTGCACACCTGTAATACTAGCTACTCAAGAAGATGAGTCAGGAGGATTGCAAATTCAAAAACAGTCTGGGCAACTTTGCAAGACCTTGCTTCAAAATAAAATTAAAGAAGGGGGCTGGGGTTGTGGCTCAGTGAAAGAGCGCTCGCCTAGCACGTGCGCGGCCTGGGTTCGATCCTCATCACCACACAAACATAAATTCATTGCATTGTGTACAACTAAAGCAAATAAATAAATAAATATTTTTTTAAAAAAAATTAAAGAAGGGCTGGGGATGGTAGAGAGTCCCTGGGTTCAGTCTTTAGTTTGGGGTCATGTCAGGGCAGGGGGAAGCACAATAAGCCGAGATTAGAATGATGGAGTCCATTAAACTGTATGATCTGTGTTTGCCCAGCGAGTACCATGGGGATTATTGTATAAATACTTAAATACTGCTGAATAAATGAACTAGTGAATATAAATGAATAAGTGAATGCACAACAAGACCTTGATGTTAGGGTTGAGAATGTAGCTCAGTGGTTGAGCATGAACTTAAACACACATGCAGGCCCTGGGATCAATTCCTAGCACCAAAACAACAAAAAAAAAAAAAAAAAGAAAAAAAAAAAAAAAAAAAAAAAGAAAGAAAGAAAGAAAGAAAAAAAAAAAAAAAAAAACCTAGTTTCTTGAATCAACTAAATCCATTTTTCCTCTGAGGGCTGTGTGTGTGTGTGTTTCTGTGGGTTGAACCCAGGGCCTCCTGCATGCTAGGCAATTGCTTTCCCAGTGAAATACATTTGCAGATCTTTTTCTTTTCTTTTATTTTTTGTGTTTTGATTCAGGCTCTCACTAACTTGCCTGGGCTGGCCTCAGACTTGTGATCCTCCTGCCTCTGATACCTGAAGGTTTTTTCTCCTTAACTTATAATCATATGCTAGGATTTCATAGACCACATCTTGAACTCACTACATTCCATCCCATGGATTGACAGCTGTTAGACCCTGAGACTATAAACTGCCTCTTCCTCTACCCTTAATGGATATTTTCAGTGTACAAATTTGTATATTGATATCTGTATTTGCTGAGGATTTCCCTCAACTATTAGCTGATATCCTGAGAGGAGTCCTATGAGTTCAGAGACTACTGTGGCCCATTTTCTAATTAAAAAAAAAAAAAAAGACAGGTATTATAGATAGAATGTTTGTGCCCCTCCCCCAATTTTTCATAATATATTGAAATCTAATCTCCAATATGATGGTACTAGGAGATGAAGCCTTTGGGAAGTAATTAGATCATAAGGGTGGAGCCTTCATGAATGGGATCACTGTCCTTAGAAGAAAAGACCCCAAAGAGCTTTCTTACCCTTCCTACCATGTGAGAAAACAAAAAGAAGTTGGCAGGAGCCAGTCATGGTAGCAGACACCAGCAGTCCAGCTACTCAAGAGGCTGAGGTGGGAGGATCACTTGAGCGCAGGAGTTCCAGCAGTCTGGGCAACGTAGTAAGACTGTCAAAAAAAAAAAAAAAAAAAAAAAAAAGAAAAAGCAGCTTGCAAGCAGGAAGAGGGCCCTCACCAGATCTTGGCCATACTGATAACTCTTACCATGCTAATAGCCTCCATAACTGTGAGAAATAAATTCTATTCTATAAACCACCCAGTTTATGGTATTTTCTATAGCAGCTTAAACAGACTAAAACAAGGGGGAGGAAGAATTACAAATGAGATGCTGGTAAAGGTGCAATGGCAGCAAACAACTAGTCCTTTCTGGAATAATATTTACTATTGGCCAGTCATGCCTCAGAGCAATGAGGACCACATGAGGGCAAAGGCCTGTGCCCATTTCAACTGTGAGGGTGCTTGACTGAAGCACATAATCAGTTTTGCCTCTGCTGGATAAAATATTCAACTGAACGAATAAAAAAGAAGGTAATAGAATCTTAGTAATAATACTTACGTGGACGCTTAAGAGTTTTCAAACACTTTAGTTATGATTCAAGTTTTAGTTAACTATATTTTAAGGTGTTGGGGAGTTTAACATGCCTGTCATCTGCATTGGAACTGCATTATCAAATCATTTGTTACACCAGGTTACATTAGAAATATTACAAAAAAAGATTTCTACTACATCTTGTTATTACCTTACCTCACACAGGGCTGAGTTAGCATTTTCAAAAGCATTAAGCATTGCAGGTTCTACTGACTCTAGGGCATTCATAACCCCATTTAAAAAAAAATTTTGTGATGCTTTCAAATCCAAGACCTCTTGCATACTAGGCAAGTGCTCTACCACCAAGCTATTTTTTAATCCAAGTAAAAGCAACAATGAAACAGAAAATAAATATCAGGAGGCCTAGCAAAATTTTTATTTTTCCCAAGATAACCACTTTAATGCCATGCTAAAAATATAAAATTGGTTCTCCATTTTTTTTGGTAAGGTCACTTTTTTGTGAATTACTTAACCAAGTGTTTAGTATGTCTGCTGGGTAATCCAATAATAGAGTTGTTCCTCAATATTACAGTCAAAGCAATAGTTTATAGAGTTTAAAAACAAAGACTTTGGAGTAAGATTAATTTAAACTATAGTTCCACTATTGAGTAATTACATAATCTTGGGCAAGTTAATTCGCTTTTCTTTGTCTCAAGTTTCCCACGTATAAAATGTGCAAAATATTTTTGTACATCAGTGACAAAGCCTCTGAAAGGGAAATGATGAAAACTACTCCATTTACAATAGCATCAAAAAAAAAAAAAAACCTGGGAATCAACTTAACAAAAGAGGTGAAAGACCTCTATAACGAAAACTGTAGAACACTAAAGAAAGAAATCGTAGGAGACCTCAGAAGATGGAAAGACCTACCTTGTTCTTGGATAGGTAGAATTAATATTGTCAAAATGTCCATACTACCAAAAGCATTATACAGATTTAATGCAATTCCAATCAAAATCCCAATGATATTTCTCAAAGAAATAGAAAAAGCAGTCATGAAATTCATCTGGAAAAAATAAGAGACCCAGAATAGCTAAAGCAATCCTGAGCAAGAAAAGTGAAGCAGGTGGCATCACCATACCAGACTTTAAATTATACTATAGAGCAATAGTAACAAAAACAGCATGGTATTGGCACCAAAACAGACTATTAGACCAATGGTACAGAATTGAGGACACAGAGACTAGTACATATAATTTCAGCTATCTTATATTAGACAAAGGTGCCAAAAATGTACAGTGGAGAAAGGATAGCCTCTTCAACAAATGGTGCTGGGAAAACTGGAAAGCCATATGCAACAAAATGAAATTAAACCTGTATCTCTCACCATGCACAAAATTCAATTCAAAGTGGATCAAGGACTTAGGAATTAGACCAGAGACGATACACCTAATAGAAGAAAAAGTAAGCTACAATTTCCAACATGTCAGATTAGGCTCCAAGTTCCTTAACAAGAATCCAGTAGTGCAAGAATTAATACCAAGAATTAATGAATGGGATAGAGTTAAGCTAAAAAGCTTCTTCTCAGCAAAAGAAACACTCAGTGAGGTGACTCGAGAGCCAACTAACTGGGAACAAATATTTAATACATGCACATCGGATAGAGCACTAATTTCTAGAATATATAAAGAACTCAAAAAACTTGACACCAAAAAAACAAATAATCCAATCGATAAATGGGCTAAGGAATTGAAAAGACACTTCTCAGAAGAAAATACACATTTAATCAACAAATACATGAAAAAATGTTCAACACTGCTGGCAATTAGAGAAATGCAAATAAAAACTACTCTAAGATTTCATTTCACTCCAGTCAGAATGGCAGCTATCAAGAACACAAACAACAATAAATGTTGGAGAGGATGTGGGGAAAAAGGCACACTCATGCATTGCTGGTGGGACTGCAAAATGGTACAACCATTATGGAAAGCAGTATGGAGATTTCTTGGGAAAATGGGAATGGAACCACCCCATGACCCAACCATTCCACTCCTGGGTCTATTCCCAAAGGACTTAAAAACAGCATATTACAGTGACACAGCCACTTCAATGTTCATAGCAGCAAAATTCACAATAGCTAGGTTGTGGAACCAACCTAAATGTCCCTCAGTAGATGAATGGATAAAGAAAATGTGGTATATATACACAATGGAATTTTACTCAGCAATAAAAGAGAATAAAATAATGGCATTTGCAGGTAAATGGATGAAGTTGGGGAATATAATGTTAAGTGAAATCAGTCAATCTCAAAAATCCAAATACCGAATGTTTCCTCTGATATGAGGAGGCCGGTTCACAGTATTGTTGGGTCGGGGTACATAGGAGGATTAGAGGAACACTATAATGGTCAAAGGGAAGGGAGGGGAAAGAAGGGAGCAAGGGGGGAAGGGGGGAAAAAGTGGTTGAATAAGATGGATATCATTATTCTAAATGCATGATTGAAGACTTGAATGCTACAAATATACTTTGTATACAAACTGTTTTGTGTAAAAAGATGCTCTATATGTGTAGTATGAACTGTAATACATACTACTACTACTATAAATAAAAATTTAAAAAAAATGTGCAAAATAATAACTCCCTCTGAGGTCTCTGTGAGGACAAAAAATAGTTAACATTTATGTAGTTCTTGCTGTATACCAAGCTCTGTTCAGAGCATTTTACATGTATCAACTCATTTAGACATGGAAACAACTTAGGAGGAGCTAGGGTTGTGGCTCAGTGGTAGAGTGCTTGCCTAGCATGCTAGAGGTGCTGGGTTTGATCCCCAGCACCACATAAAAAGCTAAATAAAATTAAACCAGAGACACTGCACCTAATAGAAGAAAAAATTGGCCCAAATCTTCATCATGTCAGATTAGGCCCTGACTTCTTTAATAAGACCCCTATAGCACAAGGAATAAAATAAAGAATCAATAAATGGGATGGATTCAAACAAAAAGCTTCTTCTCAACAAAAGAAACAATCAGTGAGGTGAATAGAGAGCCTACGAATGGGAGCAAATTTTTACCACACGCACATCAGATAGAGCATTAATCTCTCTCTCTCTCTTTTTTTCTGGGAAGGGGGGGTGCTGGGGAATTGAACCCAGGGCCTTATACATAATAGGGAAGCAATTTACCAACTGAGTTATATCCCCAGCCCCTACAGCAGTAATCTCTAGGATATATAAAGAACTCAAAAATCTTAACACCAAAAAAACAAATAACCCAATCAAAAAACGGGCCAAGGAACTGAACAGACACTTCTCAGAAGATGATATACAATCGATCAATAAATATAGGAAAAAATGTTCAACATCTCTACCAATTAGAGAAATGCAAATCAAAACTACTCTAAGATTTCATCTCACTCCAGTCAGAATGGCAGCTATTAAGAATACAAATAACAATAAGTGTTGGCGAGGATGTGGAGGAAAAGGCATACTCATACATTGCTGGTGGGACTGTAAATTGGTGCAACCAATATGGAAAGCAGTATGGAGATTCCTTAGAAAACTTGGAATGGAACCACCATTTGACCTAGCTATCCCACTCTTTGGTCTATACCCAAAGGACTTAAAAACAGCATGCTACAGTGACGCTGCCACATCAATGTTTATAGCACCACAATTTACAATAGCTAAATTGTGGAACCAACTTAGATGCCCTTCAGTAGATGAATGGATAAAGAAAATGTGGTATATATACACAATGGAATATTACTCAGCATTAAAAGAGAATAAAATCATGGTATTTGCAGGTAAATGAATGGAGTTGGAGAATATTATGCTAGATGAAGTATGCCAATCCCCCAAAACCAAATGCTGAATGTTTTCTCTGATAAGTGGATGCTGATCCATAATGGGGATGTAGGGGAACATGGGAGGAATGGAGGAACTTTAGATAGGGTAAAGGGGAAGGAGGGAAAAGGAGGGGGCACGGGGGTAGGGAAATGGTGGAATGAGATAGACATCATTACCCTAAGTACATGTATGAATACACGAATGGTGTGACTTTACTTTGTGTACAACCAGAGACATGAAAACTTGTGCTCTTTGTGTACTATGAATTGAAATGCATTCTGTTGTCATGTATAACAAATTAGAATAAATAAATAATTTTTTTAAAAAGCTAAATAAACAAAATAAAGGTATGTGTCCATCTACAACTAAAAATATATTTTTTTAAAAATGTAGGAGTTAGGTACTCATTTCAAAAGTGAAAATGCTGAGGGAAAGAAACCTTGAATAACTTCCCTAAAGTCACACAGCTAGTTAAGTGGCTAAACAAGGATTTAGTCATAGGCAGTCTGGTTTTAGAATTCATGTTTTTCACCTCCATGGAATACTGGTAATGCATATGAAGTAAAATATTACTTATTGTGTAGCTTAGATGTCCTAAAAGAAATTAAAATATTAGTGAATAAAGCAATATCTATTATTTAGTAAGGCCCTAGGCTAAATGCTTATGGCAAAACTTGCATTTTCCCAGTATCTTTTCTTTTCTTTTCTTTTTTAGTATCTTTTCTTTTCTTCTGAAAGTCTGAGAATACTGATCTCGGGGAGGAGGACAAATCCTCCCATCTGTTTTCATTGTTGTTTGTTTGTTTGGTTAGTTAAGTTTCTTGAGCACAGCCATTCATTAATATTTCTGTTTTGTTTTGTGTTGTTGTAGTGCTGGGGATCAAACCCAGGCCCTTGCATGTGCCTACTAGGCATGCACTTTATACTCTGAGCTACATCTCCAGTCCCTATGTATTTTTTAAGGCAAGTTTTGTGGTATAACAACAGAATTAAGTAGCTGTGAAGGAGACCAACTGGTCCACAAAGCAGAAAATATTTACCGAAAAAGCTTGTCAATCCTTCTCTAAATCATTAGACCTCAAACTTTCATGAGCATAAGGCACACGCCTGTAGGAACATGCATGCACACACACACATACCCACAATTTTCTCTGAACCATTTATATCATGCCCCTTAATGCTTTCTTACAAACAAGGATATTTCTTATATAACTGCAGTACAGTTATCAAATTCAGGAAATTTAAATACAATATTTTTATCCAACATACTGTCTACATTCTAATTTTGTCAGTTGTACCAGTTATGTCTTATAGCATTTTTCTATCTCTAATATAAAATTCAGTCCAGGATCACATGCTTTCTTTTTATGCCTTTTTGGAAAGATGTTTCTCATGTATTTTTTTCCATTTCAATAGGATTTTAAATTTTTTCAAATTAAAAAAAATCTGCCTATATTAAAGAAATTGTCCTTTGTCTTTGATATATAAGGCACATCATTTCTAATAATCTCAATATTGCTTATATTTTTGCCCATACAAACGTATTTTTAATATAGTCAGAATTATTAAGAGTTTTACATCTGGATTTTAAATCATACTAAGTTTTTCCCTACACTGAAATTAAAGCAGAATTCATCTGTGTTTTCTTCTAGTACTTACATAGTTTCATTTTTTACATTTTTATCTCTGATGCATTTGGAATTTATTATTTTTCTCCTCCCTTGGGGATTGAACACCTCCAATCCCTGGAGTTTATTCTTTTGCACAGTATGAGGAATGAATATGTGAATATGTAGTTTCATCTTTTTCCAAATGCCTACCCAGGTGTCTTTTTGTTTTGTTTTGTTTTTGGTTTTATTAATATTTTTTTATTTTTTTATTCTAAGTTGTTATAAATGACAGCAGAATGTCTTACATTTCATATTGTACTTACAGCGCACATTTTTACATATCTCTGATTGTATGCATAGCATATTCACACCATTCGTGACTTCATACATGCACTTAGGGTAATGTTATCCACCTCATACTATCTTCTTTTTTTTTTCTTTACCCTTTTGCCCCCTCCCTTCCTTAACTCTATTTATTGAAAAGTCCATCTTTGCCATAGGGATTTGAAATCCCATTGTTATCATATAGGAGATATCTATGTGTAGTTGAGTCTATTTCTGTTTGAGAGTTTGCACAAGATTTCCATATGTAGGTGGGGATTTTTTTTCTGTTTGATTATGCATGTAGTATCATATGGTTTTAATCACAGAGGCCTTCTTGCAGTGTATTTTAAAAGCTGGAGCCGGGCGCAGTGGCGCATGCCTGTAATCCCAGCACTTTGGGAGGCTGAAGCAGGAGGATCGCGAGTTCAAAGCCAGCCTCAACAATGACGAGGCACTTAGCAACTCAGTGAGACCCTGTCTCTAAATAAAATACAAAAAAGGGTTGGGGATGTGGCCCAGTGGTCGAGTGCCCCTGAGTTCAATCCCCAGTACCACAAAAAAAAAAAAAAAAAAAAAAAAAAAAAAGCTGGTATGACTGTGCCCTTCTTGAGGTTCTTACCTTGCTTTGTTTTCCTAGATATTCTAGAATGTTTATTTTTCCCTATGAATTAAACGTCTTTCTTTTGTCCTTCCTTCCTTCTCCCCTGCCCCCACCCCTCGCTATCTATCTCTATCTCTATCCCTATCTCTCTATCTCTTTTCCAGTGCTGGGGATAGAACCCACAACCTTGCCATGCTGAGTAAGCATTCTACCACTGAGCTACATCCCCAGCCCTGCATGTTATTTTTGCACCCTACTATCTTACCAAATTCTTTAATTATTGTCTAAGTTTTATAATTGATTATTTAGAGCAGCAATGACTAATGGAAATGTAGTTTTATTATACATACTTATAAGTTTTCTAGCAGACAAATTAAGAATAGTTAAAAGAAATAGGTGAAATAAATGTTAATACAAGTTGATTATCCCTTATCTGAAATGCTTGGGACCAGAGGTGTTTTGAATTTCAGAGCCTTTCCAGATTTTGGACTATCTGAATATACATAATGAGCTATCTTGAAAATGGGACCCAAGTCTTAACACAAAATTCATTTGTTTCATATATACCTTATGCACATGACCTGAAGGTAATTTTATACAATGTTTTATTTTTTATTTTTAGTTGTTAATGGATATTATTTATTTATTTATATGTGGTGCTGAGGATTGAACCCAGGGCCTCACACATGCCAGGCAAGTGCTCTACCATTAAGCTACAACCCCAGTCCAATATACAATGTTTTTAATAATTTTGTGTGTGAAACAAAGTTTGTATATGATGAAACATCGAACTTTGGTATCATGTCAGTGCTCAAAAAGTTTTGAATTTTGAAGTACTTCAGACTCCAGATTTTTGGATTAGGAATGTTCAACCTGACATATATTTCATTTTACTCAATATATCAATAATATTATTTAAGCAATATGAACAATATTAATATAATTGATTTTAAAGAATTTTTTAGTAGTAAATGGACACAATATCTTTAATTAATTGATTAATTTATTTATTATGTGGTGCTGATGCTCGAACCCAGTGCCTCACACATGCTAAGCGAGCACTCTACCACTGACACACAACCCCAGCCCCAATATAATTGATTTTTAGTATAATAAATATAACTGATTTTATAATCCATATAAAAATTATTAGCGAAACAAATTGCATTCTCTTTTTCATACACGTTCTTCAAAATCTAGCATGTGTTTTACATTTAGAGCACCTTTCTTCTTTTTTTTTTTTTTTTTTTTTTTTTTGTACTGGGGATTGAACTCAGGGGCACTTGACCACTGGGCCACATCCCCAGCCCTTTTTTGTATTTTATTTAGAGACAGGGTCTCACTGAGTTGCTAAGTGCCTCGCCATTGCTGATGGCTGGCTTTGAACTCGCGATCCTCCTGCCTCAGCCTCCCAAAGTGCTGGGATTACAGGCGTGCGCCACCGCGCCCGCTCTAGAGCACCTTTCGATTTGGATCTTACATTGTTATCAGAAACATTTTTATATAAATTTAAGTTTCACAATTGACCATTGAAAAACATATACTCACATTCAAATTATTTTGTACACACTTAAAAAGTTCTCTTATCTCTAAAGCAAGAACCAAAATAATCATTTTTTTAAAATATTTGTATACACATTAACAAAACTGATTTCTTTCTTTTAAAAGAATTGATTTGACTCTATGGCAGAAGGGTCCATTTGCCCACATTAATTAATTAATTAATTCTTGTCAGCTTGGTATTATTAACACTAAATTATAAAAGGTATTTCAGGCTTTGTTTGTAGTTCAGTGATAGAGCACTTACCTAGCATGTGTGAGACCCTGGGTTCGATCCCCTCTATCAGAAAGAAAAAAAAAAAAGGCATTTCATAAACTGAAATGTGGTTTTGAGGTGAGGATTAAAGCCTCCGTGGTGCAACTCCTTGCCTGATGGGGGTTAAGAACCTGGAGAGTTGCTCCTGCATCCTGTCATTCAGCTGGACAACACCAAAGGGGCATGCTTCTCATGTCACCAAAAAAACTATCCTCAATGGTGACCTTGATAATACACCCTTATTCCAGCTTTCTCTCCTCTGTCTCATTTCCTCCTGTGCTTCCCTCAAGCTCCCTGGGGTCATATCCCCACAAAACTGCCTGCACCCAAGTCCTTATCTCAGTCTCCTTTTCCAAAGGAAATTTAAGCAAAGACAGAGATCTGCCAAGTTTGGGAAAGTGGGGCATGCATAAAAGTTGGAGTGCTCATAGGAAAATAAACTGAAAATATCTGGTAAGTTCTTGAAATATCCTTCTGGAGCTTGAATGAAAGGTGAAAACTAGAAATATAGGTTTAAATTTATTTATTAGATTAAGTAAGGAGAAAAGCATTATTTAAACTGTAGCCTGTATTTTAGTTCTGTAAAATAATATCACTAACCTTAGGCATGTACAACTTAACTTTTTTGTTGTTGTTGTTGTTGGATACTGGGGATTTAACTCAGGGGCACATGACCACTGAGCCACATCCCAGCCCCATTTTATATTTTATTTAGAGACAGGGTCTCACTGAGTTGCTTAGTGCCTCACTGTTGCTGAGGCTGGCTTTGAACTCACAATTCTCCTGCCTCAACTTGCCGAGCCACTGGGATTACAGGCCTGCACCACCACACCTGGCTGCAACTTACTTTTAAAAGTTCAGAAAAAGTGTTGGACATGCTGTCATGTGCCTGTAGTCCCAGCTTCTGGGAAGGCTAAGTCAGGAGGATCGCTTGAGCCCAGGAGTTTGAGGTCATTTTGGGCAACATAGCAAGACCCTGCCTGCTCCAACAAACAAACAAATAAATAAATAAGAAATAATAAGTAAATAAATAAATAAATGTTCAACAAAATACATGCATACATATTTATGTACATATTTATGTATGTGTATGTGTATATCTATGTATACATACACACTCAGAGAAAATGGGAAAAACAGATAAAGAAAATGGGGCAAAATTTTAACAATAGTCAAATCTAAGTAAAGAGTATAGGAGTATTTTTTGGTACTATTCATGCAGCTTTTCTGTAAGTATAAAATTATTTCTAACCTAAAAGATTTTTTGAAAAAAATATTGTAGAGTTTCTTTGAAAATTAGCAAACTTTAGTTTCTTAGCTTCAGGATTTTATTTTTTTATCAACTACATATAAAAAAAATTCCTGAAAGTTTCATAAGTTAATGTTTTTTAAAGTCTTCACATTGGGTTCACTAAGAAAACAAAGAAAAATTTCACTCTGAAGGGATTATAAATAGTCATGTTCTTGCCTCTTTAAAACAAAAGATAATGTTCCCTATTACCTTTAAAAAGTTGTCTAGATGTTTCCTTATGTTAATGGCCTGGCCAGCAGAAGCACTGTGAAAATGCATTAGAAATGGTAAAACATTTGAGATGTCAAGTTCAAAGGTTATATACTGATGTAATGTCTGCCCTGGGTTTCTTGAAAACTTTGGTCAGGAAATATCCTGCTGAGTTAGTAAAGACAACACAGATATGATGGAGAGAAGGTCTGTTAATGAGCTAAGTGTGCACTTGCTAACAATTTGAACAAATGCATGTGAAGCAGTCTTACCTTGTCAAGGCTGAAGGAAATTTGCAACTTATATTATACAATTCTTTCACTTGCCGGAGTTCTCCTATTGTTTGTATGTCAATATGGTTATTCAGTCTAGCTGCTCATCTGCAGGTTCTGTTACCTCTAATGACACTTGCTACGTATGTCATCATTTATGTTTAAATATGTTTAGCAACAAGCAGGGCACTATTAGTCTATATCTGAAACAGCACTATTAGTCTATATCTCCTTTCTGAACAATGATGTTCACTGAGTTTTTGTTTGCTTCTGTAGTATTGGAGATTGAACCCAGGGCCTTGCACATGCTAGTTACAACCCTAACTTGTGTTTAAATTTTATTTTGAGACAAGGATGAAATTGCCCAGGCTGGCCTGGCACTTTTAATTTTCCTGCCTCAGTCTCTCAAGCCCCTAGGATTACAGATGTATGCCATTCTGCCCTAAGATTTATTTATTTATTTATTTATTTTATTTTTTGGTACCAGGGATTGAACTCAGGGGCACTCAACCACTAAGCTACATCCCCAACCCTTTTTTGTATTTTATTAGAGACCGGGTCTCACTGAGTTGCTAAGTGCCTCGCCATTGCTGAGGCTGGCTTTGAACTCGCAATCCTCCTGCCTCAGCCTCCCAAGTGCTGGGATTACAAGCATGTGCCACCGTGCCCGGCAAGATTTATTATTTTTAACAATTAAAAAAATCAAGAGCCGGGCGCGGTGGCGCACGCCTGTAATCCCAGCACTTTGGGAGGCTGAGGCAGGAGGATCGCGAGTTCAAAGCCAGCCTCAGCAATGGCGAGGCACTTAGCAACTCAGTGGGACCCTGTCTCTAAATAAAATACAAAAAAGGGCTGGGGATGTGGCCCAGTGGTCGAGTGCCCCTGAGTTCAATCCCTGGTACCACAAAAAAAAAAAAAAAAAAAAAAATCAAGAACTTAAGTGTCAATCAATAGAGAAATGGTTAATTCATTGAAATTTTAAGTATCATTAACAATAATAATTGGATCTATATATACCTATTTGAAAAAAAAAAACCTCTACAACATATTAAGTAAAACAAAGGGGGAGGGTTTGAAAAATAGTTTACATATGTTAGTCTGATTTTTGTACATAAAAAGTAAAAATTTTATAACCATGTTAAAAAAAAGTCTAAGATGATAAATTCCAAACTATTAACAGTAGTTTCCCATGGGGAGGATGGTAAGAACAATAATTCCCATGCATTTTGTTTCCAATTAGGGAGTGTTTCCCTTACATTCTGGCTGTGTGTGTGTGCGCGCGCGCGCGCGCGCGCGCGCGCGCGCGCATGTGCATGTGAGTGTGTATGTGTGTGTGTGGTGTGATTAATGCTGGGGAATGAACACCAGGCCTCATGGATACTTGAAAAACATTTTACCACTGAGCTAATGTAGCTCAGGCCTCTTCTATTTTAGTTTAAGATAAGATTCTCACAAAGTTGCTGAAGCTAACCTCAAACTTGTGATCCTCCTGCTTCTGTCTCTGAGTAGCTGGATTACAGGCCTGTGCCATTGTACCCAGCACATTCTGACCTCTTGACCCTTATTCCTTACTCCAGTCCTCGGAGTTTTCTGGACAATGTGAGGGGAAATACTTACTCTCCAAATCTATTTCCAGGTAAAGAGCTGGCATTAGGGTTTGTAGAAGTAAACAAATATAACTCAATCACATTTTCTCTCCTGGTTGGAATCAGACTACACAGAAATCATGCTGATTTTCCACTCCACCTGTAAGCTTATGAGGGCAGGCTTTGATTGTACAGTGTTCCCAGTGAGTGGGGCAGGTAAGTGCTACCCTGGCCCACTGCTGTCTCCCATCTAGGCCACATTCCACAGAATTTCCAGCAGTAACAAAACCGCCATTTTGATTTCTTTCTGCCTGACTTTGTATTTCTATCATTGGTTCTGAACTTGGATGAAAAACAAGAATTTCATTCATTGAAAGCCCTAGAATGTAAATAAAACAATATTCTCTCAATTTTTTTGTTTCTGTATTGATTTTTATAGTAATATTCAATAGAATGATTTTCTCTATATCCCTATTATACTACATCAAGGAATATTGATAGATATTTCTAGATGTAGAGGTATGAAGCCATAAAATCTATATCCTCACAGTTTTCACCTAATATTGGGATTCTGTGTTCGCCTTAGATTTTATTATTCTCAATACTTTAATTTTTTTTAAAGCAACCACATTATCTTCTAAGATTAGAAGGGGACTTTGCCTTGACCTATTCTCTACTCTCTTGGCTAGCGGACACTAATTCTGTTGTTCCATATATACTTTTTCCCTTCTGATTTAAGTCATTTGATTTGGCTTCTTTCAAGAAGGCCACAGCATGTTTGTTTCAGTAGGTCATTTTTATTCTATCTTGGGAAAAAAATCTCCCTATTTTTCTATCACCACCCCCCAGGCTGCTTTTGTTTTGGTAACAGCCTAAGAATGGTCTTCCAGGCATTTATAGAATGTCTTGTTCATTTTCCACAGCATAGCCTGCAAATATATAAAGAAAGCATTATGTCCTCTAAAATCTGTTTTTCTCCAGGCAAAATATTCCATTTTTAAACTATGCATCATATGACGTGGTTTTGATTCTGTCCAATATTTTGGCCACTCATCTCTGAATGGGCCCCGATCTGTCTATAAACCTAGATTGACATACTACAGGGGAATACAGTTCTCTGTGCGTGATCTAATCAGAGCTGAATAGTAAAAGATAACTAATGCCCACTTGTTATAAGGAGGGTGTGTTCTCACCCAGTGGTAAGAGCAGTGGTATACTCGCACCAGATATGTTGATTGGTGGTGATCTTGGTCTATTTAAGCTGCTATAATAAAACACCACAAACTGGTGACTTAAAACCAGCATATGTTTGTTTCTCCACAGTTCCAAGACTGGGAAGTGCAGATCAAGGTGTTGCTTCAGAGTCTGGCGAGGGCCCACTTTCTCATAAATAGCATCTTCTCATGAGCTCACATGGTAGTAGCACATTGCACTTCTTTCTAAGGGCACTAATCCCACTCATGAGAACTCTTCCCCTCATGACCCACATACTCTCCAAAGGCCAAACTTCGTATACCAACACTCAAAGGTTGGGATTTCAACACATGAATTTTGGAGGAGACATACGTTCAGACCATAGCAATGATCATGTTATAGGGTCTACTTGTCTACTTGTATTGGGCTTACTGTGATATGAAACACATACGTCATTTTCATCCATGCTATCAGTAAAACAAATTTATTCTTCTCAACATATGAACATCTCAAGTCACTTCTATGCTAAACTATAAAAGTATATTTCCTAGTATTCTTTTTCTTTGCTTTCACTCCTCAACCCAGGTGACTCACAATCCTTCTAATTTTAAGTCACTCTTGCAAATAACGCTATTAAGAAATATCCAGTTCTAGCCAGGCGCGGTGGCGCACGCCTGTAATCCTAGCACTTTGGGAGGCTCAGACAGGAGAATCACGAGTTCAAACCCAGCCTCAGCAATGGCGAGGCACTTAGCAACTCAGTGAGACCCTGTCTCTAATAAAATACAAAAAAAAAAAAAAAAAAAAAGGCTGGGGATGTGGCCCAGTGGTCGAGTGCCCCTGAGTTCAATCCCTGGCACCAAAAAAAAAAAAAAAAAAAAAAAAAAATCCAATTCTCCCCTTCCAGGCCCAGGCTTGACCTCTATAATGAATCTGACATTGATGGCCTTTCCCTCTTTCTTGGTTTCCAGATACTAATGTTTCTATCTTTCAATCACTTCTCTAGGCCTTCCCCTTCCCATTCTAAACAGTGTGCCTTTGGGCTACCTTATCCAAATCTGACTCTGTCATCATTCTGCTTGAAATGGTTCAATGATTCTTTAGAGCAGAGATTATCAACCCAATTGGGTATTAGAATTATCTGAGGAGCTTCTAAAAATATGTAAGTACAGTCTAAGTAAATTAGCATTAATAGAGTAGACCCATATTTTTAAAACATCAGAGGACTGCGGGTGTAGCTCAGTGGTAGAGTACATACTTAGCATGCACAGATCCTGGGTTTGATCCTTAGCATCAAAACCAAAATAAAACAAAACACACTAGAGATGGCCTTATATGTTCAGTCTCATTTCTCTTTACCTAGTGATCTAGTCATATTAAACGAAATCCCTCAACACTTGCTGTTCACTTTGTCTAGATTGTACAATGTCAGTTTAAATGTCACATCTTCTCTGAAGCTCTAGGTTTACATCTCCAACTTCACCCTATTTGTCTATTTGTCCCCCTACCCCTTACTGTTTAATTCCTTTAATTTGGTAGGGTTTAGATTGGCTCAGGATGGCAGAGCTGAGGATATACCTAAATAAAGGTACAAAGCAGAGTAGTGTGGTAGGGTGTAGGATGTGCTCAGAGGGACGTGAGTACTTTAAACTTTTTAAAACCTTCACACACACACACACACACACACACACACACACACACATGTACAAAAGCTTCAAACACCTCAGATTGCAAATAAGGGAAACAGTGTTTGGGAAAGAGAGAAAGGCTGTAGGGGGATTACTTTATAATTAAAGAATCAAGAAGGAAGGATGGAGCAGTGGAGAAGAAATTTCTTCTTGGCAGGGGCTCTAGGAAGACAGGGATGAAAGGGCTGTCACAGAAGTGGGGCAAAGTTCAGGATTTACATAGAAAGATGTGGGGCCTGATTAAATGTCTACAGCTTCTCAAAACCAATTCCTGATTTTGACTAGCATTGATGTCAAGGTCTTTAGTTTGTTGCTTGAGGTCACATTTTTCCTGTCTTGAATATTTCTTGGTCTTCTGATTATCTCAAAGGTTGCTGTCTTGTGGTCTCATTTGTAATTTGTCTTAACATCTTGAAATAGAAAATGATATGGGTTGCCAACCCAAAACTCATTTCCCTTTTCCTCCACAAATAAGTTCTTGCCTACACAGCCACATGATTTAAAGAAACTTGGGGGGAAATAAAGAAAAATAAAAAATAAATAAAAATTTAAAAGCCTGATTCCATCTCTAACTCTTGATCATGATGAGTCTAAAATTTAGCATAATCTGTGAATTAGAACCATTTTTGTTTATTTTAAATTTTTTTTAGTTGTAGATTGTAAGAGACCTAATAAGGAGATAGCTAAGATGGCGGCTAGCTGAGAGCCATAGAGGTGTTTAAGTATTTTCACCTGATATTCATGCATTTATCTAAGAATCTTTCTATGCCCGTGAACACTATGTGATGCACCTGTAAGTTTGAGCTGTTAACACGTGCATACTTGTTAAGGCAAAAAGTATTTAGCCGGGTGGGTGAGGTTGGCTAGAGGGTGTGGTTGGAGTTGGAGAGGTTGTTGGAGCGGGAGAGAGAAGTTAGAAGAAGGAAGAATAAAGAACCTATTCATTTCCAGTCTGCCTCCGAATTCTTTCCCACGGTATCGTTGCTGCAGGCGGCAATAGCTGAAGGTGGCAACAGTAGATGGACACACATCTTTATTTTTATTTATTTATTTTTATGTGGTACTGAGGATGGAACCCAGGGCCTCATGCTTGCAAGACAAGTAAGTGCTCTACCACTGAGCTACAACCTAAGCCCCCGTTTTTGCTTTTTTAAAAAGATACTTAACACTTTTCTAGTGATTTTTTTCTTTGTCTTGTATTTCTGGCAACAGAAGTTACTTTTAATGTAGTTTTCAAAACTATCCATAAAAACATTAAGGCAACTATAAAAACTACAAACTGACCACATGAATTAAAATTTAGGAAAGAGAAAGTTTAAATGATTCTTCTAATTAGGGAATGTAACCTAAACTAGAACATTTCATATGGTCAGATTTAGTATCCAACAATCAAAGAAACAAGTGGAATTGTTTATACATTTCTGAATTAAAAGATCAAAATACTTAAAAATCTTTAAATTGAAATGGTAGAAATACATCCAGAAATCTTGGTTTGTAGAATCGCTATTTTTTTCTTCTTCAAGCAAGAGGTTCTTACAGTTAGTCTCTTCCCCACTTCTCCATGGGAATTAAACTTTCCCAAGTCACTATCCAATTAACACATTTTCTTTAGATCACTCATCACTGTCTGACATGCTCTTGTCTTTTTGTTGTCTAATTCCTCTAGAATAAATTCCTCTAGAATAAAGAGTTGCAACCTCACCTGACTGATTAGCACTTGTACTCCAGCAAGGTGTCTAGAATACCTGGCTCTCTTTAGGGTGTCTGTAATTATTTGTTACATATATACATTAATGAATAAATAAATAAATTTCAGTTAAATATATTTTAATTTACAGAGGAAGATAATAGATTCTGTTTGATTTGATTCTGTTTAAATTTGAACTAATTCAATTGATTAGGAAAATTTTCACTGTTAGCAGAAAGCATATGTATTTAGGAGCTGGTTATAAAAATAAAAAAGAATACCAAATAGGTACAGTCTCCTTATTAATATTAAGATAGTCATGGTATGGTTTGGATTACTTTATATTTTTCTGAATTTAAACTTAAATCTTCCCAGAATTGAAAGGTGTTTACCTGCTGGGTGTAGTGGTGCATGCCTGTAATCCCAACAACTCAGGATGAGGGAGAAGGATTTCAAGTTTAAAGCCAATCTGGGCAATTTAGCGAGACCCTGTCCCAATATATAAAATAAAAAAGGGCTGGGATGTAGCTCAGTGATAGACCACCCCTGGGTGCAATTCCCAGTACCACAAGGAGGGGGAAAGAAAGAAGGAAACAAGAAAAGAGAGAGAAAAAAATATGTTTACCCATAAGAAATACAGATGCCATCTCAAAAATACTTAGGATTAGAGACTTTTGATCTAGCTTGATACCTGGGACAGCAATCACCAAAAGCATTTTTTCTTTCTTGTTTATTTGTTCTTTTTAGATATACATGACAGTAGAATCTAATTTGACATATCATACATACATAGAGTATAATTTCCCATTCTTGTACATGATGTGGAGTTATACTGGTCCTGTATACATGTATGAACAAAGGAAAGTTATGTCTGATTCATTCTACTGTCTTTCCCATTCCCATCCCCCATCCCTTCCCCCTATTACCCCCGTCCAATCTGGTGAACCTTCACTCCTCCCTCCCCCAACCCCCTGCCTATTGTGAATTAGTATCCACATATCAGAGAGAACATTCAGACTTCAGTGTTTGGGCTTTGGCTTATTTCACTTACCATGATAGTCTCCAGTTCCATCCATTTACTGGTAAATGCCATAATTTCATTCTTCTTTATGGCTGATAAAGAGGAATATTACATTGCATATATGTGCCACATTTTCTTTATCCATTCATCTGTTGAAGGGCACCTAGGTTGGTTCCATAGCTTAGCTATTGTGAATTGAGCTACTATAAACATTGATGTGGCTATGTCACTATAATATGCTGATTTTATGTCCTTTGGGTATATGCTGGGGAATGGGATAACTGGGTCAAATGATGGTTCCATTCCAAGTTTTCTGAGGAATCTCCATTCTGCTGTCCAGACTGGTTGCTCCAATTTGCAGTCCCACCAGCAGTGTATGCGAGTACCTTTCTTCCCACATCCTCACCAACATTTATTGTTGCTTGTATTCTTGATAATTGCCATTCTGACTAGAGTGAGATGAAATCTCAGTGTTGTTTTAATTTGCATTTCTCTAATTGCTAGTGATGTTCAACATTTTTTCATATATTTGTTGACCATTAGTATTTCTTCTCTGAAGTGTCTGTTAGTTCCTTTGCCCATATATTGATTGGATTATTTGGTGTTTTTTGTTTGTTTGTTTGTTTGTTTGTTTTAGTGTTGTTTTTTGAGTTCTTTATATATCCTGGAGATTAATATTTGCACGTGGCAAATATTTTCTCCTATTCTGTAGGCTCTCTCTTCATCTTCTTGATTTATTTCCTTTGTTATGAAGAAGCTTTTTAGTTTGATACAAACTCATTTTTTGATTCTTGATTTTACTTCTTGCACCTTAGGAGTCTTGTTGAGGAATTTAGCTCCTAAACTGACATGATGGAGATTTGGGCCTACTTTTTCTTCTAATAGGCACTGGATCTCTGGTCTAATGCCTAGGTCCTTGATCAACTTTGAGTTGAGTTTTGTTCAGTAGAAGAAATAGGGATCTGTGGGCTGGGGCTATAGCTCAGTGGCAGAGTGCTTGCCTTGCACCTGTGAGGTACTGGATTCCATCCTCAATACCACATAAAAATAAACAAATGAAATAAAGGCATGCTGTCCATCTACAACTACAAAATTTAAAAAAAAAAAAAAAGAAGAGAAAAGAAATAAGATTTAATTTCATTTTATTGCATATAAATTTTATTTCTAGTTTTGCCAGCACCATTTTTTAAAGAGACTATCTTTTCTCCAATGTATGTTTATGGCCCCTTTGTCTAGTATGAGATAACTTCAGTTATGTGGGTTTGTCTCTGTGTCTTCTATTCTGTACCATTGGTCTTCATGTCTGTTTTGGTGCCAATACCATGCCGTTTTTGTTACTATAGCTCTGTATCATAATTTAATTACTGGTATTGTGATGCCTCTTGTTTTTTACTTTTCTTGCTGAGGATGCTTTGGCTATTCTGGGCCTCTTATTTTCCAAATGAATTTTTTGACTGCAAAAGCTATTTTTATTACTGCACTAATTACCTAACCACTCTTTCACATGAAGTCACTGAAAATTCTCTCACGATTGTGAAAAACTTCCAGTGTCAGATGGACAAAAATGGCAGAGCTAAGAATTGAAACTTCAGGTATCTAACTTCAAAGCCTGTGTTTTGTTTGAGATGGGGGTCTTGATATGTTACTCAGACTGGTTTCAAACTCCTGGCCTCAAGTGATCTTCCCTAGTAGCTGGGACTACAGGTGTATGCCATATCTTCTAGCACAATCCTGTGCTTTTGCTTATGTAAAGTGCTTTTTAATAGATCACAGTTTCATGACTGTGACACAAGAAAACTAAGACGGAGAGAGGGAGAAGTTTAGAATCTTTTGGAAAAAAGAAGTACTTGGCATTTATAAAATCTCTTGCTTCTCATGGTCACCTTAAAGATTTTGTGATGACAAAACAGTTAAGGCTAGGCATGAGGATGTAGCTCTTCCAAAAAAAATATTAATAAGGAACCAGATTCTGTTGGATAGATAGATGTCAACAGCAAGCACGACATTCCATTCAAAGAAGGTGTACCATCTTGTAAGAGCCTTAATGAGGAGGTAGCTAAGATGGCGGCTGGCTGAGAGCCAAAGAGGAGGCATTTAATTGTTTTCTCCTGACCTTAATGTAATCAACTAAGAATCTTTCTGTGCCTGTGAACACTGTGTGACGCACCTGTAAGTTGAGCTTGTGACACGTGTATACTTGTTAAGGTGAAGAGTATTTAACCAGGTAGGGCTGGCGAGAGAGGGGGTTTTGGAGTTGGATTTGGAGAGGTTGTTGGAGTTGGAGAGAGAATTCAGCAGAAGAAAGCAAGAATAAAGAACCTACTTATTCCCAGTCTGCCTCTGAATTCTTTCCCCCAGTATCGTTGCTGCAGGCGGCAGCAGCTGCAGGCGGCAACACCATCTATATCTTGATCAGCATCAAACAACTTTTATTAGAGGACCAATGGATCAAATGTGTTATACTAAGGAATCAAACCAAAATTTGAAATGATAAGTTTAATATTTAAAAAACCATATCTCTTAGCCAAATGTGATAATGCACACCTGTAATTTTAGATACTCGGAGGTCAAGGTAGGAGAATCTCAAATTCAACATTAGCCTGGGCAACTTATCAAGACCCTGTCTTGATACTAAAAAAAAAAAAAAAAAAAAAAGTATGGGCGGGGGGCCTGGGGATGTAGTTTAGTGGTTAAGTGTCCCTGGTTCAATCTCCAGTATCCACCCTCAAAATCATATCTCTTGAGCTCAACAAAATTAACTGGAAAATTCAATTGTGTTTGTAGTATATATTAGCATGCAACAATCAAGATATGAATATTTGTCAAGGAAATTTCTCTATCCTCATTTCCATGTATTGGAAACCAAGTGCATAACATTTGATTTGTGCAAGGTGCAAGAAGTATTAAAAATATCAAATGTGTAACCATATATATTGAAATTAATTATTAGTTTATTATTATTAATTATTAATAAATTATTTCTCATTTGCCTTGAACAGTTACAGTAATTTTTTTCATCTGTGAGATTCTTACTGCAAATAATATAAATGAAACTAAATATGTCTTGAATATGAAAAAGTCTTCCAATGTCAATTAACCCTTAGGAAAAGATTTGAGGCAAGCACTCTTATCAACTGAGCTATCTCCCCAGCCCCTAATTGTGTGTGGTACTGGGGAATGAACCCAGGGCCTTGTGCATGTGAGGCAAGCATTTAAAACATGAACATTTTTAAGAAATTCAGTCCATCAGCATTCATTTCAAATCTTTTCCAGCATAGATCAACACCTGTTAACATTTACTACTTTATTTTTCTCAATGCACATGAAAAAAAAAAAAAAAAAAAAAAACACTCAGCTACAACCACACAGACCAAATTTTGAAATTCTCATAATTTTTGACAAATTCTATGATAAAGCCTGAAAGTTTTGTTTGGATAGCAGGACTGGGAGTATAGACAACTTTGCATTGATACACAATATTCCTGGTTACCTTTCAGGCCAAATCTAAAATTATCCCTTTCTTAATGAATATTAATACTTCCTGTAATGCAATCTGTTTCACCACCTGTTGTTGAAAGTATCTTTCTTTCACAGTTGCTAGAAGATTATTCTGTTTACATTTTGATTTCACACAACTTCTGTGAACTTTTCTCTGGAAGAAAATCAATTCTGTAGCTAGCTTGTAGAAATTTTTGTTAAAATTTGAGAAGTCTGATCAGTAATGGTTGAAGGGAGGGCTAAGTGACTCAACAGAAGGAAATAGAAGTTGAAGTGTCCTTCCCTTCACTTGTTAAAAGCTGTCTTTATGTCAGAGCTGCTTAGTGGCTTTCAAGGTCTTGATTCTGGTCATAGAGGGCAAGCAGGTGATTTTAAACCCAAATACTGTCATTTTTCTTCCATTAGGGCAATTTAGCAATAAAACCAGGAGCCACTGGTCTGATAATCTGTAGGACTAACAATCCGTAGGAAAAAAAGACTTTACTGAAACTCAACTTTACTGACTCAACTTCTCTAGTGAGGGGAAAGTGGTCCTATTCAGGATTTCATACCCAATTGTTGTGGCAGCATCTTTTACAAGGACAATACTCAAAAGAAGTGAGCTTCTTGTTGCTTGTGGTGCTAGAGATTGAGCTTAGAGCCTCACAAGGCATGCGGCAAGCACAATAACTCTGAGCTACATCTATATAATTGTCTGATTAATTTTTTAGTTACAGAAAAATATTTTTTGTTAGTTAAATAAATGTATACATTTAAGAAAAAGATAGAGAATAGATCCCATCTTAGAATCTAGAAGGAATGGAGAAACTCATGGCCACAGCTGGGGCATATCTCAGTGGTACAGTACATGCTTAACTTGCATGAAACCCTGGGTTCAAACCCCAGTGTGCACACGCATGTGCACACACATGAGCCATGGCTATGACTACATTATTACAAATAACTGTTTAATTCTATAAATTCAGCTAACAATGTGAATTCCATGAAAAATCAATCAAAGCCTCTTTATTTTTCTTTTCAATCACATGAGATGAACATTTGGTTAGTTGAAGATTGATCAATCAAATCAAATAATATTTGTTGTTGTTTTATTCCAATCACAGGAATAATACCTAGTCATTATGGAAAAGTTGAAAAATATGAAAAGAAAATGAAGAACAAAATAAAATGACCTATAAATCTACCTTTCAAGTATAATCATCATTGCTTTCTTATTATATGTCTTTTGGACTTTGATATGCATACATTATATATACATATATATATGTATATATGTTTATGTTACATAAATAAAATTGGGCTAAGATAATATGTATTGTTTGTAGTTTGTTTTTCCCTCTGCATGTTATATATGATTAGTTTTCCTTTATTTTACATCTAATCACTTATAATTGATAGATTTATATATTTTTTGACAATGTTTTGTTATAAAGCTATAATAAATATCTTTACAAATAAATTCGCACATCCACTCTAATTTATTTTTCATTAGGGAAATATTTGCATTGGAATTATAAGATAATTATGAAGGCTTTTGAAGCATTCAGCCTTTTAGAAACTTTGAAATAAATTATACTCTCACAGATAGTGATAAGAGGGCCAGTTCATTCTTATCCCAGCTAATGCTGGCCATTATCAACCACCTGTTTTCATATGTAGGCCCAGCATAATCTAACAAGGGCAGAAAGTAGAAAAACAAATGCATTCCCTTCTAAATGGTCCAGAAATTTCCCTGGGGTTTCCTTTAAGCTCCCATATCATGTGAGTCAAAACTTGAAAGCAGGTACAAAAAGACTAAATTGACATCATAATTTTGGCCACCATGGTCTATAACTTTCCTTGTCTGACTCATTTGTTCCTTGTACTTTTATGTGTTGTAGCTCTGAGGCTGCCTTTGTTTCAAGTTACTCAGTAAATTTCAAAAGTCAGGCCAGCAGCAAAAGAAGTGAGTTGGAACATAATACATGAGAGAATCCCTTTACCCATACAAATACAATGTTTTATTATAGTATATTTGTCTATCCATGATACTAAAAAGCTACGATTTGTTCAGTCTTTTATTATCCATGACAAAATAAGTGTCTTTAAAACAAACAAAAACAAATTGGTTTTCTTAGAAAATTCCAAAAGAATTACACTCTATCACAGGCATCAACAAATGTTTTCTATAAAGGGCCAGATAGTAAATACTTTAGGCCATGCAGGTCACTTGCTTTCCTGAAGAATTATTCAACTCTTCCTTGTTGCATAAAAACAACAGAAAATATTTGAGCAAATAATTGTGGTTGTGTTCCAATAAAACTTTATTTTTAAACCAGGCTCTGATTGGATTTGACATGCAAGCTGTAGTTTGTACACTGCCACTCTGTCATACAACTTGATTATATAGAAGAAATATGCTAAGAAATGTTTGTATAATTATCATTCTGAAATAAAACCATTGTTTACATAAAATGAAACCATTCTTTATATTAAGATATAATTTCTATTAAAGAACTCTTAAAAATGACCACATATGAAGCCAGTGGCCTTCCAAAGAGAGATGATTGCTTTTACAGAAAATGCATAGGAGGAAAAGACTCTGTAAGTACCAAGTCTAGGGGAAAACAGTTTAAACATTGAGGCAGTGATGGGCTGGGGGTGTAGCCCAGTGGTAGAGTGCTTGTTTAACATACAAGGCTCAGGCCTTGATACAACAACCATTTTCACTTCCTATCTTTGGTAAAACTTGTTGTTGGAGCTCTCAATTGGGTCCAACTACCCTGCGAGAGAGGGCACAAAGACAGCTACGTAATGGAGAGGAAACCAGTTTAGCCTGGCCTTCCAGCCCTCCCATCAAGGCACCAGGCATGTTGTTGAAATCATCTTGGACCCTCAATACCAGCAGCTCAATTATCAACACATTGAGCAAAAGTATCACCTGGTGAAACCCTTCCCAACTTCCCCAGAACTGTGAGAGGTAATGAAACGTTTGTTTGCTCTGCTAAATGTTAGTGCCATTTGTAGTACAGCAATAGGTAACTTGAACAGCACACATGCATGAAGGAGAGCAGGAGATAATTGACAGGTATTCTATAATAAGTAATTACTTTGTTTTTCTTCCTTTCATTTTTTGTTTATTTTCAATCAAATACAAATCCCCAGTTTGCCACTCTGTAGATGTAGTCATATGAAAGTCATGATATTTCACTTCCTAAACAATGAACTTCACCAAGAAATTTTAGATTCTTGTTGATTCATGACTGCCAATTAAAAAGTTAATTTGAAAAAAAGAATTGAAAGCACACCATAGCCTAGTGTGAACTGGCAGGCAGATCTTAAAAGCAATGAAAACCAAGAACAGAAAGATTTTTTAAAAAAGCAAATAATGGTCCAAACATCTAAATTAAGTAACGAATCTTCATAACCAAATCCAACTAAATGTGCCTTGTTCAATGGCAAATGGATTCAAGTAATCACAGATTTATTCATACTATCTTGAAGAACATTTTATATCATTTATATTAGAAAAAAAGATAGAGTTGGGCATGGTGGTGCATACTTGTAATCCCAGAAGCTTGAAAGGCTTAAGCAGGAGGATTTCAAGTTCAAAGCCAGCCTCAGCAACTGAGTGAGGCCCTAAGCAACTCAGCAAGACCCTGTCTCTAAATAAAATATAAAAAAGTTCTGGGGATGTGGCTCAGTGGTTATGCGCCCCTGGGTTCAATTCCTGATACCAAAAAGAAAAGAAAAAAGGTAGAGCAAGTCAAGCAGCATGATTGGGGGAAGGAGTCAATTGTGCCATATACAAACTCCTTTACAGTGTAAAATACATGCCATAACAATAGCTAATACTTGCTTATGTAGTTTTTTTGTTATTCTCGTCTGGCATTCTCATGCACATAATTCCACAGCAACATCCTATTCTGTTAGGGCAGAGTCAAGTTTATTGGCTCTTTATAAACATCTGCTTTAGAATCTCATGAGATCTACTAGTCAGCTTACAAGGGAAAAAGTTTTTTTAACATGAAGAAAAAGAACAGTTTATGGTGACAATCCTTTTCTATAAAAATTACTTCCTAATGTATCCTGGTATTGTGTACTATTTCTCAGAAGGAGTTCTGCAGGAGTAGAGTCCTAGGGTATTACTATGTGTTAATTGGATTAAAAGGTGTATTTGCAAATAAATTGGGAAAATTAAAAAAGAAAATTGCTGAAGATGTTTCCTTTTCAGAGTTTTCTGAGAAGCTTGAATGTACTAAACTCTGGGAACCTCCAAGGGATTCCACAGTGTGCAGATTCAAACATGGTTGCCCTTGGCATTGTTGTTATTGTTGTCATTTGGTTGGTTGGTTGGTTGGTTGGTTTTTTTTGACAAGCGTTTTGTGGGATGAGTGTGAATTGAAACACGCTGTGGAAAGTACTGTCATGGTAGAAAGAGTTTGAAACTTGGAGCCCAAACTGCTTGATTATAATCCTGATTTGCCACTTACTGGCTGGGCAGGTAATCTATTAATTTTCTCACATAAAAAGAGGATAATAATTCATGCACAAACTGTTATTCCCCAGAGTTTTCACACGAAATAAATGAGGGAATTTAGGTAGAATTGACTGTTCAACGTCTGACATATGACAGGCCCTACTGCCTGAAAGCCAAAGAAATTATTATCTTTGTACAACAATGTCTTTAAATTTTTAAGGACCTGGTACAAGGCTCACATGCTTATGTATTCAGGGGCTGTTTTAAAATCATCTTCTAAACTTCTTTCCTGCTTGGATGAGTCTATGGCAGTTCTCCAAAAATGGACCCTTGTGGCCCCATGACATCTTGAAACAAAAACCATAGGACATGCCACATTGTATGCTGAATAAAAGGTGAATTTCATTTTGTTGTTAAACCCATTTTACAGTTGGACAACTAAGCTCAGGGATTTTAAATTTAATTTCTTAAGAAAATAGAAAATATTAGAGCAGATGACTAAAATTGGAAACTGAAAACAGGACTTTCTTAATCTCTTTGAGTCTTTGTTTCCTTTTTATGAAAATAAATAAACAAAAGTACATGTATGAAGACAGAATGGTGTGAATATACTTTGTATACAACCAGAGATATGAAAAATTGTGCTCTATATGTATAATATGAATTGTTATGTATTCTGCTGTCATATATAACAAATTAGAATAAAAATAGTAATTGATCTATAGGAATATTATAAGGACAAAATTTGACATTATGTATGTAAAGTACATTGTCTAGTATAAGATATATTATTGGATAGTATAAGGATATAGTGTATAGTTTATAAACTTTTTTGTCTATCATCAAGAGATTTTCATTAAGTTATATAATATTAAAATAAAAGTATTTCTTAAAGCTCTCCTAATCTAGTACCCTCCTTTTCTAGAATAAAAAATTAATAATAAGCTCAGAGGGATGAAGGAATTTAGCTAAGGGATGAAGGAATTTAAGCTATTTTATTCAGTAGCAATGCCAGGCAGAATAGAATAGATTCCTCCTAATATTCAAAGGCTAGATTTGTTCTATCTAAGCCCAAGGGATAAAATAAGTGGAGAAAGTGAGAGGGAACTATGTGAAGAAGACATGCCCCCACAATCTCAGGGTGTCTCTTTTGAATAGGTTCCTTCAAGGCTGCCACTTTTCCCTATTTACATAGTAAAGGTGGCCTTGGGGAGATAAGTAGGCCACATGTGCAGCTAACACTCTCTGGGCTGTATGCACTGGAAACTAATCACATGCATCATGGCCTTACCATGTGGTTGACACACTGCCTGAGAGTATCCCAGAGCCAATTGTGGAATTGGCATTTTATAGTAATGCATAAGTCATATTCTCACTGAATTAAAAAAAAAAGACTTGGAGTTGTAATTTCTTAGTACTTTTCATAAGACTGAGAAAATATCAAGCATTCATATTAAAGAATAGGGTTTAAAGGAGATTATAGAAAAGCTAAATTTTTTTAACCCAGTTGGAATTTTCCTTGGGCATATATAAAAGCTGGCTCAACTCTGCTTGTGTGGTTAGCTGCAGTTTTATAATCTGTGATTTTCTGTTTTCTGTATTGATGACTTTTTTATTTATGTGGATAATTGATTGACTGTAATTATGAAATCTGGCAACCTTAAGACAAACTCATTGAGCATCACTCTTTAGAAACAATGTGAATTGAGATGTTTCCCCCACTAGACAACTCAAGTAATGTTTGCTCATGGCTAAAGAATGTGCTATCAATCACAATACCCTACACCAAAAAAACAACAAAAAAGTCTCTTAGAAACAATCTCAATAAGACGGGAGTGACATCAACAACAAAAGAGAAGTGAGAGAGGTGATTTGAGGAAGTAAAATAAAGTTCAATAAAGGATGGGATATTTCTGTGGAACCTATTAAAAGGGGAACTCCAAGATATGCCTTGCAGTTGCACAGATCTGGACCTGAGTTTGCATATTTTGTGATTTCAGAATATGTTCTGACTAAAATAGCAAATATACTTAGTATAAGTGGTTAATGAAGCTAGTGGCAAAGTGGGCACATCCTGTTACAGAGCACATAATAATAACAAAGCTAATATTAATGGAGAGGTAGTCATGGGCAGGCATTGTACTAAAACGTTTTACATGGGTTAACTTGTTTAATCCTCATAAAAACCCTGTGATGTATCAACTGTTCTTAACCTCATTTCAGGAAACTGAAGTTTAGAGAGGTTGACTACTTTCCACAGCTGACAAGTATCTAACCACAAGTTGAGTCAAGGTCTTCTGACCCCAGACCCATACTCATCACTGTTGTACTCATCACTGTGCACTATGAGCTGTCTAATCCACCTGTCCTTGAAACATCTGGCATGGAGTCCATTGTTGTTGTTTTAGTATTGCTGTCATTGTCCCTAGAGAAGCCCAGCAATCTACAGGCCAACCCTTGGGGCAAGTTCTGCCTCTTTCATGTTAATTCTTGGAAGAGTCTATTCTAAAATAATTTCTTTTTCCATAAGGGTTACCACAGTTCAAAGATTTACTGAGCATAGGATGTGCCTTTACTTGATACAATAGGCCTGACTTAGGAGAAGTGGCATAAATGTAAAAACAATCTAGAAGACCTTCAGACCCTGATTTTATTTATAATGATAAGGGTGGGTTATAGGTGCTGCTGAAAAAACCCCTCAAAGTGACAGCTTTTCTGGGGCAAACCTCCCCTCTCCACAGAGCTCTGCATGTGCTAGGCAAGCTATCCACCACAGAGCTCCATTCCCAGTCCTTTTTATTTTATTTTAAGATAGGGCTTCACTAAATTGTCCAGGCTGGTCTCAAACTTGAAATCTTCCTGCCTCCCCAGTCACCAGGATTACAGACTCTGGCAGTTCTTAGTATCTTAAAGGAAGGTAGGTGGGGTGCAGGGACAGCCAGACACAAGGATAAAGCAGGTGGACATTCAGGATGCTGAGGAGGGCACTTACACCTAAGTTGTTCTCTCCTAGAGGTGCCAGCTGATCTGAAACTGTCACCATTACATTCCGTTATTTGGATAGAGTCCCCTACATCTGAATATAACCATGTTCTTGATGAGGTGAATATATTAAGCCATCTGCATCACTGTAGGCCAGTGAGCTATCATGTTAGATAAGAGAGCTGGGCTTTGAGGGAAAGAGAGTATGGTGGGTGAATTTTGATGGAAAACAAACATTGAAGAGATTTGCAGATCACAATCCAAGATGAAGTACCCATTAATTTGTGGTAAATGTGAACAACAAGGACAATGTAGTAAACTCTTAATTAAAATGGTAAATTCTCAGACAGGCTCCCAAGGGAAAAAAACATTACAAATTCCGAGATCACACCCTCCTTCTTGGATGGTGTTAGGTTGTTTTTTTTTTATTAAATGATTGTGATAATAGATGGAGATGGTGCTTTTTTCTTTAATGTCTTTTTTTATGTTTCAACTTTTAATTCAAACAACTAGACAGCAGAAGTTTTATATAATAGATAATGTGTAAAGCTACTTTGAATTTGTAATTTTTAATATACCTTTTGAATTTGTCATCTTTATACATTACTAAGATATATACTACATATACAACTTAACATAAACATTTTAAGGAATCTGGAGGAATACACAAAGATAGAGGCTATTCAGAAGTCATCTCAAACCCATGTACTCACAAAAATTTTCCAGGAAAGATTGATTGGTATCCTGGTTAGCAGGCAGCTATACTTCAGTAAGAGACTTGGCAAAATAAAAACTAAACTTTCATCTCTGATGCGTACATGTATATGTGCTAAGTGCATTACATTCAATATTGTGTTTATTCTTCACAGTAACAGCATGAGGAACATACTATGACAATCCCGATTTTATAGATGAGGAATCTCAGGTCTACAGGATAAATTACTTATCCAAAGTTATATAGCTTTGCAAAACTGATTTTGTCCTCCTTACTCCTTCCTTATGGGACAGGAATATTCGGGACTTTGTGGTAGAAAATCATACTAAAAACAGAAAGAGAACTATCAGAGAGACAGAAGTACAGAAGATAAATGTCACCTCCTTACATTTTATCAGACTTCCTAGAATTTTGCTTGCAAAAATATTTTCCCTTATAGTCAGCACTTAAAAACTAACAACATAAAATCCTGGAAGGCTAAGGACAAAAAATATATTAAGAGTTTCTTCTTCTTCTTTTTTTATGAGGGGGAGGTGGGTTTGGGAGTCATAGCTGGGGATCAACCCAAAGGCCTTGCACATGCTAGGCAAGGGCTCTCCTACTAAGTTATTCCCCCATCCCTCACTCTTCCTTTTTTAAATACATGGAGAAATTGAAAGGTAGTGTCCAACTTAAAATTCTAGAGTTGCATGTCAGAAACGTTTACTTAAAGCTGAAGACATTAACATAGCTGTTACTGGTAATATAGAGAAAGAAAATAGCAAAGGAAAATGCAGCCTAATCAGACCAGCTAAAAATCTGCAGGTGATAAACTCCAATCTAGTCAACTACTTTACGACAAATGAGTAACAGTAAATAGGAACCCCCCCCCCAATAAAGTTGATTTCAACTCAGTGCTTTGTACGTAATAATCATTCAACAAAAAGTCAGTTACTAAAAAGAATGAATGAAGCCCTGGTTTTATAATATTCATCATTATGTGGGCACATACAACCTTTGTTGTTTTAGAAATTAACAGTTGAAGACCAGTGAAAGTGCTTAACCATGAAATAATTCTTACACGGCTACACTTTGATTCAGTGCTATTAATACAGATGTGCAGTAAGAATATGCTAATTTTGACATAATATATACAGTAATGAAGACATAAGAATTAGTATACTTCATCTGACATTTTCCCAAACTCTCAACATTTGGAAACATGTTCCATTAATGAACGTCTTTGCTACCAGAGAGTCCATCTAAGTCCAGAATTACACTTTCTTCGGGGAGTGGGAGAATTCTCAGCCACACCACCTTGGCAGAAGCCCTCTTGTGCTTGCTCTGGAACACATATCCAATCAAGAATTAGAATGAAAACTGAAGGATATGTTCACCTTTTCCAAGTCCTCATACACCCCTAATTGACATTTTCTATTGACTACAAAGACAATGGGTGAATGTTCAAACAAATCACTTCTTGCAGGATTTGGGGGACAGACGTAGAATGTAATTGTGTGGCCTTGACCTAAGGTCAGGAAATTGCACCGTAACTCGTAATTCCAAGCTTAAAAAGTCCAGATAATGTTTCTGAAAGCAGGCATTGAGGTGGCTGTGGGCATCACTGAGGGCCCCTTGCCTCCCCTGAAGACCAAGCAACAACCTATTACAGTGGGATACCAGAAGCCCCACCCTGGGTTGAGTTTGCATGAAAAGCATTGTGAAATCAAATTTGATTCCTGAAAATGGACAGAGGGACAGGTAACTTTCAAAATGCTTCTTCATTAATTAGGGATCCAGATCCACTTCCCTCACTCTTGGAAGGAAGTTGATAGTTCTAAGGAAACTACTGCTGACTTTCAGAACCCATCTCCCTCACAAATTTGAGTCCCCAAAGCCTAAAAAAGATGACAGTGGGGTTCAAGCTTTCCCTTTATATTCCTTTCCATTTGGGTACTAGGAATTGAACCCAGGGCCTTGCCCTTGCTACACAGGGCTCTATCACTAAGCTACACCTCTGCCCCCTTTGTTGTCCTTCTTTGCAGACCTGCCTGTTTATTTGATCATGGCTGGATCTCTGCCAAAAGACTGTAGTACTTGCAGAAGTTCTAGCTCTTCTTCAGTTCTAATTCCTGTCTTGGGTCTCACATTCTGGAAGAGTGACAGACTACCAAAATGGAGATTTTCCTGGAGCTCCACAGAAAAGTGGCGAATGTGGAGGGACACATACCTGTACTCCCACTGCAATCGGGGCAGATTAGCAGCTGTCAGGAGGCTGTGGAAGTGTTTTAGGCAGATTTTGAACTTGGGTTTCAGGATCCTAAAGGATTACCCTTCAGCTGGGAAGCTGGATTCTGCTGGGGTTTCTAGCTCCCCCAAACCCGGGTTTGGCCTTCTCTGGCCGACAGAGAAGACTGGGGGAACACACCCCAGCGGTGAGGCGGAATCGGGAAGAGGCAAAAGTTGACTGGTGGCCACACTCAGCCCTCACAATGGAAGACAATCAGGCATACACCAGGGAGTCTGGTCAAGGCACAAGCTTGAGTTTATTGAGAAAGTTGGATGGCCTTTATAGAAGACATGGGCCAATCAGCAGAAAGATCATAGGGGCACAAAGGGAGCATGAGCAAATCACATTGGCGGAGCCATTAGACTATCCTAGTGGCAGTCTGACCTCTCGACATAGATCAGGGGAACACCCCTTGGCTAGGCCAAGTTCCCGTATCAGGAAGTGGGAGACAGCCAGAGAATTTCTATCTACTGGCGTTTTCTTAACGTCCCCAACAGGATTCATCTTTTTATTTTTTTCCCCAGCAAAAGAATGTATTAGGCCCTTATTTTGAGACACTAGACAGGACAGGATCTATAATAGTTTGAGGATCACTTCACACAAGATTTGGGATTGTTGGAGATAACTAGCACTGAGTATAGCTTTAAGGAATTCCTCACTTACGCACCTATCCCATACTTTGTTCAATGGAAAAGATCTATCTGGTGTCAACATTTATTTTATCAGATTTTTTTTTCTCCTGAAAATTTCCAGACCAAGGTCTTGATTAGATAATTTCATGATAGATTTACTCTATCGGAATTATTAAAGCCAACATTATTGGGCTGTTGATTATGTCATAAAAACTCAATCTATTTTAAATCAAGAAAAAGTTAGATATTTTGCCTTAATTTTCTTCTTGGTCTCCAGTGTATAGCACAGTTCTTAACCTATAGTTGGTATTTCATACATGTTTATTACACTGAAAAATATTCCTATGGTGAGGAGTATTTTACCTTGAGCTTTGTTTGACTGGATACAATTATTTTCTTTTCTCCTTTGAAACGTTTTGAACCAGTGAATAGTAATACTGAACAGCAGTAGAGTAACAATTGATGTATTTTACTTTTCAGCTGAGAAAATTTGTCCATTCAGATAGCAAATTTCAGTCATCCAGTCCACTGGGTATTCACTTACTTTAATGGGAAAATTTTAGCTCTTGTTGAAGTATTCATCAAGAGTGCTGATTTGAAGCTATTCTAAAACTGCATCTATAAGTTTTATCCTGTGTCTCAACTTCCCTGTATGTAGAGTTCACATTATAATTGCCTGTTCTCTAGGAATATCTGTGAAAAGATATATGAGCTACCAATTAGATTTTACTATACACATACAAATTGCTGTTACTTTTAATACCAAAGACTCAATATGCAGATGTGTTGAAATCAGTTGTATACTGTAAGCAATAAAATACTGATGTTTTTTCTCTTTTCTCTCTCTTCTTTTTTTTTTTTTCTTTTGCCCTTGGACTAGACCCAGGGGCACTTAACCACTGAGCCACATCCCGGCCCATTTTTTATGTTTTAATTTTGAAACAGGGTCTCACTAAATTGCTGAGGCTGGCTTTTAACTTATGATCTTCCTGCCATAGCCTCCTGAGCTGCTGGGATTACAGGCATGCACCACTGCATTCAACTTCGATTTTTTAAAATGATATATTTAACCATATTTAGATTTAAGACTATCACAGTAAAAATACATTATTACTCAATTTTTAAGCTTATTTTTCTAAGGAGAATGAGGAAGATTATAGCCAGGTACCAGGAATTAGACATGGTCTCATCTATGGGAGTGTGTGACATGTGAACATTTTTAGTCACATGCAACACAGTAGGAAAAAAAGCTTGCAAATTCCAGTTCTGTAGTCATTTTTTTTTTTTTACTGGAAATTATAATTCTCTTTGGAAAATTTACATTTGAACATGCTACAGTGTGATTATTCACCATTAGATGTAAGACAGTGTAAGACAGTAGTTTTACTGATCACCCTATTCAGTAATGCATCTCACTACCTATATTCCCTACCCCCTCCTATTGCAAGGGAGGGTCTTTTTTTTTTTTCCTATAACACTTATCGCCATCTTATATTCTATATAATATTTAAGGAATTAAATATTCAGGAAGATAAGAATATCAGGAAGATAGGAATATTTGTCTTGTTTTCTCAACCTCTAAAACAGTGCACATAGCACTATCATTTTGTCGTTTCAAAAAAGTTATAAAAATGGAATTATACAATAGGTTAACTTTTGGGATTGGCTTTTTTTACTCAGCATAAATTTGCCAAAAAATTCATATAGGTGTTGCAGGTATCAATAGTTCTTTCCTTTTATTAAATAGCATTCCATAGTACAGATACACTAGTTTGTTTAATCATTAAAGGACATCTGGTTGTTTTTAGTTTTGGGCTATTAGAAATAAAGCTGCCATAAATATTCATATACAGGTTCATTTGTATGACCACAAGCCCTCATTTCTCTGAGATAAATGTTCAGGATTGCAATTGCCAGGTTATAAGGTCGTTACATGTTTAGCTTTTGAAGAAACTGCCAAACTGTTTTTGAGAGTGGCTATATCTTTTTACATTTTTGCCAACAATGTATGAGTGAACCCCTTTCTCTGCAATCTTGCTAACTTTTGATGCTGTCACTTTTAAATTTTTTGTTGTTCTGATAGGTGTGTGCTGATAATTGCCTTATAGTTTTAAATGTTAAACATTTTTTCATGTTCATTTTTTCATATCTCTCCAGTGAAATGTATTCATTTGGCCATTTTCCAATTGGACTGTTAGGGTTTTTTTTTTTTTCCTATTCAGTTTTGCTAGTTATTTATTCTAGATATTAATTCTTTGTCCCACTTATGATATATAGATATTTTCTCTTCCAATCCAGACAGTTCTCATCTTTTCATACAGGTGTTTGTTTGTTTGTTGTGCTAGGGATTGAATCCAGGGGATGTTGTACCACTAAGCTACATTCCCAGAGCTCTTTTATTTTGAGACAGGGTCTCGCTAAGTTGCCCAAGTGGCTTCAAATTTGTGATCTTCTTACCTCAGCCTCCCAAGTATCTAAGATTGCAGATATGCACCACCATGTCCAACTCTTTACAGAATTTTCCTATTCTAAAGCATTTTTAAACGTCTTAAACCTCAAATATTTTTTTCTGTTTGTCTAAAAGTTTTGTAGTTTTAAGTTTTACACTTGAATTTATGATCCATTTTGGGTTAATTTTTGCATATGGTGTGATATTTACTTCCTGAATGTTTCTTTACTCTCTCTTGTTTACACTATATGTCTTAAGTAATTCCTACATAGAACCATATCAGAAAGTGTTATAATTTTTGCTTCAATCATCAATCTGTATTTTGAAAAACTCTAGAGGAGAAAGAAAATCTACTGTACTAACCTACATTTTAACTTACTTTGTTGTTCTGATATTCTAATATTCCTTCCTTATTTTTATCATTTCTATTCCATTTAGAAACTTTTTGTTAGTCTTCTATTAAAGTAGGTTTTTGGTAACAAAATCTCTTAGTTTTTTATCATCTGAGAATTTCTAATTTCCCTTTAATTAGTCTAACGTGTATTTTTGCTAGGTACAAGATTTTGAGTTGATACTCCTTATTTCAATTGATGAATGATCTTGTGATACTTCCTCTGTTTTCCATGGTTTCTGATAAGAAATCTGCTGTCATTTGAATTCTTTTCTTTTCTTCTTGTAGGTAACTCTGGCTGTATTCAAAAGTTCTTGTCTTTTATTTTCAGATTTTAATGTTTAGTTTTAATTTTAATGTTCTTGATGTGTATTTCTTATATTTCTTTGGATTTTTCTCAGCATCTTGAATCTATAGGATTTTGTTTTTTTTTAAGTCTGGGAAGTTTTCTGCTATTATTTCTACAAGTCCCTTAATGAAGGACTTCCCACAGGTTTTTATAGTCTCTGTGTTAGTTTCTCTCTGCAATAAAATATCTGAGAAAATGACTCAAAAGAGGAAAGATTTGTTTTGACTCACAGTTTAAGAGGTTTCAGTCCCTGGTCAGTTGGTTCTGCTAGTTTGTTTGGGGCCTGAGGTAAAGCACAACATCATGATGGAAAGGCATGGTGGAAGAAAGTTGTTTACCTGGTGGCAGCTGGAAAGCAAAAAAGAAAGAGGAAGGGAGGAGAAAGAGGAGGCAGACAAGGGACATATGAAGAGTCCCAGGACAAAACATACTTTTCCAGGTCAAACCTCCAGAAACCAACTTCCTTCAACTAGGCCCCACTTCCTCTGGTTTCCACCATGTCCCAATAATGCAATCAAATTATGAAGCTAGACAATGAATTAATCCATTGATGAGGTCAGAGCCTTCATGATCCAATCCTTCCCACTAGCCCACCTCTGAATATAGCTACATTGGGAATGAGGCCTTCAACACGTGAGCCTTTGGGGGGAATTCTAGATTCAAACCTTAATAGTCCTACAGGACCCTAAGACTCTTAAAATTTTTTTTTTCATTTTTGTTCAGATGGAGTAATTTCTATCATTCTATCTTCTAGTTCACCAATTCTTTTCTCTGCCCCTGGCATTTTGATGTTGGGCCAATTCACTGAGAGTTTTTTTGTATTGGTTATTGTATTTTTCCACATTTTCTAAATTAAACAATTCATTCTTCTTCATATTTTCTATTTAACTTCTGAGGTTTTCTATTTTCCCATTTGTTTCAAATGTGCTTATAATTGTCCACTGAAGATTTTTTTATTTTTAAATCATGTCTGTTTTAAAATCTGTTATATTATTTTAACATCTCTGTCATCTCAATATTGACACATATTGATTTCCTTTTTTTCTTTTGAGCTTGGAATTCATTCATTCAGTTGAGATTCAGTCATTATTGAACCATGGGAAGAAAAATTATAAGTTTGAGACCTTGGTTCTTATTACAAGTGTTTTGTTAATGAAAATAATTTAAAAAAAAATTTAGTTGTCAATGGACTTTATTTATTTAAATACAGAGCTGAGAATAGAACTCAGTGCCTCACGCATGTTAGGCAAGTGCTCTACCACTGAGCCACAACCCCAACTACACAACATAAATATTTTTGATTTATGAGATTCTTTATCTTATTTAAATGACTTTTTCTGATGGTTTTCTCTGACACCATCCTGATAAAAGTGTGGGCAGTACCTCTCACAGTCAGGTGGAAGTAGAAAGCAACATGCCTTGCTCAGTTTTCATTACTCTCAAATTAGGGCAGACTCCTCACTAGTTCTTACTACTACTCCCTACATAGTCTCCATTGGCATCACAAGTGAGTGGCCTCATTACTGTGAGTGGTAGTAAAAGTCTCGACTCTTCAGCTAGACTTCCACTGATACTGACTCATTGGAAAGGGGGAAAGTGAGTCTTATTACTGCCAGAAGGGAATGGAAATCCAGACTCCCCCTGTGGTATCTACTGATATTATAGGGGAATGGGGGACACTTATTACTGTTCAACAGGGATGAAAGGACTTGACTTTCTCTGATAACACCTTGGAGAGTATGTCATAGTCTGACAAGGCAGGAATTCTATGCTCACTCAGCTTTTGTTGGCATGGGTGGGTGTAGGACCATAGATTTTTCTGTAGGGTTTGACTGAAGTAAAGTAATTGATGTTGATTTTTTTTCCTTGTTAGAGTGCCTCTTTCCTAGTCCTTTAATTACAGAATACATTTGCTGGGAAAAAAATTTTTTTTGTCTTGCCCATCAGCATCTGTTTTTTTTTTCTTCCTCAGCTTGAAATGTAATATATTGAGGCAAAAAGAAAACTCAGAGAACTCACCACCATGTTCCTTGAGTCCCAAAATCTCTAGTTGGTCTGCCTTCTCTTCACTGCTCATAGTCTTCTTGTGCTTATTATATTAAATGTCCAGTAAGAAACAGAAATAGAAATAGAGAAAAGCATCTCTACTTTGTCTTCCTGGATCTAGAAGTTCATGCAATATCTTTTTATTCCATAAAATGTCAAATAAACATGTACATATATAGTCATTATTGAACCTTCTGAAAGAACAATATCTAGACCTCTATTGTCCAATATAGTAGAGCTAATAACTACATAAGTTTTAATTTAAATTAATTAAAATTGAAAAAAATTAAAAATTATCTTCCTCAGTTACACTAGCAAAATTTTAAATGCTTAACAATAGCCACTGATACTGAACATTCGAAATATCTCAGAAAGTCTTTTGGACAAAGTTGATCTGGACCCTCAACAAGTAGGTTCATAATATTATTAAATATTGTTTTTTAAACAATGGAAATAAAAATATTAAAGGTAAATAAATGACCTCATTTAATGATAGGAATAGTAAGGATATGAATTTGCAAAATGGACACCAAACTTACTAACATAGCATGGATTTGATTTCTAGTGATTTGCCACCTGGGTTTATCCCTGAGACTATATCTTTTCCAATGGGTTGGTGCAATGAATGACAGTAAAACCTAACAGATGTGGTAAGCTGATAGTGTGTAATTAACCTGACATTGCATGTCACGTTATATTCTGATATCACCTGACTTTAGCAGATTTTGAACAGATTCATTGAACATCAATTTATTCAATAGAGGGAATTTATCTACTTCATAGAATTCAATTTTCTTAAAAAAACTGAAGTAAAATAGAGGCAATTTTAGCAAGTGTACAATTTCAGAACAGCTAAGCCCAAATACATATAAAATAAATACAAATAAAATGGGAGATAGCTCAAAAATCATAGATTTCAGAGCTGGAGTTTCTTGTCATTTAATTTATTCAATAACTATTTAAGAACTTTGTATTATTATAGTTCAACCATCTATTTCTCAGATGAGAAATTGAACTCCAGAGAAATTGGCTTCATTACTTGGAGGAAGAAACTTAGACGGCTTCCTTCTAAATTTAATTATCTTCCCATTTATAACATACAGCATCAAAAGGTATTTTCTAGCCAGACCAGCCACCTTGGGCCCCTTACTATTTGAAAAAAAAAAAATCCCACATTCTCTGCCTCCATTGTTAACTTGTTTTTCCCTCATTAATTAATTACACATATATCTGTCAAGTCCCTTCAATGAGCAGGAACTTCAAGGCACCAAAGTACTTTCATCAGTGAACAAAACAAAGATCCCTGTCAGAATGCTTACATTTTAGCAGGACTAGGCAGACAAAAAAGTATGACAAATGTAAAATAGGTTGGATGAATGCTGTGGATAACAGTGAAAGCTGAACAGGTTAAAGTGGTATAAGATGGAGGTATGAGTCAGATTAAGTAAATTTTGTAGGACCTATCATTAGCATCTGTTGAAATCTCAGCTCTTGTCCAATATCCATTTCAAATACAAACTTATCTATAAAACCATGTTCAATACCTTAAAATTAATCTCTCTTACTCTGCTTCTATAGCATTTCCTATTTCTATTACAGCACTTAGCATTTTGCCTCATGTTAGATATGAATGCATCTGTCTTTTCAGTAGGGTATAACTCTTTAATAACAAAAATGTGTGCTATTAATAATTTTATCTGTTGCAGAGTCACATATTGTGGCTGGCTGAGCACATGTTCATTGAATAATGAAGCCTAAATGAACATGAATTGAAAATGTGTTGAATTGTTTATAAAAGACAATCTGATATTAGGATTCAAAGATATAAAATCAGGATGTAGATGCTGGTGCAAATGCTTTGTTGGTGAGAGTATTTTCTGGTCTTGCTGCATTTCTAGTTTTAAAAAAAACCACATATTAAGATGCCAACAAATCAAGCAAAATAATGGAATCATCAAGAACTTAAATTTCTCTTTGGAACAAAAATACACCATTCATGCATCTTACAAAATTAATCGTTATTCATTAGAATTTAGAAAACTCAATCAACACCATTGCCTTTATATAGTATTGTGCTTTTATCTGAGAAAATGTGATTTATGTGAAATTGTCAATATTTATTGTTCTCTTTGGTAATGAATAAAAAGCACAGAAATCATCAAGCTATAGTCTTCCCTATTTCTTTCACAATATATATTGCTTTACATGCCCCCAAACCAGTAAAATTTGTTGGTTAAGAAATTATTTTTTTATAATATAATTATATATTATCTTTAAAGTGCCATTATGAACAATATTTACTACCCTCATGACTACTGAATAAAGCATAAATATGAAACTGATTGTGATTATGCATTTTGTGGTATCTTAATGAGTAGGTATAACAGGCTTCTCCTAAACAGGACAACATGATTTTGCATTTTACTTCTAAGAAAATCAGTTTTAGAATTTAAAAATTAGCCGAGCGCAGTGGCACATGCTTGTAATCCCAGCATTTGGGAGGCAGAGGCAGGAGGATCGCGAGTTCAAAGCCACCCTCAGCAATGGCGAGGCACTTAGCAATTCAGTGGACCCTGTCTCTAATAAAATACAAAAAAAGGGCTGGGGATGTGGCCCAGTGGTCCAGTGCCCCTGAGTTCAATCCCCGGTACCAAAAAAAAAAAAAAAAAAAAAAAAAAAAATTGAAATTAGAATGTGTTTTAATTCTCAGTAGATTGAATTTGTTGAATTAGTGATTAGTGTTACTTTTATGAACAGAAATGTGACAACATGAAATATTAAGGAATGTTCTACTTAAATTACTAATGATGAATTCTTCTGTTGAAGATTTTTGTTTCTTTGTTTTTTAAACATGTCTTACTATATTGCCCAGGCTGTCTGTCCTCCAACTTCTAGGTTCAAGTGATCCCCCTGCATCAGCCTCCTGAGTAGCTGGGATTTTAGGTACATGCCACTTCACCCATTTCCTAGATAAAGAAGAATTTAAATGAACCTTTTAAAATATATATTTATTTTTTATATTTGCGTGGTGTTAAGGATCAAACCCAGTGCCTCATGCGTGCTAGGCGAGCACTCTACACTGAACCACAGCCCCAGCCCCTTAAATGAACCTTTAAAATAAGAAATGTATTTGATTTCTTGATAGTTTTATTAAACAGAAACAATCATGTTTGTCTTAGGTATTTATTTTTATCCAAAATGTACATACAGTATATATTTCCAATTAATTTTATCCCTGATGTATAGGGAATTGCTATATTCAGTTAGGAGAAATTAAACTGCTAAGGTCAGAGTTCTCTAATATTATAGGGAAGATTAGTAGATAAGTTGTAAACCAGAAAGGTACCAAAAGTGAGTTAAAGAGAGAATGTGTTGGTCAGAAAGAAGAAGAAATATAAAAAAGCATAGCATGAACATGAACAGAAGAAGTTATGTCTATACTACTATATCCAAATTCTGGCAAAGAATATAGATCTCATGTCTTATTTTTGCTTTCCCGCTGGGTCTAATACAATAATGTATATGACTGTCTATACAGTCCTCCAATAAGTGTGTATTTAATCAACTTAATTGCATACATAGGGCTAGCCAAATAACTGAAGTTACATTTTGTCCTCAAGTGTTTATGAATGCTACCAAAATAAGTGATAAATTCCACACAAAAAGCCCTCCTATGTGAATGAGACAATTTTTGTTGTTTAATATTTTTAAAGTGTTGATCACCTCTTTGTTGTCATATTAGTATAAGAAAGTTCAGAGTTTTGTTTTGTTTCATTTTGTTTTAAGCCACTAAGCTACAAGCCCTGTGCATGGCACATATCTGTAATCCCAGCAACTTGGGAGGCTGAGACATTAGGATCACAAGTTCAAGACCAGTCTCAGCAATTTAGTAGGCCTTAAGTGACATAGTGAGACCCTGTCTTAAAATTTTAAAATGAGAAAAAAAAAAAAAGAGGGATGTAGCTCAGTGGTAAACCTCCTTTGGTTTTGATCGCTAATATAAAAAATGAAAACAAAAATCATAAATTACTGTGCTATAACCCCAGTCCTGAAAAGTTCAAAGTTTCAGAGGGTCATACTATAGTTGACTAATCTTTGTCTCTTTGGGACAAAACAGTCATCAATATTTCTTCTAATAATTATTTTGATTCAAATGTATTGTTAGCTACATTTTCATATGTGTAAAGATTGAATTTGATGTCATGAATACAGAAAAGTACATAGCTATCTAAGTATGCGTTTATGCACACATGTTAAAAGTTCTAAGTTTAGAGATCATAAAAAAATATGCTTGGCTGGGTGTGGTGGTTCACACCTGGAATACCAGAGACTTGGGAGGCTGAGGCAGAAGGATTGTGAGTTCAAATCCAGCCTCAGCAACCTAATGAGGCCCTAAGCAACTTAGTGAGACCCTGTCTCAAAAATGGCTGGGGAAGTTATTCAGTATAAAGCACCCCTGGGTTAAATCACCAGTACAAAAAGAAAAAAAAGTACTTGTCTATAATATGGATCCAACATGAGAAATCAACAAAGAATATTCATTTCTATAAAAATGATAAGAATTTTAATAAATGTTAACAATATATGAATTGCTTTTAGCTCTTTAATTCCTTTTATTCCCAAAATGAAGTTACTCATGAGGGTAAATTCCCCTAGAATCTTGTAGATGCTTTGACTTGCTGCTAGTTTATCAGTAAACATTTGGTGGGTGTGGTCATGGTAAATGGAAAATGTTGCTATCTGTCTGTATAAGCAGGACTACTGCTGACAAGAGATAAGAGAGGACAGAAACAAGGTGTAGACTTGAAGTATGAAAAAAGGAAAGGTTTTTTAAAAAGTATGCTTAAACTTCGAAGAGCAATTATCTTGAATGTTATTTTTAGAGCAACATGCAAATAATATAATTGAAGAAGTTCAGTAAAAAGCAATTTTCAACTAGTATACTTTAAGCAGTGAGTACCTTAACATAATTTCCAGTTTAGCTTAGACTGTGCATTGAGATGATATCTGATCTTCATCAGGATGAAAACAAATGACAAAAATCGCTTTTAGATAATATGCAGTTATATTTCATAAAGATTTTTTCCCGTGAGAGAATCTTCAATAGGATTCTCTTTTGTACCATTACATAGCAATACAGTCACATTTACATTTACTTATCTAGATTCTGATCAATTTTAACTGTCTCCTCAAAGTATTTATATTTAATTCCTTTCTGTTTTCTGTGAATCATGTATATAATCATATATAGATATGTCATAGATATAATCATATGTATAAAATATAATAATATTTATATATTTGAAATGCTAATTCAGGGGTTGGGGTTGGTAGCCTAGCAGTTGAGATTTTACCTAGCATACAAAGAGACTCTTGGTATGGAGTCCCTCCTTTACAAGAAGTAATTAATTCAAAGAGGCATTTTTCAAAATTGAGGCTCTTTGACTTAATAAGTATTTAACATCTATAATATGTCCAGCCTTGAGCTTTGTAGGTGGTGGAATTACTTAAAAATGTAAACCATATATCATGTATTTTGTTTGACAGTTAAGACTTCCTTTTTTTTAATATGTTTTAGTTGTCAATGGAGTTTTTACTTTATTTATTTATTTCTTCATATGTGGTGCTGAGGGGTGCCCAGGGCCTCACACATGCCAGGCATGCGCTCTACCACTGAGCCACAAACCCAGCCCAGTTAAGACTTCTATAGAGTGATCAATTAAAGAATATTATATGATAGTATTTGTAAATAGACAAAAAATTCTATGGATGCATCTGAGAAATGATGTATTATTATGAAGTGGAGAAGTTGGAAAAATCTTCTTGGAGGAAGTAAGTTAAGTTTGAATGCTGCATATTATCAAGTAGATAGTGAGAAGGGAAAGATGGTGTTCATGGTCAGGGAAAAAAGAGAGAACAAAAAGGGTGAAAACAGTGAGATATTTTAGGTAATAGAAAGTTATTCAGTTTCCTGGAGCAGATTTGTGGGTTTTGTACTGTGGGGACCAGACTTTGTTTTCAGATTTACTTCAAGTTTCAATCACTTTTTCTTTAAGAAATGGAGTCTTGCTGTATTGCACAGGTTGACCTAAAACTCCTGGTTCTCAAGAAATCCTTCTGCCTCACTTAGCTTCTGGAGACACATATATATCATCACATATACATCATCATGGCACATGTATATCATCATGTCCAGCTTTCAGAGTTTCTTGTCTATCTTTTTATCTTTTTGTCATACTGTCTTGATTTCACCCCTTTGCTTGAGTTTTTCACTCCAGAATTCAGATTATCCTTACTTGTAGTTCCATATACTGACCATTTTCCCGTTTCCTAGTTTTTCCCCCCACTACCTGCATTTCTTCTTCAGCCTGTCCTCAGAGATCCAGGAAATCACCCAGGTTTAAGTTGGGCAGTGCTTTTTAGATCCACAAATGTTTATTAAGCAGGTACTAGGGGACAGGTCAGTAAAGATGGAGAAGCTGTGGTTCTTACCTTCCAGAAGGTTTCAGCAAGGGTAAAAACTCCTTCCTATTCCACAAATGCCTCAATTTTATTGTCCCCAACTATGATTGCTGTTTAAAATTTACCAAAATAGGAAAAAGAAGAGGAAAAAAGCAAAAAACAAAAGATAAGTACTAATGTGTGAGTCAGCTTTCTGTCACTGTGCAAAATACTCGAGACAAAGCAACTTAAAGTAGGAAAGGTTTATTTTGGCTCATGGTTTCATGGTCCCTTGGCCCTACTCTTTTTGGGCCCATTGCAGCACAGTATATCATTACTAGAAGTGTGTAGAAGGGGAGGCTGCTCACCTTGTTGTGGCTAGGAAGCACAGAGACCAAGGATGAGGGGCTGAGGTCCTAATATCCCCTTCAGGAGCACACCCACACTGACCTCACTTCCTTTCACTGGGTCCCACCTTCTAATGGTTGCACCACCTCTCAACAGTGCCACAGGCCGGTGACCAAGCCCTTAATATCCAGAGGGGCATTTAAAATACAAACCACTAACAACTAAGAAGACTAAAATTCATAAAAAATAAGAATGAGTAGATTATATTTGTGATGAAAGGGGAGCATGATAAAGTTGTTAGAGTCCAAGCTCTGTCACTTCGACTATAACTTTGAACAAGATAAGAGAAAGGGAACTGACATTTCTTTATCATTTACTATGTGTCCAGCACAGTGCTTATTATTTATTTGTTACTTTTATTTTATTGCAGTGTTAGGAATTGAATCCAGGTATGTTCCACCACTGAGTTACATTCCCAGCACTTTTAGTTTTATTTTTTCTTTTGAGACAGGTTCTAAATTGCTGAGCCTGGCCTTGAACTTGTGATCCTCCTGCTACAGCATCCTGAGTTGCTTGCATTACAAGTGTGTGCCACTGTGCCCAGCTGGTAACATTTATTATATGTTATTGAATACTTATACTTCATTTCACCTCCAGCCTCCATGTCAAAAAGCAGAACACAAAATACCAGCAACGCTACTGAAAATGAAAAGTGGAATGATTCTTCCTATTTTAAAGATATCCAAAACTCAGGTATAGATAGGCTAAGCTTGACGTTTCAGTTAGATCTGAGACTTGAACTTGGCTCAGCTACCCCTGCTTTACAACTTACAAGATTTTTGGCTAAGTCTGTCATTCATTTTTTCAATTTCCACTATATGTCAAGCCTATTGATAAACACTGGATTTTAAGAAAACAATGTGACATGCTCCCTCCCTTTAGTAAAACTCTTATGGCACAGTGGAGGAAGAAAGGCATGTAAGGAAACGCTTGTCACTGATAGGTGTAGTTCTGGAGGTCTGTGAAGTGTGGTGTAAAGTACAAACAGAATCTAGTCTATTCTAATGTGGGACTGGCAGCTGGCAGAGGTAAGAAAAACTCTCACAGGAGAGCTGGCCCTGGAGTTCCACATAGTCTCCCACTGAGTCAGATAACTTTCAGAAAAGACAAGACATTCTGAGAGAGCACTGGGTGCTGAAGCAGCTTGGTCAGAAATGAAAGTGGTTCAGGGCTTGCAGGAATGATAGAGCTGAAAGTTGGGGGTGATTTCACTTCCTTTGTAAGAGGATTAAACAAGTGTTATATATAGAATGCTAAGCATCTGCATGAGACATACTAGATGTTCCACAAATACTTCTCCCCTTCCTCTTTATTTTCTCCATTTGGTTATAACCACGTGCTATACCACTGAACCACCCCCTGCCTTTTTTGATGGTAATGGGGATTGAACCCAGGGTCCCACAAGGCTAGGCAAGTATCTTACTTCTGAGCTACATCCCCACCTCCCTCCATGATTTGTATCCCACGTGGATTCTTATTTTGAATTGATTCACACACAGATAAGCACATTGTACATGTTCAATAAATAGTCTCTCACAGTTGGCAAAAGTCTGGGTAAAACGAGATATAGATTTTGATAAATGATTAAAACAAAAGCTGAATTTAGATTCAATCCTTTCTTCCTCTCTGTCTTCTACAGTAACTTGAATAGATTTTTGCATATGTACATGTAAATGTCATTGGTATGTAGAGATTCAGCACACTGGGTAGAATTCAAGATTTTTCCATGGGAGCTGCTCACTTCCTTCCAAATTCAGATGAGCTGCTTTTCTGTTTCCAGAACTTTCTATGTTCAGAACATCAAATATACTGCCAGAGATCTAAAGTCATCATATCATAATAATGCAACGTTAGGGCTCTTCATTTCTGTACAGAGCTTATAGTCTCTTTCTCCCTCCCAATTTCCTTCTGTCTCTATTATATAGTTTTGCACATACTTGTATCCCTTCCAAAAGAGTGGAAACTTAGAGGCCTTGATTTAAGGTATTCACCATATTCAGTTTCTCCTAGCTGACCCCCAATCCACAGTGCTTTGTCCATAGTAAGATATTCAATAAATATTTAAAAATACCTGGCTGTTTTAGTCAGCTTTTTCACTGCCATGTCTAAAAAACCTGGCAAGAACAATCTGGGGACTCATGGTTTCAGAGGTTTCAGTCAGTAGATGATAAACTCCATTCCTTGGGGCTCAGGTGAGATGGAACATCATGGTTGAAGAATGTGGAATAGGAAAGTGGCTCAAGAAGAAGAGAGCGAGCTTCTCTTAACATAAGATAAAATATATACCCCAAAGCCATGCCTCCAGGGATCCACCTACTCCAGGCACACCCTACTTGCCTATAGTTACCACCCAGTTAATCCCTATCAGGAGATTAAGTCACTGATTGGTTTCAGTGACTAATAACCTAATCATTTCACCTCTAAAACATCTTTTTTTTTTAAAAAAAAACATTTATTTTCTAGTTGTAGTTGGACACAACTACAACAATATTTGTATTGTTGGACACAATATTTTATCTATTTATTTTTATGTGGTGCTGAGGATGGAACCCAGGGCCTTGCACATGCTAGCTGAATGTTCTACTGCTGAGCCACAACTCCAGCCCTCTAAACCTTCTTGCATTGTCTCAAACATGAGTTTTTGGAGGACACCACATTATCTAAAGCATAGCACTGGCTAATCCAAATTTTAAACATACTCTCACTACTATAGTAAATTTATAAATATAAATTACCAGAATTTTTTTTTAAAGTACTCATATTGGATGAGTGGTTAGAGGGCTTTATCACCTCAGACTGTAGTCATCTTGTTATTTATTGCATGTTTTCAAGGAGTTTGTATGATGTTGTGGTTAAGAAAATGGACCATAAGCCATACTACCTGATTTTGAGCACAGTTACAAATCTTAAGACATCAGGCATGTGACCTAATCTCTCTGTATATCAATATTCTCATCATAAAGTAGGAGTAATGATAGAATCTTATAGTGTTGTCATGAAGATTTATTGATTCAATATTTGTAAAGCACTTTAGAATAACATTGGCACATTGCAAGTGCCCGACAGGAATTAGTTCTAATTTTATACAAGGTACTAGCTCAACCATAGGAAGGACCATCAATGCAAGGCTACTAAGAAAAATGAGGGCAGGAACATATCCAGGAATATGACTTCAATCCGACTCTAGGACAAATACTTCTCTAGGCAAGAAGTTATTGCCTGTGATGAAGTGTGAGGAATGCTATAGACCTGGTGGCAGGACCTTGCTGCCCTGACCCCATTCAGCTGTGTGGGGATCAAAGTGCTTTTCTTAATAGTGAAGCTGCCTACTTCCTGCAGTGTTTTGAAAAGCATGGTCAAATTGTGGGGGAAAACTTTCTCAGAAACATATTTTATGTCAAATTATTTTTCCTATTAAGAATATTTGTGAAGCTGGGCGTGGTGGTGAACACCTGTAATCCCAGTGGCTTGGAAGGCTGAGACAGGAGGATTTCAAGTTCAAAGCCAGCTTCAGCAACTTAGTGAGGCCTTGAGCAACTTAGCGAGACCTTGTCTCAAAATAAAAAATAAAAAGGGCTGGGTATATAGCTTAGTGGTAAAGAGCCCCTGGGTTCATTCCCCATTTTTAGAAAAAAAGAATATTTGTGAATATTTGTGAATTTTAAACTATACTACTAGATTGATTTTTTTAGGTGTATACAAATTTTTACAAGATGTAGTGATTATGTCAAATAGTTTTAACAGAGGATTTAAATATTGGTGATTTTTTAAAAAAACATTTAATTATGGAGATGTATATATTATTTAACTGGACTTTAGAACATTTTATTATTGTTTGCAGCATTAGGGATTGAACTGAGGACCTCAAACACTCTACCACTGAGCTACGGCCCAGCCCATTTTATTTTCTATTTTGAGACAGGGTCTTGCTAAATTGCCCAGGCTGGCCTTGAACTTGCAATCCTCCTGCTTCAGGCTCTGAAAGCACTGGGATTACAGGTGTGCACTACCATGCCAGGCAGAATTTTTTTTTTTAAAGTGAAGATACAGATATTCAGTATGCAGTAAATTATTTTTTTTGGAATTATTCTTAATAAAACATTAGCTAAGAATGATAGAAGATGTATCACCAAAGGAAAATGTTGAGTTCAGTAAAAATAATTAAACATTGGAAGAAATGACTTATGAAGGCAATTGTGGCAATAAAATCAGCCTAGTGGAATAAGCATATTTTATTTGATCTGTGTCAGTCTTTCTTAGTTGATATATTGTCTTGGAGAGGCATTCTAATGCAAAATAGAAGAGGGTCAAAGTGACAGGAAGGGTTATAATTTTTTGCCCATAGAAGACATAAATAACAATTCTCCTTTCCTTCATGGTCAAAATTCTTCCTGTGTAAGGATCCAGAATAGTTCAGTTAGCTACAATGTTCTCTTGACTTTATCAGAATAGTGTAATGTGAAACCTTGTGAAACAATCTATTTTTTTAAAAGAGCCTTTGTTAGGTGGCTACTTCCCAACTATTTGAAAGCATTTGAAAGATTGAGATAGCTATAAAAAATTGAAATATAATTTCTTTTACCTTTATGAAACAATTTCTCTGTGTTTTGACTGTAAGTCACATCAATGCCAGTGTTTGAGATGAACAGAATCTATATTATCTTCACATTTTTCTCTGGAGATTTCATTTTCCAACAGGAAGTCCGGTATTTTTCCATAGCCGTGGTCTAGTACAAGTAAAAAATGGAGCTTCTGGGTTGGTAAGCATGTAGAGGAGCTGGGAGGGTGGTGTACCCCACGAAGGAAGGGGACCTCTAGGCATCCCTTTCCCCCATGCTTTGCCTCTTCCATGTGGTTGTTCCTGAGTTGTATCCTTTATAATAGAAGGAAGGAAGGGGACGAAGGAAGGGGACCTCTAGGCATCCCTTTCCCCCATGCTTTGCCTCTTCCATGTGGTTGTTCCTGAGTTGTATCCTTTATAATAGACTAGTAAATTGAATGTGACCTTGAATGTTGATGTAGCTAATAACCTCCACATCATTTTTGATGAATGAATGATCTCCATTGTAGAAGTATCAAATCAAACCTGAAAGAGCACACTGAAAGATTAAGCTACACAGTTTTCATTGGTATCATCTTGGTTCACTACTGGCCACCACCACTGGGAGATGGGTGTAGGAACATGGAAAGAATGGGATCTGGGCATTTGCAAATAATCTCTTAATAACAACAACAACGAAAAAGATAAAATGTTTAAAAATAGGCAATCTGAGTTGTAACTAAGAGAAATATAAACTACTTCTCTATCACAATACCTGAGACTGCTCTCTACATGAACCCTACATACATATAGTGGGGATTTTCTTGGATATGGGCATTGGAAATATTTCCTTTTCAACATTAGTGGTGCACCCATGTCTTCATGGTCACCAAATTTTCTGCTTCAGAACCATTACATCCATTTTTTTTTGCTTTAAAAAAAAATTTTTTTTTTTTTTTTTTTTTTGGAGAGTCTTGCTATATTGCCCAGGTTGATCCTGAATTCCTGGGCTCAAACAATCCTCCTGACTTGGCTTCTGGAGTAGCTGGGATAATAGCTGTGCAGCACTACCTCCAGAACAAGAACAGTAGTTTATTATATATAAGAACCACATGACCCAGTACAATGAAAGTAATTATAATTTTTTTTTTTAAATAGGATTTTGTTATGTTGCTTGGGCATCCTTCAAACTTGAAATCCTCCTGCCTCAGCCTCCCCAAAGCTGGGATAATAGGCAGGTACTATACATGGCTAACCTACTTTAAACCAGTAATTTTTAGGCATAGGATTGAGAAATCAACATATGCCTTAAACACTTTTTGAAACAATCTAAAAGACTAGAATTCTCAGAGCATGATTTTTCCTACTGACTATAGCCTGCCCTTAGTATTTCAATTTCTACAAATTGGTTTAAGAATACTCATTCTTAACCCACACATTCACTGGGAGGATAAAATCTGCCTGACAACAGCTATCATGATCTTTCGGTAGTGCTTGAAAATGTTTTGTACTTTTGTTGTTAATAATACAGTAGTTTTGTTTCTTATTCTTTTTCTCTCTTGTGGTACTGGGCTTCTTACATGCTCTACCACTGAGCAACATCCCTAGTACTTTTATTCTGAGACAGTTTGTCCCTAAATACACCAGGCTGGCCTCAACTGTAGCTGGGATTACAGGCTTGTGCAATTGCACCTGACAGCATTTTTGTGTGTTTTTAAGTAATATAATGCTACTGTTATAGAATATGTGTAGTTAAAATATTCTGTGAAGATCAGAGAATACTCAAGTTTCATTATGTTTGGTGACAAATCAAAGACCATATTGCTGGTTGTTGCTCACAGTTTTCAGAGGATGCCTATAGCTTAAGCTTCAAAATCAGACATCATTACATGGGCTCAAGGAAGTGATTTTCTTTACCATGACAATTGTGGAAGTTGACACCCAAAATGATTATAGACTTTATTCTTGTAATTAGGTGAACTTGTATTAGGCTCAAACTTTGCTGCCCCCCAAAAAACTGGAGCCTGACTCTGGTTTTGAATCACAAGAAGTAAATTTCTCCATTATTCCGCCTGAAAAACATAATTCAAATGTTGTAGGAATGAGACTCTACAGTGAATCCCCACAGTAAGGAAAATGGTCATCTTATTTCCAAGTGGAAATCCCCAATTGCCACATCATATCAATCATCTGACATATAATCTGACTTCCATTGAGCTGGAATGTATTTTAAAGGTCAGGTCTCTGGATGAAGAATTATAGTTTAGTGGGTTATGCAGCAGAAATGCCTAAATCTGGAGCATTGCTTTAGCGCTGGCAGAAATAGCTTCTCTTCAAATAGCAGAGAGGAAGAAAGAATGATTTTTAAGCTCCAAGTCTTTTTTGCCTGAGCACATTTTCCTACGTTTCTGTCTGTAGCTCATTATGAAGTTGGACTAAGAAATGGGAAAATAACCATATTCACCTACTTTCATAAGCGGTGCATACAGGAGTCCAGCAGACATAAATTATTTGTCCTATATTTTAAAATTTGGGAAATGGCACATTAGAATAAAAATTCCAGATTTTTGGCTTTTCTGAAGAAATTACAAACTCTGTGTATGGTGGCCTGTTTCCTATGTGGAAAAGTAGGCTGGAGTTGAGAATCAGCTGCACTCTACAATTTGCCATTCTTCACCACTGCCAAATGTCTTCCTTTCACACATTTTCATTTTGCCTGCTCCACCCTGCAGGGAAGAGTCTCCTCAATTTAATCAGGTTGTTAAATTGATGAACAGTTTTTTTTTTTTTTTTAAAGTAAGTAAATCTTTTTAAGGGGTGGGGGGGGACACCAATTGCTGCTTTTGTTTCGAAAGTCCCAAATCTGCCGGTCTTACCCGATGTGACCCTTAACTACTTCTTCAGAATGGCCAGAAGCATGGAATTGACAGTCAACGGACTGTCCCAGCTACCACAAGGCAGCTGGGTGACCTTGGGCAACTCCGTTAAGCTCTCTTATAGGTGATAAATGGATCTGTAAAACGGCCTAAATATCAGTTTTGAATACCCCCACACGGCTGCTGCACCACAAAAAATGAGATTTTAAAAGTAGTTCTAAGTACTTTATAAGTTACAAAATGCTTCCTAGCGCAAGCGTCAGCTACAGTGCGACACCGCGGCTTCAGAAGTTGCCGTTACTGGAATTCACTCCCGTTTCCCTAGGCTCCCACTTCCCACGCTCAAGGTGGGCGAGCGGAAGAAGCTTCTCAGGGTAGAAGGTTTGGAAAACTGTCTCAAGAAGTAAAGCAAGACGTTCCTTGGAGAGGGTAAAATTGTTGGCCGCATTTTCAGGACCCCCAGAGTGACATACCGACGCCGGGCTGAGTTGACAGCCCCGTCGCAGGGCCAGCGCGGGAACCAGCCCCTGGGCCATCTCTCTGCTTGGAGTCTGTCCCCACAGACCAGGCCCAAACCCTCCCGGCGCGACCCGAAACCAGGACCCGGACTTCGCTCTCACCCCCAACCCCCACAATCACGTCCCCGGTTCCTCCTCCACGTGACAAGAGCCGGAACCGTCACTTCCGGCGGCGCGGTAGCGCGCGTGCGCGGGGCGCCAGGGCTCTGTGAGCGGTTGTCAGCCGCGCTGAGCCACCAACGGCCGCGAGTGGCGGGCGGGACGGGTCGGGCTGGGCGGCGGCAGCGCGGAGGGCTGCGGTCCTAAGGGTGTGCAGCCGAGCGGTCCAGCCCACTGCCCCGAGCGGCCGGCCGCCCCGCCCCTTCCCTTTTCCTCCCTCCCTCGCTAACTCCTCCCGGGCTCGCGCTCTGGCGCTTAGTGAGGCGGCGGGGGCGCCCGGGGCGCTCGCGGAGGCGTCGTCCTCGCCCCCGTGCTCGGGCCCGCCCCCCTGTGCCCCGCCCTGTCTCCGCCCTCCCCACCGCCCTCTGCGGGAGCCGGGCAGCTGCAGCGGAGCCGCGGAGCGGGCGGCGGGCCGGGGCTGTGCGCTCGCGGCGCGCGGAATGTGAGGCTTGGCGGCCCGCAGCAGGCTCGGACGCTCGGACGGGCGAAGGGCGGCGACCCCTCGCGGACGCCCGGCGCGCGCCGGGCCGGGGACTCGCCCTCTCGCTCGCCCTTGCGCGCTCCCCGTGCCCTCCAGCGCGCCGGCGGGACCATGAAGAAGTTCTCTCGGATGCCCAAGTCGGAGGGCAGCGGCGGCGGCGGAGCGGCGGGTGGCGGGGCGGCCGGGGCCGGCTGCGGCTCCGGCGGCTCGTCCGTGGGTGTCCGGGTGTTCTCAGTTGGCCGCTACCAGGTCACCCTGGAGGAGTCGCTGGCCGAAGGTACGGGCGCCCGGGAAGGCTCGGGCAGGCAGGTGAGGGAGGGCTGGGGCGTGGCGGTGGCTTCCAGGGTCCTCACCCTCTCGACCCACTCTTCTTCCCTGTTCTGCCTCTTATGCTGGGCCAAGAGGGCTCCTAGAGTAGCTCGGGCTTTCGTTCTTAAGAACGGCGAGAAAAGCCGCTGGCAGCTCTGATTAGGGCGCCGTTCTTTCATTACTAGTTTAAATCATTTTCTGTTCTTGACGTGAGGAAATAAATAGAAGAGGTCCTAGCAAATGATGTGGTGTCATGATTGGGCCAGTGACTCATTGAGGGTCAGATCGAGAAGGATTGAGGCTCTGCTTTGCCAGCTGTGGCTCAGGCGGGTGTCATGCGTTGGCCTCTTCATCTGAGCTTCCACCCGCGACGCAGGGTACAGGACTCTGCAGCTGCTGGTTGAGCCTGGGGTTTGCTTCTGCTCAGTCATCAGTTGAAAAAACTATACACACATACAATGTCTGTTGATACTTTGCCCCAAATTTAGTTAAGAGGTGGCTTTGGGAAGCAGGTAAACTTGAAGCCTGTTATCTTTGTTCTTTAGAATCTTCTCCATCGGGTAAAGTACTTTTCATGTCCTCCCAGTATGACTTTTTGGTAGGTTAACTTTCACTTGTGAAGTTTTATGGTGAATCCTTCATTATCTGTAACTAGTTAGGACAAAGGTAGAAGTCTAGTTGCAGAAAAAGTTTACTTCTCCATGTTTTAAAAAAAGAAATCTAGTTTTGTATTTCTAGTACAAATGGCTTGTAGAAAATACTTTCTCTTTTTAATTGCATGCTTTGTTGACCTTGAACTTTTAATTGCAAAATGTTACTACAAAACAAATGCTTAAAAATGCATAAGGAATAATTTCGGTCGGTAAATGGCCCTTTCAAGTTATAAGGTTAAGAGAAAAGAAATCCGAAAGAGTAGTTTTGGTTCTGGGAACCTTACTAGAGTTAGACCTTGATGTAGTTTGAAAACAGGAGACTGAGATTTCACTTCTATTTTTTGATATGCCATAAACAAGAGTACATTAGTGCAAAAGAAAACACTTAAGCTTTTTATCTATAAAATATTCTAGAGAGAAAGAAATATGGAATTATCAGGGGTGAATGTTATTATTTTATAAGTCATTGCTAAGAATAATAAGCCTAGCTGAATCTTGAAGACGTGGTAGGAGGAGTATTCTTAGCTTATCCAAAGAATAAGTATATGGTGATTAGTTTTGATATATTTACTGTGCTGTAAAATTTCCTAGCTCTTTATTACACATGAATTTCAGGTGTTGAGTGTTGGTTTACATTGGGATGTAAGAATTCAGTGCCATTCTTCTGTCTTTGAGTTGTTTTAATATTTAATTGAAATGTAGCTTGAGTATTGTTACAGTCACTTCCTCACTAAATCCCAGACAGTTCTTTTATTTAGTAGGAAGAAAGTATTGGCATTTCTTTTTTTTTTTTTTTTTTTTTTTTGTGGTACCAGGGATTGAACTCAGGGGCACTCGACCACTGGGCCACATCCCCAGCCCTTTCTGTATTTTTTATTTAGAGACAGGGTCTCACTGAGTTGCTAAGTACCTCGCCATTGCTGAGGCTGGCTTTGAACTCGCAATCCTCCTGCCTCAGCCTCCCAAAGTGCTGGGGTTACAGGCATTTCTGTTTGTAACTTTTATCACTCCTCCAAGCATATTCTGTCCCATTTTCAATTAAAATATGTAGTTTTGAAAAATGAAAACAAAAATTACTTTCAAAAGGAGAGTTTCATTTACCTACAAAAACAAAAAAAAACTTTTCAAGTACTAATGTCATTGTTAAGAGTGTTCCACTGACTTTTATTATAAATTTGCCATTTTTTAAAAAAATGAATAACCAAATGCTAGAGGGAAGCAAGGGTTAAAGATACCCTTATGGAAGATGGGACTTCCCCAGCTCACACCTCAGCTCCCGGGACCAGGCATTAAGTCTTCTCTAAAAGAGAGCCAAGACTTAGGCTTTTTCCCCTTGTGCATTTCTTATCTCTCTAGCCACATCCAATTGAAATTATCAGTATTCAGTTTACTTTTTATCTGGATGGGCTTATTCTTATTTCACATGCTTAATATCTCCTCTCCATTCCAAACAAGTAAGGCCACAAGTTAGATATGTAAGCACAAGTCTGGTTCACATTTAAGCATGATTAATAAGTAGTTGACTGGTTTGCCTGTCAATTTGGTCAAGTGCTTGCAAAAAAGCATTATAGTTTAGAGTACCTAAATAGGGGAGAACTATACCACTGAAAGGAAAAGATAGTTGAAGTTAAGACAGACCAAAATACAAACTTGTTAGATTTTACATTTTTTGCTTTGGGTCAATGTTGTTTGAACAGGACTAGGACATAGTAGATGCCATTCCCAATATGTCATTATGCTACTGCAAGCATAGGAAGCTTATTCAGAATGACTTTTGCAGTGTCTTTTCAGTAAATCTCTCTCTCTCTCTCTCTGTCTCTCTGTATATATGTAACTAGTTACGTTTCAGAAGTTACTATGAACACTGAGTTAGTGAATCATTACTTTTAGGGGAAATAACAGGGTTATGTTCTGGTAAGCCTTTGTTTACAACATCGTACATCGTAGTCAACTGATCAACATAAAACCTTGATTTATGTGCGTTTCTGTTTAAAGATATTTAATATGTATTATTGAATCACTAATATTGAAATCATTGCCAGTAGTTGCTGTAATTTGTGCTTAAATGAGGATGATTAACATGTATTTTCTCTATCAGGAACATCACAGTAGACATTATCTCAGCCCTGTGCTTAGGGACCAATTGAAACAGGGAAATCATCAATAAAAAGCACAAAAATGAGAAAAACATAGCATCAAAGTAACCATGAAAAGGACACTTCTTTACAGTATGGGAGCTGAAATAAGAACAAGCAAGTCAGGAGATTCCAGTTTTTTATCATTGTGTACATGTCTGCAAATGACCACGAGAGTCCTGTGAATAATGGCTTGGGGGATTAAAACAAATTTTATCAAGTAGAGGAATTTGCAAACATGGAATCTCAAGTAATGAGGTTTAACTATTATTATACATGTGTGTATACACATATATATTAGATATATAATTTTAAAAGCTGATTTTAGGGGCATACTTATTTTGTTAGAACTAAATTGTTGGGGGTGATTTCCTCTCTGAAATATGTATTTTCTAGCATATTGTCTTTCTAGTCAAGCATGTATACTGTATATTTGAAAATGCTGAAACTTGTACCTTTTATGTTCAGAGTTTAGAGGACTGATATAGGCATTTTCATGGTTTTAGTTTCAGGAATCTATTTTAGGCAAACTCCAACTTTGGGCTTTAGAAATAGAGTTGTATGTCACTTTTAGCTTGAAATAGCGTCAAATGGTCAAGCACATATAATTGAATGTAACCTTCAAGTTTTTATTAAGACATATGGCTTGTTCATATGCATCACCATAAGAAGGCCTTATTGATAATGGAAAGGAGTCAGTTTTTGTGTAGGGTACATTTTATCCCCCTAAATATTCTTGGCACAAATGGACTTAAATAAAATGAATGTCAAGACTGAGAGACCAGTGATAACTGGTTGAGATAATCTAATAATGAGGATATAAGGCCTGGATAGGAATGGTACTATGAATATGGTGAGGAGGGTAGAACTTACTGATGTGGTCATGTGTTTATTGGTTCTGTCAGTAGTTGGAGCCTTTAAAACTCAGTTAACTGTTTAGGCTAAAAGTATTAACCAGTTCTCATTGTTAATTTTACAGGAAGGTAGTAAAATATAACATCTGATTTTGCTATAGAAATCAGAGGAAAATGATAGATGTAAGTATGACATCTTATTTGCAAAAATCATCTGTGGCTACTCAGTAATCTCTAAGCTAATGCTCCCAAGAGAGGACAGAGGGAAGAATTCTACAGAAATCTCAACAATCGGTACTACTCCACAACTCTTTATTAAAGTCCTTATGTGTACAAGGCACTGCTAGGTGCTACTTATATATTGGCCTTATGCATCTTATAGTCTAGTGTGGAAGACAAATGTTAAAACCAAGCAAATAAAAATCGTTCAGTTAATGTAGTTAAAATTGAAGAGAAATCAGGGTTTTATGAGAGAACAACTAATTTAATTTAGACTAGGAAATCAAGCTTTTTTCACCATTTTAGCAGAAACCTGAAATATGAGAAGATTTAGACAAAAGTTTGGAGATGTGAAGGTAAAGGTGGTTTGGAGCTTACTGTGAAAAGAGAAAACCCTATATGAAGAAGAGTTTCAGGAACTGAAATACACTCAGAGCTGTGGACTACAATGAGTGAATCAAGAGGAAGAGAGACCCAAGATGATGTTGAAGAGGTGACCAGGGTCAGGGGCTTTGTATGCCATTTGAGTTTAGATTTTACCTAAAATGCAATGGGAAGATATTGAAAAATTTAAATTGGGGCAGTGACATGCAGTTTATATTTTCATATGATTATACTAATTGCTAGATGCAAAGTGGTTGAAATGGGGATGAAATGCTGGAGGTGGATTGCACAGGGGTGCATAGTAGGAGGTGTCAAGAATGACTTGCTTATGCAGTTCTTGGATGGAGGTACCATTTGTTGCACAGATTTGGTGGTGGTGGCAGGTGTTGGGAGACTCTCTAGTAGTCCATGTTTAATTGAGACATCTGGGAAGAAATGTCAAATGGGAACTTGGGTATAGGGGATGAAGTTCAGCAATGAAGTCTGGGTTTAGAGGTAGACACTTCAATTTGTGGGCATTTGGCTGTTATTTAAAGCCCTGGGAGAGGATGGATCTAGGGAGACAGTGTAAAATGAGAAGGTGCACACTGAAGAACTCCTGTAGGGTGTTGGTTTCAACATTTAGTGTTCATTGGAATTGTTGGGAGGATCTGATAAAACCCAGAATGTTGAGCCTGACTTCCAAAGTTTGATTTTGTCTGAGGAAGGCCCAGTATTTGCATTTCTGCCAGCTTCCTCAGTGATGCTGGTGCTGCTGGCGCCAGAATCACACCTTGAAAACTACTGATTTAGAGCAGGAGAAGACCTAAGAAAGAGCCCAGAGAGGTATGAGGATCTGATGCCTGGAAACTAAGACTATTTCAAGAAATGGAGGGAGTGAACAGTTGTGTTGCTGAGAAGTCATCTTACTGGATCAAATTTTTTGGCCTGGCATTCACAGCTATCCATGCTCAGTCCTTAACCTTTTTTTTTTTTTTTTTTTTTTTTTTTTTTTTTTTTGGTACTGGGGATTGAACTCAGGGGCACTTGACCACTGGGCCACATCCCCAGCCCTTTTTTGTGTTTTTATTAGAGACAGGGTCTCACTGAGTTGCTAAGTGCCTCGCCATTGCTGAGGCTGGCTTTGAACTCGGGATCCTCCTGCCTCAGCCTCCCAAAGTGCTGGGATTACAGGCGTGCGCCACCGCGCCCAGCTCTTAACCTATCTTTTAAATCTTACCTCTGATTGTTTGCTAGATACTCTACTCCAGCCTCAGTATGCTCTACTTCCTGTTATTCCATGACTAAATCTCATAGTTGCCTGTCTACTTCTGCCTTTGTAACTCTTGCTCCCTAACTCTGGTTATGATCACTTCCTTCTTCCTCTGGACACTTATAGCTATTTGACTTTTCCCCTCTTATCACATTTAATCTCTTGTCTTGAGATACAATTATGTAAGCACTTAGAAGCACGAAGATGGTTAATTATTCTTTTCACCTCCCTTGGTAGATAAACTTTTTGAGGCTAAAAGACTCTGTTTTAATTGTATTTACAAATTGTCTTACTATATATGGTTAGCCAAATACTTCTCAAAGGAAATAATGTTTGATTTTTAAAAATTATCATACAGTGATCTTTAATAGAATTTAAGACCTAATTTGCAAATTGAAAAGTACCAGTGGAGGGTTCTTTTTTTTTGTGGTACAGGGGATTGAACTCAGGGGCACTCAACCACTGGGCCACATCCCCAGCCCTTTTTTGTATTTTATTAGAGACAGGGTCTCACTGAGTTGCTAAGTGCCTCACCATTGCTGAGGCTGGCTTTGAACTTGCAATCCTCCTGCCTCAGCCTCCAAAGTGCTGGGATTACAGGTGTGTGCCACCGCGCCCTGCTCAGTGGAGGGTTCTTTAATAGATCATCAAAGGTCTTAAACTTAGGCCCAGGGACCCTGAATTTTCAATTTTGGTGACACCAAAAAGCAGTTAAGACAAAGTGTCATTTCATTTGCTTTGGGGATATAGCTTAGTTGGTAGAGTGCTTGCCTCGCATGCATAAGGCCCTGGGTTCAATCACTAGCACCACCAAAGAAAAGTAAATGGTGAAGAAAGAATAACCCAGCATGGTGGCATATGCCAGTAAATACCAGCTATTTGGGAGGCTGAGGCAGGAGGATTTCACGTTCAAGTTTAGCCTTGGCAACTTCTAGAACCTGTCTCAAAATATATACTATTACTATAAAAAGGGCAGAGGTATATAGCTCAATGGTAGAGCACTTACCTCATGTATACGAGACCCTGGGTTTTATCCCCAGTAACACCCCCCCACCACACACAATAGCAGCAGCAACAGAAACAAAGGAAGAAAAAAAAACTCCAAACCCAAATAACAAAAAACAATCAAACTGAAGGAATAACCTAAATGTCCCCTTGTTATCTTACTCTATTGACAGTATATTTTTCTTCATTCTACAGAGGTAATTGAGTGAAAAAAGGAAAGTATTATTACATTGTTTTACATTCTGCCATTGACTTTTGACAGACTTTTGGATGGAGAGCTTTTTGATGGATAGAACCAGGGGTTGATTCTATATCACTCCTATCGTTACTTCCTGCCATTGCAATTTTTTTGTTGTTGAATTAAATTTTAGGACACGTTATTTCCTCCTTTGAGACATTGAGTTAATATATATTATGAAGGATAAAGAAGGAAATGTGTGACAATACCTAATAGTGCATTTCAAATCTCTCAGTAAATACAGGTGAACTTTAGATTCGGATTTCGTTATAAGCTTTCAATGAAATCTCGTTCTGAAATTGTAGTAACTTGCTTTTTAGATTTTGGTATCGCATTTATCTGAATACATTCGTATACAATCTAAATTTTAATAAAATAAATTTTAATATTTAATTATATATAGTTTTCAGGTATCAATCAGCTATGTGGAATTTTGAATTTCATAGCAATATATGCTGTCACATGAAATGAAAGTGATTTGTAGCAAAGGGCACTCCATAGAATATTATCAACACTTGTTTTCCTTTTTGGTTGTTTATATTATCATTGTAGGATTAATTCCTAGAATGTAATTTTTGATTGTCCACTGAGGTATTTTCTTTAGAGATGGCAGTTTTATTCAAGGACAAACATTAATACTGAGGCAATTATTTCCAATTTTCAGCATTTAAAAAAACTTAGTGGAAATTATGTATTTGTTTCCAGTAAAGATACTAAATTTCATTATGTCAATTTTTTTTAAGCTGTAGTTTTAACTGTCATTAATATTGACATTCTCAGGCTAAGCAGATTAAAAAGCTTATGTCTTTATTTTTAAAATAATAAATTTATTAGTATCTTCCATCTAGGAATAGAAAAGATCCTTGATGTTGTTAATATTAGGAACATGATAGAAGGTAGGATTGATTCTGAATCTTCTATAATGTTCTTGACTAAGCTTGTATATTATTTTGGTTTTCCTCCATTTCCCACCTATTTTTTTTTTCCAATCAAAATTTGAGGTAGACTCTACCTATCTGTATTTACCTACTTACATACATATGTATGTATGTATGTATGTATGTATCTATCTATCTATCACAGTACACTTGGTGGCTGTCTAAATGATTAAAGCCTCAAGTTGGAATTAAGAGTCCTGAATAGTGATTTCAAAGTTGCCATATTTTATTTAGTGGTCGGGACTAAATTTTCATCTCCAAAGGGTTGAGGTTGTTTATTTCCTATGCTTCTGATGAACCATTTACCTATCCACAAGACTACTATTTTAAGGGGGACTGATTTGGGAAGTTGAGTGTTTATTGGCAGCTGTTTTAAATGATTGGGTACTTAGTTAATTTGGAAATTCTCTGTATCATTTGTATGAATGAGATCAGTCAGCACATGTTTGCTAATAGTTTCAAAGACTGCAGGAATTTAGGACCTTTTTCCACAGACCCTTTGTTTTTGGAATTTTTGGTTTATCCTATCTAGTCTTGATGAATTCCAGTAGCATGAAAAACCTAGTTTGGTGTATTCAGGATAGATTTTAGAAATTTAAAATTAAAACAAATTCTATTTATACTAAGTTAAAATGAAAATATCTGTTACTAGGAAAAATACTAATTTGCAGCCTAGTATTATTATTATTATTTTTTCTTGTGGTACCGGGGATTGAACTCAGGGAACTCGACCACTGGGCCATATCCCCACCTTTTTTTTGTATTTTATTTGGAGACAGGGTCTCACTGAGTTGCTAAGTGCCTCACCATTGCTGAGGCTGGCTTTGAACTCATAATCCTCCTGCCTCAGCCTCCCAAAGTGCTGGGATTACAGGTGTGCGCCACTGCGCCCGGTTGCAGCCTATTATTTTGAGCCTATAAAATATATGTCATTTTAGACATGCCTTGATTTCCATATTTTAACCTGCTGAAATGATAATCACAAATATATTTAGTTAAACTTCTCATAACAGAAAAAGTGGAGTCCAGAATATCCAATTGGAGAAAGATTCATTTAATAGATTTTTTTTTCTCAACTGGTATTTACTGTTTCAAAAAGCACAAAAATATTGACAGTGAATCTGATACTGTACTTAACTATGTATTTTAAGTTTGCTCAGAACAATCCTGGTTATTCCCAATTTCTTGGCTTAAATAGTGCTTCTTCTTCTTTCAAAAGTGTCCTAATTTGAAGAATAAATTATATGATCATCCTAAATATGTTTGTTCACTGTACTGGGAAGTGACTACCTTAATTCACTACCCTTTGAGAGAAGGAACTGGGGTAGGAGCAGGAACCAGTTGTTGGAGTCTTTTTAGCCAGCCATTGGCCTGTAGAAGAAGCATAGTTTTTTTTTGTTTTGTTTTTTAAATAGAAGTTATTGTGTTTGAATGACTTTACCTTATGGTAAATAGTAGATAGTGGCTTTTATGTTTTGTGTTTTTTTAACTGCTGTTAAATGTTATTTTAATAATTTATTATTTAATTCAAATAGTCATGTGAAATATTAGTATATAATATTTTAAAACCTCATTCTTGAAAAAGTTCAACTGTTGGTTGATAATGTGCCATTCATTATTATAGGAATGTCATTGCCCATATATAAACATGCTGGCATGTATTTTATTTGTTAATAAAGTTATATAGATGTGGAAATGTGAAAAAAAAACATAGTTTGGGATATGGTCTTTAGAGAGGCATTTTGCAATGCATATTCTTTTAAAATATGAAAAATTGTTATTTCTGTTTTGCCTATTTTAATATTATATTTTTAAATATTTATTTATTTACTTTAGTTGTACACAATGCAATGCATTTATGTTTACGTGGTGCTGAGGATCGAACTGGGCCACGCACGTGCAAGGCAAGTGCTCTGCCGCTGAGCCACAACCCCAGCCCTTTAATATTTTTTATTATCTTTGAAACAGTGCCTTCTTGGAGGCAACTTTCAGGAGAACAAAAGGGCAAAACTTGGAGTCAGGGCAGCTTCTAGTCCTTGTTCTGCCCTGACCTTATATTGTGATATTTTGACCCGTTTCTTCAAGGGGAAAAAAATGTAGTTAAAGATGAATTTGTAGCACATTTTTCCATTTTAGTGTGCTGTGATTCTGTCCATATAACTACTTTTTTTTTAAACAGATGACAGAATTTTTATTTGTAAAATAAAAAGCATTAATAAACAATAAGATAAATATATTACTATGTACCATGTGATAAATGAGAGGATGAACAATCGCAACAAAAGTGTTCCAACAAGTCTTTTTTCTCTGAGCCTGACAGCAAGACTATTCAACCTGTTTTCCAGAAATACTACATCATCAAACCTATCCTTTACCCAATTTTCCCCACTGACCTTCATGTCAGGTGATTTTTTTTCCCCAACAATATCAATAATTAATTTAAATATAAATAAACTAGATATTATAATTAAAAGGTATAAATGGTCAACATATGTAAAAAGCAAGCAATAACTATGGTCAATACATACATATGTTACACTTTACATATCAATCCACCAATAAGTTAAAAGCAAAAGATGGGGAAAATAAGCTGAGAAATCTGAAGTACAGCTATTATTATAAAATAAATTTCAAGAAAAAGTATTTTCAGAGTTAAAGGGGAACATTTCATAACCATAGTAGGGTAACTTCTTCAAGAAAGTATAACAATCCTAAATGTGTTTATACCTAATAACAAAATTTCAAAATACATGAAGTAAAAATTAATAAAACTAGAAAGACAAGTCCATAATCATTTGGAGATTTTAAACCCCCTCACTTTGCTGGAAGGAGTAATGATGTAGAAAGCTTAACAACATTATCAGCCACCTTGACCTTCTTTATAACTACTTTTTATTGTTCCTTTTTTTTTTTTTTTTTTTTTTTTGGTACCAGGGGCACTCAACCACTGGGCCACATCCCCAGCCCTTTTTTTTTGTATTTTATTAGCGACAGGGTCTCACTGAGTTACTAAGTGCCTCACCATTGCTGAGGCTGGCTTTGAACTCGTGATCCTCCTGCCTCAGCCTCCCAAAGTGCTGAGATTACAGGCGTGCGCCACCGCGCCCGGCTTTTATTGCTCCTTTTGATAAGAGAAAAGCAAGGGATAGGGAAAGATAGCAATGCACCATTTTAGAATTAAGACCATAATGAAAAGATTATATTTGATTATCATACATTTGAGTTCACAATGGATTAGCAGTTTATTTTTTATTGTACAATGTAAACTTTTTTTTTTTTTTTTTTTTGGTGGGGGGATTGAACCCAGGGCCTTGTTCATACAAGGCAAGCACTCTACCAACTGAGCTATATCCCCAGCCCTACAATATAAGCTTATTCCTTAATCATTGGGAAAAAAATACTTTCTCAAAAGTTGTTGTGGTACTCTTTAAGATCAAGGAATAGTAACTTGCATAAAATTATGTGGCATTTCAGAATATGATTTAGTTTCAGAAGTTATGCCACCTAAATTACTTATTTTTATTTTTTTATTCTCCAAATAATTTATTTGTAATATATGTATTTTTGAGGATATCAGGAAGTAAAAAGAAAAGTTTTTCAAGTTCTTATTTGAAAATAATTTATGAAGGAGAGTTATGACAATACTTTCTCAGAATGAGTTTATGGATAGAAAGTTTTTACCCATCCTCATGAATATGTGTGAAATTTTGTCACTTTTTGTTTCCAGTGCTGTCAACCCTCATTTGGATCCTTAATATCTCTTTTAGAGAATTACATTAACATTCAGACTGTGTTTTCAGCCTCATTCTTTGCCAAACCAGTTTTTATGTTCCTTCCAGTTTCTTCTTCTTCTTCTTCTTCTTCTTTTTTTTTTTTTTTGGTACCGGGGATTGAACTCAGGGGCACTCGACCACTGGGCCACATCCCCAGCCCTTTTTTGTATTTTATTAGAGACAGGGTCTCACTGAGTTGCTAAGTGCCTCGCCATTGCTGAGGCTGGCTTTGAACTCGCGATCCTTCTGCCTCGGCCTCCCAAAGTGCTGGGATTACAAGCGTGCGCCACCGCGCCCGGCAGTTTATTCTTCTTGAAATGGACTTCTGCTCATGTCTCTGTCGTATTTGCTTAACTAAGTGAAGTACAGACTCATAAGACTGGGATTCAAGACTTTCTGCAGTGTGATTTCAATCCCCACACTGTTAACGTTAATATTACTTTTATTCCATATGTATAATATTGCACTTGTAGTTGATAATTCCTGTGTTTCTCATACTTTCTACTTATGGTGTGAATATTTGTGATACCCTCCCCCTCCCCCATTCATATATTGCAATCCTAACTCCTATGGTGATAGTATTACTAAGTGGGGCCTTTGGGAGGTGATTATGATTAGGTCTAGAGACAGTGAATCCTCATGAATGGAAATTTTAAAAAAATATTTATTTATTTGTTTTAGTTGTACATAATGCCTTTATTTTTACCAGGTGCTGAAGATTGAACCCCGGACCGCACACATACTAGGCGAGTGCTCTACCTCTGAGCCACAACCCCAGCCCCTCTCATGAATGGAATTTATGCCCTTGTAAAAGAGATCCCATAGAGAGACCATTTACCCCTTCTACCATGTGAAATTACAGTGAGAAGAGGTCTATGAGGAAGTGAATCCTCACTAGACACTGAATCTGCCAGCTTCTTGATATTGTACATCCTAGCCTCCAGAACTGTGAGAAATAAATTTGTTGTCTACACGCCACCCAATTTGTTGCTTTTTAAAATAGTCGGAACAAACTAAGACACTTTCCCATTCTTAATTTTTGGCTTATGTTACATTTGTCTAGAATGGAGACACCTGCACCCCTCATTTTATTGAAATTGGGTCTTGGAGGATGCATTTAAAGTAGTTACTTTCTTGCAATCTTTGTTAGTCTATGAAACTCTGCAACCAAATGAATTGGGAATTCATCCCTTTAAGAATTTAAGGGAAGAAATAAAGTAACAGTTAATTTTGGGGTCCCTCTACCTGATCTGTGTGATACGGGAGCCACTTATTTTGTAGGTAGAGGCATTGAGTTTGCTTTCAGATTAGGAAATGTGTAAGCTAGTCACAGAAGTTAGAGGGTAGTGAACCAAGTCTTTCAGTATTGTTAATGGCTAGTTTCTGGTTCTCCAGAAAAAAGGGTTGCAACACACCACTTCACCACTTCCCTTGCCTAAATGCTATCATTATTTATTTTCCTTAATTTTTGGTGGTTAAATCTTTGTTAGAGCTGGTTGGAGCTTTTTACATATTAAACTATTTTCTTGAGAGTAAGATTGTCAGTAGTTATAGTGTTTTTTACTATTCATGCTGAAATCATTAAGATATTTGAACTAAAATGACTTAAAGCAAAACTAGTGAAATAGTTTATTTACTGAATCTTCTCAGGACTATTTTTCTAGGAAGTAGGATTATGCATTACCAGCTCTGACCCACTTTTTCGTTCTCTGGCCTGTATTACAGAGTCTCTCCTATTGAATGTCAATGGTCTATTCTTTGTATAGAAAAAAATCTGATGCTACTGACTCAGTAGAACACATGCTTTGAGTTATTATTTTTTTTTTCAGAAGTAGGGTGTGTGTATATGTGCTCAGCTGTGCATAGATTTGGTGGTATCCTTCTGTGATCAGTAACAGAAATTTGTAAGATAGTTAACTGTGTGTACGGTTTTGTGGATATCTTAAAGTTGTGTGTGTGTGTGTGTGTGTGTGTGTGTGTGTGTGTGTTGTAGCTGATGTGTTGAAATTAGAATTAAACTAGGTCTTTAGTCTTATTAGCATATTTTGGTTAATTCATCCAGCCAGCTCAGTTCAAATCCTAGTGAATAGTCAACTGGATTGCTAAATGTTTAGTAATTTTTCATCTTTTAGCAAAGTATTGTGTATGTACTCCAGAGGAGAAACTCTTAAAAATATCAACTCAAATTGATAGTTGTTTTTTATTTCTAATCCATTTAAGGAGGTGTTATGGATTTTATTGTTTTTCTTTAGAAATGGCACAAGTCCATTGTTTTTATTTTTTAAAATAAGTTGTCGTGTATGATATTTTGTGTATCCAAAGGGAGTGTTGGAATTGAGCTCATAAGATGTTTATGAATCTTCAGTGTTCAAAGTTGGATGTTACATAATGTCCCATAAACTTTTAGTAGGAGAAGCTCCTATTTACAGATTCAAGGTTCAAATTTGTTCTTGCTACTAGAGTAGTGGTCATTTTTCTTAATAAATGCTACAGGTATTTTTAAAAGTTGTGGGAGGCCATTATGATTAGTGTGAGGTCAATTCTATTGATTTTTTCTTTCTTTCTTTCTTTCTTTTTTTTCCTCTTTGGAAGACTATGGGAATTGGAGGGGCACTGGTGTACCGGCCCTGAATTTAAGTGTAGGACTTCTCAGCATCCTTCAGAAAATAACCTAAATATGTTAACTGAAACTGAGATTATTGGATTAACAGTCTTTCTTTTAAAATGCTAGTACTTCATCAAATCTCCCATAGTAGTGATTATTCAATTTTAGTTCCTTCATTTAACTATGGAAAGGTGTTAAGTAAGATTTATAAAACCAAGTCATACTGTTAATGTTGGTTGTAGAGAGTAGAACTTGGGTCTTTATGATTTTGATCTAGCAATCTAATATAATATATATACTTTTTTTTTTTTTCTTTTCTTTTTTTGGTACCAGGGATTGAACTCAGGGGCACTCGACCACTGGGCCGCATCCCCAGCCCTTTTTTGTATTTTATTAGAGACAGGGTCTCACTGAGTTGCTAAGTGCCTTGCCATTGCTGAGGCTGGCTTTGAACTCGTGATCCTCCTGCCTCAGTCTCCCAAGTGCTGGATTGTTTTTACCTTTTGAATGCTGAGAATAATGCTGCTGTGAACATGGGTTTACAAATATATGTTGAATCCTTGCTTTCATTTTCTTTTGTTATATACCCTAAAGTGGAATTAATGGGTCATATGATTATTCTGTTTTAAAATTCCTGTCTTTTTTTGTACTGGGGATTAAACCTCCTCCACTGAGCTACATTCCCCAGCCCTTTTTTATTTTTCTTTGTTTTGAGACAAGGTCTTGCTGAGTTGCTCAGACTGGCCTTGAACTTGGTGATTCTCCTGCACAGTTGGGATTATAGGCATGTGCCACCACACTCTGTTTAATTTTTTTCTGAAGAACTGCCATAGTGTTTTTCACAGTATCTATACATTTTATATTCCCACTGGCAGTGCATATGGATTCTGATTTCTTCACATCCTTGTCTTAACCAATACTTGTCAATTTTTTTTTTTTCCTAGTAATCCCCATTCTAATGAATATGAAGTGGTATCTCATGGATCTGATAAGTATTTTCCAAGTGATTGGTGATTTTGAGCATCTTTTCATGTGCTTATTGATCATTTATATCTTTCTTATATCTCATATAGCATTATGTAGAAATGGAAAATACACATAGGCTGCTCCCACCCCCATTTGTACTGCGTATTGCTTGGCATATGATAGGCAAGCACTCTACCACTGAGCTACATCCCTGGTCCTACATAAACCACTTTTGCAGCGTGATACGTAATTGAGGAAAAGCACTTGGAATTCCATTTTATGGAATACCATTTTTTTTTTTTTTTTTAAGAATGATTGACAAACTGTGATTATTCATTTGGACTTGGGTATTTGGCAGACATTTTCTCAAATGATGAAGTGAGTCTGTCTCGCTTCAAGGAAAACAACTGACAGGTATTATTGATGTTGGAATTTGAACTTTCAAACAGTTATAATTTTGGAAAACTTGTATTTGTTATTGTGAGCTTGACAGTTTCCCATTATTTTAAAAGCTTTTTTGAGAGGATAAATGATGTTAACAAATTTGATATTTAAAAAATAGTGTAATGGAAGATCTGTATAGCTAACTGACATTTTTTCAGTGTATGATGTTAAAAAGTACAAGATTGACCCATGGATGTTAATGGTAACTGCAAAAATTTCAGCAATGTGGGTATATATAGCATATTGTAACAAACCTTCAAGAAACTACTAATTGACATGTTTTGTTACAGGAAAAAAAAAGACTATCTATAGTTATGTGAAGAGACTATTAAAATAACTTTCACCTTTCATTTTACATATCTGTGTGAGGTTGAATTTTCTTCAAAAGCTTTATTTGACCAAAATAATATATTGAAGATTTACTTTGGAAGTAGGTTTAAGTTTTCTATTAAGTTAGATATTAAAAAACTTTGCAGAAACATAAAAAAAAGTGCTATTCTTATGTCTCAATTTTTATTTTGGAAAAAAGTAGTTCTTTTTTATGACACCTAATGAGTATTAGTTAAATGAATTAATAAAGACAATAAAAGTCTCAGTTTTTATTTCTGATATAGTAAGTGTGGATTGATAAACCATGTAAATAAAATCCATCTGGGGTCTTCAATAATTTTTAAGAATGTAAAGGAATCCTGAGATCAAAGGGCTTGAAAATCTCTTGGACTATTCTGTATAGTATAGTAAAACTGTCTCATATAGTAGTTGGTAGCTATATGTGACTATCTAGTACTTAAAATGTGGCCAGTCTGAGTTGAGATGTATAGTATGTACAAAATGTACATATGATTTCAAAGCTTTAATATGGAAAAAGAACATGAAATACCCATACACCTAAATATGCTTATTTTTGGGGGTCTCAGGCTTGCTAAAAGCTTGCTATTACTGAGGTATGCCCCTAGCCGCTAATATTTTTATCTTATTAATTATACATTGAAATGATAGTTTTTTTGATATATTAAAGTAAAATATGTTATTAAAATTTACTTTTGCCTTTTCAATGTAGCTGCTAGAAAATGTAAAATTTAATACATAGCCCACATTATGGAGGACATAGTACAGTGCTGATCTGTAGTGTACAGTTTATTGTGTGGACCCTATACTTCGTAATTGGAGTTATTAACCTATGTGTGGTTTTCTTGGGAGAGGTGCTTATAGTTTTCATCATGTTCTCAAAGGGGTGGGAGAGCTGTTGCTTGTAGTTACTTGGTTATTGCTGGAGGCATACTTTCTTCAGTGTGATAGGGTAGGCAAAATTGGTGAGGTGGGTGGGGCTGTAGTGAGATGAATTTTTGGATTCTCAAGTAGAAACCTGAATGAATGTTCCCATAGAAATGTTTTTATAGAAAGACTTTAGATATTTATAGCACACTTGGTATTAAACTGCAAGTTGACTTGAGAACCTAATTATCACATGTGAGATTGTTTCTGTGGGAAAATATTCTGAATTCCAAAAGCAGTCTTAGAGGCTGTTGGAACACAATACACTGTGAAATTGGGAGCCTGATCAAATGAATGAATTTTTAAAACTTTGAACATTCATAGAGTTTGAAAATATTTTAAAGTGATAAACATGCTAAAATTATGGGATTCTTGCTTACTGTTTATCCTTAATCATAAGGGGCATTATATAATTAAACCACTGAATTGGGGTTGATGTGAATTTAAATGGTTTCATGTTTAGTTTGAGTAGGTCCATGGTGCTGTGGATATAATAGATTCTTGACTTATGTGGTCAGGTCTCATTAAGAAAGACTTCCTAAAATGATATTTTAGGGTCTGTTTAGGAGAAGATGCTAGATTGAGTTTATTCCAAACATAATTATTTCATTATAGTCCTTTGTACATTAGTATGTTGCCTATAGAGTTCATCACAATGTAACATAATAACTTATTTTTGTTTTTGTCCCCCAATAGGCCATAAATTCAAACATATGGTATCCTACTTAAAATGTGTTCCAGAGCCTAACACAGACACTAAAATTTGTTGAAAAAATGAGCATTAGAAGAACTCTCAACTGTTTGTTGTTTGTTGCAATAAAGGTACTAAAAGTAACTTTGGGGGATTGTGTATTTCTTTGAGAATTTCATGAAAATTACATAGATCCTTTGTTTAGGAAAATCCTACATATGACTTTAGAGAGTGTATAAACTTTCTGTAAATTACTCTTTGATTTCATATAATGTTTATGATTTAAAAATTATATTCAAGGCTTGTGTTCTTGTAACTTAGGTATTTTTCACAGTGACTGTAAGTATAATCAGCATGAAAATATTAAAGTGAAAAGAATTTGTTTCTAACCTGTATACAAATACTTGTTTCATTGGTGCAGATTCTGGTGCTGATTTAAATGTTGGAAATATGTATGTGAAGAGTTTTATGTAGAAGTTTATTAGTACAACTGGCTTTTCTATTAAAGTACACAAAGTGTTTGTAAGGCTGTATCTAAACTTATCTCTGAATATCACAAGAGTTTGATCAGATCTCTGCTGATGTACTTTGGTAACACAGGTGCGCTATGGTGATTTCCCCCTCAGCCCTCAAAGTGGTCTGGTGGTTTTGGAGGTCACTCCCTGCCAACTCAGGCTGAAAGCAGACTTCTTCATTTATCCAATGAACTGGTCAAGTTGTTAGAAAGCGACTATAATACTAGATGGTTTTCCATTAGAAGGATAAATACAGATTTAGTGGATGGTTAAGCACAGAGAATGGTGGAAGGTGTTGGGAGGGATATGCTGTACTCTTCCTGACAGCACTAATATATTAGGATATGGATGTGAGTTCTCTTAGGAAGGAATTACACAAACTGATTTTCAGTTTCAAAGTCATATTTGTGTTCAGTAAAACCAAGATAATTTTTTATTTGATACATTGTAGAGCGTGCGTTTTCTTTGGGCTTATACAGAATGTATAACTGTGTATCTGTTTTCTGAGCCAAGGTTTTGGTATCAGGCCTTGAAGTAACAGATAGCAGGTCTCTGCTGATACTTTAGCTCTGCTCTGACTTTCCTCAGTAGTCCTCTCCTCCCTCTTCTGAAGTAATTACAGAAGGCACTGTGTTTACTTCGCACACTTGAGATTGTTTAAGTGCATGCATAAGCATGGACATGTTAGGGATAATATAGTGATAAAAGGTAGTGCCAGGAGGATTTGACATATTCCATAGAGCACACGATATTTTCTGTGATTTTTAAAAATTTTGTTTTATTTTTATTGGCACATTATATTATACATAGTAATTGAATTCATTATGCCATATTTGTACGTGCATATAACATAAATTGATTGATCACAAATCCCAGTACATTTCCTTTTGTTTCCCTCATCCCTTTTCTTGATCTGCTTGCTCTACTCTATTGCTCTCTTTCTGTGTCTTAAAAAAAACAAACACAAATGTTTATTCTTATTTTGAGTGGATGATGGGAAATTACTATGTCCTAACCTCCTTATATACATTCAGTAATACAGATTTTAGTGGTTTTTGTTTGCTAACCTTAGATTGTCATGTATAATTTTAATTCTACTTTAATGAACTGGATACTGGAATGTAGTTGTATAGAATTTGTTTAATGTTAGGCTAGTTTAGTTTCCAGGTATTTTGAAAAATGGGTTTTGCATTTTCATTCTTCTATGATCATTTTATTTATTTATTTATTTATTTATTTGGACACCAGCGATTAAACTCAGGGGCATTAGGGGCACTGAACCACTGAGCCACATCCCCAGCCCTGTTTTATGTTTAGAGTTTGGGTATTTAGGGATAGTGTTTCACTGAGTTGCTTAGCACCATTTTTTTTTTTTTTGGTACCGGGGATTGAACTCAGGGGCACTCAACCACTGGGCTACATCCCCAGCCCCTTTTTTTTGTATTTTATTAGAGACAGGGTCTCACTGAGTTGCTAAGTGCCTCGCAGTTGCTGAGGCTGGCTTTGAACTCGCGATCCTCCTGCCTCAGCCTCCCAAGTGCTAGGATTACAGGCGTGCGCTACCACGCCCGGCTGAGTTGCTTAGCACCTTGAACTCAGAATCCTCTGTCTCAACTTCCTGAGCTGCAGCGATTACTGGTATGTGCCACTGGCTGGGCTCATTTTAATATTTTTTAATTGAATGGTTTAAACTACAGTTGTATTCAAAACTTGGAAAAAGAGCTGTTTTATCTAATAAAAATAAAACTTGTATTACAAATTAAACATTTAAAAATGGCAAGCTTGAGGCTGTGGCTGTGGCTCAGTGATAGAGCGCTTTCCTAGCACGTGTGAGACACTGGGTTTGATCCTCAGCACCACATAAAAATAAAATAAAGATATTGTGTCCACCTACAACTAAATATATATATATGTATATACATATATATAAATAAACGGCAAGCTCAACGCATATTTTAATTTTAGATTGAATTGCCTTGTTCATATACAAGAGGTACCTAAATATAATAAATGCTAAAATTGTTTTTTGGAAAGAAGTTTTTGGAGGATGAATACATTTTTAAATTGAGTTAATCTTTTGATGTATTTCAGAACTTTTAAAAACATTTTCTTATTGTTTTCCTAATAGTTGTCTGAAATATTTTGAGATGGCGTTAACACATTACATAATGCTCAATGAATACTTCTTCCTTTCCCTGAGCATTTCTTGCTCTCCATCATTTCATATGATGGATGTTTTCAGAAACATCAAGTTCTCCAAATTTCCTATTTCTGTAATCCAGGCTTCCTTGCCTTTGTGAAAATACTTTTAAATTTTTGAAAACCTGAACTCCTTACCACATTAACTTATCTCTCTTGGTTGAAAGGGTGGTGCTCAGGCACCCAGGAGAGAAACTGGAGATTCATCTGTCATCTCCTTTCTGTGAACTTAAACCATCAAAGTAGCTGTGTATATGTATTAATGTAATGAACAATAAAGAAGTAATTTTTTATTAAAAAATAAACTGTATAAATAAGGTGAAAGTTTTTTACCGTACCTCTCTTAGTGGTCTTCATATATCATTTTTTTTTTGAGACTTTTTTTTAGTACTGAAATAACTTACTAATTTGTCTTCAGATTCTGTCCGTGACTCTTCAATAATGCTTATTAACTATCTCTTAAATTCTTTCCTTGCTTCATTTTGGATTACTTAAGTTTCTATTTCCTTTTTTTTCCTTGCTTTCCATTAATTTGAATGAGATAATATTTATCTCATGCATTTTTTCTGCTCCTATCTCCCAGTGGTTAATGTAGTAAGACTAAAGTTAATGTTTGTGCACATCACTAATATAAGAACCTTAGAATGTTCTAACTCGTCACCACCATTTTCTCCTCCTGAGAGAATATGATAATATTCTTATGCCTTATATTATTGTTCAGGATTTTATATCTATTGTTACTTTCTTTTCAAAATTTTTTTTTTTAGTTATAGATGGACACAATAGCTTTATTTTATTCATTTATTTTTACATGGTGCTGAGGATTGAACTCAGTGCCACAAACATGCTAGGCAAGGACTCTACCACTGAGCTACAACCCCAGCCCCCTTTACTTTCTTTTAATCCACAAGTAAGACATTATTAAGATTTTTGTTTATAAGTCAGTGTTTAATAGCTACAATCTTTGTTATAATTTATAACTTTTTTTATGTCTTACAACTTTGTCATGGTACCTGTTAATGATATCTCATTTGCTTTCATATTTTCTGCTAGATCGTGGGATACTTAAGAATACTTTTTATCTGTTTCCTAAAAGTTGCCTGGAGATTATCTGTAGTTGTTTACATAAGTTTATAAATGAGGAAGCTGAAGTCTAGAGAGAGTAAGATAGTAAACATTTGAGTGAGTATTTTATGGCAGTTGTCTTTGACATCTACTTTCTGCTGATTGTGCAGCGTGTAATTATTAGTCAAAAATAATTTTATATTTATTAATATTTTATTATTAATTTAATATTAAAGGTATGGTTATATGTATTGCTAGATATTTGCAAGTGAACAGATTGTTTTACTAGAATTTTATCTATGTACACATTACATAAGATGAGAATTTAGATGCAAGACTAGTTAATTTTAAACAAAATACTAACATTTGAGTCTGTAAGCATATAATGTCTGCATTTACAAATGACCTATTTTTTTTTAGATGAACTATAAACTGAAGTGGTATTAAACATTATAGGAAACTGGTATTAATCCCCTCATGTTATTGTTACCTAATACAAGAGTATCTGTGCTAAGTGCTGATTTTTTTTTTTTTCTTCTAAATTCCTGTTTGGAAATAATTCTGTACATGTAGTTTTCAGTGAGAAAGACATTTTGCATTCCTATGGAAATAATCTATGGAAATGGTGGCTAGCTTCCAACGCCACTCGGGTTATTTTTCTTGATGTGTATTTAGGACTCTTTTTTTTTTTTTTAAAAATATTTATTTATTTGCTTTAGTTGTACACAATGTGTTTACATGGTGCTGAGGATCGAACCTGGGCTGCGCACGTGCTAGGCGAGCGCTCTACCACTGAGCCACAGTCCCAGCCCCTATTTAGGACTCTTATGACTACAGGTGAAAGAAACCTATCTCAAATTAGTTTACCAAATAAGGAATTTTATTGTCATGAAAGACAGAAATTTGATGTCCTGAATCCAGCTGTGCCTAAAGCCAAGCAAGATAATATTTATTTCTTTTGCATTTACAGTTGCATTAGCATTTTCATAAGCTTTGTAAATGTCTATTCAATATTACATCCTATGTGACCTAGTTACCTAGTTATTTGCATGTTGATAAAAATAAAGGCTTCTCCATCTTTGCTATGGGTTTGACATGGTTTGGCCCACTGTGTAGTAGTATTAAGAGGTGGTAGAACCTTTAAGAGGTGGGGTTCAGTAAAAGGGAATTAGGTTATTGGAGTATCGCCCTTGGAAGTGACTAGTGCTGGTCTTGCAGAATGAGTTGGTTCCCACCAGAGTGAGCTGTGATGAAAAGACCCAGTCTGACTCCTAAATTCCATGGTTTCTTATCCTGCCACGTGATCTCTATTTCTTGGCACATGCTCCTGCCATCTGCTTTGTTATGATGTAGTCAGGGTAGCCCTCACCAGAGCTGAGCAGAAACTAGAATCACACTGTTGGTCCTTCAGAAATGTGAACTAAATAAACCTTTTCATAATTACCAAACCTTAGCTATTTTGCTATAGCAGCAGAAAACAGACTAATATAATCTTAATAATTTCTTTATGTTAGAATTCTTTAAAACCTTACATTAAAGCATATGAATATTTTTAAGGCTCTTGATACATACTATCTTGAGTTATGATTGTGGTGCAAAGGTTTTATTAATTTGTATATTCACCAAGAAGTTATTAAAGAATATTTATTTTATAACGTTCCTGGTAACAAATGTAATGATATTTTATTATAAATCATGATTTAAAAAAAATGGCATTTTTTTGGGGGGGGGTGGAATGCAGCAATACAACTATTCCTCTTCTCTGGCTATAAAAAATATAGGTACTAAAAACTTAACTATGAATTAGGAAAGTTTCTAAATATATATCCCTTACTTTGATCTTTTTTATGAAGTTTACATGTGGAATTTTCCATTTCCAATTGGGTGTCCAATAATCATCTCTAATTTAACATGTCCAAAAATATAATTCTCTGCCCTGCATCTTTTCTGTTGTCTGCCAAAAACTGTTAAGAGTTTGAGATTTTACCCTACCTAGTTAGCCTGCCAGTTTCATGGATGTTGGCAGATAATGTGAGGCAAAGGACTTTATTATTCACAGCAGTAGTTATAGTCAGAGTATCAGCAATAGCTTCATTTCTCAGAGCTTCAGTTCTTATAGGATTATGGGAAAGGGCCAGGTGATTCCTGCATATGCAGTGGGTCGCATTATATGAGAGGAACACTGAGTTTAGGGAATCAGAATCTTTTATAATAGGCAATAAGTCTGCCTGGGGGCAAGAGACATTATTGCCTAGGCATATTTTGGAGCTATTGCATGTACAATTTCAGACCATACAATAAAGCAAGTCACAAATTTTTTTGGTTTCTTAGTAGATAAAAAAGTATGTTCATAATATACTGTAGTATGTTGTATGTAATAATAGTTTTATGTCTAAAACCTGTACATGTCCTAGTTAAAAAATACTTTATTACTAAAAAATGCTAATGATCTTCTGAGCTAATGGAAAACTGGTGCTGATAGACTTGCTCAATGCAGGCTTGCCACAGACCTTCAATTTGTGAAAAACTCAGTATCCGCGAAGCACGGTAAGGTGAAGCACAATAAAACAAGGTATGCCTGTATTGGGAAGTAAACAAATCTGCCCTTTGCTCCAGAGTGATATGTTGTCTGCCTTCTAAAGCTGTTCACTATGTGGACAATCTTGAAAATAAGTGTCTCAAAAGGCAATCATGCCTGTGCTTGCAAGATATGTAGAAATTCAAGAAACCATGTAAAATTGTCTTCCAGTACAGTCTTTATTTTATTTAATAACTTTTATTGTTAGTGTAAAAAAACTTTAAAAAATTTTGGGGGTAGTACTGGGGATTGAACCTAGGGCCTTGTACATGCTAGGAAACATGGAGCTATATCCCTAGCACTTTTTAATTTTGAGACAGGATTTTACTAAGTTGCCCAGGCTGGCTTTGAACACATGATCCTTCTGCCTCAGCTACCTGGGATTACAGGTGTGTACCACCACACCCAGTTTTTTCTTTTCTTTCTCTCTCTCTTTTTCCCCCCTGCTGTGATACTAGGGATTGAACCCAGGACTTTATGCATGCTAGGCAAGTGCTTTACCATTAAGGTACATACCCAACCCTTTCAGTTCAAAAACCTTTAAAGTTATTTTTGACTCTGTTTTTCTCATACATTTCATATCCAGTCTGTTAAGAAATCCTGTTACTCTATCTTTAAACTGCATCTTGAATTCTTTATTTCTCACTAATTCACAGAGCCTTGATCAAAATCCCTGTCATCTGCCAACAAAATTATTGCAGTAGGCAACTAACTGGTTTCCCTGCTTCTGATTTGTCTTCACTCTTTTCTCTACACAGCAGTTATATTAAAATCTGAGTCCTGTCATGTCACTCCTCTGCTCAGAACCCTCCAGCAGTTTTCCATCTCACTTGGAGCTCATCCCTATTAAGGTCCTGCATGAATGGTTCCCTTTAAACTTTTTGACCTCTTCTATTTCACTTCACCTTGTTCATTCTGCTTCTCATACACATTGTTTCTCATACATATTTGCCATTCTCCCACTTAGGGCCTTTACACTTTCTTTTCTCTTTACCTGGAGTGCACTTGCCTTGATATCTACATAGTTAGTTTTCTCATTCTCTTCCCATGTTTACTGAAAGTCACCTCATGCTTTCCCCATGCACCTAGATGAAATATTTCATCCTTCCCCACAATTCTCCTAACACAACTTTTCAGGCTACCAACCATCCCTGCTTTAATTTTTTCTTCTCAGGACTTATCACTATCTTCTATGCAGTGCATATTTTACTTTAGACACTTTAGAATGTAAACTCAGGAAGGCAATTCTCTGATTTGCTTGTAGTTTTATTCCTACCACCTGGATCAGTGCTTGGCACATTATGAGCATTTAATACATATTTGTTGAATGAATGAATGAGTCATTAAATGTATGTTCCTTTAGCTTAAAAGGGAAGTGGGGTGTGGAAAGACCACGTGCAGTTTTATTTTTCCCTTCTCTTTTCTTGTACTCCCTAGGAAAGCAAACTTGATAGGAGTAAAACACCACTAATGGCCCAATCTTTTATAAACATGCATTGCTTGTGTGTTGGGATGTTGGCACTGTAGGTCTCTAGGAAACCATAAACATTTTCTGCAGCAAGAGACTTATGATTCCTCTGGGGAGTTTTGAGTCTAGATAATGAGTAGAGGAAGAAGTCTTAAGAAAGACTTCTTAAGAAAGAAAGAATTCTCAGTGGTGGTGGTAAGGTTGGGTGGCCAGAAAGGAAACACCTGGGGAAAAACATACTGTATCTCATGTTCTTTTTCTTCCAATTTTATTATGAAAAATTTCAAAGTATAGAGAAAAGTTGAAAGAGTAGTAGTAAATAACTTTCTGCCCATCACCCAGATACAACTAATGACATTCCACCATGTTTCTCCATACATTTTTGCAGTATGTAAGTGAATGAGGACTGGGACTGCATTAGAAGAATTGTTCATTAGGTGGGACAGAGGTACTGTGGTTATATAGGATAATATGTGCATGTTTAGGTTGCATATGTGTGTAATTCCTACTAAATATTAATGAGTAAAATGATTTTCTACAACTTAGTTTCAGAAGTTCACCAACAACAAGAAACATGTTGTTTCTTTCATGCTATTATTAAATCAAAGATTATCCATTGCATTTTATTATAATGTCTTAAAATCTAGAGTATCTCTCTACCTTAATTAAAAAAAAAAATTTTTTTTTTTTTTTGGTACCGGGGATTAAACTCAGGGGCACACGACCACTGACCCATATCCCCAGCCCTATTTTGTATTTTATTTAGAGACAGGGTCTCACTGAGTTGCTTAGCACCTTGCTTTTGTTGAGGCTGACTTTGAACTCGTGATCCTCCTGCCTCAGCCTCCCCAGATGCTGGAATTACAGGAGTGTGCCACCATGCCTAGCTACCCTTAATTTTTAAATCCATGATATTTAACTAGTTGTCTTATTCATTGTTTCACATCTAGCTTTGTTTGATTTTTTTTTTTTGTTGTTGTTGTTATTTTCCTTATTATTCTTTCCCCTTAGTAGCTGGAAGTTAGGTGTAAAGGTTTATCAGAGTAAAGGTTTTTGGCAAGGATACTTAATAAATTATGCTTTTTATTTTGTATTGCATCACATCAGGAAACATGTCAAGTTGTTACAATGTTTGACCACCAGATCCATCTCTTATAAAAGGGATGTATTTCCTTTTGATATTTGGGCATGATATAAATATCCTATTTCTCATCAACCTTTGATCTAGAATTTTGTTACATGTTAATGATTCTTGGTAGATCAGTTTTTTTTTTTTTTTTTTTTTTTTTTGTGGTACTGGGGATTGAACTCAGGGGCACTCGACCACTGGGTCACATCCCCAGTCCTTTTTTGTATTTTATTTAGAGACAGGGTCTCACTGAGTTGCTAAGTGCCTCATCATTGCTGAGGCTGGCTTTGAACTTGTGATCCTCCTGCCTCAGCCTCCCAAAGTGCTGGGATTACAGGTGTGCACCACCATGCCCAGCCAATTTTTAAATATCCTACTCCTCATTGCTTATTTGTGTTCCTTAATTTGGATACTTTTTTCCTCCAGTCTCACAACAGTCCTTGCCATTTTTGGAAACAATGTTCCTCAATTAGTTGGGCAACAAAATGATTTGAGAAAACTGGTTGCAAGAAACTAGTTGTGTATAATTTTTTTTGTTGTTTTTTACTTCTTCCAACTTAGATTTTTTATTCTCTGGAAAGTATTGATTAGAAGCTGAAAGAAATTTGTTGAATGCAAAGTATGCTTGACTAAGTTAATTTCTTATAGTATATGGGGCACTTGCAGTTAGGTTGTATCAAAGAAATTAATATGTGTTTGTTTTAAGAAGACATTCAGAAAATTCCTCTTTTTTTTTTTTTTTCTCATTGTGGGAAGTCAGAGCTGTTTGGTTAATTCAAAGGTGATTTACCAGTTATGTTCTGAGCACATTGATTATTCATTGTGCATTTACGGTTGTGTGAGGCCTTCCTGAAGTAGTTATTACTATTGTTCTTTTTCTCTTCCTTCTCCTCATTGTTCTTTTACTGAGGAGTGAACTCAGGAGCACTTTACTACTGAGCCACATCCCCAGCCCTTTTTATTTTTTGAGACAGGGTCTTGCTATGTTGCCCAGGTGGTCCTTAAACTTGCTATTCTACTTCAACATTTCAAATCACTGGAATTACAGGTATGCACTACCATACCCAGCTGTCCTCAAGTTCTTAATGCTATTAGAAAAGAGCTATTAGTAAACAATACCAAGTGTGCTGTATGGTATGGACATCTGGAAGGTGTGTGAGTTTTAAGAAGTTCTGTGCAACATGAAGGAAGTCTATTTACATGAACAAGTAAATATTTATCAAGTATGTATTCAATATTGTATGTTCTAAAGTATCTGGTACTAACTTCTAGGGCCTTTTGGACACTGTGAGTTCGTTTTGAATATTGGGTGAATTTAACGTTTCTTAATTGTTGGCTATGGCACATACATCTAAGCAAAAAATAAGATATACCCATAACTTCTACTTTTGAGTAAGTAAGATGTGTTCCAGCAAGAATTCTCTGATACCAGTTGAGTGCTAAAAATTCCATTCAAATTTGAAACTACCCATAGAACACATACAACAGGTTAAGGGGTGCAGACCCACAAGACTGTTCTTATATCACATACCAGCTGTATGTCTAAGGGGTCACTGGCCTGACTATAAATTTGGGGGTTTCCATGACTTTTCCAGGCTTGATAATTTGCTAGAATGACTTATTCAGTACTTGGGAAAGTGCTACACATAATTTACCATGTTATTATAAAAGATACAGCTGTATGCAGGTATACAGCCCAACTGGAAGGTTGAGGAGTTCAGAAGCTTCTGTCACGGTGGGATCAGGGTGTACACACACTCTCCCATTACATCAGTATGTGAACCAACCAGGAAACTCTCTGAACCTCCTTATTCAGAGTTCATACTGAGGCTCTATTACATGGGCATAACTGATTAAATCATTGACCATGTGCTTGAACTCCATCTGTAGTTCCTTTCCCATCCCCAGAGTTTGGAAGGATTGGCCTGAAAGTTCTCAGTCCTTTAATCTAACCTCTAGTTGTTTTCTCTGGCAACTAGTCTTCATTCTGAAGCTATGTAGAGGCACTGTGATGATTCACCTCGTTAGCAGTGGCATGTGCATATCAGGGTATTCCAAATGTTTTAAGAATCTGTCAGGAACTGGGGACAAAGATATGTATTTATTTTGGTTAATAGACTCAATATATTCATAATGTTTTTAATACATATGATCAACTATTAGGATATTTGTCTAAACTGAATGTCTAAACTGAATGTTTGAGATGTTCATTTAGATATTATTTTGAAAGGCTTTAGTGAATTGCTATTAGAAGCAGAATTTAAAAAAAAAGCATAGAAGTGGGTTCTTTTATTTAAAAAAATTATTTTAGCCTTTATTTAACTACCTTGAACTTCTAAATCTTTAAAATGAAGTATTATTTTATAAAGCTGATTTTGGGTTTGAATTATGTACATTTCTTATGTATCTATTCACAAATGATTGGGCATGTTTAAGCAGTAAATATAGTCTCTTTAAATATCACTGTATTTGTATTATTTTGTTTATCAAGCCACATGTTTATTTTCATTCTTCATATTCTTTAGAAGATGTAGTCTAAATCTAGCCTTCATGTGATGAAGCAGAATAGCAGCAGGATAGTATTTGCAATACATATTCACATTTATTCTTTAGAATAGTCCTATGAGGAGATCTTATTATTTCTGCTGAATGTATGAGGAAGCCAGGGCTCAGAAGTTAATTTGATTATGGTCATAATATTAATATTAGCGAAGTTAGTATTTAATTTCATGTCTTCCTCCAAAGAACTTGCTTTCCCTTCCTATTCTGGATTCCAAGAAAAAATGTAACAGCATTTAAAAAATCTTTCATTGATTGATTCATTGAACAAATAATATTACATGCCTACTAACTTACTGGGCATTACTCTGTCTTCTGTTTATAGTAATCCCTCCTTATTCAAGGGGGATGTATCACAAGACCTCTAGTATATGCCTGAAACTGATGGTAGTATAAAACCCTATGTATACTGTTTTTTTTTTTTATATGCTTTGTTTCATTGCCACGTAATAACAGAGTTCATCTGTCCTTCCATGTTTTATGCCCTGATGCCTCCTTTGTATCACTACTCTTGTTCTTTGGGGCCATTATTAAATAAAGGTTACTTGAACACTAGCACTGAGATACCTCCACCGTTGTTTTCTGATTACCAAGCCAACTACTTAGTGACTAGCTTATATACAGTGTGGATGTGCTGGAAAAAGGGACAATTCACATCCAGGGTTCAATGAAATGGGACATTATGAGATTTTGTCATACTACTTAGAATGTTTTGTAGTTTAAAACTTATGAATTGCTTATTTCTGAAAATATCCATTTAATATTTTGGACCATGAGCTGAAACTATGGAAAGTGAAACTGTGGATAAGCAGGTAGGTACTACTATATACCTAGCAGTGCTTATTGCTTCAAAATCTCCAATCACATGATATCTACTGTATATAATAAAGGACCAAATTCTGTTCTATTTATCTTGCTGATCCCTTAATTAAAGTGATTATTTTGGAACATTCAGTCTTCCTCACAATGTAATATAGAGGATTTCTAAAAAGCCACTCTGTAGTAGGATGTGGATTCTAGAGTATCTTCTGGATAGTTTTGCTGTTTCTTACTGGCATTGTTAATATTATTATACAGTTATTTTGCAATGATTGTTCTATGATGACTGTGGAAATGCAAGCATCTTGAAGCAGTTTTAAAAGTTCTTGGCATAATTTTAATTAGAGAAGGGAGTATTTAGTAAAATTATGTCATCAATATATAATGTTAATTTAAAAATAGTATTAGCTTAATCATGCTCACACATGTATTCTGCTTTGTAAGGTGACAGAATAGGGATGTAGGGCTAAAACCATTCCTAACTAAGGCAAATATACAATTATTTTTTCTTTCTGGTAGCATTTGGGTTTTTTTTTTTTTAATTAAAAAAAAAAACTTTTTTTTAAAAAAAAATCCTGATCCTTTTGAAATTTTGATCCTTGATGTGGATCTTCAGTTTGTTCAATGTGCTGGATATTTACTTAGTGAACCCTTTACATTTGGAAACTCGTGTACTACAAATTAGAATGTGTGTTTATACCTTTGATATATTTTTCTCTTTTTTCTTTTTCTAGAACTTCTCTTGTAAAACAGGCTCTGCTGGATTGGTCATTAATATTCCTCTCTTTGTTTTATCCTATGGAAAATTTTGGGAAGACCTTCTTATTTTTATTTTTAGCTTCTCTGTTGAAATTTTTACTTTTGATTTCTTATAATTTGTGAAAGTCATTTCTTATTCTCTGACTATCCCCTTTGTAGGACCCTTGCATGTATTTCATGACTACATATCTTTCATCAGCTCTGAGAATGTTTATAGGTTCTTTGGATGATTTCTTTGGCTCCCAGCACCTCTTCAAAGTTCTATTTTTCTGTTTGTTTTTAATCTCTTGTCACGTTAGAGGCATTCTGTGAATACCTAATCATCATTTTATGTCTGTTCTTTTAAAAGAAGTTTCAGAGTGATGATTGGAAGCAATCTGGACAAATTGTGAGAGTTTCTTGATATGAGACTTTAGTGTGATGAAGCAGAAAGCTACTTTTTAACTATGACTCCCATATTTCAGTATCTGTATTTTTTTTTTCCATTCAGTTTTTCAGAAGAGAAACCCTCTATTATCTCCTTTTGTGATTATCCCTGAATCCCTAGCTGCATGTTCCTGTAATTGAACAATAGACTTGGGTTGAGGTGTGGTGCATTTTCTTTCAGTATTTAGGTTTTTACTTAATTCTTCTGTTTTTTAAGACTGTACCTTCCTTCTCCTCCCCTTTTCTATCTCCATGCTCTAGAAATGATGCACAATATCCTACATATACTGCTCATTTAATTAATTCTGCCCATAAGCAGGTGTTGGCCTGCCTGTGAGGAAGGAGGTGGGGAATCTTGAGGCCTTTATGAAGACCCTGAGCAGTCTTATTTTTCCATTGCTACCCCTCCTCTCAAAGAATTCCTAATTCTTTAATGTGTCCAACTTTATGTCATTAGAATAGGATTGCTTCCTGCCCACCTTTGTTCCTTCCCTGCCGGAATCAGTTGCTTAGTTGGTTTTTCTCTGTTAAAATGTGCCCATAAATTTCCCGTCTTCCACAATTTTGTTTATATCTTGTTTCTTTCATTGTCTTTGACCAAACGGATTTATGCCTTTTAAAGTCCTTTTAGTTATCATTTGGAAGGTGTGGAGGTAAATACTAATGTTATATGACTACCATATCTTAATTGGAAATCTGTTGACTTTTGAATTTTTTTAGTGCTGCTTTTTACTCTGCAGCAGTTCTGCTTGTCATGTCTGTCTTCATCTTGATATCTGGTGATAATTTTCTCATTCCTTTAGAGGAAATTCTATACATTTTTTCCCGTTTTTCTTCTACTTTTTTCTTATGCTCAGCTCTCCAAGGTTGTCTTCCCCCATACATTTCTTTTAAAAATAACCTACCTATGAAGCCACGTGTGGTGGCACACACCTATAATCCCAGTGACATGGGGGAGGCTGAGATAGGAGAATCATAAGTTTGAGGCCAGCTTGGTCAAATTAATGAGATGCTGTCTCAAAATAAATAAAAAGGCTTGTGATGTAGCTCAGTGGTAGAACATCCTTGGGCTTGATCTTTAATTCCTCCACTGCCAACTTGCACATGCAAATTACTAGATAAACATACACCCCTTGTACCATATAACATTATAATGGCATGTATGGGAAAAATTTCTCATTTATGATCTCGAGGTAAGCTTTAGCATGTACTCTGACAATTTTGCATATTTATAGAAATATTACATGTGATTTTTGACTTGTATATGACATTATCCTTAAGCCAAGTGAACAAATAATAGACCAGGATAAATTAAAGATGAGGAGAAAAATATTTGTATTATTATGTATTGACTAAAAGTTTTATAATACCTTCCTCCCAATTGAAAGAAAAAGATAATCCTTAGTAAGAGGGACTGAGGATATGAAGTTAAGCCACAGAAGAGGAAATATAAGTGCCCAGCAACTGAGGTAAATATGCTCAATTTCCACTGGTAGAGGAATACAGATAGAAATAACAATATGAGAGACTTTTCTTTTCAGATTGGCAAAATTTAAAATGCCTTGGCAATTTTTTTTTCTTTCTCTCTCTCTCTTTTTTTTTTTTTTTTGTGGTACCAGGGATTGAACTCAGGGGCACTGGACCACTGGGCCACATCCCCAGCCCTTTTTTGTATTTTATTAGAGACAGGGTCTCACTGAGTTGCTAAGTGCCTCGCCATTGCTGAGGCTGGCTTTGAACCTGCGATCCTCCTGCCTCAGCCTCTCAAAGTGCTGGGATTACAGGCGTGAGCCACCACGCCCGGCTTGATATATTATTTTAATATGTATAATATATTTTTGTTAAAAACATGGGGGTAAAGGAGGTAAACCCTACAGAGGAGTATCTTAATTTTTAAAACCAGACATTTCTATAAACATCTGGTAAAACCTGTATAAAATTACCTTAACCAGGGCCACTCCTTCATTTTAATCTGATTACTCCTTTTGTGTGTGGAGGGAGAAAAGGCTAGATTTCAACTAGATATCCCATGGACTTGTTTCACTGGTGAAACTCATATCTTATCCTGGAAAAAAGCAAGAGGCTGAGAATCATTGTTCTTTAGAGTATATTCCTGTGAATGGGCAGAAACTCCTGTAGTTATATTTACAGATTGTAGAAGGTACCATTCTCCTTTTCATATTTACTTTCATTAATACACATTTGTTTTTCACTTTGTCAAATCAGTATCACTACTTTTATTTTCATGGGATTTTGAGGACATCTAGAATGCTTAATAATATCCTCTATGTCAAATTTTAAAATTTTAAATTTATCACTAACAGCTATGCCTTCATAGAATTGAATTGGACATAGAAAAATGTAACTTTTTTTTATGGTAATGGGAATTGAACTTAGGATCTTACACGTGCTAGGCAAGCACTTTACCACTGAGCTACATCCTCAGCCCTAGAAATATATAATAAGTGGGATGCATGGTTACTGCTAATATTTTTATTTCAATTGGTATGAAATGAGTAGAGAACTAAATTACATGATAATGTAGTCAACTTTAGGCTGAGTGAATGATAAGCACGAAATTGGTTTTGTCATGAAAGATTTCTGTGAGGAAAAATAAGTGTTGAAGAGCTATTTTCCCCCTCTCCCTCTTTCCTTCCTTATTATTATTTTTAGTACTAGGGATTGAACCGTTGGGGTTTATCACATGCTTGGCAAGTTCTCTACCACTGAGCTATAACCCTAACTGGTTCTAAATAATTTGTTAGATATGAATTGGTGGCAGGATGATACTCTTATCTGGGATTCCTCTAATGGGTAACTCGTTACTTCCCACTAAATGCAGTCTTTTTTTTCCCTTTTTTCAAAAATATTTATTTATTTGCTTTAGTTGTACACAATGCGTTTATTTTTACGTGGTGCTGAGGATCGAACCTGGGCCACGTATGTGCTAGGCGAGTGCTCTACCGCTGAGCCACAACTCCAGCCCCTAAATGCAGTCTTTAAACAGAAATAACATTAGCTAATAATCAGGAAATTCTGGAAAACATGTTATTTTGGAAAATATGAATAAATTATTCGATTTCATTCTCAAGGCAGGAAGATCACTATTTACAATGTTTAGGTATAAATCATATTTTAAAGTTGGTAAACACATTATTTTCGTTCTGGAAACTTAATATTTGGCCACAACTCTAAATAAGGATTAGTGGAATTGGAAAACCTTCAATTTAGGGATGAGTTTTATGAAGAAAAATGAATTAATACTTTTTCCTAATTTCCCTAATTCACAGGGATAAAATCACATTGATCTGTGGGTGGATAAGAATAGGTATATGGGATCCATGGTTCTTCCAGGAACTGTTTCTCTGGTTTAGCGGCCATATAAATTTGTGCATCAGAATCATCCAGGCAAACCTGTTTTCCACTTTAATAAGCAATTTAAAACAAAAGTAGAACAGTAAAACAAGTAGGAGAATATTTAGCAATACATAGTCCAAGGCTTCATTAGACCTGCTGATTCAGACATGAAACCTATTCAAAAGTTAAATTCACATACTATCTTACTAGGCAGTTCTGATGTTAGCTTATGTTTGGTCAGGAATTTGTTATTGATACAGGTGAGTACCTTTGCTCTAGTAGATAAATATCTCAAAACAAAGGCTATTTAAATGATTTCTCTTGACCTATATTTATACCAACTCCTTATCTAGACATATATTCTCACTTTCAGCATTGTCCTTAATTTTTGTAACCAAATAAAACTTGAGTAATTTAAGTGGCTTTTTATTAGTAGGTCTTTTACTTTTAGATTTTTTTGATGTTTGGAAATGAAACCAATGCTAAATGAAGTATTTTAAAGTAATGCTCTACACTGTAGAACTTTGACCAGAATTACCTTTTTTCCAACATTATCATCATGTGTTCTTTCTGGTAAAGTGGTTTATTTTATTTTTTCTGTGTTACATACATGGAAATCAGATTTACAAATGGGCATCGTACAGTTTCTTGTAACTGCGGTTGTAGAGTATGGAAAATCTGGAATGAATATATACTGATTTTGGAGACTCCTAGTAGATCTTTTTTCCTACTTTTTATCCCTAATAGTTTACTTTTTCTTTGCTTTGTGTCGAATTGGATTACAGGTGACTTATTGCTGAGAATGATGCTTTATAAAGACTATCAAATTAAGGAAAGTGATACATCATTTAAAAAAATTATAATTAAGCTATAGAATGTTCTATGCCAGGACAAGTTTTTAAAAAAAATTTTAATTTTTGTTTTTAAATACTTTTAGTTGTAGATGGACACAATACCTTTATTTTGCTTATTATTACTTGTTTTAATGTGGTGTTGGGGTTTGAACCCCAGTGCCTTACGAGTGCTAGGCAAACGCTCTACCACTGAGCCACAACCTCACCCCCAGGACAAGTCTTAAAAATCTTAGATGGAATTCTTTGTTTAAATATTACAGAAGTATTTTTTCCTTTAAAATACTTATTCTAATTTTTATGTTTTTCATATATGATGCTTTCTTAGGTATGAACAGAATATCCAAATAACTGTGGTGTAAATAATGACATTTGCTAACTTATATGAGTTCTAGAAGAAGGTTGGCTAATTCAGTAACCCAGCATTTAGTGTAGTGGGGATCATCATTCTGATGATCATGGCCACAGTTTGGCTGTGTTAGTCTACGCATCACACTCTTTCACAACAAAATCCAAAAGCAGGAAAGGAGAGCAGAGCCCTTCCACCAATTTATTTTATCTGAGTGGAAAATCTTTTCCTGTAATCACAGCAGGCTTTATGTCTTCATGTCACATTAGTCAGAACTGGTTGCATACCTGTTCCTAAATCAATTACTGATAAGAAGAAATGAGATTTCCATGATTGTCTTAGAATTGAAGGAGTGAGCCAAATACATGATCTCCATGATGTCTCATATCATTAACTTATTAAACTGTTAGTGCTTTGTAATCACAACAAGGGGTAGAGTGATAAGAAGAAATGAGATTTCCATGATTGTCTTAGAATTGAAGGAGCTGCCCAACAGTGTGATCTCCATGATCTCATCATTTAACATATCAAACTGTTAGTGTTTTGTCATCATGATAGTGGGCAGACTGATGGGTAGACAATCACTAACATATGCCAGAATGTAGTTATTGTGACAGTTTTAGATACACCCCATAACAGGTATTCCTGTGCAGAAAGTAAAATTTTAGTGTAATGGCTTTTAAAAGAGAAGCATGTTCATTTGGGAAGCATGTTAATGCCGTAAGTGCTTCTTCATGATGGACACGGACCCAGTGTTTTGCTTCTAGTTGATTAGCTCTTACTATACTAATTTTTGTCTTGGGTACAGGTCTTGTTTATTTCCCTCTGACATGAAGGTCCAGAATGCTATTATATTATTTTGACAGTGGTTTCTAATTCTTTAAATTAATTTGTAATTGTTCTTCTTAGGTGGATTCTCCACAGTTTTTCTGGTGCGTACTAATGGTGGAGTTCGATGTGCATTGAAGAGAATGTATGTCAATAACATGCCAGACCTCAACATTTGTAAAAGGGAAATTACAATTATGGTAAGTAAAAGAGTAATTCTGTTTTAGAAACTTCCGACCTTCCTTTCTTTCCTAGAGATTAAACCTAGGGCCTTGTGCATGTAAGACAAACAAACACTATCACTGAGCTACATCTCCAGCCCTTTTCATCTTTTATTTTGACACAGAGTCTTGCTTAGTTACAGAGGCTGGCCTCGAATTTGAGATTTTTCTGCCTCTGCCTTTGGAGTACCTGGAATTACAGGTATGCACCACCATGCCTGGCTTAATTAAGTGTATTTTCTTTTGTGTTTTATACTGTGACGTTCCTAAGCTTTTAGGAAAACTGCTTATTGGTTTATGCGAATTTAGAAAACTTTTGAAGATCATTAAATCTGAAAATTATCTAGGAATTTGTAGTTCATTCCTTATAGCCATAATTAAGGCTAAATACAGCCAGGCTCATTCCCTCTTCTTTCCTCTGTTCTCTACTGTAGGTTCAACAGGCAAACTATTCTTTCTTTATTCTTTTCTTAAATTAATTTTACTTAGGGAGAATTTTGAGGATAGAAAATTTTAGTTAATCATGTAGTAAACACCATCATCCATTTTAAGAAATAAAACCTTACAGATACTGTTGAAGCCTTCTCTGTTTTCTTCCCTATCTGTATGTTTGTGCTATTCTCATCCAAAAATAAACCACTGTTTTGAATTTGTTATTTAACATTCCCATCCATGTTGTAAACATTTAATGTATTTATTTACATTTGTGAACAATAATTAGTTTTTCTTTTCATTTAAAAAATATGTTGTAAAATTGATTTTCTTGAGAACTCTGCACTTTATGATGAAGTATCCCTTCAGCAAGAGAGAATTCCTTTTAAATATTAGGAAAAGTAAAAATTAATAGGCCATTAAAAACTTCAGTAATTCTTGGTTAACTTAACAGTTAAAAATAATTATAAAAATTTCCTTTCCAGCATTGCTTATTCTCAGTGCTCTGGATGGCTGCTTATTCTTATTCTCACTTTTCCTCCTTCATTGTTTATCAGTTGCTTTCATGTATATGTGTATGTGTATATTTTGTCTTGAGGTGAAATTCACATAATATAAGTGAATATTTCAGTGGCATTTAGTACATTCACAGTGTCGTACAACTATCACCTCTATCTCATCCTCAAACCTTTCCAACATCCCAGAAGAAAACTCCCTACCCATTGAGTAGTTGTTCTCATTCTCCCTTTCTTCCAGTTTTTGACAACTACCCTTTTGTTTGTGTCTGTATGGATTTATCTGTTCTTTATATTTTCTATAAATGGGAGTTGTACAATGTATGACCTTCTGTGTCTTCCTTTCACTTAGCATAATGTTTTTGAGGTTCCTGCCATTGTAATGTGTATTATTAGTATTTCATTTCTTATTTTGGCTGAAAAAAATTTATGCCACAATTTGTTTATCCATTTATTTATTGATGGATTTTTGAAAATGATTTGATGGACATTTAGGCTGGTCCTATTTATTGACTATTGTAAATAATATGAATATGTGTAAACATTGATTTGTTTTCATATTTCATATTTTGGATTGTATGTATGTAGGACTAGAATAGATGGTTGCATGGTAATCTGTATTTAACTTTTTGTGTGTGTATGGTACTGGGGATTGAACTCAGGGCCTCAAATTCAGGTCTTCATGCATGCTAGGTAAGCACGCTCTGTCACTGAGCTACAAATTCAGTCCTTTTTATCTTCTTTAGAGACAGGGTCTCTAAGTTGCCCGGGCTAGCTTCAAACTCACAATCTTCCTTCCTTGGTCTCCTGAGTAGTTAGGATCATAGGCATGTGCTCAATTATGTGTTTAACTTTTTGAGGAACTGCCAAACTGTTTTCCATGGCAACTGGACCATTTTATCTTCTTTGCAGCAATTTTGTGTGTGTGTGTGTGTGTGTGTGTGTGTGTGTGTGTGTGTGTCCCCTTTAAAATTTTTATTTAGAGACCGGGTCTCACTGAGTTGCTGAGTGCCTCATTAAGTTGCTGAGGCTTTGAACTTGCAATCCTCCTCCCTCAGCCTCCCGAGAGTGTAGGATTACAGGCATGCACCATCGTGTCTGGCCAGTATATTTTATTAATGTTGGTGTCAGTGCTACTTGTTCAACCACTGAAGAGGGGAATTGCTTTTATCTCTTTGGTGCTGGGGGAAAAAACTCAGGGCCTCATACATGTTAGGGAAAGGCTCTATCACTGAGTTATAACGCCCCTCGTATCTAGGAGGGGATTTTTGTGTGTGTGTGTGTGTCAACATGTTTACCAACACACATTTTATTTGAAAATATTGCATTTATATAATAAGACTTTTGAATTTAGTCTAGACCAAATTCTCTAACTTGTGGCCAGATATTGTACTATTGTGCCATAATTCGTCCTTTCACTAGAACTTTTATAATTTTGAGACATGTGAGCTATACCACTCAAATCCTATGCCTTTCAAGAAGGTATTTTAAGGGAGATTAGCTCTTTGGAATGGTGATCTTCCAAATTTTTTTGATGACCCATTTCTCTGTATACTACTATTTGTAAGTATTTATTATTTTGTATTACAGATTTATAAGTTATTTATATATTATTTTAGTCAGCTTTTTCACTATTGTGATTGAAAGACCTGACAAGAACAATTTTAAGGAGGAAACGTTTATTAAACTTTTATTAAAAGTTTATTAAACCATGAGGCTCATGGTTTCAGAGGTCTCAGTCCATAGATGGCTGACTCCATTCCTTAGGGCCTGAGGTGAGATAGGATGTCATGGCAGAAAGATGTGGTGAAGGAAAGCAGCTCAGGACATGGCAACACAGAAGTGGAGAGAGTTCCACTCAACAAGGACAAAATATATGCCTCTAAAGGTACATCTCCAGTGACCCACCTCATCTAGCTACACCCTACCTGTATACAGTTACCACCCACTTAGTCTCTGTGAGAGGATTAATGCACTGATTAGGTTAAACCTTATAACCCAGTCGTTTCACCCCTAGACTTTTTTGTGTTGTTTCACACATGAGCTTTCTCATATCTAAATTAGAATACATATTTAGTGACAACTACCCTTATCTGAAATTACATTGCATAGTTTATTATTAATAACATTATATTGCATAGCTCATTATTAATGACAGTGGTTGTAAATTCATTTAAAATGGTATTCTTGATAATTGGATTTTAGTTTCCAAGTAGACTTGATTCCAAATAGATTTTTGGAGGGGTGATGAGGATGGTTGTTTTTGTTTTGTGATGCTGAGGATGGAACCCAGGGCCTTATACATGATAGGCAAGCATTCTACCACTGAGCTACATCCCCAGCTCTGTTTTAAAATCATTGTATGCAGGTGATTACCTTGCCCTAGGAGTAGAGAATACAGATTTGCTATTTTGTTATTTCTTTTAATCATGTTATTGTGTTATTGGTGTTATTTTTAACCTTTGGGTACTTTGCACAATTTCTTAACCCTTAATTCAATTTTTAAGTTATTTAGTTAGAAGTACATGTATCCATAAATGTATATACACATACATTTCAGTATGTTGCAGGCAAACAAATGAGAGTATTTCATTAATATTAGAGCTTAATTACTGTTTTTTAATTAAAAATAAATGTAAGTATCTGTTCTGATAGTTTATTCTTGAGTCCCAAAGAACTATATTGTACACTTGGTTTGGAAGACTATTTATTACTTTGGAGTGAACAGTTTTCCTAGTAGAAATTAAAAATAAGTATTTGTTGATTATTTGTTAGAAAATGAAGTCTCATACAAGTAAATGTTGCATCAAACCATGGAAGCCTTTGGCTGTTTGAAATACATCAGATTTTATACTTATGTATTATTCTTACCTTTAGAAAAATCATTAAATACGTTAATTTAGGCTTCAGACCATTGTTAATGATACTGGCTTAATATACAAGTGCACATTTTCCAATTTAAAAAATTTTGTTTCTTTTTTACAGAAAGAGCTCTCTGGTCATAAAAATATCGTGGGCTATTTGGACTGTGCAGTTAATTCAATTAGCGATAATGTATGGGAAGTACTTATCCTAATGGAATATTGTCGAGGTAAGTATCTGTCTGCATTTGCATTATATTAAAAAAAATTCCACCGGGCGTGGTGGCACACGCCTGTAATCCCAGCACTTGGGAGGCTGAGGCAGGAGGATTGTGAGTTCAAAGCCAGCCTCAGCAATGGCAAGTCACTTAGCAACTCAGTGAGACACCCTGTCTCTAATAAAATACAAAAAAGGGCTGGGGATGTGGCCCAGTGGTCGAGTGCCCCTGAGTTCAATCCCTGGTACCCAAAAAAAAAAAAAAAAAAAATCCTCTTGTATGGGTTACTAGGTATCTTGGTTTCTCCCAGAACAGCTTATATCTGAATATGGGTGTTTATGATTGCACCTTCTATTTTGATGGAACCCCACCCCTCTTTTTCTTTCCCTATCACCCCCTCTCCACCCCCCCCCCCCATTTTTTCCCCCCTTATTTTGGACTATGTTCTGCATATTAGCAAAAACATTTGACCTTTGACTTTTTGGGGTCTGTCTTATTTTACTTAGTATGATAGTTTCCAATTTCATCCATTTATTGGCAAATTGGAAAAGAATTTCATTCTTCCCAATGGCTTCCATTGTGTATATATACTACATTTTCTTTATCTGTTTATCTGTTGAAGAGCACTTAGGTTGGTTCTATAGTTTGTCTATTGTGAATTGTGCTGCTATAAACATTGATGTGGCTGCATTCCTATAGTAAGCTAATTTTTAGATCTTTTGGATATATACTGAGGAGTGTGATAGCTGGGTCATATGGTGGTTCCATTCCTAGCTTTCTGAGGAATCTCCATACTGCTTTCCAGAGTAGTTGCACTAATTTGCAGTCCCACCAATAATGTATGAGTGTATCTGTTTCCTTACTTCCTCACCAGTACTTGCTATTATTTGTATTCTTGTTAGTTGCCATTCTCACTGGAGTGAAATGAAATATTATTGCAGTTTTGATTTGCATTTCCCCAATTGCTAAAGATATTGACCATTTTTTTTTCATATATTTGTTGGTATTTGTATTTCTTCTTTTGAGAAGTGTCTGTTTAATTCTTTTGCCCATTTATTAATTGGATTATTTATTTTTTTGATGTTAAATTTTTTGAGTTCTTTATATATTCTGGATATGAATGCCCTGAGGAGCAGGTGGCAAAGATCTTCTCTCATTTGGTAGGCTCTCCCTTCACAATCTTGTTTCCTTTGATGTGCACAAGGTTTTTAATTGGGTGCCATCCCAGCTTTTGATTTTTTTTTGTTTTATTTGTTGCACTTTAGGAGGCTTGTTAAGGATGTCAGTTCTTGTACCAACATGTTGGAGTGTTTGGTGTATATTTTCTTATAGGAGTTGCAGAGTTTCTGGTCTAATTTCTAGGTCTTTGATCTATTTTGAGCTGATATTTGTGCAGAGTGAGAGTTAGTGGTCAGGTTTCATTTTTCTACTTATGGGTTTCTATTTTTCCCAGCACTATTTGTTAAAAAGTTTGTCTTTTCTCCAACCTATGTTTTTGGCACCTATGTCTTGTGTCAGATAACTGTATTTACGTGTGTTGTTTCTGTGTCTTCTATTTTATTCCATTGGTCTTCATGTCTGTTTTGGTGCCATTGCCATGCTGTTTTTGTTACTATAGTACTGTAGTATAATATGAGGTCCTGTATTGTGATGCTTCCAGCATTGCTTTTTCTGCTAAGGATTGCTTTGGCTGGTCTGGGTCTCTTATTTTTCTAAATGAATTTTAGAACTTCTTTTTCTAGGTCTGTGAAGAATGCCATTGGTATTTTAATGGGGATTACATTGAATCTGTATAATGCTTTTAGTAGTATGGCCATTTTGACAATGTTTTTCTTATCCAAGAACATGGGAGGTTTTTCCCTTTTCTAAGGTCTTCTTCAATTTCTTCTTTTAGTGTTCTGTAGTTTTCTTTGCAGAGCTCCTTCATTAGTTTAAATCCCAAGTATGTTAAGTTTTTTGAGTTTATTTATGAATGGGATAGTTTTCCTAATTTCATTTTCAGCAGATTCATTATTGGAGTATAGGAAAGTGATTGATTTATGTATGTTGATCTTGTATCCTGCACTTTAAATTATTTTTCTGCTCTAGAAGTCTTCTGGTGGAGTTTTTGGTGTCTTCTAATTGTAGGATCATATTGTCAGGAAACACAGATAATTTGAAATCTTCTTTTTTTGTTTGTATCCCTTTAATTTCCTTCTCTTTTCTGATTGCTTTGGCTAGAGTTTTAAGACTATGTTGAGTATGAGTGGTGAGAGTGGGCATTCTTGTCTTGTTCCTGTTTTTAGAGGAACTCAGTGAGACCCTAATAAAATACAAAATTAGGCTGGGGATGTGGCTTAGTGGTTGAGTGCCCTTGAGTTCAATCCCTGGTATTCCCCATCCCTACCAAAACAATGCTTGATAGTGCTAATTTTATGCTTCAGATATTGTTTTCAAGATGAGATGAGGATTTACTCTATGCTTAGTTATTGGCCTAAATAAGTGTTTTAATAATTTTTTTGCTATTTATGGATGACATGCAATGGTGTATAATTACATTTCCTTTCTTGCACAACTTGTTTTTCCTGGAGTTAATAATTATCTCATTTTTCACTTGTCTGGTTTCTTCAAATGTATTAGTATTTTAGCCCCACATCCCCTAGTAGAAGTACAAATCATTATGAAGTATGTTTAAATATTTCAATATTTGCATCAGTTTTGCTTTTTCCTTCCCTTCAAAACATGCTTTGGGGAGACTTCAGTTCACCTATTTAATTTTTTTCTTTTTTTTTTTTTTTTTAGTTTCTAAAATTTTGTTTATTTAAAAAAATTTTTTTTGGGGGGTAGCAGGATTGAACCCAGGGGTGCTTAATCACTGGCCCATACATATCCTCAGCCTTTTCTATTTTAAGACAGGGTCTCCATAAGTTGCTTAGGTACTCACTAAGTTGCTGAGGCTGGCTTTGAACTCTTTCTGCCTCAGCCTCCTGAGCCACTGGGATTACAGATGTACACCACCACACCTGGCCACCTACTTAGTTTTAAACAGCATTTAGTTGTCATTCTGGGAATTCCCCTTGACTTCCTTGTCTTAAATTCTCAGCTACTTAAGCCTCAGCCTTGTTTACTCCCTCTTTTGGAAGAGTATATTTTTCAGTAGCTTTCTGATAAAATGAATTTATGGAAGGAAACTTTTTGAAACCTAAAATATATAAAAATATCAATATTCTGTATTCATATTTGGTTGCCAATTTGTCTGCCTAAAAGATTGTAGCTTAGAAATAATATTGATGCAAAACTTGGATAACATCATTCTTTTTTCTCAGTATTGCTGTTGAGAAGTCTGATGCTCTTGTGATTCCTTAATTTTCTTATGTGACCTCTTTTCTCCAAAGACACTTTTAGTTAGAAACTTTCCTTTCTCTTTAGCATATTGAAATTTCATAATTTATGTTCCTTCATTTGGGTATTTTTGGTAGCCTTCTTTTTTTTGTGGGACACTTATTTTTTTTTTCTTTTCCCTCTTTCATTTTTCTCTATTTTGTTTCTGGACTGTTCATTTTTAAAGATGTTTGTCTTTCTAAATTATTCTTTTGATTTTCTTTTCATTCTCATTTTACTTCTTTTTTAAAAATTTTACTTTTGGAAGCATTCCTTAATGTGTCTTTGAGTTCTACAGAATTTTGTATTTTTGCCATTTTAATTTCTAAGAATCCTTTCTTGTTCTTTTGTTAAAATATACCTTGGTCTTATTTGAGATGCAAATCTGTTGATTTCTGTGGATATAAATTTTCATTTTTTGGGGGGCGGGCATAATGCTGGAGATTGAACACATAGCCTCATGCATGCTGGGCATATGCTCTGCCACTGAGCTACAGCCCCAGTCCCCTAAATTTTAATTCTTAAAAATGTTTTCTTCATGTCTCTAATCCCAGAAACTGAGAAGATGAGAAAGGAGGATCACAAGTTTGAGGCCAGCCTGGACAACTTAGCTAGACCTTGTCTCAAAAATAAAAAGGGCTGGTGATGTAGCTCCGTGGTAGAGCACCACTTGGGTTCAATCCCCAGTATCATAAAAAAAAATGAAAAAAAAATTCTCTTTTCCTTTAATTTTAATATTTTTCTGAAAATTTCTTATTGTTACTATGCTTTCTTTGTTATACAAGTGTTTTTTTTTTTTTTTTTTTTTTTTCAAATATTTCACTGGCTAAATTAGTATACTACATGTAGTACATATCAGAATGTACCATCTGAATGGGCAATTTTATTTTAGGAGAAGGGATCCGGAAGCTTGATTTGAGTATGCTCTGTTCCTTTTTTCAGATTAATCAATTAGATAAAGTTTCTTTTTCTTCCATGGGGGAGAAGTCATTTGGAGGAGCAGAGAATAAATATTTTCCTTTTCCTTTATAAAGTCAGTTGTATGTTAAGAATGAAGGCACTTTTGTAAGGGAGCTAATGTAATATATGTAGTTGGGTATATTGGTTTTGATTATGTTGGAGTAAAACTATATAGGTAGTAGAAGAATGTGTTATGTAGCCAATATACCCCTATAAGTTTTCAGGTATCCATTGTTTAAAATAATTTCATATGAAGTGTAATCATTTTTTGTCTCTACAAATTTATAGTTTGCTTCTGCTCAGTTTGCCAATTTTCTGATATCCAGACTTCCAGAAATCTTTTTTTGGCCTTTAAAAAACATTTCTATTGTTTTATGAATAAATTATGAAAATTTATGAATTAAAAAATTTTCTATTTTTAGGAGTTCAAAGTTCCTATGAATTACATATCTGCTGGTTTTTGCTTAATAACAAAATATCCCCAAACTCAATAGCATAAAATAGTCATTTATTATTGCTTATCTATCTGTGGGCCAGCTGTTTTGGATTGAGTGTGGTGGGTGGGTGGTGCTGCTGATTTCAGCTGGGCTTGCTCACATGCCAGTTGGTAAGCTGGGATAAGTTAAAGTAGCTTTGCTTCACATGTCTCTCACCTTCTTTCTGGCACTAGCAAGCTATTGATTTCCTCATAGAGAGGATAGAAACTTAAGAGGATATGCAGAAGCACATGAGGCTCTTAAGGCCTAGGCTTGGGCCTACGTATACCGCTACTTCTACTTTTTTCTTCTGGCAGAAGTAAATCACATGACTGAGCCTAAATCAAAGAGCAAGAAATGTTCTCTGCCTATTTTATTGGGAGGAGCAACGAATTACAGGGCAAAGGTTGTTGAAAAAGGGAAGGTTGAAGATTTGAGTCCAATGATGCAACTTACTACTGTTAAAAATGAATAATTTCATAAGAAAGGCATTAAAATTTAAATGGAGTAATAGGTTTTACTTGAGGTTTTTAAATTAAGTGATAATAATTGTACTCAGATATAAAGGTTATTGGACAACTTTTAAGAGGTTAGAAAAATGTTGATTTTCTTATTAAGTTCAGAAGAATGTAACATTTTTTGTTTGGGAGATAGTACTTTGGAAAATCTGGAAAGATTTGAGATCTATATGCATTGATCTTCAATGTGTAATCCTTGATTCCGAGTGGGATTTTTTTTTCTACTGTGTTTCTTCTGTTACTTAATTTTCAGGAAACTCTGATTTTGAGTAATAAAATTTCTACGTTTGAAATTTAACTCATATACAGTTTTAGTTATTATTGGGGGCTTGTTTTTTGTGATTCAGGATTTCTACTTGAAAGATTTCTGTTGAGAAGAAAGGGAATTATCATTTGTTTACAATTTTCTTGCCCATTACAACACTATAAGAGGTGGAATGAGTTCAAGGTTTTGATTTCTTTAGCTGTGAAGTTATATTTCAAGTTTGTGTATGAACATCAAGAACGCATTTTTCTTCTGGTTTAATTTTTAGTTAAAACAGACTTTCTCTAGTTTAACAGTAGACATCTGCCAAGGAATCTGTTAAACTAGGGAGTAAAGGAAGTTGCTGCCCACTTAGGTGTCTCTCAATCTTCTGAGATAACCTGAACAAATTGTTTATCCCTGAGTTTTCTGAAAAGTCAGGGATTCCCCTTCCCCAACCCAGCCCCCCAACTCGGCAGGCTGAGGATCTAACCGAGAGCTTTTATGCATGTGAGGCAAGAGTGCCTCTGATCTACCACTGATCTACATCCCCACTCCAGGGATTCATAAGTAAATTTGTTTTTTTTTTGTTCTTTTTGCTTTAAAATTCCAAGAGAAAAGATAAAGACAAGAGATTGCTGTTTAGATAGTAATAACAAAAGCAACAAATATGCGTGTTGCTTTTTACAGATTGTAAAGTATCCAGCATTCATCCTTGGTAAAAGAAAGTTTCAAGTTAGTATAAGCTTTATACCTTTTTAAATTCCCAAATTTGATTTTTATAGAATACTTTCTTTATGAATCATATTTTTTTCCTATTCTTAAAATAATGGTGGTTACTATCAATTATCGTAATGTATTATAATTTTCTCAGGGCTCAATGGTATATGTATAGCTGTTTGATTTTAGTCATTTCTTACCTGGATTACAGCTTTAGTGTCTTAGTTCATTTCTCCATTTCTACTCTTTTGATTCCTCTACCCCAGAATCAAGTAAATCTTTTAAAAAGTCAGATCAGGAAGTTTCTTTGACTGTCAAGATAAAATACACAATCTGGCTAGTCCTTGTCTGCCTTATCACTCTCATCTTCCCACTCTCTCTGCTTTAAGTCATTCATAGTCTTCAAGCTCTTTCCCAAACCTGAGGTGTTTTTATATACAATTTACTATCACTAATGTAGCATTCTCCTTAATCTCTGCCTCATTAATTCCTAATAGTTGTTAGGTCTCGACATAAATATTCCTTCTTAGAGGAGCCTGATCTGATAGCCTCTTCTTCCCATCCTCCTTCACCAATTAAAATTGTTTCCTATATTAAATTCTCTCATTTTTATTATATATAAATGATTGTATATTTGTATAATTGTTTATTTTTACCTTTGAATTGTAAATTCCATGATAATATAAACCTTATTTTTTATTTACCACAGTTTACCCAGTAAGTAGCACAGTATTGAATAACTTTTGCTTCACATCAAATGTTATCAGTTATAAATATGTCATCACTGCAATTTCAGTGATGTTAAGATATTAAAAAATGGGCAATAATATTATTGGATATTATCTATCGTAATATGTTCTGATTTTAGAGTTGTAAAATATGAAAAAATGTGTTATTAAATCAATACAATATGATATAACAGGCATTTTTACATGAGAATTATGAAAAAGCCAATTTCTCATTACCTTAGATCATAAAGGCATTTAATTTTTTTGTTTGTGGTAGATTTTACCTACTAAAAAATATGAAAATGCCTTTTTTGCTTAGCCGGGCAGGTAGTGAATCAAATGAATAAGAAACTACAGACAGGTTTTACAGAACCAGAAGTGTTACAGATATTCTGTGATACCTGTGAAGCTGTTGCAAGGTTGCATCAGTGTAAGACTCCAATAATTCACCGGGATCTGAAGGTAAGAATATTAAAATACTATGTATTGAGTAATCTGTTCTAGACTTTTAAGTTAAAATGTTAAAATGTTCTTGGACTGTACTTATCTAAACTAGTTTTTTTCCCCCCTTCTTTGCAGTGCTGGGGATGGAAGCCAAGGTCTGCCTCATCTGTGCTAGGCAAGTGCTCTACTTCTGAGCTACATCCCCAGCCCTAAACAAGGTTTTATTACTAGCACTGAGATTGGTGTCTCTGTTTCCTTACACATTTCCTGAGGTCAAGTCAAGGACCCAGCAGTAGATTTGAAATTGAGATGCATGTATGTGCTCCTATTCTGCATCTGTTTCTCAGAGTAGTCTCCTTTAAAAGGTTTCATTTGAACAAAAACATGAATGTCACTGACATACATTGAATGTCCTTCCACACTGTTCCCTTTCAGTTCAGTATTCCTCTTATTTTCTATATTCCATATTAAGCTTCAGGGTGTTTTCAAGAGATACTGGAGTAGATTATAAATACATCTCTTTTACTATTTATTTGTAATTTACTATTGTTTTCTATGATTTACTGTAATTTGTGGTGATTGTCCTTAAGGTCACTTCATTTTACCTTCTCGTGGGCTCTTGACCCCTTATATTTGGTACTCATTTGTTAAATTGAAAAAATAATCCTCCAAGGGAAGTGAACATTACTGGAGATATCATTTAGATGGATAATCACTGGAGATGTCATTTAGAGTCATAAGTGTCATCTTTGATGCCCACAGACACAAAGATTATGAATATCACTCTTCCTGAGTTAGGTGTGTAGCTCAGTTGTAGAATGATTGCCTAGCAGGTGAGAATCCCTGGGTTCTAGCCCTAGCACTGCAAAATACAAAACTTCTTGAAGTGTTTCATGCTTATATTCCTATGGTTACCCTTTCCTCTCATTCAAGTATGCTCATATCACCTCAGTGAGTTTTGTGCTGAGCCATTTTGTTTATAGTTGAAGTCTAAGGCTCTTACAATCTGTTCTACCTTTTATTAGCAATTACACTTTATAAGATTTTGTGTAATTTTCTTATGAGTTATGCTTATTATTTATTGTCTGTCTTCTCCTACTAGAATGTAGCTCCTTGAATGTATAGCTTTTTCTTTTTTTCTTCTCAATGGTGAAACTGTGCATTTAAAACAGTGTCTGGTACATAGCAGAGTCTTATCAACTGTTTAATGAATGAATGAATCCTGATTCTGATTACACAAAATTTTATAAAAGATGATTATAAAATGCTCTTAAGATAAAAGAGAATAGAAGACGGTTACTTAGAATATAGGTTGTTAATCATGAAAGCATCATCCAAAAATACTTATGGTAATAGAAGGTAAGTCAAAGCAGAATTTAAATGTATTATTTCAGACTTCTGTCCCTTAATTTGGATAACTAGTATAGCTCATCTCAGTTCTTTTGAATATATAAATTTAATATATCCGGGCCTGGGATGTGGCTCAGCGGTAGGGCGCTCGCCTAGTACGTGCATGACCCTGGTTCGATCCTCAGCACCACGTAAAAATGCGTGCATTGTGTACAACTAAAGCAAATAAATAAATATTTAAAATTAATATATCCTCTAATAATTTGTGGGTTTTTTTTTGGGGGGGGGGTGCTGTTGTAACTCATTATCTTTTTGTATACAAAACTGATAGTTTCAACTGAGTCTTGATTTAAAATTCAGGAGATATTATTTTAGTTAATACAATTCTGATCTCCTAGTTAAGGCACAAAGTCAGATTTGTATTTTTCAGGGTAGTATTTTAAGTAAAAAAGGTATTGCAAGTTGAGCATTCCTACTCAGAAAATCCAAAACTTGAAATACTTCATAATCTGAAATTTTTTGAGTGCTAACATGATGTCACAAGTAGAAAATCATATACCTTACCACATTTGATAGGCTGCAGTCAAAATGCAGGCTCATTGAAAGTATTGTATAAAGTTATAGTCAGACATATGTATAAGATGAAACATAAATGAATTTTGTTCTTAGATCTGAGTCCCATCCCTAAGTTATCTTATTCTATATATACAAAGAATCCCCCCTCCCCTCCACAATACAAAACCTGAAGACTCTTCCAGTCTCAGCCATTTTAGATAAGGGATATTAAACCTGCAGGAGTTAATTAGAGGTAGAATTTGAGCATATTTAATTTATGCATAAATTTAATTTATGCTTGTTTACAGATAGGCTGAATTTTTATCAGAAAAGGAGAAAAACTGAGGTACAGTCATGCCGGGGTCCGAGTTATGAATAGAGCCAGGTTCTGAGTTGCTTCCCTTTATGGGCCCTAAAGGGAATTCCTCCTGCCTGCAAGACGAATTGCAACTCACCCGGCGGGGCGAGCTTAAGACAGAAATCGCTAGATGCCTTACCTCTGCCTGTTTGAACAGATAACACGCCACATCTAGGGAGTCTTGTATATAGCACGGGATGTCCGAAGAACTCACTTTATTGAACAAGCATTGACATTAAATAGGCCTAGAACTAACCAATCAGCAAGCAAGGCGGTTCAGCCTCTCACGCTACGTCATAGCCACACCCCTTGGTTTAGCCCCGGTCCTTAAAGGTGTGGTAAGCAGTCAAATCTTTATCCCTTGGCAGACATAGTCCCAACAATTCCCCTTTTTTTGTTTATTTAAAAAATGGGTCTCTCCATTTATTTTTAAATGGGATGTCCCATCTTGTAGGGTGTCCAACTCATAGAGAGTGTGCCCGTCTAGGTCGACTTCTCCTCTTTGGGAAAAATCTTACCTGTTATTGGCTATCACTCTAGCACTTTAGGTGGACGTGTCTAGGGCCAGCAGGTGGCCAAGGGGAGCACACGGGACATGACAGTCACCTTTGGGAAGGCTTGACTGGATGGCATACCTCTGCATCCTGTTAAGGACCGTGGCCAAGCCTATAGGGCTATAGCTCAGCGTGACAGTAGACAACCTAGCTGTATCTGGCCAGTTCTATAGGGCTAAAGGTGCACACAAAGACAATGACAATTAGGGATTTCACCAAAAAGAGAAAGTCTACCCATTTAGCAAGGATTTCACCAAAAAGAGAAAGTCTACCCATTTAGCAAGGATTTCACCAAAAAGAGAAAGTCCATCTATTTAGTTTAGTTTAAAGGAAGCCTTTTGGCCTAAAGTCCAGATGACTGTCACAGGAATGGGACTCTTCTCTTAGAGTCCAAAGGAAGCCGTCCAGCACAAAGTCTAAATAATTGTCCTAAGATATAGCGCTCTTCTCTCAGAGTCCAAAGGAAGTCATCTAGCATAAAGTCCAGATAATTGTCACAGGAATGGCACAGTCCTTCTTCTCTCATCGCAGAGGGTTGAGATGTTGACAAAGAAGGAGTCCAGGATAGTGTCTTTGATGAATTTTGAAATGGATGTGATGAGAAGGTTAATCACAGCACGACAGGAGCTTTGTCACGGTTTTTTCATTTCTGTGGAAAAAGAAAGGATCACTCCTCAAGAGCTTGTGCTCCTGGGTAGTCATTTTGGTCGGATTGGCAATATTTGAGATCTCTGGCAGGCACCCATATAGGGTTTTGCTCCCCCATTGGGAAGACACATCCAAAACCTCTGCCAGCACTTATTAATGGATCAGGACCTCTCCAGACTCCAGTTAATGGGTCTTTCCATCGGACCTCAACTTTTATATAAGGCGTTTGGTTAGACCAGTGTCTCTGAAATGCAGATAGAGGCTGCTGTTTGGAAAAATTTAAAATATTTAAAGCAAGCATAGCTGTTTTCAACTGGTCATGAGGGTTGCTTCCCCCATTTTGTTTTATTAATTGGTCCTTTAAGGTTTTATTATGTCTTTCTATTATGGCTTGTCCTTTTGGGTTATATGGAATCCCTGTGGTATGCTTAATATGCCAAGTTTGGAAGAATTTTTGTAATGATTTGCTTACAAAACAGGGTCCATTATCAGTTTTAACTTGTTTTGGCAATCCAAGAATAGCAAAGCATTGTAAAAAGTGACTTTCAGCATGTTTAGCCCTTTCTCTAGAATGTGCCGTGGCCCAACAAGCATGTGAATAAGTATCTATGGACATAAATATATATTTTAATTTTCCAAATGGCACATAATGGGTTACATCAGTTTGCCAGATAGTGTTGGGCCTTAGGCCTCTGGGATTTACCCCAGGGGACTGGAGAGGTGGGACCTGTAAGAAGGGCAAACAAGATTTACATGTCTTTATAATTTTTTTTTTTAAATCTTTTATAGGAACTAAAGGAAATTTATTATGTAGACCTCTCCAATTTAAATGAGTAAGGTTGTGAAGACCTTGAGCTAACTGAAGGTCTTGTTGATATGGAACTGTAACTGTTAATACACCTGTGGTGGCCAACCGGTCAGCGGCCTGATTTCCCTCAGATAGGGGCCCAGATACGCCTTGATGTCCCCTAAGATGTTGGAGGAACATAGGTTCATTACGCCCTTTTAACAGGGATCGAACCTGGATCATCAGAGGGGTGATAGGATTATTATCTATCTTTATATATGAGGCATTTAGAGTAGGTAATAGGTTAATTACATATAAACTATCTGAGAAAAGATTCATAGGCTCTTGGACATGGGTCAAGGCTAATGCAACAGCATATAATTCTTTAAATTGAGCAGAACCAGTAACTGCTTCAAAGTATTGTGTCCTTTGGCCTGAGGATGGGTGAAATATTACAACTGCTGACCCTTCTTTTCCTCCATCTGTGAAGACATTTACTGCCTTGGGGAGTGGCTTGCTAGAAAACAAGATGGGGGGAGTCCACTCCAGTTTGGGGAAAGAAGAAGTCCATTTGCTTGACCCGTAATGACAGTCAACTTTTCCTAGAAATCCTTCTAATGCATAGGAGACTCTAGGGTTGTTTCTCTGTATCCATTCAAAATCTGACAAACGGTAAGGAATTGTTAAAATATCTGGGTCTTTTCCATAATGCCTCAATGATGTATCTCTTCCTTTTATTACAAGATCTGCTAATTGATCTAATTGGGAATAAACTCGAGGTGCTCCTCCCACAGAGGAATGTATCCATTTTAAGGGATTTCCCATCTGGGTGAGCACAGCTGTCAGGAGTTTAGCACCTGAGAAAATCCATAAATATAGAGGTTGCTTTGGTTGGTATCGAGCCAATTGGGCTGAATTGAGGGCATCTTGGACTTTTTGTAATATTGACAGATGACTCTCTTCTAGTAATATCACATCAGAGGGGGATTTTCCCCGTAGCAACTCAAAGAGAGGTAATAAATCCTCAGTAGAGGTATGAAGCCAAGGTCTTAACCAGTTTAGCTCTCCTAATAGCTTTTGTAACTCTGTCAAGGAATAAGATTTTTGAATGAGAAGTTGGGGTTTGAGAGGACAAACAGAGTCTAGGCTAATTTTTGTCCCCAATATTTTAAAGGGAGGAATAGTTTGTATTTTATCATTGGATATGTGTAATCCTCCTTTTTCTAAGAGCTCTCGGAGGGTTAAGTAAGCAGAGTTTAGTTGTTGGACATCAGTAGTACCCAGGATGATGTCATCCATATAGACATATAAGGTAAGATGTGATTTTTTCATTAATGGTGACAGAAGACATGAAACATAATATTGACAAAAGGCTGGGCTATTAGCCATACCTTGAGGGAGAACTATCCATTCATATCTTTCATCTGGCTTATGACAATTGGTTGATGGGACAGAGAATGTAAATTTTTCATAATCATCTGGATGAAGAGGTATTGAAAAATAACAATATTTAATATCAATAATAATTAAGGTTAAATCTTTTGAGATCTGGCCAGGGGAGCCTTCTGGAGGCCGACCAAGACCATCGGGGTAGTCTTTTTTAAAATAGCCTTGTCGTCCGTATTTAAAATAGGTTTCTTTTCTATTTAAAACTGTTGTTAATATCTTAGTACGAGCATTAATGGGAGTGTTTAATATCTGAGACTGGTGAGTTGTTGAACCCACATCTTTGGTGGTAATAATCCATCTTTTTATAAATTTATCTTTTAACTTAGTATAGGCCAGCTTGTGATTTGTGGTCATTTCTTTCCAAACTAACATTTTTATAAATTGGTCATTAGGTGGAAGTTTCTTTTGAAGGCCTTTTTCTACTTTCTCAATAAATGTGGCCAGATTTTTATTAGCTTTTTGAGTGATTTTAGCTATAGGAAGTTTTGTTAAATTAACTGGAAATGCCATTACAGGTGAAAGCCCACTAGAGGGCGCTGGCGCCTCTTGGTATGGTAATGGCGCCAAAGGCTTACTAAGAGCTAATTCAGAAAATGGCGGATCACTTTCAGAAAGTTTCGAGCCACGTGGTTGGAGGTCTTTGTTCTCGGGGACCTTGTTAGAACTCTCTAAAGGAGGGGCTGTAGTTTCTAATTCCCTGGAGTGAGATTTCTTTAAATTTGCGGACCGGGAAAAGTTAGGTGTTTGTTTTTCTTGTAAAAGCGAGTACGCTTTTAGGGCGGATAAAGCTGGATAAACTCCCGGAGGCGGGGATTCCCCGTACTCAATTTCTCGGTCCCTTAAAATTTGTGTTATTTCGTCCCAAATCTCCCAAGAATTAAAATCAGACTTTTGGAGCCAGGGAGCCGCCCGTTTTAATGAACTCCAGATTATTTCCGATTGACCGTCTGATATTTGGAGACCTTGCTTTCTCAATAAACTGCGCCATGCCTCAAGGGCTGGGTCTCGTGATTTCCTGAATGCTAAGATTTGTCCCATAATAAAAGGGGATTTCTGCAGCGAAAGAGACGCTGTGTCTCTAACCTTATTAAGCTCACCGATAATTTTTTCCTTGTTCCCGCCCCACGTTTGGGCGCCAACCTGCCGGGGTCCGAGTTATGAATAGAGCCAGGTTCTGAGTTGCTTCCCTTTATGGGCCCTAAAGGGAATTCCTCCTGCCTGCAAGACGAATTGCAACTCACCCGGCGGGGCGAGCTTAAGACAGAAATCGCTAGATGCCTTACCTCTGCCTGTTTGAACAGATAACACGCCACATCTAGGGAGTCTTGTATATAGCACGGGATGTCCGAAGAACTCACTTTATTGAACAAGCATTGACATTAAATAGGCCTAGAACTAACCAATCAGCAAGCAAGGCGGTTCAGCCTCTCACGCTACGTCATAGCCACACCCCTTGGTTTAGCCCCGGTCCTTAAAGGTGTGGTAAGCAGTCAAATCTTTATCCCTTGGCAGACATAGTCCCAACACAGTCAAAGGCAGACTAAGGGTTTCTTGACCCCTGCACAAACTATCCTGGGGTGGATGACGTAATTCATTGTTCTTAATAAGAGAAGTAATAGCCATAGTAAAGTATATTTTTGCTCTGGTTCATTGGTCCTGATAATTTGAAGTCTTTTATATCTCCTCTTATGACTCTATATCTACGTGTGTGTGTGTGTGTGTGTGTGTGTGTGTGTAAAAATGAGTGATACAGACCCTCCATTATGAAAGGATTGAAAAAAAGGTAATTTTGACTTTGAAAATACTAATTGTTGATTTTCTTTTATTAAGGTAGAAAATATTTTGTTAAATGATGGTGGAAATTACGTACTCTGTGACTTTGGCAGTGCCACTAATAAATTTCTTAATCCTCAAAAGGATGGAGTTAATGTAGTAGAAGAAGAAATTAAAAAGTAAGTGTTTATCCTCATTATATTTGTCCCATGTTGAATTTGGTTAACTTGAGTTTGTGACCAGCTGTGTTAATGCAAATTTTAGATTTTCATTTATAGATTTCTTCAAAATGTTTTTTTTTAGTTTTTAAAAAGTTTTTATTGGTATATTAAATTTTCTTAAATTTAATTAGTTATACATGACAGCAGAATGCATTTCAATTTATTGTACAGAAACGGAGCATAACTTTTCATTTCTCTGGTTATATATGATGTAGAGTCACACCACATGTGTGCAGTCATACATGTACCTAGGGTAATGATGATCATCTTGTTCTGACATCTTTCCTACCCCCATACCCCCTCCCCTTTCCTCCCTCCTCTTTACCCAATCAAAGTTCCTCCAATTCTCCCCCATGCATCCCCCTGCCACCACTTTATGGGTCAGCATCTACTTATCAGAGAGAACATTTGGCCTTTGGGCTTTTGGGATTGGCTTACTTTGCTTAGAATGATATTCTCCAGCTTCATCCATTTACCTGAAAATGTCATAATTTTATTCACTTTTAATGCTGAATAATATTCCATTGTGTATATGTACCACAGTTTCTTTATCCATTCATCTGTGGAAGGGCATCTAGGTTGGTTCCACAGTTTAGCTATTGTGAATTGAGCTGCTGTGAACATTGATGTGGCTGTGTTACTTTAGTATGCTGTTTTTAAGTCCTTTGGGTATATAGACTGAGGAGTGGGATAGCTGGGTCAAATGGTGGTTCCATTCCAAGTTTTCTAGGAATCTCCATACTGCTTTCCAGATTGGTTGCACCAATTTGCAGTCCCACAAACAATGTACCATTTTTTCCACATCCTCGCCGATACTTATTATTGTTTGTATTCTTGGTATTTACAATTCTGACTGGAGTGAGATGAAATCTTAGTGTAGTGTACTGCCTGTTAGACATTTTATTTCTTGCTTTTACATTCTGAGGTATAGTTAGGTTCAGCTGAATTTTGCCTATTGATTCAAATTTTGTGATGAATGGAAATCTCATTTGGAGTTTTTGGGTTCAGTTGAGGATATATTAGGTCTTCGATTCATCCAGTTAACCATTCATTTATTCAGGGCCAATATTGTTCTTGGTGCTGGGGTGTAATGAACAAAAAATCTGCCATTATGCAGTTCATTTTCTGGTTTCTTAGGTCATTCCTCTGTGATAGTATCATTCAGACTGTCTCACCAATCAGGGTAATATGGAAAAACAAAGATGGTAGAGTTTTAAGATACTTCTAAAATACAACGTATAACGCTCAAAGTGAATCTTGTCATGATATAGGAAGTCCATATTCTGATAATTCTGCCATGAGAATTACTGTGGATCGAATAATATATATGATACTGGGGATTGAACTCAGGGCCATTAGGGGTACTTGAACACTGAGCCACATCCCCCAGCCCTATTTTGAATTTTATTTAGAGACAGGGTCTCACTGAATTGCTTAGCACCTTGCTTTTGCTGAGGCTGACTTTGAACTCTTGATCCTACTGCCTCAGCCTCTTGAGCCTCTGGGATTATAGGCGTCCACCTTTGATTATTTCCTTAATGTCAATCTAGGCTTGAATGATATTTCATTAAAGTGATCTGTTCACAGTGGATTTGGGTATTTTATATTTGTAAACTTTCATTTTCAGTGTCTTTTAGTTCTAAATAGCTTATGTTGTAGTTGGTATTAGAAGTATACATAATGTGTGTATTTAGAATTAAGACAACTAGATTACTTTTAAAACGATTATAAAACACTTGAATATTTACTACACATGTAAGGAATTATATTAGCATCCATATAAATACCTTCTTAAACATATAAATTAAGTTTTTGAGAGGGTAGAGTTTTACTTTTAATAGACTAGATATGGATACTATTATAGTCAAATTGTACTATTTTATATAAATTCAAGAGAAATTATTTCTAGTTCCACCATCATTAAGAATTTTTATAATAATATAGGCTTTTATATTATTGGAGATTTGTACTTGTTTAATGAGATGTCTTTAGATGCTTTGTATTGTTTAATCTTTAATGGATTTTTAATGAACTTTAAAAAATAGTACCATTTCTATGTAATGTTATTGAACTTAAAAGGTTTTTTTTGTGGTAACTTATAGAGAAACAATGTATCATTATTATTTTCAATATCCACTCCGTTTTACTTGTTTACTGCCAGGTATACGACTCTGTCATACAGAGCCCCAGAAATGATCAACCTTTATGGAGGGAAACCCATCACTACCAAGGCTGATATCTGGGTAAGGTGAAGAAAGACTGAAATTTGGTCTAATCATAAAAAATTTGATTTTAATTGACTGTTTTCCTGTTGCCTCCCAAAAGCCATTACCTAAGAGCAGAAAAGACTGGTAGATAGAAGAGCTTCTTATTCAGGAGAAGAAAAATACCAGAACTCTTTAATCTTCTGAATCCTCAGATGGAAAGTTTATATATCAAAAAACAAAGAACTTACATACAATATATCTGTTTACCATAGTAGTTTTTATATTTAGATTATATATATAATTGTTAACTTTTTTTTTGATTGAGTGGAAGTTTTAGTTTATCACAATACAGAAAAGCTGAAAATAACTCTTAAGTAATAACAAGATAATTTTCCAGGTTACTTTAGGATCCTTTTAATGGAAGCTGGTGTGAGAAACTTTTTTTTCCTAATTCTAAACATCCTTTTTACTATATTGAAATTATTATTGGGATAGGTATCTAGATTATATTATTGAGATAGATTTTATTTCTCATAGTTAAACTTTATATTAGAATTGCAACATCTCTTTAGAATTTAAACTCTATTTTAAATGTGCATTCATTTAAAGTTAATTACTATTTAATCATTTACCACTAAGGAGCTGTTGAGAATAGAGGAATATAATTCTTTGAAGTAGTTCTAGGATTTATAAAAAAGATCAGATTTAATTTGTTTTTAAAACATGTTCATAAAGTAGTCAGTTGTAATGTGTGAAATCAAATTATTATCTTCTGGATTTTTCTTCCCTGTTCTCCCCTTTATTGGGATTGGGGTATCAAGCAAATTAAGGGATTGACATTCTTATAAGGTTAAAAAAATCATTGATATCTTTTAATTTGTTATATAACACATTCTCACTAAACAGTTAACTCTTGTGATTGCTGAATTTTAAACTACATATATGATTGAAGTAAAATTGCAAGTTAGTTCTGTTTAGTTAATGTAATACTATACTGGTTTATATAATTCAAATTTCATTTGTTTTCCCTAGGATTAACATTGACTCATTGAATGGCTTATATTAAAATTGAGGGTTATGTATAAGGTAAAAAGTAGATCAAATTCAATCTTAATTTGTATGATGAAAATATTATAAGAGGTGATTTGTGGACTCATTTTCCTGGCATAGTTTTGTGACTGTTCAATTACACGTTACCTGAAAAATGTATTTCCACAACAGTTAAACAATGGGCATCATACCCTCACTCCTGTATTGAAACCATCCTTGATTATTAAAACAAAAATATTGTTCTCCCAGCACACAATTATTATCCAGTATCTTGACACAAAGGAGGACTCCTTTGTTTATTGTTACTAATTTTTTGCTAAGATTTAACACACATGCAAATAGGTACTCAGATAAAAAAGAAACATGAAAAATAATCAGAAAATAGTATCTGGTCATATGCTTGAAAGAGAATTTTAATTTCCATGATAACATTTTTATGGTTACCTTACTTAGCTCAGGTTGAACTGAAATATGCTACATTTTAGGTATAAAAAATATTTAATTAGGTGTGAAATAGTATTTAGGTGTGAAAAAATATTCATAATCCTTAAAAATTATGTTTTTGATACTACTTCAGGATAGTGCTGACTCAGGGAATTATAGTGTCAGGTTAAAGTATTAACTTAGCATGTCATATTTTGTGAAAAAATTTTTTTCCTTGGAAGTGTTCCATGTAAGTTATTTTTATTTCAAAATCCTGGATGCTGATTTTATTAAGTATAAGAAAATTCAGTAAGAGATTAGGTTTCTTGTTCCCTCCATTTTCTTGTATAATTCTCATTGTATCAAATGGAGAGAAATGGAAATATCTTTGGTGTCAAACAGTTAGAACACACCTCATTGTGTTCATGCTATGCAAAGCAAGTGTTCAGGTTCGCATTTGTAAATTATACATGCATTGCCAAAGTATCTGGTAATCTCAGCAATATGTGTTCTAATATACAAGAGAAATTGCTAAAGATTTTATTGACATGATAATACTCTCTGAAGTATAGATCTCGTTTGCCTTGGCTATCATCTGGACAGTGGAAAGAAGATGTAATTTAATACAGATACTACCCCTTAATACTTTTTTCTTTTTTAGTGCTATTAAGGAAGTCTTATTTTCGGTTTTCTATATATTTTTTAAACTGTCTACCTTACGGATTAAAAAAAAACAAAAACAAAATAAATCTTCTTTAAGTATATTAAACAAATTATTTCTATTTAGAATCTTAATTTTGTTAGTCACACAATAACCCAGTAATGGTTTGAACCAATATGTTGAAATTTCTTTTTTCCCACATTTTTTATTGGTGCATTATAGTTGTACATAATGATGGGATTTGTTGTTACATATTCATACATGCACATAATATAACAATAAATTTTGGCTAATATCACGCACCAACATTTTCCCCTCCCTTCCCACCTGTCATCCTTTAGTCCCTTTACTGATTTCCCCTTGATTTTCATGAGGTCCATCTCCACCTTCTTTTCCTTTTTCTTCTATAACTTCCATGTATAAGAGAAAACACATGAACCTTCACCTTCTGAGTTTGACTTATTTCACTTATCATAATGGTCTCTAGTTCCATCCATTTTCCTGCAAATGAAATGACATAATTTCATTTTTCTTTGTGACTCAACAAAACTCCACTATATATGTATACCACATTTTCTATATTTGTTCTTCCATTAATGGATACCTAGACTGTTTCCATACTTTGGCTATTGTGAATTATGCTGCTGTAAACATGGGTATGCATGTATCAGTGTGGTATGATGACTTTAATTCTTCAGTGTAAATACCTAGGAGTGGTATAGCTGGGTCATATGGTGGTTCCATGCGTAGTCTTTTGAGGAACTGCCAAATTGATTTCCTTAGTGGTTGTACTAATTTATAATCCCACCAAAAGTGAAAAAGTATACATCCTTTCCAGCATTTGTTATTATTTGTATAATTCTTGATAACTGCCATTCTGACTGGTGTGAGATAAATCTCAGTGTAGTTTTGATTTGGGTTTCCCTAATTGATACTGATATTGAACATTTTTTTATATAATTGTTGACCATTAGTTTTTCTTCTTTTGGGAAGAAAGAAGAAATTCATTTGTATTAATTGGATTATTTGATACTTTTTGGTGTTAAATTTTTGAAGTTTTTATGTATTCTAGATATTAATCCTCTATCAGGAGAGTAGTTAGCAAAGATTTTTTTCAATTCTATAGGTTCTGTCTTCATATTCCTAATTGTTTTCTTTGCTGTGCAGAAGGTGTTTAACTTGATGTCTTTCCATTTATTAACTCTTGTCATTATTTCCGGATCTTTAGGGATCTCTTTTCTTTCCTTCTCTTGCCTAATTGTTCTGGTTAGAATTTTTAGCAGTACGTTAAATAGGAGTGGTGAGAGTGGACATCTTTGTATTGTCACAAATTTTAAAGTAAATACTTCAGTTTTTTCCCATTTACTATGAGGTTGGCTTTGGGCATTTATAAGCTTTATGATGTGGAGATAGTTTCCTTCTATCCCTATTTTCTTCAGTGTGTTTGTCATGAATGGGTGCTAAATTTTATCAAAGGTCTTTGCTTCTATGGAGATGTGTAAGTGATTTTTGTCCTTAATACTATTTATGTGATAAATTACATTTATTGATTAGCATATATTAAACCATTCTTGCACCTCTGGAATAAAACCAACTTGATCATGGTGTACAATCTTCTTAATATGTTGTTGAATACAATTTACTAATATTAAGTATTTTTGCATCTAAGTTCATCAGGGATCTCGTTCTGTAGTTTTCTGTTCTTCATATGTCCTTATCTGGTTTTGATATGAGTGGAATACTGGCTTCATAGAATGAATTTGGTAGTGTTCCATCCCTTTCTATTTCATGGAGTAATTTGAGTAGTAATGGTGTTAGTTCTTTAAAGGTTTTATAGAATTTAGCTGAGAATCTGTCTGGGCCAGACTTTGGTTTATAGGAAGGGTTTTCATTACTCTTCTCTCATTACGAGTTATTGGTCTGTTTAGGTTTTCTATGTTCTCTTGATTTAGTTTTGGCAGATTGTATTCGTGTAGAAATATATCCATTTCTTCTAGGTTTTTCAGTGATCCACTGGATTTCTATGAGGTCTGTGGTGATTTTTCCTTTTTCATCTCTAATTTTATTAATTGGGTGTTTCTCTTTTATCTTTTGGTTAGTTTGGCTAAGGGCTTATCAATGTTATCTTCAAAGAACCAACTCTTTGTTTCATTGATCCTTTGTGTTGTTTTTTATTCTCAAGTTCATTGATTTGGCTTTGATTTAATTATTTCCTTTTACTGGTTTTGGAATTGGTTCTTCTTTTTTTAAGGGACTTCAGATACATCATTAGGTCCTTATTTTCTTAAGTGTAGGTACTCATAGCTATAAAATTTCCTCTTGGAACTTCCTTCATAGTGTCATATGTTTTATCACTATTCCCATTTGAGTCTTAAGAATTTTTTAAATTTTAGTTTTGTTGTGTTGATTTCTAATTTTATTCCATTGTGATCTGGTAAGATGCAAGGAATTATATAATTTTTTAAAAAATTTGGTAAGAGTTGCTTTGTGGCCTTAAATATGTTGAAACCAATATATTGAAATTTCTAGAGCATCTAAATTTTTTCTTCATTAGAATATTGTTGGTATATTGAAAATGTTTTATAAATTAATATTGTTAAACTCACAAAGGTGTTTCTTTATATTGCCGTCTTCATAGTAGTTATAATAGTTTGTGTACTTGTTGCTTAGTTGTGCTTTTCTAGGTAGATATATGGGGGGAATCCAACAAAGGAAATCTTATTTGCTACTTTATAGATGTAAGGCCAGATTTTATACAATTGCAATTCGTTTAGAATTGGAAATGCCCCTTACAATCTTAAGGCTTGGAGGTGACACTTTTTATGATGGTGATGATTTTTGGAGCCAGAAGTATTTTTCTTTTTTAAATATTTCTTGGATTTGAGAGGAGCTGCTATTCTAGATACAATTTGTATTTTAGTTTTGCCTTTATTGTCAGTAAATAGATTCCTTGGTACGGTGATATTTGTGAAATCTTGCAAGCTATGAAGACAGAATCATTCCTTTTTGATATTACAAGTATAATTAGTACAATATACAATGAACTACACAGAAATAGAGATCTAATTTCTATAGTATGAAATAATGACATAGGTACCTAGTAAATAATCAATAAAATTAATTGATGACTGTTAAGTTTGTGCTGGCTAACTTATATTTGAAATCCTAGGATTTAAAAATCTGTTTATAGTGAATTTAAAAAATTCTGTCAGAGCCTTATGCTTACTGTCTAGGTTATATGCTGTAGTTATATATATTTTTTCCTTGAGGAAGAAACAGTAGACTTAATATTAAAAATGTATGTTTTGCCCCAAAAAGGAACCAGCTATGTCTAATTTTAGTTATATCATTCATGTTCTGGAGCAATTTAACCAACTTGTCACAGGTGTGAAAGAAAAACATAGGGATGATTAAGTTAAATGTCTTAAAAAAATCAAATGCATTAATTTGCTTAAGCAATAATTTGTGAAAAAGTTGATTCAATATGGAAACATTAGAGTTTTTATTTTTTAAATAGCATTCAATTTTTGGTTTTGAGTTGTTTTTATATTTTGTGGTTGATAATTGAGCTGTGTTAATGTTCATACTTCTTTTTTTTGCAGGCCCTGGGATGTTTACTATATAAACTTTGTTTCTTCACTCTTCCTTTTGGTGATAGTCAGGTTGCTATCTGTGATGGCAGCTTTACCATCCCAGATAATTCTCGCTACTCCCACAACATACATTGCTTAATAAGTAAGTACTTGGAAAAATATGTGAAAAAAATTATGATATTTTAGTATCCTGTTATTTACATCCTTTTGCTTAAACCTTGCCTTTTAATTTCATGTGTTATAATTTTGTGAAATTGTAGTAAAGAAAAAGTACCTAAAATATGTTGATATGACTTTTATAGGAATGAAAGCAGTGTAACTACTGATTAATATGAGGATATATATATATATATATATATATATATATATATTTTTTTTTTTTTTTTTTTTTTTTTTTTTTTTGTGTGGTACCGGGGATTGAACTCAGAGTCACTTGACCACTGGGTCACATCCCCAGCCCTTTTTTGTATTTTATTTAGAGACAGGGTCTCACTGAGTTGCTAAGTGCCTCGCCATTGCTGAGGCTGGCTTTGAACTCACGATCCTCCTGCCTCAGCCTCCCAAAGTGCTGGGATTACAGGTGTGTGCCACCGCGCCCGGCTATGATATATTTTTAAGCCTATAGGTAAGATTAAGTAGCATATAGCAGAAATTATATGATTAAGGCAACTGGAATTTTGGGGAGCACTTACATTTAATTGTTTAGTTTCTGTACTTTTGAAATCAGATATCCAGAGCTATTGATTCTTTAGGTGAAAACATTACTAATTTTAGATTGTAGTTTATTTTGCCACCTTTTATAAATACCTATACTTTATTAATGTATAGGTAATACAAAGCAACCAAGTAATATCAAAAAGGGTAGTCTGGCAGGCCTTTCATTCCAAAAGAATACTTGAGTTTTTTTCTAGGTGCTTTTAAGATTTTTTTCTTTCCATTTAGATAGATATTGCTTTTTTTAAAATATATATATTTTTTTAGTTGTAGCTGGACACCATACCTTTATTTTATTTCTTTATTTTTATGTGGTGCTGAGGATCGAACTCAGCATCTCGCTCTACCACTGAGCCACAACCCCAGGCCCTGTTTTTTAACATTTAATATACGTACATGGTAAAAGTTGGGGAAAAGATACTGGAAGGGGAGGGAAAACCATCAATCAAATATTAAAATATATTAGGAACCAGCAGTATTTAATCAGCACCTGTCCTCACTAATTTAAAGTGTTTTTAGCATTTCTGCATTTTAAGTATCCCTATTGTAGCCTCTAGCTCAGTGGCAGAGAATAAAAGGTCCATTTAAACATATTTGATGTTTGCATAATACAAATAAAGTTCAACTCCGTGAAGAAAAATATGTGGGAATAGAAAAATTTCTTAGCCATTTTTGGATAGAAAACAAAGCTGGATCTACACCTCATTCTTTATGCTAAGTTTCACATCAGTCAAAGACTTATATATAAAAAAATAAATATACTTGTAAAAATAGGGTGAAATTTATTTACAAAATTACCTTGTGGAATTAGTACACCAGGTAAAATCAATCCCCTAGGAACTGTAAAACATTAATCTACTTTAAACCCTTAAAAACTGTCCCTAGACTGGTGAACACCAGCATAGAGTTAAATGATAAATTGGAAATAATATTTGTTACTAATGACAAATGATTGACAAGCGTTATAATTTAAGAAGAAAAGAGTAGCCTGATGTGGCGGCATACCTGTGATCCCAAGTACTTGGGAAACTGAGGCAGGAGGATTGGGTGGTTAAGCACAGTCTTTAACAATTTAGTAAGACCCTGTGTTAAAATAAAAAATAAAAGAGATGGGGTATATATAGTTCAGTGACAAAGTACCCTGGGTTCAGTCCTCAGTACCAGGGAGGAAAAAAGAAAAAAAAAAAGTTTAGAAGAAAAAGGAACATAAGAGAAAAACTAGTCTAATTTTGCAAATGTATTTAAAACATAGTCATTCATTTCTGTAATGTGATCTCTTATATGTGTTGGAAATTGGAGAATTATGTCAGTTTAATACAAAGATTACTTTGTGTCACGTGAAAATGTTTTTCCTAGGCAAAGGGAACCAGAATAATGGAGTGAGAAAGGAAGTTTAACTTCCAGAGGAAAGGAAATAGCTAAAGCTTGGTGGCTGCATTGCTGGCATCAATACTTTTGCTCTGTTTTGAGAACATGAAATATGAGTGCTTATACTTGGGGTTTTCTCTCCAGAGAATTCTATCTTTGTTTTATGTGACTCTGTACATCTGAATGACCACCTACTTAATAGCCTCAAGGCTTTACTTTTACTTTTACTTTTACTTTTATGCATCTGTCAGCATTGTTTTGTTGTGTTTTATATGCTTGTGGCAGCCTCCAACCAAGTTGAATACTTGTCTGAGCAGTACAAATTACCTTCATGGGTACCATTTAATAGTTTTTGTCAGCCTTCTAGTGACAAAAAGAGTTAAATAGTTTTTTTTAAGAATATTTATTTATTTGCTTTAGTTGTACACAATGCAATGCATTTATGTTTACGTGGTGCTGAGGATCGAACCCGGGCTGCACACGTGCTAGGCGAGCGCTCTACCGCTGAGCCACAACCCCAGCCCCAAGAGTTAAATAGTTTTTAAATGGCCCACCCCAATTAGTTTTTCCATGAGCCCCATTTTTGGTATGCCATTTCGCAAAATGTGACTGTCTTTATAAGAGCAAACATACCTTTAGAGTACATTTAAATAAACATTGGATCCTTGACCATCCCTATCTCATCTGGTTACATTTTTTAAAATTTATTTTATTGTCCAGAGTTTAGGGCATCAAAAGCATTTGAGGAATGTAATTATTGTGTGGCCTGACTATTTAAATTTTAACCTTTTTGTAAATCGTTTTAGCCATACCACTATTTTGTTGCTAATTACAATGTTTTAGTGATAGTTGAATTTAGTACTTTTAGTGGGAATCTTGCAACATCTTAGAGTCTCTGAATGTTCTCATAGAATAAAACCATATGAGAGACTGGCAGTTTATATGCTGATATGTAATTTATTACTAAAATTTTACTATGCCATATTTGTGCCTCCCTCCCAATATATGCATGTGTGGATATGCACTTATGTAATGGGAAGGTGAACAAGATAAGTACTATTGACAATTTTAGGCTGAAATTGGACTTTAGTTAATTGATATCAGATAATTGTATCAGATACTTCATTTTCAATAAGTATGCAGATTTTAGTTTTTACATTTCTAGTACAAATTTCTGCCCAAACTGAAAAGTGTTGAATAAAATAAAACAATTCAAGTCAATCTGGAATTATAACATCCCATTATATTATCTCTGTCAATGGGATTTTATGGCTTTTATTTATAAAATATTGTCTTGAGTAATAAAAGCTTTGTAGAGATTTTTAAAACCAGAATATACTTATCTACAGTATAATCTTTTTTAGAAAATACTTGAACTCTTTGCAATTCTGTTTTTTACTTCTTTCTCATGTAGCCTTACCTATCTCCCACCATCCTATTTAGGTATCTTTGTGTTTATAATATGCCATTAGCTATGCATTCAGAAAACCAAGAATATTGCATAGCTATGTCCATAGTTTCTGGGTGTAAAACTGTTAATTGTCTAATGTCTATTCATGCAATATAATTGTTCTCACATATTAAGAGAAAGCATAAGAAGGATATATCCTTTTAGTATTAGTGATACCACTAATGAGGTTTATATCCATTTTATATGAATCAGAATTTTTCCAAATGAAATAGCCATGACAAATCTTGGTTAAAACTTATGGTTTGTGGTTATGTAGGCTTTTTTTTTTTTTTAATATATGTTTTTAGTTGTTGTTGGACCTTTATTTTATTCATTTATTTATATGCGGTGCTGAGACTTGAATCTAGTGCCTCATACATGTGAGGCAGACACTCTACCATGGAGCCACAACCCCAGCCAATGCAGGTTTTGAATATACTTTTGATTATCAGTAATCTGGCTAAAGGGGATATTCTTGTTACCTATTATCTATAAAGCTCAATTTAGTTTAATTTTATCTTTCCTGCACACTTTTCTTCTTCTTTTTTTTGGTACTGGGGATTGAACTCTGGCCACTTGATCAGTGGGCCACATCCCCAGCCCTTTTTTTGTATTTTATTAGAGACAGGGTCTCACTGAGTTGCTAAGTGCCTCATCATTGCTGAGGCTGGCTTTGAACGCGTGATCCTCCTGCCTCAGCCTCCCAAGTGCTGGGATTACAGGCATGCGCCAGCATGCCCAGCTTCAGACTTTTCTTCTTAAAAGTAGCAGAGTCAGTCAATTATTTGTAGTGTTTTTTCCTTAGGTTATGTTGACTTTCCCAATGGATAAAGAATGGGGTTGCCACAAGGGGTGAGAAGTACTTTCCATTTCTGGACCTAAGAGTTGAAAAGAACTTAAAGAACAGTTACAGGAGAATGAAAAGCATAACTCAGAGGATCACTGATTAATTATGAAGGGTGAACAGAAGGCTAGCCTAGCCTTAGATTTCTTTTAGCTCCTCTGTTGTAAGATGGTTAAAGAGAACATTGTGAAGATTAAGAGCAAAGCCTGTAGAACCAAAGAGCCTCAATTGGCATCTCCTCTGTCACTTATTTGGTATGGAATATTTGACACCTCCATTTATCTCAGTCTCCTTTTTCTAAAACGAGTACATTAAAAATATCTATGGATTATTATTATGATGATGATGATGAAAATAAATGAATTATGAAAAGTGTTTCTTAGAATGTGTAAATACTTAATAAAAGATAGCCTTTGATAACTACCATCATCAGTGAAACTTGTGGGTGAATGGTGAATCGACCAAAGGTTTAGTATAAATTGTCATAGCATTCCAGAATATACTGTTAAAATATAACTACTAAAATTATTTTTCTCACCTCTTCGTTTTGTGCAATGATGGTAGTGATTTATAATGAACCTCAGGGAGAAGCTCTGTCTTGCTTTTGGGTCTGCTCACTTACTGCTTTATAGTTTCTTTTTTCTCTTTTCTATTGGTCATTATAATTATAAATATTGTAGAATTTGTTGTTACATATTTGTACATGCACATAACATAGTTTTGGTCAATTTATTTCCGCAGTCCTTCCCCTTTTGCTTTATGGTTTTTTATTTTAGCTCTTAGCAGTACATCTATTGGGATTAGATTTATTTTAGTACCTATTTTGTGGGAAACTGGGAATTTTGCTATTTTTAACATGCTTAAATTTATTATGGAAATTTAAAATATATAAAAAAGTATTGATAGGATAGTGCAATAAATCTTTATTTTACCTGCCATCCAGCTTCAGTGATTTGTCAATTCATGGCCAATCTATTTTTCTATATTATTAAAAAAAAGACATTTTAATGTACTTGAAAATAAAGATAAGGTTTTTATGGAGGTTTTCAGTCATTGACACTAGGGCTACTACTTTGGGAGTTGTAGAGAAAGGATTTTGATCAATAAGGGACAGCTAAGGGACAGCTACCAAGACTATCCCAAATATACTTTCTTGGAATTATTCTTAGTGCCACTTAGTGTCTTGTTTATGATAGGATGTATTTGTTATCAGCTATTAAACATTGTCTCATTTCAGTAGTACATAAAATAGGGTATGTAGGGCACATATACCTAACATATAAGTTTCTTATAATCTCCATAGATTAACAGATAAATATAGTAAGTTAATGCTAAAAATATTTATAGTTGCAAAATAGTTATATTTTTATAGTTGTGGAGTATATGTTTTTCAGAAAAATTTAAAAAAGAATATAGACTGGGTGTTTCTCTTTTCAGGTAAATTATAGACAGTGTAATAACAAACTCTGTGGGAGAGGAAAAAGTGTCCTTGTGGAAGGAAAAAATTCAAAAAATTTTAAGCAGGAAAGTGCTTTTGAGACTTCTAACCAAAGTATTTTCCCTTTAAATTTGTTGAGCTGTTGGACTAGCGATGCTAGTCCATCTTTGATCAGAACTAGGCGTGGATCCATTCCTTCGCGTAACTTGAATGGTAACTACTTCATTTTTGGCTTGGATCCTTGATTAAAACATACCTTGGCTGCTGCTACAGCAGCAACAGTTCTTTTAGCTGCTGTTTTTGTTGGAATATACAGGGATGTTGTACTTTCCTATGCAATATTAGTATAAACATAATTCAGCTGTCACAGGTAAGTGTTTTTAATATCGGTAGGAAGAATTGTGGTGTTTTAATCATATACTATGGTCAATGCTAAGATTGTTTTGTGTTATATTTAGTAGTATTTATGTCAACAGAAGGAATCACACAATTAAGATGAGCAGAGAACTATTTCATGTCTATGTGGCCAATTTTTAAAAAATTGATTTTATATTGGTAGTAGAATCAGGGCCAGTGGTAATTGGTCTTGTGATGATTTACATGATCATTTTAAGTTGAGTAAACAAGGGTATTTTCCACATTCTGTGTTATTTCTGTTTTGTTTTTAAATGTCATCCAGTTTTGCTTTTAGATAAACTGAGCACATATATTCCTTAATGCATTCCTTCTCTGAGAGCATATTTCTTGTAAATCATATGGCTTAATAGCCATCAAATAGGAGTTCATAAAACACTAGATTTGAGGATTAATTATTATGAGAGAAAACAGTTTTGGATAAAGTATTTGAAAATTGAAGCTCTCTTGATAGATATGCCCCAATGTTTAGCTGGATTAGAGCTTATATCTGCATTTTAGATTATTATCACTCAGTAATCTAGTGGTATATTTTATATTTTTCTTGAAAGAGTTCAAGACATTTTATTTAAATACTAAGTGATGGCTTATTATTTTTTTTTTTTAATGGCTAGCATTACTCAATTTAAAAATATTCAGAGGGGCTGGGGTTGTGGCTCAGCAGTAGAGCGCGCGCCTAGCACGTGTGCGGCCTGGGTTTGATCCTTAGCACCACGTAAAAATAAAGGCATTGTGTACAACTAAAGCAAATAAATAAATATTTTAAAAAATATTCAGAGATAAAAATGTAGCTTTTTTTTTTTTAACCTATGGGTTGCAGGAATGATTATTTAGTCTTTTCATACTTTTATTTATTTTTGGTACTGGGAAGTGAACCCAGGGGTACTTAACTACTGAGCCACATCCTAGCCCTATTTATTTTTTTAAATTTTGAGACAGAATCTGGCTAAGTTGCTTAGGGTCTTGCTAAGTTGTGGAAGCTGGCTTTGAACTTTTGATCCTTCTGCCTCAGCCTCCAAGCTACTGAAATTACAGTTGTGTGCCACACTCCAAGCTCATACTTTTGAGTTTCTAATCAAATCAGATATAGGCACAGGATTTCATCAGCTAAAACTGTCAACTTTAGTACAGGTTGAATATCCCTTTTTTGAAAATCCAGAATCTGAAAAGTTTGACTTGATGTTACAGTGGTAAATTCCATACCAACTCATGTCACCAGTTGCAGTCAAAATGTTGGCTTTATATTTAATACATGCACATCAGATAGAGTACTAATTTCTAGAATATATAAAGAACTCAAAAAACTTAACTCCAAAAAAACAAATAACCCAATCAATAAATGGGCTAAGGAATTGAGAAGACACCTCTCAGAAGAAGATACACAATTAATCAACAAATACATGAAAAAATGCTCAACATTGCTGGCAATTAGAGAAATGCAAATCAAAACTACTCTAAGATTTCATTTCACTCCAGTCAGAATGGAAGCTATCAAGAACACAAACAACAATAAATGTTGGAGAGGATGTGGGGAAAAAGGCACACTCATACATTGTTGGTGGGACTGCAAAATGGTGCAACCATTATGGGAAGCAGTATGGAGATTTCTTGGAAAACTGGGAATGGAACCACCCTATGACCCAGCCATCCCACTCCTGGGTCTATTCCCAAAGGACTTAAAAACAGCATATTACAGTGACACAGCTATCTCAATGTTTGTAGCTGCACAATTCACAATAGCTAGGTTGTGGAACCAACCTAGATGTCCCTCAGTAAATAAGTGGATCAAGAAAATGTGGTATATACGCACAATGGAATTTTACTCGGCAATAAAAGAAAATAAAATAATGGCATTCACAGGTAAATGGATGAAGTTGGAAGACATAATGCTAAGTAAAGTTAGTCTCAAAAATCCAAGTACCAAATGTTTTCTCTGATATAAGGAGGCTAGTTCACAGTATTGTTGGATGGGGGTACATAGGAGGATTAGAGGAACACTAGAATGGTCAAAGGGAATGGAGGGGAAGGGAGGGAGCAAGGGGGGAGGGAGGGGGAGAAAAGAAAAAGAAAAAGAAGGTGGTTGAATGAGACAGATATCATTATCCTAAATGCATGATTGAAGACCTGAATTGTACAAATATACTTTATATACAAACATTTGTATGTAAAAAGATGCTATATATGGGCAGTATGAATTGTAATTATTATAAATTTAAAAAATAAATTAAAAAGAAAAGAGTTAGCAACAATTTCAGGCAACTGAACATCCAGGATTTGGACATTTGGAAATGAGTGATTTTTGCATACAATAAAAACATACGTGTTTGAAACAAACAAAAAAAATGTTGGCTTTGTAAAAGTATAAGTTTTCTTCAGGATACACATACATGGTATATATGAAACAGGAGAATTTTTAGACTTGTGTCCCATCCCTAAGATGGTTCCTGGTATATATGTAAATATTCTAAAATCCAAAAAATTGCAAAATCAGAAACACTGGTTCCGAGCATTTCAGATAATGATTTTCAACCTGTATTGATTAAAGCAGATTCTAGGAAAAAAATCTGTATCTAAAGCCAGTTTTTCCCGTTCTGCACCCAACCCCTAGATTTACCTGCACTTACTCATAGGCAATGCTATAAAGACACAGGTTCTTTCACAGAGGCAAGGTACTTGTAAAACATAATTTAGAAGATAGCATGTATGTTCTGAGAATAACCTCATGTGAAAGAAAGAGCATCAGAGATTAACATACAAGCATTTAATTTTTTTTTGTAGTCTAATTATGCAAATCATTATCTTTTCCATGGGGAAATGAGTTACAATAGTAGAGAGAGCTCATAGTCCTGAACTCATAGTATAGTGTTTTCAAACTTCTTTGACTGATACAATGTAGAAAACATCTTTTAGTTATGACCTGGAACATATGCATATGCTCTTGCACACATGTGAGCTGAATCAAGTTTCATGAAATGTTGCTTGTACTCGGCACATTAATATTTTCTGTCTTAATTAATTAGATACTACACATGATCTTTGAATTGAATTTATGTCACATAAATGTGATCAGTATAGTTAGACAAACTGAAGTGGCTCCAGCAGACATGTATTCCCACGTGGAAACCTGAGTCCTGGGAATTGGAGGTTCTTTTATTTGCTTATAAGATAAACTTGGTTCTCCCTCCACCATTGTCTGGCTACCCAATCTTTAAAGGATGTGGTGTTGTGCTTAACTTTAAAAGCTAGAATTACTTATACCAGTATTGGTTAGAACATAAAATCTCAAATTTACTTCTTTTTCCTCAATACTTCTCATTTATTGTGAAAGAAAAAAAACCATACAGGATTGCCTAAAGAACCATTCTGTTTCTTTGTAGATACTTAAAAAGTATTTCTTGATTAAACCAGACCCCCAGGGAAGTATATTCCTATACCAGTTTTCTACTCTTGTAGAATTTCTTAGGCTGAACTCCTTTTAGGTGTTAAGCCACTAGATCACACTGGAAGAGTGTGTAAAGTGTGACCACATGTCACTCATTGCAGTTCTTTAAGTATGTTGTTCACTCTGTGTGAGCCATCTTTAGAATTACTTGAAGGAGAAATTGCTCTTTTGTGTCAGGAATGCTGTTTTTCTTTCTTATCTGGTTTGTTTTTGTGTTAGGGACACTGATTAATGTAATAGATCATGTTGCCCTATTTATATTGACAGCTACATAGTGAAAATTTTGGGTCTACATTCAGGCCTACATTTTCTTTGCTGACCTCATTATGCTGTCCCTCTCATCCCCCTCAGTGAATTACTTTTCTATTAGTCCTAATTTTCTTGTATATGTAAAAAAATTTATATTCTATATGCTACTTCAAGTTTTTATAGAAATAAATATTTATAATTAGCTACTATTGAAACTAGATTTTAAAAGCCAAATAAACTTAATTGTTAGAATAGAAAAATAAGATCATATTATTATAAATTTGATAGTTTTTGTGGGTTTTTTTTTTTTTTTTTTTTTTTTTTTTTTGATACTGATGATTGAACTCAGGGGCACTTGACCACTGGGCCACATCCCCAGCCTTTTTTTTTTTTTTTTTTTTTTTTTATTTTATTAGAGACAGGATCTCACTGAGTTGCTAAGTGCCTCACCATTGCTGAGGCTGGCTTTGAACTCATGATCCTCCTGCCTCAGCCTCCCAAGTGCTGGGATTGTAGCCATGCACCACCACGCCCAGCTCAGATTTGGTTGTTTTTTAAAATTATCTTAATAAACATTTCTTGTTGAAAGTATGTTTAACTTTATTTTACATAACTAAATTAACTTTATGTACTGTTGCTTTTAAAACAATATTTTTGGGTATTGATATAAAATGCATTTGGGGAATAAATAAATTAAATCTTGTAGATCCCTCAGATCTTTTTGGTTTGAGGTTGAATGTAAATGAACAAGTGTTTGAATTAAAATGTTTTTAGTTATTATAATCTAACAATGGCGATATATCATAAATAATAAATTTTATCAGTAGTATATCAGCATTTTAATCACTTAAAATAGTATTCCATGCAGAACTTTTTAATTTTTAATTTAATTTTTTTGTGTGTGCATAATATTCTCTGTATTGTTCCAGTTTTAGTATATGTACTGCTGAAGTGAGCACAGCTTTTGTATTTTTTAGACCATCTCAAAATTTCTGAAATAATTTTCTAAGTTTTGTGTTCATTTGCCATACAACTGTGTTTTTTTGTTTAGCTGAAATAAGTGTATCATGTTGGACATACCTTGCAACTTTTGTTGAAAATATTAAATTTGAAGGGAAGATTTAATTATTATAAGTTGTTATTTTAGTCATTTATATACTTAGATCTCTTTATACATTACATTATTAACATGTTTCAAAATATCTAAATGCCTTAAATTTTACATTTTAAATACCTTAAAAAGGCTCTAAACATCCGAAGAACTGAGAATTATTTAATGAAGCAGGGTTAGTTGTAAAGGTGTCTTAGCAATATATGAATTTTTCAGTTATAGAATTGAATATAAATATCAACCTTATTGTGAAATTTTGAATTAAAATTAATTCAAGAAATGGACAAGAGATAGTGATCATTTTGGTTAGAGAAAAGGTCTCTGACATTTCAAACATTGCCCTAAAGTTACTATAAAGTCTGTTTGTAATAGAACCATATGACTCTGTTCATATTTCTGAACATGATATAGATAACATGTTTAAATACAGAACACTAGTGAACATTGTTAGTATATGAAAAAAGCATGTTTTTGGAAAACTGTAGTGTTAATCCTGTGCTACTTTCTTAAATGTACACAATGTAATCTTTCTCAATGACTCAGGATCATTTCAAAATAGAGGAATTTTAGATAATAATGAGAATTATTTCAGGTGGAATTATTTTGAAAGCCTTCCCTTTCCCCTACTTCCACGTCCCTAGGACTTATCTTGAATAATTCTCCAATGTTAATTTTTGTTGTGTGTTACTTTCTCAACAGAATGATCATGTATGTCATTCATACTTCTGGTAAAGAGTTGTTCTGTGACCACTCTGATCTACCTTTTAGTTTGGAATAATGTTTTTTTAAGCTCATATATAAAATTTCATTCTGTCTACTTCCTATAAACATTAACAAAGTTTGCTAGAATCATCCCTGATCTTAGAGTGGAACAGAATTTTTTAATACCTATTATATGCCCCTAAGTATCATCTGTATTCAGAAAAATCTAACTGGCATTTTGATATATTCTTACAGGATTCATGCTTGAACCAGATCCTGAGTATAGACCTGATATATTTCAAGTGTCCTATTTTGCTTTTAAATTTGCCAGAAGGGATTGTCCGATGTCCAACATCAATGTAAGTAGTTTCTGAAGTAGGATATAAATTGAAAATCCATTTTATCATGTGTGGAGATACTTGTGTGTGTGTGTGTGTGTGTGTGTGTGTGTGTACATTTTGAGAGTTACTTGTTTGATGACAAGTAATCTGCTACTGTGTTTATGAGTATTTATGAGTATAGTTTTTTGTATAAAGACACATTTCTAAAACTATGCCCTGGAGAACTGCACCAAACTCGAGGATATTTTGCATTTCAAGAGAGCACAATGACATTTGTTCGACATAGCACAGATTTCTTTTATCAAATTATTTAAGCTTAACCATTTAATAAACAGACACTAAGTGCTCTGTTAAAGGTGAAAATTTGGGAAAGTTGGTTGTGAAAAATAGAGGCATTGTAAACGAAGAGACCTGAGTTCAATTCTGTTGTTTCTTTTGGGAGGTTACCTCATGTACATTTTTTTTTTTCTTCTGTAAAACAAGGATAGTAATTACAAGGATTACAACTAATGTAAAATCCAGTGCTGAGTCCATAGAAGTAGCTAATTTGGAAATAGCTCATATCTTTCAAAGTTTTATTCAATGTCTGCACACTAAATTAACTTCAGATAAATGATGTATGACAATGTATGGTAATTTTAATAAGGTTCCTAGAGTAGTTACTGATTTTAAGCCATTCTCAACTTTATAAAGATCATTCTGGCCTGATTTGCTCGTACATGTTTCCCTTATGTATAATTTAATCTACCTACAAAGAAAAAGGAAGGAATGTGGTACCTTTCCTTTTTTGCTTTTTAAAGCCCTTACTGTATCAAATGTAATGTTTTCTCTGTTGAAGCTGAAATCATGCAATTCTCACATTCAATAATGAAAGTAGTTTTATTTGAAGTTTTACTATGGGTTTTTAGCTCTCCACTCATCTAATATTTACTGATTACCTATTATGATTTAAACATTAGGCATAAACAAATGAGTGAAGCCTTTCTGTCCCCATTTTCTAGATCTTATGCTGAGTGTCATGAAAATTATCTGTAGTATTTATAAACACTTTTTTACACTTATTTACTTCTTTTTCTGAAGTGCAAAATAATCTTTGATTTACAAGTGTAGTATAATCTTTATTTTTACCCAAGATTTCCCATTTGTAAATTGTATACAATGATGTTCTTCTTTTTATTTTTTAAAGATTTCTCTGTACTATGAATATGACATTTATATAATGTGTAGTGATATTTGCAGATTTTATCTAGGAAATATAATGTGAATAATTTGTGACATGAAAATAAATGGTATTTCATACAAGGTATTTTGTATTGTTTTGTTTTTTTTGAGAAGCTGGAGATTAAACCCAGGGCTTTACCTGTTAGGCAATTGCTCTACCATTAAGTTACTTCCCAGCCCTCTCAAGTAGCATGTTTAAAGTTCAATAATATGTCCATAGCTTAAAAAACAAACTTGTTAAAATTAAATTTTTTTTGTTTTTGTTTTTTTTCTTTCAAGTTTTTGTTTTTTTTCTTTCAAGAACTCTTCTGTTCCTTTAGCTCTTCCTGAACCATTGACCGCTAGTGAAGCAGCTGCTAGAAAAAGCCAAACAAAAGCCAGGTAGGCAAAAGTATGCTTGCTGAAACTGAAAAGGCATTTTGGTGGGGGTGGGGGAAGCTATAGTTCTCATTTTAATCCTAGCAAATGTCATTGATGAAATATTATCCTCCCACAAAAAATGGTTTATTGCTTATTGCATGTGGTATAGTTTCGATAGCAAGTACAAAATAAGATTTTTAAATATTAGATCCAGGAATTTTTTTTTTTTTTTTTTTTTTTTTTTTTTTTTTTTTTTTTTTTTTTTTTTTTTTTTTTTTTTTTTTTTTGGTGGTGCTGGGGATTGAACCCAGGACCCTTGTGCATGTGAGGCAAGCACTCTACCAACCCAAGATCCGGGATTTGATATCACTCTTACTTGAACTATCCACTCTTATCAATAAATATGTGATTATTTAACTGATGATGCTATAGCCGGGCTTTTTTTTTTTTGGTATGTGGGGGGGGGGTGTGGATCGTTATCTTTATCACATGGCAACCCTAATTTAGGAAATTTTATGTTTCAAGTTTGTAGCTAATATGCTCTTTTAAATACTTAAATAAAAAATGTTGCTGATTCATAATATGCTGCTGGGGAGCGGAGATGGGAGAATTAGATGAACTCTAGATAGGGCAAAGGGGAAAAGGGGAGGGAGGCTTAGGGAGGGGGCATATGGGTAGAAAAGATGGTAGAATTCGATGGTCATCATTACCCTAAGTACATGTACTAAGACATGAATGATGTGACTCTACTTTGTATACAACCAGAGATATGAAAAATTGTGCTCTATATGAGTACTATGAATTATAATGCATTGTTGTCATATATAACAAATTAAATTTAAAAGAAAATAAAATTAAAAAAATTTATAGGCAACTAGAAAATATATGTACTTTGTAGAATTTATAGTGGGTGGTTATAACTGTTAACATGTTTTAAGACTGGTGAAGTATTAAGTTTTTATTTACTGCATTCATAAGTTTGAAATATATTGTGGAGATTAAGAGCTGAAACTGCTAGTGATGATTCTTTTCTCTGCTTTTTATTTTAACTTAAAAAATAAGCAGTACTATATCTTAGGTTATCAGATAGGTATAATATTGCATTTGGGGAGTTTTTTAGTCATAGCTTTTTGTATTGCTTCTCATGAAAATTATTTGACATAAAATACAAAAATATACATATGTTAAATATCCTTTACATAAAAGATATACATATTGGAAATGTAAAGAAAAAGAAGCAGTTTTTATTTCCAAGGAGTTTCTAATTGTAAACAGTTGTAAGCTGATGGATAGCAGAACATTGTGAGAGTAGGGAGGATGGGAAAGACTAGGAGCTGGGAGAATAAGACCACAAAAGGAATGCTTTCCCTGGGGGTGTGCCTTGCCTTGAAGAATAAGTCAGCCACCTGAAGGGGTGAGAGTGCAAATCAAACAGACAATTCAGGCAAGAAGAATGTCTCTTATGAAACTACAAGGATGGAGCTTAAGGGAACAGACTCAGGAATGGTGGGGAGTGAACTGCATTGGTAGATAAATGTCAGTCATAAGCAACTTTATATGTCATGGCTGAGAAGTTTGAATTTTGGCCTTTCAACCTTCAGTCAACTCTGTTGTTTGGGACTTGGTTGTAAAATATCGTTGTGTGATCTGTTACTTAGAAATGTTGAAGTATCATTCCTGAATGGCATCACCCTAAAAATATCTTCATTCTTTTGAATTTCACTATGTTCTCTGGAAGAAGATGAAAGAATAAAGTTATAGCTAATTCATAGGTCACCAGTCCATCTTATCTATAATGTAGCTTTAATTAGCAGCCACTCGGTAATTATGAATTAAGACTGGTCAGTTGGATTTTATTGTCACTTTAAAAATTTATCAATAATTAAATAAAAAATTTATCAATCATTAAATTCTTAGGAAGGTAGAAACAAATTTTTAAAGAAATGAGTCAAATGAAGAATGATGATTTGAATATCTTTTCAGTATGACACAAAAGTTATAGCTATATAATTATAAGCAAATGAAATAGTGCCATTAAAATGTGCAGTGTTTAACCTGTTTTAAGCATTATGCAATATATACACATATTGAAACATAACATGGTAATCCATTAAACTATGTATAATTTTTATGTCTATATATCATTTAAAAATTGCTATGTTTATTTATAGTATGGTGAATCTGTTCATTATATATACTAAAATGTAAGGTTCATTGGTGCTTATTGGTCATTAAGATAAATTTACTCTTAATGAAAAACTTAAAATCTAATGTATACAAAGCTTAGTATTAAAATTGAGACTTTTTTCATGTAAAAGTCATATTTTGGGGAGAGGAATCTTAATTTTAATTTTTTTTTTTTTTTTTGCGAGGGGAGTACTAGGAATTGAACTCAAGGGCACTCGACCACTGAGCCACATTCCTAGCCCTATTTTGTATTTTGATTAGAGACAGTGTCTCACTGAGTTGTTTATTAGCACCTTGCTGTTGCTGAGGCTGGCTTTGAACCCACAATTCTCCTGTCTCAGCCTCCCCAGCCACTGGGATTAAACCGTGCCTGGTTTAGGAATCTTAATTTTATTTTTATTTTTTCAGGGTCTTTTGAATGCTAGGCAAGTGCTCTAACAGTGAACTACATCCCCAGCCCAGGGAAAAGATTCTTTAAATAGCTGGTTTCATTGTTCAAAAAGCTTTTATGGGTGTTAATATTCACCTGCCTGTCTTTAGTTTGTGACACTCTTTGCTTTACTTCTCAGAAGCTCCCTTCCGCCTCTCCAAACTTGGCATGTGCTCTTGGGACTGTTAAACATGTAAAAGTCATATGACATGTGTACCTCAAAGATGGAAATGCTTCCTCTCTTGGCAGATGGAAACATTGAAGCAGGACAGAGAGTCTGCTTTTGGAAGATTGTTCAGGTGATAGTGAGGAAGAAAGAAAAGAAGGGAAGCAGAGGAAAGAGCACTGTGACTGTTGTAATAGTGCAAGTGAGTCAGTGCAGCAGGGGCAGTGCAGTAATTACTTCTTTTTTTTTTTTGTCTTCATTTTGACTAATTTGTTCTGGCATTTTCTTCCTATTTTTTCACATAGAATGCTGTTTCTTTTTCAGAGTCTAATGAGATAAAATTTATTTTAAAAATTTAGTCTCTAATTCCTACTTTAAGTCATTTCTAGCCAAATTGAAGGTGGAATTATCCTTTATGAAACTCTTGGCAGTACTAGTTTGACACTGATCACTTTTACTGTCTTATATTTTGTTGTATTTTCACCAACATGTTACATACCTTTCTAAGTGTTTTGCTGATTATCAATCAGTAAAGTATAACAGATATTGGTACATGGGTAAAATAAATTGTGAGACATTAGATTGGAGAAAGACTTCAGGCTGTTAGTAAACTTTTCAGAGCTTCTGCCATACTTTATGTGTGTTGTGCCTCTCTAAAGAGTGGTTTAGATCAGGAATATGACAAACTCAAGTTTGGTCTACACTACTTACTTAAGAAAAAAAATGGAGAGTTAGACAGAAAGATTACGTATTTTCTCCAAATTAATTGAGCTTAGGGAGGTATACCATTGATTTTGGTGTTAAATCCCATAATTTGAACTCATAAACATTTGATTATAAAAATGACATGTAAGTGATCATATGTAAAAATTATCTTTTATTACCTTGGTTCAGTTTTCATTTAACACATATCATACCCATCCCTTCTAATTAAGCTAAGTGTTACTTTTTAGAAGATAGCACAAATACATTTTCTATAGTTTTCTGAATTTTTGATTCAATTTTATTTTCTTTGCTCTTGGAAAGATGGCTATTAACAGGGCTCCCTCTTGTGGTACATAGAGATATTAGGAATTGTGGGTATGTAGAGATACTAGGAAATAGCTGTAAACCTGTGCAGTTTTAGATTGGGTATTCTTCAAATGCAATAACTGTGTGCTTGATAAATCATGTGTAGTTAAAATTTTTAAGTATTAAACTACTTAAATGTGGTAAAAGAATTTAGTACAGAGATTTTATGGCAAATCCTGTTGGAAAGAGAACATTTGACTTTATTAAAAAGTTTTTATACTGAATTTTTAGAAAGCAAAGTTGATAATCATATAAATAAAGATTTTTACTTGACTCTTAAAAAAAAAAAAAGCAGCCAGGCGCGGTTTGGGAGGCTGAGGCAGGAGGATTGTGAGTTCAAAGCCAGCCTCAGCAATGGCGAGGCACTTAGCAACTCAGTGAGACCCTGTCTCTAATAAAAACACAAAAAAGGGCTGGGGATGTGGCCCAGTGGTCGAGTGCCCCTGAGTTCAATCCCTGGTACCACACACACACACACACACACACACAAAGCAAATGTCTGTGTCTTCTCATATCTATTGTGTCTTGTTTTCAAAATTGTGTTTACCTCCTGGCCACTCACATCTGGGGCCTAAACTAACTCCTGGAAGCAAAAGTTTTATATAGTTTTCATTTAGTGTTATAAGTAAAGCAAACTTGAAGATTAAAAAGTTGAATGTGAGCAGAGTCTCTATCTGTTGAAAGTGTTGGCTTCTTTTGTTTCATATGCTTTAGGGTATAGTCTTTTCTTTTTCATGCCTTGAGTCCAAGCTAGGGAAGATTATTTCTTGTTTCTCTTCAAAGAGTTGGCTCTTGATTTTGTCAAAAACATTATGAGAAGGTTTCTGTTTGTTTCTTTTCAATCTCATTTCATCTCCTTACCAGTAATCTTTGGGAGTATACTCTTTCTGCCAGCTTCAACAGCAGACCATGATGGTAGTGTACTGTTTTCTTTACTCTATTTACTTTCCTGTCTTCACTAAACACGTAGTCTTTGGGAGTGGTATTTAGGAAGAAGCCAAGAGGACTAACATGATCATCTGTAATAATTAATTGAATCTGTTGAGGTAGATACTTTACAGAAAAAAACTAGTAAGAAATAATCCTAACATTTGTAATAAAATATGTTCTTCTATTTTAGAATAACAGATACCATTGGACCAACAGAAACCTCAATTGCACCAAGACAAAGACCAAAGGCCAATTCTACTACTGCCACTTCCAGTGTACTGACCATTCAAAGTTCAGCAACCCCTGTTAAAGTCCCTGCTCCTAGTGAATTTGGTAACCACAGAGCAAAAGGTAATGCAGCCTTCATAGTCAATGGAAATAAACCTTGGATGGTTTGATTTTCAAGAGGCATAAATTACCAGTAAACTTAAAACCATAAAGCAGATAATAATACTTCAAAAAACTTTGTGCTGATATCTAACAGATTCAATTATTTTTCTTAAGGTTTTCTAAAGGCAAAGAAAAGTTACTGGCAATGTAAAAGTGTAATATGAAAAACTCACAATTTGCCTTGATTCTAATACAACTCTTATCCCTAGAGATATCAACTATTAAGGTTTGACATTGATAATAAATTTCAAGAGTATAGGGAGTTCTGGGTTGTATTGGAAAGGAGGTGGTTGGAACTCTGGACTTAGAAAGCTATGTATCTTTGCTCTGAATCTAGAGCCTTGGTGAAGGAACCACATGTACATTACAACATAAGAATTAGTATTTTCGTTTGATTTTGAGAAACATTGTTTTTCTAATCTAAAACATCTCCTAAGTATTATGGTAGTGTGATACTTAAAATAATTTTTCTCACTAAAGAAATATCCCTGACATGATGTAGCACATTTAATCTTTTAATCTCTCAAGGATGTGGGGTATAATCTGAAGACTTATCTCAAAGATAAGTCTTTACACTTTTTACACTTCCATTTTAAGACAAACTTGTGGTTTGTTTTTAAATGTTAAATGGTTTTGTTTAGAATACTCTCAATGGTTCAGAGCCCGCATTTTGAGTCTCATGAATCTATGTTGAGTCTTATTTCTCTCATTTTTTTAAGTAATATATCTTATAAAAATACTGGTACTTGTAGGATTATTGGAACGATTAAATGACTGGTTAATATAATGCCTGGTACAGAATATGCCTTTGAGAAATGTTAACCATTAGATACTCTTATTACTATCAAGTCAAGTATATGGTAAGGGAAGATAATGTTTATTTTTATATTTCCTGGCATATTGCTACATACCTCTGTGGTAATCATGCACACCAAATAGAACATGGGAAAGGGAAGATAATGGGAATTTGAAGTCATTTGTATTTCATTCACATTTCACCATTTCTTAGCCTCACTGTTGTTTTTTCCTGTAAAATGAGGACAGCAATTATTGTTCCTATTCTGACGAGTAAATAGAAGGAGTATGTTATGTAGAAAAATTCTATCTCAATAAGCATTCATTGATCTTTTTCCTCCTGTTTTGGTTTGGGACCTAATTATTAGTCTTATTTATCACATATCAGTGTCCCCTGACAAAAGGCCACTAGAAACACATTTGTCCTTGAACAAGTCAGGTTTCTTACTTACAAACTGCAGGGAACTGTTAGGTGGCATTTGAGAAAAACATTTTAAGCATTTGGACTTGTTTTAGATAATTTGGGGAGGATTTAAGGAAGTGGGACATCTTTGGATTCTATCCAGAAGCATGGGCATGATATGGTTTAGGTATCAAATCTTATCCTGAAGGAGGGAAGCTGAAGCCTCAGTTGGTTATGGAGTAGCAGTCAAATGCAGCAAGATAGAAGGACTTTGGATATTTTTGTGGTTTGGACAAAGTTCATGATTTTGTTTGTGTTCAGATATGAATATAGAGTGGTTTTGTGTCTTGATCTCGCCTAGACACAGAGTAGTGACCTTATCTGATGTAAGTGTTTTATGAAATTAATCAAATCTCAAGCACTAAGACCCAGCTGTGAGGGCCAGGCCTGCTTCTGATATAAAGAGCTACATTTCTCTTGTATTTGCTTCCAGTTTAAGTTGGAAAAATTATACTTTTTTCCCTCCCATGTATGCACATTTTTAACATTTCCTCCTCCTCTAAAAATTATATAGAAAGTAACACGTATAAGAAAGTAAAAAAGTATGTTTTCTCTTAAAATATGCAAATAATACAGAAGTATTCCGAGAAAAATGTAAATCTCCTTTTTTAAATTAGAGCATTATAGTTGTATATAGTAGTGGGGTTCATTTTGACAAAAACATAAATGCAAGGAATTTGATTTTAATCCCCATTCCCCCCACTTTCCCTTCTTCTTCTATTTCTCTTCTACTCTACTGATCATCCTTTTGTTCTTTCATTTATTTTATTATTATTTTTTATACATATACATAAAGGTGAAATTCCCTTTGGGACATTTGTATATTCATATAACATGATTTTGTCAAATTCATTCCATATTTCCTTTGCTTTCCCATTCTTCCTCCTTCCTTCTTGTTGTCCCTTCTACTCCACTGCTTTTCCCTATATTTTTATGATATTATTCCCTCTCCCCTTCACCTTCTTTGGCTCTGGTTTCCACTTAATTAGAGAAAACATTTGGCTTGTGATTTTCTGAAATCTGACTTATTTCACTTAGCATGGTGTCCTCCATTTCCATCCATTTATCAGCAAATGCCATTATTTCTTCTTTATGGCTGAGCAAAACTCCATTGTGTATATTTACTAAATCACATTCTCTTGATCTATTCATTTATTGACAGGAATCTGGACTGATTCCTTAATTTGGCTATTGTGAGTTGTGCTGCTATAAACATCAATGTGGCTGTATCACTATAGTATGTTGACTTTAATTCTTTTGAGTAAATGCCAAGGAGTGGGATAGCTGGGTCATACAGTATTTCTTTTCCTAGTTATTTTGAGGAATCTCCATACTGCTTTCCAGAGTGTTTGCACTAATTTGCAGTCCTACCAACAATGTATCAGTGTACCTTTTCTCCTACATCCTTGCTTGTATTTATTACTATTTGTGTCCTTGATGATTGCCATTATGTAAGTCTTCATTATTTTTCTTCCCAGAGCTAACCAGCAGTAGTTTTAGTGTGCATCCTCTTAGTCCTTTTCAATGTTCTTATGTGATATATACAGATACAAAAAATTTATGTTGTCATTGACTTCAGTGAATTCATACCATACACATTTCTCTGCCAAGTTGATTTTTTTCCCCTAAATATATTTTGGAAAGCTTTTTTGCTCATCACTGCATAAAGAATTACCATGTAATTCTTAAGAGGTATGTGATATTTTATACCACGAATATACCATGGATAGCATAACCATTTAGATTATTTCCTATATTTCCTGTTATTAATAGTGTTGTGAATATACTTACATCCCATTTTTTATTTACATCAGGGCATTTCTTTAAGAAGTTTTTTATTTTGTTTACATACTGCTAAAAATTGCCATCCAAAAAAACTCCAGAAATTTACACTGGTATCAACAGTGTCGGTCTCATTTCTATTCTTGCCAATGCTTGATGTTAGAGGTTTTCAAAAATGTTTTCTTATTGACAAGTGAAAAACTTTTATTGTATTTTAAAATTTTACAAGGTCAGTTTTACACTTTTTGTTTTTCTGCATTTTGTAATGTATCTTAAAGAAAATTTTCCATTTTTAAGTGCTAATACATTTTTTTATTACTATTAATGTTGGTATTTGTTTCTTACAGTTAGCTTTTCAATCTTCCTGGAATTTATTTTAGGGTGTAGTGTGGAGAAAGGACTAAGTTGAGTTTTTTTTTTTTCCAGTTTTCCCTAATGCCATTTATTAATTAGTACATTATTGTGCATTCTTTCTCTCCTGATTTGAAATGTCACATTCATCATAAGCTAACTTTCCGTATTGTTTCCTTGCCCTCTATACTGTACTGTCAGGGTAACCAGCACCCTGGTAGAGTAGAATCCTGCTTGGAAAGGTACAAGCCACTTGGGAAAATAAAAAGTCTGAAATAATCAGTAAGAAATAGACAAAACCAGAAGTTAGATTTAAAAGGGGGGGGTCCCTGATGGGTCTTCCAGCCCTGGTAGGAACTGGAACTGAACAACTGCAAAAGGCCTCAATTCTTTTTTACATCAAAGGCAGGGATAAGGTTTCAGTGTTGCGCAGGGGTCTAGTAGTCAACAGGTTGTTTGGTGGTTGGCAGGTTACGCCCATCTCTGGAAGGCTGTGTTTGATTCTAGGGCTCTGACATAAGGCAGGGTGCCAGTGTAATCTGGGGAATTTCACCCAGGAGTTCCCAGAAAAGCAGCTTTCCCTGCCTTAATGGCTCAAATGATATCCATAGTTCATACATGTCTCTCAACACTGTACTATTGAATTGTTTTTTTTTTTTAATGCCTCTTAAATATTATTTAAATCCAGTGACATACTGGATTTGGAGGAAATTCATGTTTTAATTTTTGATCATTATACTCATCCATTTTAATAATTCTTTTATTAATTATAATAGAATTTAGTTGCTTATCTTGAATTTTTTTTGAGAGCTAATCTTTTTTTGATAATGATTTGCCTTTTTCTTATGATTATTTATAGCATTTACTGTTTTTTACTATCTTATAGTATTGGCTAAAATCCTCTAATATTATATAGCAATGTTGATAGTGAACATTCTTGTCATTCTCTTTTAATAAGAATGCTCCAGGTTTTATGTCTTCCCTGTATTTCTGTTATTTATTTTCAAAATCTGATAGGTGAAGTTTTTCTTTATTCCAAGCTTAACAATTTTTCTTGATCTTAAGAATGAATTATTTTTCTCCCCTCCAATATCTGTTGATAAATGGTATTATTTTCTCCTTTGATGTGTTATTTATAATGTTATTACATTTTTGGATAGTAAAGCCTTTTTGCGTAAATGGGATAAACCATACTTTTATTTTTTGGGTAAGCTGTTGGCCTGTGTGGGATCCTTTCCTTTATGTTTTAAATCATCTTATGAAAAAGAGGTATTGTTTCTTCAAAATGTGTTAGAACTGAGTGAATTTAGATGGATTGTTAGTGTTTAAAAAGGTAGAATTTATTTTACTTATAAATTATTTTTGTGGTGCTGGTGATTGAACTCAGGGCCTTGTACATGCCTAGCAAGTGCTATACCACTGAGTTATACTCTCTGTACCTATAGGTAGAATTTTGATCACATTTTCAGTTCATTCAGTTTTCATTGTTTTACTATAATTTTTCACCATTTGCTATAATTTACATATATATTTAAAGTGTCCATTTTATTTAGATTTTCAAATTTAGATAAAATTATAAAAAGCAATTTTATGGTGTCTTTTAATTATCTTAATGTCTGTAGTGTGTTGATTCCCTCACTTCTAATATTTATTTGGTGAGAGTTGTCTAGAGCTTTATCTCTTTTATTAATCAATCCTTTTCTTTTTTTCCCCTTCTTTTCTTTTCCTTTTTTTTTTTTTTTTCTTTTCTTTTTGGTACTGGGGATGCACAGGGCTTTGCACAGGCTAGGTAAGTGCTCTAACACTGAGCTATGTCCCCAGCCCTGTTGGTCTTTTCAAAGAACCAGGGACTAGTTTTTGGTTTTATTGATTAATTTCATGTTGTGGTTTCTTATTTTATTATTTTATACCTTTGTCATTAATTTAATCCTTCTACATTCTTGGATTTATTTTATTTTTTCAGTTTTCCTTGTTTTCATGTATACATTTGAGGCTAAAATTTTTATCTTGAGTACCACCAGCTTTTTGTTTCATACATTTTGTTATGTTGTATTGTCATCTCTTTAAAAATTAAAAAAATCCAGATATGACTTTCTCTTGATCTATAAGTTATTCCAAGGGCAGTTGTTAAATTTTCAATAGGAATAATTTTTGAGTACTTTGTAGTTAAACTTTATTGCTCTCTGTAGGCAAGACTATGTTTATTTTATCTTGAGTTTATTGCTTTGTAGCCAAGACCTTGGCCTATGTTTAATGATTAAATCAAAGGATATGTAATGAAGACCTATGTTTTAGGTACTAGGATGAATCAGTGGTCAAAAATAAGACCTTAACAACTTTCATGTAGCCTATGTTTTGTGGGAGATGGGAATAGAGTTGGTGAGGAAAATGAATTTTGCCTTTGAAAATGAATTAACTACCACTTTTAGTTTGACCATATACCTGCTTCAGGTATATACAAATACTATATCTTTGTAGAGAATGTGTGGTCTGTGTCTTGATATACAAATTATATATTAGATCAAGCCTAATTATATATTCAGAGTTTCTCTGTCCTTATTTTTATTTGATCTGTTAGCAGATTCACTTATCTGAGTCTTTGTTTCATCATTTGCAAAATGGGGAATAATAGTATGAATGATTGTGATGTACTTGAAGAAACAGTTGTTTTCATGTAAAATTGTAATGTTGTTTGTGGATTCTCTGCTGCTCTGTGACTTTGGCTGGATTATCAAGGAGCTTTCTGCTGCCTGATGATACTAAAGAAAAGGCAGTTGTGAAGTGAGAAGTGATCTCACAGTCCTTACATGAAGATCCTTGGTTTATGATTGGACTCACATGTGGGCCTTCTCCAGTTAGACTTCACAGCTCTGAAAAATGAGTGTATAGCTGAGGAGTCTAACTTTCGATCCTCTTTCCATTGGGAAGAAATAACGTTTAAATGGTCAATGGTGATTCAGTCAGGGTGGTGTAATTGTCATCTTCATTTTTTTCCTTACTTTTTTAATAAATATTTTCAAGAAGAACATGAACATGCATTTTTTCTTAAAATTAGAAGAATTAGAAATAGAAAGCTGTTCTCATGGAGGTTCTGAACTTAGGCCTGAGGAAGTTTGAATATATTAACTAATGAAAAAGAATCCTTCTCTCTTTGTATTCTACCCATTTCCACCTTGGAATTGAACAGTCAGGCTTCCCTCACCATAACAAAATACCTGAGATAACTAACTTAATAAGAGAAAGGGTTTGTTTTGACTTGTAGTTTTAGAGGTTCTGGTCCATGTTTGAATAGACCCATTGCTTTTAAGCCTCTGGTGAGGGTTTTCATGGGAGTGAGCTTCCCTTTGTCTAATCCAGTGAACTTCTGTTGTTCCCTTCCCTGACTTACTGTGTGTTAGCATCCCCATATCAGACAGAACATTTGGCCTTTGGTTTTTTGGGATTGGTTTATTTCACTTAGCATGATAGTCCTCAGTTCCATTCTTTCGCTGGCAAATGCCATAATTCTGTTCTTCTGTATGGTTGAGTAATATTCCATTGTGTATATACCACATTTTTTTTTTAATCTATTCATCTATTGAAGGTTACTCAGGTTAGTTCCATAGCTTAGCTATTGTGAATTGAGCTGCTATAAACATTGATGTGGTTGCATCACTGTAGTATATTGATTTTAAGTCCTTTGAGTATATGCCGAGGAGTGGGATAGCTGGGTCAAATGGTGGTTCTATTCCAAGTTTTCTGAGGAATCCCCATACTGCTTTCCAGAGTAGTTGCACCAATTTGCAGGCCTACCAGCAATGTATGAGTGAACCTTTATCCTGAAGTCTTTGCCAACATTTATCATTACTTGTGTTCTTGATAATTGCCATTCTGACTGGAGTGAGATAGAATCACAGTGTACTTTTAATATGCATTTCTCAAATTGCTAGAGATGTTGAACATTTTTTCATATTGTTGGACAATCATATTTCTTCTGGGAAGTGCCTGTTTAGTTCCATTGCCCATTTATTGATTGTTGCTGCCTGAGGTGATTGCCGCTTGGAGCAACGATGCCACGGGAGAAAATTCGGAGGCAGGATGAAAATGAAAAAAGGTCTTTTATTCTTCTTCTCTCTCCGGCTTCAGCAACCTCTCCAACTCCAACCGCTCTAACTCCGACCACCAACTTCAACCACCAACTTCAATCACCCCACACACTCTAACTAACCTCACCCAGTTATATACATTTTGCCTTAACAAGAACAAGTGCTTACAGCTTGAGCTTACAGGTGCGTCACACAGTATTCACGGGCATACAAAGATTCTTTGATAAATGTATGAATATCAGGTGGAACTTGAACATCTTTTATGGCTCTCAGCTAAACGCAATCTTAGCTATCTCCTTAATTAGGGCTCCTTCAATTGATTGGGTTTTTTTTTTTTTTTTTCCATTGTTAAGTTTTTTAGTTCATTATATATCCTAGAGATTAATGCTCTATCTGAAGTACAGGAGGCAAAGATTTTCTCCCATTCTGTAGGTTCTCTTTTCATGTTCTTGATTGTTTTCCTTTGCAACAAGCAATTGAAGAATTTGGTTCCCAAGCTAGTATGATGGAGAGTTGGGCCTACTTTTTCTTCTAGTGGGTTCAGCATCTCTGGTCTAATGTCTAGGTCCTTGATCTACTTTGAGTTGAGTTTTCTGCAGGGTGACAGATTGGGGTTCAATTTCATTCTGTTACATATGGATTTCTAGTTTTCCTAGCACTATTTGTTGAAGAGGCTATCTTTCCTCCAATGTATGTTTATGGCGCCTTTGTTTACTATGGGATAACTTTATAATGTGGGGTTTTCTCTGTTTTTTCTATTCTTTCATGTCTGTTTTGGTGCCAATACCATCCTGTTTTTGTTATTTTAGCTCCGTAGTATAATTTAAGATGTGGTATTGTGATGCTTCCTGCTTTACTTTTATTGCTAAGGATTGCTTTGGCTATTCTGGGCCTCTTGTTTTTCCAAATGAATTTCATGACTATTTTCTATTTCTATGAAGAACATCATTGGAATTTTAATAGGTATTGCATTAAATCATCATAGTGCTTTTGGTAGTAGGGCCATTTTGACATTATTAATTCTGCCTATCCATGAACGTGGGAGATCTTTTCATCTTCTAAGGTCTAATTTCTTTCTTTAGTGTTCTGTAGTTTTCCTTGTAGAGATCTTTTACATCTTTTGTTAGATTGATTCCCAAGTATTTTATGTTTTTTTTTTTTTTGAGGCTATTATGAATTGAAATAATTTTCCTAATTTCTCTTTCAGCTGATTCATTGCTGATGCATAGGAACACAATTGATTTATGGGCGTTAATTTTTACATCCTGCTACTTAGCTGAATTCATTTATGAGTTCTGAAAGTTTTCTGGTGGAATTTTTTGGGTCTGCTAAATATAGAATTATGTGATTGAATTTCTTTTGCCTACTTGCTCTGGCTAGAGTTTCAAGCACTGTGTTGAACAGAGGTAGTTTCAGGGCATCCTTTTCTTATTCCAGTTTTTAGAGGGAATGCTTTCAATTTTTCTCTGTTTAGAATGATGTTGGCCTTGGGTCTAGCATATATAGTCTTTACAAGGTTGAGGTATGATCATATTATTCCCTAGTTTTTCTACTGTTTTGAACATAAATGGATGCTGTATTTTGTCAAGTGCCTTTTCTGCATATATTGAGAAAATTATGTGATTCTTTTCTATTGATATGAGGAATTATGTTTATTGATTTCCATACATTGAACCAACCTTGTATCCCTGGGATGAACCCCACTTCATCATGTCTTTTTAATATGTTTTTGCATGTGATTTGCCAGCATTTTATTAAGAACTTTTGTGTCTGTGTTCATCGGGGATATTGTTCTGACGTTTTGTATCCTTAATGTATTTTGTCTGGTTTTGGTATCAGGATGATGCTTTGGAAGGGTTCTTCCCTTTTCTATTTCATGAAATAATTTGAGAGGATTGGTGTTAGTTCTTCTTTGAATGTCTTGTCCTGAGCTTTTCTTGTTGGTAGGCTTTTGATGGTGTTTTCAATTTCATTGCTTGAAATTGATCTGTTTAAATTTTGTATGTCCTCCTGATTGAATTTGGGTATGTCATATTCTCTGGAAATTTATTGATGTCTTCAATATTTTCTATTTGATTGGAGTATAAGTTTTCAAAGTAGTTTCTGATTATTATCTGTATTTCAGTAGTATCTGTGGTGATGTTTCCTTTTTTCATCACAAAATGTAGTAGTTTGAGTTTTTCTTCTGTTTCTCTTTGTTAGCTTGGCTAAGGATTTATGAATTTTATTTATTTTTTCAAAGAACCAACTTTTTGTTCATTGATTTTTTTTTTGAAATTTTTTATTTATTTCAATTTTATTGATTTTTGGCTCTGATTTTAATTATTTCCTATCTTCTACTGCTTTTGGTGTTGGATTGTTCTTCTTTTTCTAGGGCTTTGAGATGTAATGTTATTTATTTGGTGGCTTTCTATTCTTTTAATGAATTAGTGCAATGCAATGAACTTTCCCCTTAGAACCACCTTCATAGTGTCCCAAAGCTTTTGATATGTTGTGTTGCTGTTCTCATTTACCTCTAAGTATTTTTTTATATCAGCCCTGATTTCTTCAGCTATTTTTGGTCACTTAATAGCATATTATTTAATCTGCATATGTTAGAGTAGCCTTTATTTTTTATTTTATCATTGATTTCTAATTTTATTCCATTTTGGTCTGATAGAATGCAAGGTTCTCTCTCCCCCTCCCGCCCCCCCCCCCCCATCTTTTTCTCTCTCTCTTGCTTTTCTGTATTTGCTAAGAATTGCTTTGTGGCCTAAGATATGGTTTACTTTAGAGAAGTATTCATGTGCTGCTGAGAAAAAAGTGTATTCAGTCATCAATGGATGAAATATTCTGTATATTTCTGTTAAGTCTAAATTATTAATTGTAATTATTAGTTTTTGTTTGGTGGATCTATTCATTGGTGAGAGAGGTGTGTTAAAGTTCCACAGTATTACTGTGGTCTATTTGATTATTGAAATTGAGAAGGATTTGTTTAATGTGTGTAGATGCTCCTTGGTTTGGGGCATAAATATTCATAATTGTAAGCAGTATGAAATGCCCTTATTTGTCCCTTCTGATTAATTTTGGCTTGAAGTCCACTGTATGTGATATGAGGATAGAAACCCCAGCTTGTTTATGAGATCCATGTGAATGATATATTTTTTTCCCATCTTTTTATATTCAGTCTGTGGATGTCTTTTGCTTATAAGGTGAGTCTCTTTGGAGATAGCATATTGTTGGATTTTTTCTTTAATCCAATCTGCCAGTCTTTTTCTTTTGATTGATGAGTTTAAGCCATTCAATGTTTGAGTTCAACTTTGAAGGAAACAAATTTCAATTGGTGTAAAATGACTGGGAGAATTCTATTGGCAAATGAACCTAATCATAATAGTACATGATATTTTGAGATATGTAGAACAAACTGTTTTTGTTGGTGTGTTCATGGAGAGATGAAGCCTAAAACACAAAATGTTTCTAACATTCTAATTTATTTGGGTTGTAGTTGATAAAATTAAGTTTCCTGGGCACTTAAAGTTCCAGGAAATAATTCCTTTAGACAAAGTGCATATGGAAGTTTCTCTTAAATAAGAATATAACTGCCTTAGTTAAATAATTATTGAAATATAACCATTTTTATGAAAATTATTAGTTTGTAAATTTAAGTTTTGGAAATCTGTCATAGGATCACTGAGACCTGGAAATGACCCTGAAATCTTATTGGGTCAGGGGCCCCCTCAGCATCCTCCACAGCAACATAGAGTACTTCAACAACTACAACAGGGAGATTGGAGATTACAGCAACTTCATTTACAGCATCATCATCCTCACCAGCAGCAACAGCAACATCAGCTACTTCAGGATGCTTATATGCAGCAGGTAGTTCTTTTACTAGTTTAGATATGGAAGTAGTATTGTGAAATTCATGTAGCAGTTGAAAATCATTGAAATTGCCTTTTCATATTATGGGCATCTTGAACTAGATTCAAGTAAACATTTTCTCCAATTTCCTGATTATTAAAGAATATGTAGTTAATTTGCATTTGATGAGCTACTTAAGAATACCTTGTTAAAATAGGTTGTATCATGTCCTAATGAAGCAGAGAATGTTCATTTAGTCATTTGGTATTCAGAATAAGCATTCTGGTTAGTGATGAATATTATCTGTTTAAGGTTATCTTTTGAATTCACAGATTATTGTAGACAAAGTGTTATTATTCTTTCCAAAAGTACCATTGTGTTAGATTTTTTAATTTTTTTTTTTTTTTTTTTTTTACTATGTTGGTATAGTGGTAAGAGGAGGCAGGCAATTAGAATTGAAAGCACATAAGGAAAAAAATGTCCTTCATCTCATCAGAACTGACAGATTTCTAGTTTCATTAACTTTTTAAATTGAACTACTGATACCATCATCACTTTGATTTCCTAACATATTTTTCGATCCAATTACATTTATGACATTTTTCATGGGTGTTACTCTTCTCTAATTACGATTGATATGGCCAGAGTGGAGGGGGTAGTAAGTAAATGATGTTATGGGATGACCAGAAGACACTACTCTGAAGGGGAGATGGAGAAGAGTGGGGATTTTCTGTAATGGGTCATGGTTACAAGTCACTTTAGGATTCTTTGTCAACTGGGAAAAGATGATAAAAATGTTTAGCATTAGCATTCTTGCAGGCATCCTTAAATTATGCTGCATATGGTTTTAGTTGAATCTGTTATATTTTGTTGATAATTTTAAAACCAGTTCTAATAAGCACATGTAAATTATAGTCACTTGCTGTATAGCTATTTTGTACTGGAGTTTAGACTACTGATATGGTAAGGTGGATATTTAAGTAAAGGACTCTGGCATAAAAAATACACGGATAATATTGATTTTTTTTCTCTTGTAGTATCAGCATGCAATGCAGCAGCAACAGATACTCCAGCAACAGTTTTTAATGCATTCAGTATATCAGCCACAACCTCCTGCATCACAGTATCCTACAATGGTAAAGTGTTAAGTAATTTCTAGAGATTTCTCTCTGGATATGCATTATAATGTTTGAATTCACAGTGTGAATGGTGTTAACTCAGAATTTAATAATCCAGAATCAGTTCAAGTTAATTAATTGACATGTATTTTATTGGAGACAGGTGTATATTCTCAAGTAGCTTTAAACTGGTTTGAACTGTGGCTCCTGAGTGTATGGCACATTGTAATTGACGGACAACATCCTTCTCTTATAGTCTATGGGAAATGATCTTTTACGTGATTTTGCCATGTGTCTCTTTCATTCTGTAAGTGTTGGCTGAATAAAAATGAAACCCAAAGGGAAAGAACATTTGATTCAGAGAATAGTTCGACCTTTACAGCACCAGCATTCTAGTGACTAAGATACTCTCTTGTCTTTTTCTTAAAATATTTAAGGGAGAATTTTTGAATCTGGACAAGTGAGCCTAGATTCACAAATTCTTAAATAGATAAAATTCATCCTGCTGTACTTTTCTAGTAACAGAGCTGCTCCTTCAAATATTCATTATTTTCTAGGTTTCTGGTTTTGTCACCAAAGGGAAAAGAAAGAAGCATAGTAAACAAATACAATGCTGATAGTCCTTTAGTGACTTGAGCATTGATTTGTATAATATCATTTCTTGTTTCAGATGCAGCAGTATCAGCAGACTTTCTTGCAGCAGCAGATGCTAGCTCAACATCAGCGGTCCCAGCAGCAAGCATCACCTGAATATCTTACTTCCCCTCAAGAGTTTTCACCAGCCTTAGTTTCGTACACTTCATCACTTCCAGCTCAGGTTGGAACCATAATGGACTCCTCTTATAGTGCCAATAGGCAAGTATATTTTTAGTGAATGCAGGATTTAAAACATTGGCTGGGAAAAGGTGTCTACAAGCATCAACTAGGAGTTGGGCATGAGAAACAGTAACATCAGTAACATACTTGTACTGTGTGTATCTCAAAAGAGTGTGAAAGTACACAGTTTGCTATAGAACAACTCCCAACTTCTATGTGTGTATGAGAGTAAGTGAGAGAGAGAAAAAGCAATAGTAATAAATTAGGGGGAAATAGGGAAGGAGATGGAAAAAAAAAAAAGAATGAATTTAATGAAGTGCTTTCCTAAAACAAAACTGGGGTATATGAATTAGGACAGATTTGCTTCAAATGGAGAGCAGAACTTAAAGGTACAAATCATTATTTATCATTAGCTTAGTGTAGTTATAAGTTTTTCTTTCTCACAAAGCATTTTTTTCTCGAATAAATTAATTGCATTGTAAATAATAAAATTAAAGCATATGCTATGATACTCTAATTAGAGCCAATAAAATATAAACTACAAAATGAAAGTAGTAATCTAATAAATTTGCATAATTAGTCCCCCCCACAGTGTTAAGAATGGAATGCTTTTCCATATTAAAAATAGGATATTCTGCTTCATATTGTTTAAGATATTGATGAAGCTATTATATTAATTAGAATCATTGTGGCAGGGGACTGAGGCCTCCTGTACAAAGCCAGGTTAGTGAGCCATCCTGTAAATAGATCATTCAGCACCAGCCAGTGCTTCAGGTTATACTGCCGACTCAATCATAACAGACACAGCCTTTCAGCTAAACCACTCCTACATTTCTCACTGGTACACAGCTCCATTGGAGAGGGAAGAAAGGGTATAAGATAATAAATGTTTGTTGTTTTAAACTATTATGTTTTGGACTATGTGGTAACAGATAACTAATATAATAGGGCAATTATATAAGAGGCAAGATAATGTATATGTGGAGAATATTTATTTTAACTTATTGGAATATTATTTGATATTCATACTAAAGAGAAATTAATACAGTAGAAGAGGAGGATTTTAGATTAGTGGGAAAGAAAAGGGAAAAATCATTCTAAGATAATGACTCTTTCTAAGGTACTTGGTTTCTTATCACCTACTCAGATATCACTAATACTCAGAGACAAACAGTTGTCACCTTCCACTGATAAGCAGGAACATCTACTTACAGACCTCTTTTAAAATTGCTAGAGAAGATGTTATACTCGTAATTAACTTGATATCAAGTAGTATAAAAATATTGATGAAGGAGCACTGAGGCATCAAACAAATGTAACTTTCTGTAGGAAGTTCTGTATTCCTAAGCTCTAGTAGCTGTAGTATATAATTGTTTCTACCTATTAAATTGTTTCTACCCCTTTCTTGCTCCATGTCCCTATCCTGTGGTACACAGCTCCATTGGAGAGGGAATAAAGCAAGTCTTACATGCATTCAAAGATAGTGAATCCAATATTTCCCAACCTTGGGTATGCAAGATGATTTTGGTAATAAACCAATTTTTAAAAAATTTTAGTAATTAAATAGAAATTAGGAAAAAAAATGCTTATTATAACTGTGATTCCATGAATAGTATTACTCAAAAGATGAGATTAAAGTAGGCAATACTGTAGTAATTCAACTTAATATTTTTTGTACTTTCCAACTAGATTAATTAATATTTTGATGCTAGTTAACATCAAAAGTTAAGAAAAAAGATCATGTAATTGATACATTACTGTCATCAGTATCTTAAGGAATTTAGAGCATAATATCCATTTATTTATCTATTGGTACCGGAGATGGAACCCAGAGCCTCAGGCATGCTATATACCCCCCCTCCCAATCTCTATCCTATTTTTATTAAGAAAAATTATTCCATTCTTATTTATTACTGGGGGACTTACTTCCAGATATGTCATTTTTTGAAATTTATTAGATTATTATTTGCATTTCATAATTTACATTTTAGTGCTCCTACTTATTGTTACATAATTTTATTATGTACAATAAATAATATTAATAAAGAAAAGTGCTATTTGGCAAAGTAAAAATTGTAATTAGACTAGGAAAATGACAATAAGCAGAATTAGATTTTACCCTTGTAGGGAGGAGTATCTGTGTGTGTGTGTGTGTGTGTGTGTGTGTGTGTGTGTGTTTATTTTTTATTTTTTTGCTTGGGAGTGAACCCAGGACCTTGGGCATGCTAGACTCTACAAATAACCTATATTCCCAGCCCTGGTAGACATATTTTAATGTGTCTTTGAACTGTAGGTAAGCTACACACCCTATTGAGTACAGTCTGCCAGGATTCAAGGCTTGCAAAATGGAGATACTTGTTTAAACATAGAGACTTTCTCTCCATTGCCAATTTTAAAAGGTTTAGGTCTGAATTAAGTAAGGAACTTGACAGCTTTGTTAAATTGCCTCATTCCTGTGCTATATTTCCAGGCTGAGTTGAGGGAGAGATACCCAGGGACTCTTAAGTTAAGAAGTCTTTAGACTTGCATTTTCCCTTAAAAACTGAGAGGCCTATCTGGCAAATTGCATAGAATCAGTGGTCTTAGGCTCCGGACTATAGATAGTGTTGTATTGAGTGATTGTTTGACTGATTTTTGCAACCGAAGTATTGAACCCAGGGCCTTGTACATGCTAACCAACCTACCAAAAAGCTACATTCCACATTCCCAGCCCCAGACTGTAGGTACCTTAAACACCATGAATAATTATTACATATTTACAGAATAACTTTCATTTAACTTTAGCTACTTTACTTGTAAGGCAGTCCTAAAATTTGTCTTTTGTTGGTGTCTCCACATAAACCAGTACATGATCACTGTACAGTTATTCATTCAGTAGTAATTTTGGAGTGATTCTGTTTGGTATGGTAACTGATTGTCACTTTCTAACTTGTTCGCTGTAAGAATAATAACTCATTTATTGACTGCTTGGTTTTCTTTGCCAGACACTGTTCTCTTACTTTTATGTGTATTAAATTATTTAATTTCTTCAAAAACCCTTTGAAGTAGATACTGTCACTCCTTTCCAGCAGATGAGAAAGCTGAAGCATAGAGGGGTTAAGGAATATCTTATGCACCTTTTGTAGATGATTATAGAGCTAGAGTGCCTTATGGATTATGGAGCTAGTAGTCTACCTTATGGAGGTGGTTCAGATTCCATACCCTTAACCTGTCATCTCAACTGCAATAAAACTGTATGGTTTTCTAAACATTTATAAAATATGAACTGGGGCAATGTGAAATTTTTTAAATTCTCATTTTCTTCTCTTTTCCTCTCTCAATTATTGTAATAGGCCAGTTGCTGAGAAAGAGGCAGTTGCAAATTTTACAAATCAGAAGAACATCAGTAACCCACCTGATATGTCAGGGTGGAATCCTTTTGGAGAGGATAATTTCTCCAAGTTAACAGAAGAGGAACTGTTGGACAGAGAATTTGACCTTCTAAGATCAAGTAAGGGACACTTGAAGGCTTATTTTGCTTCACAGTAAAATAACAGCTCCATAATTTTTCAGCAAAGCCAAAGACTGTTTTGAGGTGGTGTACATTAGAATTCTTTTTGTGCATTTGAGGGCAAAATTCAGGCCATCTTCTTTCATATACACTATCAAACTATGTTATGCACATTAGAGATTTATTGCTTTATAATAGCTGTGCAAACCCAAGATTGCTGAAAGTATGCTGATATATTAACACTTTAAATACTGCATAACTATGAATGTTAATTTCAGAACAACTCCAAATATGAAAATTTAATGTTCAAATAAAAAGGGAGACATTAGTATCTTGCCTTACTAATCATTTGGGAGCTCTGTTTTTTCGTACACTCAATAGAAAATACTGTGGGTCTGAGATGCCCTTTGAAAATGCCCGAAAGAAAACATGGGCTAGTTACTACATTATGTTAATGTTTTGTAATGTCCTTTTAATGAGTGGTGACATAAAAGGGCTGCTTTGTTGTCCTGATATGGCAAAAGTTAAATAAATTCTTTTTCACTTTAAATCAAGATATCTCAATGTTTTTACTTGAAATCATTGCCTTTTCTTAAACTACCTAATATATATGTGAAGCTTCACCATATCTATTTTATTCTTTTTGGAAGAATGTCGTAGGATGTTTTCATGTTTGCAAAATAGGAACAAAAAAACTCACTTCGGGAGGATGTAGGTAATTTTTAGATTTCTGAGGCTTGTGCGTATGTATGTGTATGTGCACTGCACACACATATGTGTGTTTTCCTTTTTGTATGTGAAAAGGTCGAAATTGTTCCCAGTTCCTAGTTTCTATATTATCTAGGTAACTGGTCTTATGAATAAATTTAATAGATTGAAATGCTTTATTCCAAATTAGTATATATTTTGTGTACACTTTATAAATGCCCTGCATTCATGTAATAATACTTGTTTAGGATTTAAATTTGTATTTTACATATTGGTAATATATAATGGAAATTTAATTGATGATTAAATGTAGATATACAAATGAGTTCTGAGCCCTTAACAAAGGTTTGTTAACTTGGGTAAAACCAATCTTATATCATTAAAAAAAAAAATTTTTTTTTTAAACCACAACTTTTCTTTTGGCATTTTTCCTAGAATTTGTGTTGAGTAACCCCCCAAACAAGGTTTTAAAAAAGGAAATAAAGTATCTCTTTCGGAGAGATGATATGGGGAGATACAGAGGGTAGCCCAATTATTATAATGTATAGGATTATTTTAAAAGCAAAAGGTATTAATTTTGATGTGTTCTAACAGGGGTTTGCTAAATCAGCATTTGCTACTCCTTGGGTGAATAAAACCCCTTTTTAAAATAACTTACGGAATAGGAAAAGAATTCTCATTATTTTATACCTTATAAAATATGCTGTTCTATGCTTCTGAGAATTTATAATGACACCTAACTTTGGTTTGGTATAGGCAGGAATGGTATGAATATGCCTGTATGTGTATTTTCATTAAAAATTGGGTTTAACTTTAAAATTTTGAACTAGTCATTTATTGTCAAATTTGAAGGTCAGGTAATATGTGCATATGCTTGTGCACATATGTATACCAAAGACAGTTCAAACTTTATTGCAGTATTAACTATAGAAAGATATTAGGTTCCAGTTGAAAGTTCAGGAGGAACTTTTTTGCAGGCCAGACTTGGAATAACCTCTGCCATTTGGAAAAACATCTCAATGTTATCTAATCTATAGAAATTACTGCCACAGGCCTTTGCACTTATTTAATTCAGCACATTTATACCAGATAATACAAATTCTAATACCTGACAATCTATTTACTAGATTGCAAACTCAGTAAAGTCACATAGTCAGGTGTCAGTTTCACTTATTGGTACCTCACTCAAGGTTGTCAGAAGAATTAAATGAAATAATATTTTTAAGAGTCTGGGCACCCGGTTAATAAAAGGCACTTTCCCTTTCCTTGTCTTCTGTATAAGTCTTTGGCTCTTACAGGATTTTTTTTTTTTTACTTTCAACTGGCATTTAAAAATTATACCTAAATTATTAGGTTTTTCAGTCAGTAACTTAAAAATCAAATTAGAAAGGGATTTGTGGACAAACATGTGAACAACAAAAGGGACAGTGACAACAAGGAAACAGAAAAAGTATACTTTTCTCTGAGTAATTAACAGTCATTGTGATAATGGGGGTTCAAAGAAGGAGAAACATCTTTTATAAAGTTTTTAAAGAACCTCAGTAATGTATAGAATGTAGTTTTGAAACATTTCCTTTTATGGATTTAATATTCAGTAATATTCAGTAATCTTAAGTGTCTCTTTAGATAGAAGCAGTCATGTATCTACTATTTCATCTTTTTGATAAGGCTTAAATTATAGGCAAATGGCCTCTTCCAGAACCTTAAGAATTTCAATGCAAGAGTAACCACAGTGAAATTTGATGGTTGTCATTATTGGTTGGTTTCTTCTGTCCCTAACAACCTTTTCAAAAGTGAAGAAATATATTACTGATGCATTTGAAATGCCAAATAGGATATTTGTACACTTTTTTCTTGGTATAAATGTTTATTTGTTAATAATTTTCCAAAATTGTTTCTCAATTTATTTTTGGTTTATGAAATACTTTGCACTGAGAGGCTGGAAATCTATGTGGTCCTTAAAATGCAGGCATTGCCCATGTAATGATGTAATGGTTGCAGAGTAACCAGTCAGAATAATACTTTGCCATTTGGGCTTATTTCCTTAATGAAAGAAAAGGACATGCTGTCTAGGAAGTATTTTATTGCAGGTATTATCATGAAGGTTGTTTTAAGAACAATAATATTTTGAAAATTCTAAAATATTAGTAATTGGTAACAATTCTTTTTAGTGATTTTCAGAAAAACAGTTGATTCTGTGTATGAGGCAAAGGGATTTAACATGAAAGAAACTAGTCTTTTACTTTCAGTGTAAATGAATGTTATTTATGGTTCAGAAGCTTTACTGGTTCTTAAGAGCAATACATTAAATCAAGATTAAGCTTTAATAATAAAGCTTTTCTCAATATTTATTAAAAATTTAAGCTGGGTGCTGTGGCCCATGCATGTAATCCCTATGGCTCGGGAGGCTGTTGTAGGAGGATCATGAGTTCAAAGCCATCCTCAACAGTATAGCAAGGCCCTAAGCAACTCTCCGAGGCCCTGTCTCCAAATAAAATATATATAAAAAAGGGCTGGGGATGTGGCCCAGTGGTTAAGTGCCCCTGGTTCAATCCTTAGCACAAAATAAATAAATAAATAAATAAATAATGAAAATTTAAGCTTGTATCTGTTTTTTTTTTTTTTTTTTTTTTTTTATCAAAATGTCTAGATTTGGTATGTAAACTTCAGAAACCTAATTGTCATAGTATTTAACATATTAAGCAGTAATTAAACAAAATACAGTGTTTGGGGAAATTTCACCTTGCACTTGTTCACATAGTTGTGTAGTTGTAAGTTAAGGATAATACTTAATGAAGCATTTTTTTTTTTGATTGATTTATTATTTGTTTCTATTTAAAATGTCATCAAAATAACTTAAAGGAAGAATAGAAGATGCTAAATACTGTGATTGCTTGATTGATTTATTATTTGTTTCTATTTAAAATGTCATCAAAATAACTTAAAAGAAGAATAGAAGATAAATACTGTGATTGCTTTTCAGTACTTCTGAATATGTTTTATCTGTGAAGCCACAGAATAAAATCTGTGAATCTATAATTCGTTTATTATCAAACATTAACTCTCACTTTTTTACTCATTCCAACCTATCACTGTACCTTCAGTGCAGAATAATACAACTTTTCAGATATATTAGAATATTAGTATCACATGGAGACTGCTCTTTAAAAAATCTTATTCACTGACCTTTTGGCCTTGTAAGACATTATCCATATAAGCAGCACAATTTCCTTTTTTAGATTATTTTAATTTTATGGTGATATTGTAGAATATACTTTGCTTCTAGGATTTTTAAGTCCTATATTTCTGCTATCTGTATCAATTAAAATTCTTAAAAATATACTGTGTTCACCAAAAAACAGTTTTTTTTTGAAGGCAGAAGGAGGTAAGCTGCTTAAATTGGCCAAGTTGAGCTCAAACTTTGATCTATCTTAAGGAAAACTAATCATTTGAAAATGATAGTTAAATACATTTTATAGGTGACTGTATTTAAAAAGTAGCTTTACATAACTTTTATTTTTATTTATAGATAATTGATTGTTAAAAACTAATATGTATATTTATTTTGTATTTTTTGTTCTGGGTCTCAGATTGTCACGTATACTTTAGAAACCTAAATGATTAAAAAAATTCCATTAAAAGTGGTTCTGTTTTGTGGAACACTGAGAATGTGATTCATTTCATTATAAATTTGTTTTGATTTCTGTTTTAAAATAATTGGATAAATGAACTTTCCATAAAACCATGTCTTCCATAATTTTTGTTTGTGGTGACTCCTATATAAAAATTAGTTTATCCCTATGTGATAATGTTTGTACTCTTGTCCTAACTGCATGATGCTATTTGTATATTTACCATGAACTTACCAAAGATTGATGGAAACAATATATCAAATGCATAAATATTCAAAGAGCCTTAGTAGTTATTTTGCAGTTTTATAAGCTGGGAACTTTTGGTATAGTAGTGGTTTATAAATTTGGAGACTATGTTAAAATGCAGATTCCCATGTTCCTACTCATAATCTGACTCATTGGGTTGTGGGTAGGGCTAGTAATTGCATTTTACATAGCAGTTTTCACAATTATGATGTAGATGATTTAGGATTGAAGTCTGGTCCTAATTCAGATTTAAGTAAATACCTAATACTCTTAGTCTTGATTTTTAGGAGTGAGGGCTCTTGGATATTGCTGTGCTATTGCTATCATTTTGAGTTAGTTTCCCCCATTTGTGTTTTCCCATTCCCTATTTCCTTTGTCCTTAGTTTTAGATACTAGAATCTGGTAAATGGAGAAGAATGGGGGAGTATAGGAGAATTCTGGTACAAGGCATAATCCTTGGTATACAGTTATTTTGTAAGTGTATTCAGGGCCTGATAAAAATGGGTATCCATAGATAATCACTGTAAATCCTAGGATGGTCCTTAAAATCTAATTGTGGCATCTCACAAGAGGTAAGGAACCCTTCATTATATAAATTATTCTCCAACTTTTTCAGAAAGACCTAGGAGACTAGCTTCTCTTTAATAGGTATTTTGACAACAAAGTCAGTGGTTCAGTGAACATTTGTTACTGATTTCCTAAATTAAGTATACTGTTAATATCTTCAAAATTAATGCCTAATATTTCTTTTATTCATTTCAGTATTGGATTTTAAGAGTAGCATTTTAGGAAGTTTTGTTTGTTCTGCAATCAATTGTCAGATGTGTTCAGCAACTCTTTATCAGTGCCTCACAACTCAACAAAACATTAGGGCCTCAACAAACTTTTAAATAAAAATTAAATAACCCATAGTGTCTGTCATGTGGAGGTTTCAGAGTTTGTCTTTGCTGTAAAAGCTGGCAATTGTATCCATTGTCCTAAAGGCCATTAGTTGTCCATAGGAGTAATTAAGTAAATTCAGAATAATGATGTGCTCCAGGGTCTTGCTTTCTCAAGAGTGTACTCCTTGGACCAGTAATATCAATATTACGTTGGAACTTGTTGAGGTGCAAAATCTCAGAATTCACTCTATACCTGTGGAACCAGAATCTGCATCTTAACAAATCCCCAGATGACTGCAATGCACATTACATTTCAGAAGTATTTTCATAGGGGGATACTGCTTTACTTTGGTGTTTTGCTTTTCTCTGAAGTACAAGTCATTTTAAGGTGTTTCATGTCTGTTTGGACTCCCCTTCTACACTCTGTAGCCCTTTAGAATTCCATTGAAACCAACATAATTACTTAAAGAATTATTGAAAATAGGCCAACCTAAATATGAATTGGATTTCATTGAAAGCTATGGACCAAAGGTCTAGTCCCAGGAATGCCTAAATATCTATGTGAGTAAGTCTCAAATAGCATAATTTTGGTTGCTAAGAATCAGAGGAAAGAGATACCCTATAAAAGTCAGGAAGTTTCTAACTGATATAAGGGTCTACTATGTGGAGAATTTGAGAGCTGGGAAAAGATAATCATTACTACGGAATGAAAATATAAGAGCTTTTCCTCAAACATGCCAGGCCTGCTTCTACCTTTGAAATTGTTTAAGCTCTAATTCTTCCTGCATATTCTTTCCCCAGGTATCCACTCCTTGGCCTGTAAGACTTTTCTTACCTAGTAACTGTTAGAATCACTCTATTTATTAATGCCCTGTCCTTTAATTCCTTTTATTCTGCACATTTTTCTTTATAACCTTATTTATTTTAAGCATACTACATATATTTATTATCTTATTTTTAAGCATACTACATATATTTATTATCTTATTAATTTTTTTCACACCAACATATAAACTACATGAAGACAGGGTCTTTGTTTTATGTTATGTGCCAATTGCTTTGGAACAGTGCTTGGCACATATTAGGTGCTCAAATATTTGTTGAATGAATAAATAAACTCCTTATCTGTGCTTTTGCATCTTCATGTTATGTGTGTGGGTAAGTGATTTGATAGTAAAGCAAATATGAGAAATGAATAATAAAATATAGGGAATTACTTTATTTCTATCAAGAAATAGGATTTCCTATTTTTATGATGAGTGATCATTTGTGATGTTTTTTCCCATATGTTATCTGGAGAAAGTTTTCGTCCAATAAGTAGGGTTCAAATTTAGATCTAATATGTTACACAAATTGTCATCAACTAATATTTAACTGAACCTAACTAACTTACTAGGTTAATTGTATTTAGTGTAACCTAGCATTGATTATATTGTGAAATTTGCTCTTGTAGCAACAAATATGTATTAAATTCAGGACTACATCTTAATACTTAGAATAATGGAACTCTGAATCTGATATTTTCCAAAAAGCTGTTACTTTGATTTTTGCTTTTATTTATACAGAAGTATACCACTTTTAATTTAAAGACCATTTTTGTTTTGTTTTATTTTTTTGTTTTGTTTCGTCTTATTTTTGCAGATAGGCTCGAGGAGAGAGCATCCTCAGATAAGAATGTAGAACCACTTTCTGCTCCACATAACCATCCTCCAGAAGATCCTTTTGGTTCTGTTCCTTTCATTTCTCACTCAGGCAAGTTACATATGTAACATTACTGTCATTAAAAAATACAGACAAGAACAACAAATCAAAAACTTATTACTAGAAAATAGAAGTAAGAATCAGGTATTGGTTACAGAAAATAGAATAGAAGATTATTTTAACCCTTACCCATCTTGGTCTTCCTAATAGTTGTCCCATTGAATTATTCAGTTGTGCCTTTGCCAACATAAAAAAATACTGATTTACGTAACAGAAACATAACTGTTCCTTTTTACCTGTTTTTTTTTTTTTGATACTGCTAAAAAAAAAGCCCATGCATGAAAATCTCTCCCTTTTATACATTTAAATTATAAAGATATTTTTATACTTTTGCATAAGAATATTGGTATTTTCTAGTTTATATATGCTCTTTTTAGTTGCATTTAAAAATTATTAATGATTTTGTATTTGTCACAATCATTTTGGTTTAGCTTCTAACATCCCTGCTTTTGATTTCAATCCAGAATTTAAATATTGATATTATTCACTATTTAAAAATATTTATAGTAATAATTTCAAAGTATTTACCCAGTTAACACTTGGAATATAATAGGATGGAATGGAATAGGATTCTACTTTGGCATAAATGAATTTTTGTATCTGAATGGCCATAGTGGAGGAAATTGGTTTCAGTCCTGGTAAAGGGAATGATATTGGAAGAAAGTATGCTTTAACAGAAGGTGAAGGTTTAGTTTAACATATTCAGGATGACTATCAGCCATTTTCTTTGGTTCTGTTCTTTAATTTCTCAAGTAAGTTATATAGTAACATCTTACTACTTTTTAAAAATACATGCAAGAACAATAGCAAAAGGAAAACTTAAGAATGTAAAGTCAAGGTGTGAATTGTGTGTTTAGGATTTCTTATGGATACATGTAGCTTTTCAACATTCAGATTTTGTTATCTGGACTATATGGTACAGTAAGCAAGATTGTTTCTAACTGCTTTCACATTCTGTTTTTCTCTTAGCCATTTTTGAAAATAGTCTGTATTCTTTTCATTTTTTGCTTGCTGTCTTCAAGATGTCATTTTCATGGATGACATGACATCCTTAACTTGGAAAATAGCTATCTCTGTGCATTAATTTAATTTGCATAACTGTGTTTCCTTACAACCTTAGTATCCTAGGGTGACAAAAGTGTTATTTTTTCCCTTTAATTATAATATCTCAAAATAATCTTTATCAGCTTTCAAGAGCCTAGTATTCAACGACTTGGGATACTTATCTATGTGCAGAAAGCAGTTTCCAGACTAACTCCTTTCCATACCCTTCTTCAACTTTTCATGTAGCTGTGCAACTACTTCTTTGTTCTTTAATAACTTCTGGAAGTACCCTGGGAAAATGAACAGTAGAGTTAGGAACTGGAGTAGTTCTTCGGGATGGGTCTTTTTCCTGGACCCCCTTATTTTGAGATTGATGTGAAAGTGTTGAAATTAACAAGATGCTCACAGATTTGAGCTTGATTGCTATTGTTTTTTTTTTTTTGTTAATGTTGTGTATATTTAATTCTCTGTTAAATTTGAAGCTTATTGTGGGTTTGGAAACATGACTTGTCTTTGTTCTTGCCCAGTAGCCAACCCAGTGACTACCTAATAATAGTTAATGAACGTATGAAAAAATTATGACTATCCATAAAAAGTACTCATTGGCATTAGGACAGGGACCTTAAAAAATATCATTTGATGTAAATGCCCTCCCTCTACAAAGTCATTTTTATAGTGTTAATATCTATTTAAAATAGATGAAAAATTAAGTAAAGTTTACATTAAGTAAAATTAAGTAGACTAAAATTATGTAAATAGACTGAAATAAAAAAGGAAATAATTGTTAGAAAAATGTACCCCTGAAGAGAAGAAAAAGCAATCACTGTTAAACACTGTTGATTTGGTATTTATCAGATCCAAAATATAAAATTAAAATAAAAAATGTAAAATAATATACTGTTACTCATATGTATTATCAAGGAATGTATGTATGTATACACATACATACACACATTTATGATTTGTAATTTTAGATAGAAATAAAATTTTGGGGCATTCATCATCCTTTAGGAGTAAAAGAATTAAATCTACTGAAACAAAAATTGTCCTCCTTATAAGCTTTTTAAAAAATATTTTTAAAAAGTTTTTCGTCATAGATGGACACAATATCTTTATTTGTTTATTTTTATGTGGTGCTGAGAATCAAACCCAGTGTCTCATGTATGAGGCATGTGCTCTGCTACTGAGCCACAACCCCAGTCCCCTCCTCATAAGCTTTAAGGAAAAGTTGGAAAAAGAAAAATGAACTCTAGCCAATGAAAATACACTCTACCTAACATTGTGAGACTAAAAAGCATCTGAAGATTTCTAGAATTTAGGAGAGAGAAAGACAAGAAATTACTAAATATGTGTATATATACAATACAGAGTTAAATGTGTATGATGTCATCTTATTTTAATTTGAGAGTATAGACAATTACTAAACAATTTTAAGTACACCATATAGAGGATGCCACTTGAGAATAAAATGAATTTAATTGTACAGCAGAATGCTATGAGAAGTTATCAAGTTTTAAGTCCAATGCTAATAGGTATTTGGGAAGTACCATTGTTCTGCTCTTTTTATTTAAGTTTTTTTTTTTTTTTTTTTTTTTTTTTTTTTTTTTTTTTTTTTGGTTAGGACACTGTTTTTCTTTTTTTGTGGTACTGGGAATTGAACTCAGGGCCTTGCTTATGCTAAGCAAACACTCTACCACTGAGCCTCATCCCAGCCCTCTGTTAGAATTTTAAATCTTAATTTTGATAGTATTTTTAAAATTTTTTTTTCAAATTTATTTTTTATTCTAAGTTAGAAATGACAGCAGATTCTGTATTACATTTCATATTATATGTGTAGAACACATTTTTACATATCTCTGGTTGTATACAAAGTATATTCACACCATTCGTGACTTCATACATGCACTTAAGGTAATGGTATCCATCTTGTACTACCATCTTTTTTTATTCTTCACCCTTTTGCCCCCTCCCTCCCCATTGGCCATTCTAGTGTTCCTCTAATCTTCCTATGCTCCCCATCCCAACCCAACTGTGCATCGGCCTCCTTATATTAGAGAAAACATTTGGCTTTTTGGGATTGGCTAACTTCACTTAGCATTATATTCTCTAACTCCATCCATTTACCTGCGAATGCCATGATTTTATTCTCTCTTATTGCTGAGTAATACTCAATTGTGTGTATATACCACATTTTCTTTATCCATTCATCTACTGAAGGGCATCTAGGTTGGTTCCACATTTAGCTGTTGTGAATTGTGCTGCTATAAACATTGATGTGGCTGTGTCCCTGTAGTATGCTAAAAAAAAAAAAATAAATAACTTTGATATTGTAATAGATTAACTTACATTTTGTTTTTCTTCAGTTTATCATTATTTTACAAAATAACTTATTCTTTGTGGTACTGGCAATTGAACCCAGGATATAGCACTTGCTAGGAAAGTGCAATACCATTGAGCTATGTCCTCAATCTTGTTTTGTTTTGGTTTTAGGATGAAGGTTTGCTATGTTGCCCAGGCTGGTTTCAAGTGATTTTCCGACCTTACTGTCTCCAGTAGGCAGGGTGACAGGTGCCATTATTGCTTGGTCTGAGGAATGTTTTTGTGTGGGTTTTTTTTTTTTTTTTTTGGTATGTGTGTGTGGTGCTGGGAATGGAACCTGGGCCTCACACATGCTAGGGAAGTATTCTATAACTGAGTTATATTCCCAACCCTCAAATAATTTTTAATTAAAACTTCATTTTTATTAAAATAATGTGTGTGTGTATTTTAAAGTCAGACAAACTAGGTTTATTATGGAAGGAAAAAAGCTATGACTGCTTCCTTTTGATACTCTTCCCTGTTAAATACCTCTTCCTTAGAGCCAATGTTTTTTTCCTTCTGGCCTTTTAATATATGATGCTATTCTGCTATGTTTTATCCATCCCACCACAATTTTAGGTAATGCCTGTGAACTTCTTGTTATGGGTAATGAGGATTTAGATTAATTGCTCTTCTAGCCCCTTTCACACAAATATGTTAACCATGTACATACAGTCATGTGGCACATAATGATATTTGGTCAATGAAGGACCATATGTATATATGACCACAACTACATAAGAATATAATTAAGATTATATTTCTAGGAGGTGGGGCTGTAGCTCAGTGGTAGTGGCATGCCTGTGGCCCTAGTTTGGGTCTTTAGTGTGTTTGTACATGTGGACACACACACAGAATTATATTGCCAACTGATGCTGTAGCTATCTTAGTTTGTATCAGTACACTGATGTTCACATGAAATGGACTAATTGATGCATTTCTCAGAACATATCCTGGTTTCTTACAGTTTTTAAGAGATGCATGACTGCATATATAGGTATCCTTTTCCTCCCATTCTTCCAGCACAGTTTTTAGATGAATCAGTATTCAGCATGTGTGTTCTTGAATATGTAAGTATTTGTCATCACAGAGGTCCAGTATGCCATGCATATTGCCTTTCCTCTACAAGGTTTTGTTTTTCCTGGAGTTGATTCCTGTGTTTATAATTACTATGAATTATCTTTGCTTAGTTTTTTAATGTATTCTGCATCGATTCATCTGCATTTAGAAGTGCAAATTTCCTTTCAATTTAAGGTGGGTATCATTTTCATTTTTATCTGATTACATCTCTTATGGAACTGTGCAGTCTGAATTGATTCCTTTCTGGGCCTCCCATGCAACTATAATCCTAGTATTTTCTTTAACCCTTACCCTTTGGTTTTCTGGAAATTCCTGTATCTCTTCTGTTCTTTGTAGAACAACTCTTCTGGTCATTTCTTGAGAAAGCATTCATGGTAGAATAAGTTTTAATAAACTTTGATATCTAACAATCTATTTTTTTTTTCTTCTTAAAACTGACACTAGGTCAATCACGTGATTAGGAAAATAATTTTAGGTTAAACTTTTCTCTGGATTTTAGAGGCACTGCTTTATTGTATTCTGCCTTCTTATATTGCCACTGGGAAATCCAATGCCATTCTTATCATTGTTCCTTTATAGGTGACTTGTACTGGGTTTTTTTTTTTTTTTTTTTCTTCTCTTTCCTCAGTGAACCATTTTAGCAGTTATTAACTTGCTGTGAATATTCAAGATAATTTACCTTAGTATGAGTCTTTTTTTTTTTTTTTTAATTCATTGTACTTGGAGCCTTGTGGACCTTTTCAGTCTGAAAACTTAAATTTTCTTGCCTTCTATCTTTTGGTAGTTTTCTTTTATTCTTTCTCACTCTTTTTCCCTTTTATACACCCTTCTTCCTTCTTTTTTTATAAATCCTATTGTTAGGATATAGTGCTTTGTGAATTGATCCTTTAATTAAGTGTTTTCCCTCTCTTATTTGTCTTTTATATTTGCATCTTATTCCTTAATTCCCTTAATTTTGTATTACCAAAATTATTTCTTATTGCAAATAGCATTTTATTTCTTGAATACAGTATATTTTCATTTCTCAAAGGCTACTTTTGCACATTTTTGTCATGATTTTTCTTCTCTTTTATTCTTTGTCTTTCACTTTAAGTATAGATGCTGATCCTTTGCTTCCCTGAGAAGGTGGCATTTAAACTAAGACTTAGAGGATGTAAAGTAGTTTGCTTATTAGATTCAGTGTTCCCCAGGCATTTTAAAGACAAAATGTGATACAAAAGTGGGGGAAGATGAGACTAGGGGAATGCCTAGTCTTAGATACGCTATTGAATTCCTTAGATTCATTCTACTTGACCATGATGTATTTTTTTTTTTAAATATTGTGTTTTTCAGTTTTTAAAAGGAAGTTTAATTCATGAAGGATATTGGAGATTTATCTCAATAAATCTTTAAACATCTAACACCATTAGAAAAAAATTTTAGAGCAAAAGACCATAATATTATTTTCAAATATATTCTAATTTGTATATAAAAACATTTTAATTAGTTGCAATCATATGCATTTAATTTTTCCCACTTTGCCTTTTGACTCTAGAACCTAATGTTCTTTGCAGTGAATATTATAAATGCTATTCATTTCCTCACAACTAATGATCTAGGTGTCATTATCAGAGATGGAATATTGGATGTGGTGAGCTAGTGATCAATCTAAACTTTGGCAGTTTTGTGTGCAAGTTTCTATATTCTGGTACAATACACAAAGAATGTGTATTTTAAAAAACGAGAAATAACATTTAATTATACTTTAATATTTAAAAATTATCCAGCTATGAAGCCAAGATTATCTGAGTTGTTTCAGTCTGTTCCATTTCTTACTAGTTGTGTGACCAAGGCAAATGACCTACTTCCTCTCTGTATCATTTCCTCATATAAAATGGGGATAATAATAGTATGTAATACATGATTTATAGGGCTTTACAAAATTTTTTTTAGTTGTAGATGGACACAATACCTTTATTTTGTTTATTTTTATGTGGTGCCAGGATCAAACCCAGTGCCTCATGCATGCTTGGCAAGCACTCTACCACTGAGCCATAATCTGGCTTTAATGATTAATATGAAAAGTATTTGTTTGAAGCATGAAAAATGTCTGGCAATACTATTAAGAAAATGTTTATTTTTGTCTTGGTTTCTATTTACATATGCTGAATGCAGTGCATTGAGGTCCTAACATCTTAAAAACTATTACTTTGAATTTTCAGACTGGTGATATGTCTACTTAATTTTTAGAAATCTTTTCAATTACACAGGAATTTATAATTTCTCATTTATAATATTTGGTTACTCTATAGTTGATCACATTATGTCTTTTCTACTTTCTACAAATTCAACAGAAGTTGGCAATATTTTAAATAATTATTTATTAAATATTCCCATATATTAATATTTGACACATAACATTATCACCGAACAGGGCTGTCTAACCAAAAGTATGTACGTTTATAAAATTGATTAATTGCTAGATATTTCTACAGAATCAAAACATCAATTTATACACTCACTACAGTAATTGAAAGTGCTTATTTACTTACAGTGTTTAGTCTTAGAATTTTGATTAAAGTTAATATATTGTTTTAAATATATTTTTTGGGGGGAGAAAATGTACAAATGAACTGCTAAATGTCATATGGTATTATTTTTTAAAATATAGCTATATACACATGGATATACACAAATATATTTGTGTATATTTTTATACACACACATGTATTCTTGAGAAATGAATACATATGAGTGACTTGCAGGAAAAAATAAATAATGCTTAAAATATGGAATGAAATTACTATGCTGATATTTTGCTGATCATAGAACTTTTGTTTTGGAAAGCTGTTTAAGAATAAAATGTTTATGTTCTTAGGTTTTTTAAAAACCCTTATTTCTGGGCTATAATTGAATTAAAATTTTAAATGAAATTTTTAAATGAAAAGATGTAAAAGAAAAATGCAAGCAAAATGAAAAAATATTATGAAACTTTAAATAATATAGAACAAAACACTCTTAATCTTATCATCATCACATTAGCAGCGTTACAGTTGCTTAACTACAAAATGTGTCCCAACGAATATAAGGTGATTTCATCATTGTGCAAACTTCATAAAGTGTTCATACACTAATATGGCTAGATTGTCACTAATTTTTTTTTTTTTTTTTTTTTTTTTTTTGGTACCGGGGATTGAACTCAGGGGCACTAGACCACTGGGTCACATCCCCAGCCCTTTTTTGTATTTTATTAGAGACAGGGTCTCACTGAGTTGCTAAGTGCCTCGCCATTGCTGAGGCTGGCTTTGAACTCGCGATCCTCCTGACTCAGCCTCCCAAAGTGCTGGGATTACAGGCGTGCGCCACCGTGCCCGGCACTAATTGACATAATCTTACAGGACTTGCAGCTGCTAGGTAAGCACTCTACCAATGAGCTGTGCCCCCAACTTGTAAATTTTATACTTCTTAAGACTAGTGTACATAAAACTTGATTATTTTTCTTTCTACATAGTACTTTGTTTTCATAGCGTTTTTACACTACGTGCTCAGCCATGTACAGATAAACTTCTGTTTTAATTTGTATTTGTATTGGTGCCTCTTATTTCTTCCACTTTCCAAGTTCCCAGCCTTGGTTAATATGGGCACAGTCTCAGAAGTTAATTAATTCAGATGCTATTACTAGTTATGGTTTTGCCTAAAAATCTAAAAGAATTTTAATAAAGATTAAAGTATCTGCCTGTCAAGGCTCAAAGTTTATTTAGGTAGAGATTTACATGAAAACTATGTGCAATTAAATATTGAAGGTGCTATGATAGATGTATATACTCTGTGGGCACACAAAGGAGATAGGGGTCTTGCTCTGGCTAAATTGGGATTGGGAAATGAGGAAAGCTTTGTGGGAAAGCTGTTATTTATTGTAAGTGTTGAGAAATGAATACATTTGAGTGAACTTGCAAGAAAAATAGGGCAGGGTATTCAAGTAGAGAAAGTAGTTGTGAGCAAAGGTCAGAGACATTTAGTATGTTCAGGGAACTGCAGGCATTTGAGGATGAAAACATTAGGTGAGGGGGGAAAATTAAACCGTAGAGGCAGGCAGGGGCCACGATATGGAGATAATAAGAGAAATGAAAGGACTTTAAACAGAAAAGCGATTTGATGTGCATTCTAGAAAGAATACATGGTAGAATATAAACTGGATGACTGAAATCAGAGCTGGGAAGATTGTAGCAAAATGACTCCAGAAATTAAGTAAGAAATTAACTTTAAGTGTGTTTGATCACTTGGACAGTGTGAAGTGGAAATTAATAATGAAAATAAGAAGTAAACCTGTTTCTTTACCACAGATCATTTTAAGTAGTGGTTAAAAATTTTTTTAAAGACTTGTTAAAGTGCAGAAAATATTTGTTGGCTCTCAGTGCTTACTATGGACTTATCAATTCATAAAATATAGCAGTCCTAAGGATATGTGATTTGATCTACTTCAGAAAAGTTTTAGTTTTTGATTATAAGCATAATAGTAAAAGAATAGTAGATAGATTGCCAGGTGTGGTGATGCACGCCTGTAATTCCAGTGGCGCATGAGGCTGAAGCAGGAGGATCTCAAGTTCAAAGCCAGCATCAGCAAAAAGCGAGGCATTAAGCAACTTGGTAAGACCCTGTCTCTAAATAAAATACAAAATAGAGCTGGGGCTGTGCATGCCCCCAGAGTTCAATCCGTTGCATCCCCCCCCCCCAAAAAAAAAAAAGAACAGTACATAATTGAAAGTAGAGCAAACATAAAAAAGAAAAAAATGATGTATAATTTCTTTATACAGACAAAAATAGTATTCACATTCTGATGTGTTCCCATACTACCTTTATTTTACCTTCACATGAAAATATTTATTTGGAATTTAGGATTATTCTACAGATAAAATCTTCTTTTTTAAAAAACATTATTCATTTATTTTACTTTTTTATATAATTAAAAAAATGATGGCTTGAGAGATGTTACAGAGGCAAGAATCTATAGGATTTAATATACCGTATGGGAAGGAACAGGAGGCCTTGAGAAAGAAAGAAACCTAAAGTGATTATCAGGATTTTGGTTTGATGAAATTGGTGATGTTCTTTTCTAGAAAGGGAGAACATAAACTAGGTTGAGGGGAAGAGTTCAGTTTCACATAGGTTGTGTTTGAGTTTTGGTGGGTATGGTGGGGCAGCACTGGAATATTATTAGTAGGCATTTAGGCATAAGCAACTGGCAGTCAAGTCGAAAATCTTGGCCAGAGAGGCAGATTTACATCAGGAAAGTAGTGGGAAACCATTTCAGAGAGAAAAGAGAGTAAAATGCTGAGAAGTGAATTCAGGGTAACCCTGAAACACTTAAGGGGCAAAACAGAGGAGATGGGGTGGAGAAAGGACCATAGAGACGGGAGAAGTAGAAGAGAGCTGAGGAAAGGGGAGAGGGGGATCAACTGTGCCTTGGAAAATGCTCATGGGGATAAGGTGACTGGAAGCCATCCATTAAAGTTAGCATTTAGTGATTATTTGATCTTGGTCAAAATAATGTAATTGGAAGCCTGATTTTAGTTGATTGAGAAATGAATGGGTGATGAGGACATTAAGATATCAATGATGGGGCTAGAGCTCTAGCTCAGTGGTAAAGTGCTTGCCTCACATGTGTGAGGCACTGGGTTCGATCCTCAGCACCACATAAAATTAAATGAAGATACTGTGTGTTCATCTACAACTAAATAAATATTTTTTAAAAAGATATCAATGGTGTATTATTCTTTGCAGGCATCCAACTGTACTAATAGAGTAAGGTAGGTTAAGGGAAAGATTTTATATATAAAGACTGAAGATAAAGGAAAAAAGAAAAAAATTAGTATTGTAAAAATTAAAAAAGAAAGAAAAAGACTGCCCTAAAGGAGATGGTGATAATAACATAGATGGAAGAATCAGTGTCTACCAAGATACAAAAATTTCTCTTCTTGAGATTGGACATAGTTATAAAGGTGTGTGATGGGAAATTAAGAAGAATTAATGCCCAGTGGCCTTAGTTTTTCTGTGAAGTATGGGGCAAGGTTGTCTGCTGAGACAAAATAATGTCAGGGCCAGTGGCTTGAGAAGTCAGATAGTTCGGCATGCGTGGGTAAGGGACAGCTGTTATTGTGGATCTATAGGGTTCCCAGGATTCAGTCTAGCTTGCTGTTAACTGGTGTATAGGGATGACAGTCTCATTGACTGTATAATTTCTGTTGGTTGTGTGCAGTTAGTTTAGAAGAGGAGGCAAGTATTATAAAATTGTGTGTGATCAGCAGAAGAAATGTGGAAGGAGAAAAGGGTGCTGGAAAGACAAATTGAAGTCATGTGATTTAAATTACTTTCTCAGTGTTGGGTGGCAGTTAAGCAGAAAATTTTCTGTGATGTTGTTTCCAATTTGAAGCCCCAAGGAGATAAAAGTATAAAAATTTCTACTGTAGAAGAACAAACACAAGGAGCCTCTGACACTGGTATGAGAGGAGGTGTTAAGGTGTTGATCATAAGCATATGATGCTTGAAATGTGAAAGATAAGAGTTTTCCAGAAGGAAAATGGGAGAAAAGTGTTTGGAACAAATGGAATAGCATAATCCTGGTGTTCCTCAGAGGAGTGGCTGCTCCTTATGTTATTGGTTCTGGGTCCTGTGTCATTTAGAGTCCGGAACACTTTATAGCATGCATTATCTTTTGTCTGTTTAGGAGCTTCCAGTATGCCCCACTTGGCACACTCAACAGGCCTACCTTGGTTTGGCAACATAGGACCATCTTCTGATTTGTTTGTTGCCTTAGTTTACCATATCACTTTCAGACTTTTAGGAGTATTAGCTGATGAAAACATTTTGGTAGACCATGTATTAAAGTGAACTAATCTCACTTCCTTATTTTTAAACATTCCTTTATGGAAAAAAACTTTAGATTTAAAAATTATCCATATGTACAAAAATCAAATAATTATATCAAGGACCTATTTGATTCTGTGTGCAAATGTAATGTCTTATTCCATAAATTGATATTTTTATATTTATTATGGAATTATATTTACCTTTTGTCTCAGATTGCTAACCTGATGTTAATAGTGTAGTTTGTTAGAAAGACCATTGACTTAAAGATTATAAAACCCTGGGCTCAAATCTTAGTTCTGTCACAGATTAACCATTTGATATTGGGTATTCCCAACTTCTAGAGTTTCTTTATCCTTAAATTGGGGATAATACTTGCTAATTGATAGAATTATTGAGAGGATGTTATACAAAGCACATACCTGTTCAGTAAATATTGGTTGCCATTGTGGCTACTGTTATTGGTTAAGAGTATTTTTACATTTCACTACCAAATTCTGAAATGTTAGTGTTAAATTATAGCAGCTAATGTTCAGCCACGAGTAGTGAAGAGTTTCCGTGATAAGCTAGTATTCTTTTAGCTACTTCAAACTTTTTTAAATGTAGAAACTGTTTGTGAGGCTGTTGTTTAATATGGTCATTCCTATTTTTACTAAAGTATACTATAGTATACCCACTAAACACCATATCAAAAGCCTGGTATTTGTTATCTGCCAGGAAACCTATGAGGACCTCCTTCTTTCTCACCAGGGCATTCCTTTATAGTTAGTTTATATACCAATACAGGATATGTGGCTCTATGAATTATTATAGTGCATACTATGCAATTTTTAATAAGCACCCACAATCTCAGAAACATACAAAGGCTTTATGAAATTTTGAAATTGTACTTGGAGAGTTCTATTGACATGTGGGCAATATTCAGTCATCAAAGTTTTAGATTTCTCATATTTCATTTTTAATTTGGCTTAAGTTTAATTAGGTTTGGGTCCAAATGTTGGGCCATTTTATAAGCCATGAGGAGATATGTAGTTTATTCCTTTATATTCTAGAATATAATTCTTAAAGATCAAGAATTTTTCTATTTTAGGATGTTGGCAGTAATAGTTACTGTATATTGAATTCTAGCGTAAAGATACAGTGGAAACTGAGACTCAGGGTAGTGACTTGCTTAAGGTTACACAATTCAAAAGTAGGAATCCAACTCTGATGCTAAACTGTTCTGTGACAAGTAGGAAAACAAAAGCATTAAATGTTTGAGATAAAAATGTACAATAATATGTGGCTGGGGTTGTAGCTCAGTGGTTGAGCGCTTGCCTCATATGCATGAGGCGCACTGGGTTTGATACTCAGCACCACATAAAAAAGTAAAGATGTTGCGTCCATCTGCAACTAAAATAAATCTACAATTATGCGTAACATGATAGAGATGTTAGTTTTGTGGCATTTTTAGTCTGGAGGAGGGAAGCTGTATTCACAGCTACTAGGATTCTCTTCCTTTACTTAAATCCTGTCACTTACTGGGTCTTTAGAGAAATATAGTACAGACTTTGATAAAACCTAATCTTAATCCACTAATCCTTGGGCCTACCATGGTAAACTGCAGGGAAATGATGGCTGGCAGTATGCTACCAATTCAAAGTACACTTTAGAATCTTACAGCCCTCCTTTCTACCTTCCTTGATGAGACAACAGAAGGCATGTAATTACAATAGCAGTTTCAAGTCATTTATATTCTATAATCTGATAGCAAAGAAAAGAACATCAAAAGAATTTTTTTTTTTTTTTTTTTTTTGGTACTGGAAGCCACGTACATTATCGAAAGTGTACCACCTGTTGAATAACTGAAAGAGAACTGCCCTCTACTCTACATGGAAACCTGATTAGAAAAATGGTGATGAGGACGGTATGATGTAATATATGCTTCTCTCCTCTCACTTTGTATTTTTTACATATTTTGAATATTTTGGGTATAGTATTTGTGAAGCTTCATGTAGTTAAGACTACATATTTTGCTGTATTTATTTAAAATAGTGTTGGATTAACTAGAATCTCACTCTTCTTATGAAGTATTTATTTAAAAGAATACTATAACAAATAGAAAAAACCTTCTCAGAAATATCATTTTAGGTATTGACAAAAAATTTGGCTTTTGAGCTGGAGTCCTGTTTTGTCCTTTGAAATTTGAACACTCAGAAATTTCCTTTTTGGAAAACTCACAAACATAGAATGGGCAAATTTATGTTTTAGATCCATTTGATGAGGTAAACTCATTTTTCAGAACTGCCTTATTGTTTTTACCTTGGTCACTCATTTTCCAGATCAGTAGACTCAGGATTAATATGTGGGTTTCTGAGTGCATAAGTGAACATAATCATTTTAATGAATCTATTGAAATGAAGGATAAGCTTCTTGAAGTCGGGCACTATCTCATTCATCTTTGAATGCCATTCAATACCTCAATGAATGAATTCATTATCAAACTGTACTTGAATAATTTTTGTCTCACATACACCCACACCGATATTTAATAAAATTTCACTAAATAAGATGACTATTATTTAATGTTGAATTCTTTCAGGTAAGTTACAATATTGTCCCTATTTTATACGAGAGGAAACTAAGGCTTATTTGGATGTTTTTGTTCTATGGATCTTGTAAAGTTGAGTATTATTATTATTTTTTAAATATTTGTTTTAGTTGTACACAATGCCTTTATTTTTACATAATGCTGAGGATTGAACTTGGGCCACCCATGTGCTAGACGAGTGCTCTACCACTGAGCCACAACCCCAGACCCATATTTTTTTTTTAATTAGAAACCTTACAATATTTCTACAACATAACCTTATACATCATAAAACATTCTCAAATATACCATTCTACAAAATACTATTTGGTGAAATGGACACAATACATTGCTTGTCCTGTTGTAATTTTTTACTTTTCAGGTATGGTTTTGTAAAACATATACAGTAAGACGAATTTATGGTTGTATTTTATAATGGATTGATGATAAGCTATGTTGAATTTTTGCTAGTGATGATATTCTAGTGTTAGTTTAATTCTTGAATTTACAGATAAGAATATGAAGCTAGTGTCATCAGCAAGAGAAACCACCGTGGCTTTGTTATATGGCCTTAAACTTGGTCAGCTTTAAATTTCTTTTGTATTCAGACAGATTGGACTAAATCTCTAGAAATACCTTCTTGTTTTATGCTTTCAAAATATAGTTGAAGCAATGAAATAGGATTAAAATTGTCTAAAAGAAAAAAGTAGAAAAAGCTAAGAACTGAGTTTTGGGTGGTAACTATGTATATCTTTGAATGGTAGGAAGTCATAGCAGTGATCTAACATGGAAAACAAGGGAAAAATTTGAAGCTGTAGTTATTAAGATGGAAGAGAAGAACTCTCAGCAAGATTGTAGCATACCTTATAGAGCATTTTCACCCAAATGTGGGACCCTAATACTGGGGAATTTAGAGATAGTATATGAAAAGCTGTTGGCAGTACATTTATATACTTGACAGTGTTACTTCCTAACCCATCTGGTTTCATTTCTTAGTACCATTAGAAGTATATAGTTACGTACTCCATAAATGGAGCATTATGGTATAATACAGTAGTGATAACCATAATGAGCCTTTACTGAGTACCTATAATGTACCACTACTTTACATGTATTTTCACTTTAATTCCTGCTACAAATTTGTGAGGCAGATGTTATTGTTATCCCTACTTTATAGATGAAGAGAGTAAAACACTAAATAATGCATGATTCCAAATAATAATACAGGTCATCAAAGGGCATTTTTATTTAGTATTCCCTACTGATGAAAGAAGGGAAATATGTTATATATTTTTAAATAGTTGCCAAATGGCTAATTTGTTGTCTCACTTGTTTAGTAAAAACTTATTATTTTTGCTGAGATTGCTTAATAAACATTCAGTTATTAGCTTTGATTGATTGTCTTGTTGTCCTGTATATAAAGTAAAGTAAAACAATAAGAATGATTTTAATCAGCAGAATTTATGTCTATAAATAAGTACTAATCCTCTTGACATTTACTTCAGTAATACTTTGCTTACTCTAACATTTTTTATAGTACTTGGAATTTCTTTGAGAGTTCCTAACTTAAATAAAGAGAATTAAAAATTTCATAACCTACCTTTGCTATTCTTAATAATTTTCCCAAATCTGCATTGCTTATCTTAGTCACTTGCCTTATTTTCAGGCTTTGGCTTTGAATGAACTTTGGCTGTTTCCAGCAATGAAAACGAACCTGAAAAGACTAGGATTTGCTATTATTTCAGATAATGGAGTCCAATAAAAGTAAAGAACTCAAAGATCCCTAAACTAAATGTTAAGACCTGCATTCTTGTCCAAGTGCTTCTGTTAAGTAGATATGTACCTTCAGGTGAAAGTTTCAGTTCATCTTGAATCTCCGAAGTTTCTTCCAGTTGTGAAAGTGTGTCATTTTATAAATGTAGGTTCTGAACATTTAGTAGTCTTAATTCACAATACTGAATCTTTGAAAATGTTTTTTTCTTATTTAAAAACAGAAACAAATATCCCTAGTACATACCTGAGCTGCCTTAAAGTTTTGTCCCATACTTTTCTTACATATATGTGGAATAAATTAATGTATTCACTATTTTGAGTTTTTTCCACAAAAAAATTATATAATACCTTTTGACTTGATGGTCTTCTTGTTTGTTGTTCTTTGGGGAACAGTGAAATAATAGCTCTCAGTTGATTAACCCTTTTGTTAAGATTTGCTGATAAATAATTGATCACAGATTTTTTCATACCATTTGTGTATTAAATAATTGCATAAATTAATAAACACTTCATTGTCACGATACTAAAAAACACTGAAATTTTTAGGTTGAGTTTTATGGCACAAAATAAAGAACATCTTGAGTATAAGTCATCTCATCAAAACATCAGTCTACTATATTTCTTTTTTTAATATACCTTTATTTAATTTATTTATTTTTATGTGGTGCTGAGTATGGAACCCAGTGCCTCAAATGTGCTAGGCAAGTGCTATGCTGCTGAGCCAAACCCCAGCCCCATCATTCTACTATATTTCATTTAAGGAAAGAGACATGCTCTCCTTAAAGCCACAAATAAAAAATAATGGTTCAACATAGGAAATTTTACAGTGTGTTACTAAAATAAATTAATAAAGAAAATATGTAACTGAGATAAGATCCACATTCTAGACATTTGTTTATGCTCTAAGTATATATTCCTAGTGCTTATTTTAAGTATTATAGTTCCCCTTCCACCTATTTGAAACAGTCATCTTTTTGTTAATAATACAAATCTCAGTAAATGTGGAGATTATTAGGATTTAGGATATATTGAATTATAAAGCAACATATTTTTGCTAGACTTTTGGGAAATTAACTTTGGCGGTGAGATAATCCTGATTAAATTTCATAGTAGATCAAATATGTATTATTTAATAACTGGGAAGAAGCAATCTGTCCCCAGAAGCAAATAATGGGAATAACTTGAATTTTTTTTTTAAATTACAGGACTATGTTTAGGCAAATAGATAAGGCCACATTTAGAGGACATATTTCAAAGTACTATGTACATTGTATAGTTAAAACCAACTTTCTAACTTGTAATACTCATTTTGACCATCTTTTGTGTCTATAGATCAGGATTAAAAGCCTTAAAATACAGTTGACCTTCTACATCCTTGGATTCAACCAACTGTGGATCAAAAATATTAAAAAATAGTTCACTTGAATTGAACATGTTCAGACTTTTTTCTTGTCATCATTCCCTAAACAATACAGTATAACAACTATTTACATAGCATTTATATTGTATTATTATAAGTCATCCAGAGATGATTTAAGGTATACTGGAGGATGAAGTAGTTTATATGCAAATGCTACACCATTTTATAGGATTGGAGCATAAAGAGGACTTTGATATCTGGGAAAGTTCCTATAATAATCCCCTTCAGATACTGAGGGATGCCTGTATATTGACACTTTTTTTTTTTTTTTTTTTTTTGTATAATTTCCACTTCTTTCTTAGCTGTTTTGTAGCTTCAGAATGAAGAGGGGATGCTTAGGTAGATTGCTCTTACTGTAGAATGTAAACTTATCTAGGATTGTTTTAACTGGCAGTCAGATGCTACTTTTCCTTTAACAGGAGATGCTAGAGAGATCTGACCATATAAATTTAAATCTGGTTTAATGGTGCTTACCACTTAAGTTGTTATTTAGTATATTTTCAGAGAGCCTTATTACTGCTCTTGACTACAAAGTTTATGAAGGAGTAGAAATTTGAAGAAGTAGAGAATCATTTGAACAGTACGGACTGTGAGAATATGGGAGAAAAAGGAATTTAGATAAATATTTTGGTTTTATGAAGGGGAGATAGTAATAAACCAGTTGCCTATACTTTTTAGGGATCTATTCTGAAACTACACAGATGCCATCATTATATGTGTGTTTTCTTGCTCTTAAAATCAGTCTTTTTTCATTTCTTTTTTTTTTTTAGTACTACAAATGTAATTTCATATTTTTTTAATCTTTTTTTAATTCTAATTTGCTGCACATGTTTGCAGAGTACATTTCATATTACATATAAAGAGCACAATTTTTCAAGTTGCTGGTTTTATATAAAGTATATATACAACAATTGTGTCTTCATACATGCATTTAGGGTAATCATGGATAACTCAGTCTGCTATTTTCATTTCTTATACTGTGCTCTCTAATGTAGCTATTTAAAAATCAGAGATATAATTTCCAGGATCAAAAATATCTCCTTGGGTATGGATATACATTTGTTAGCCTAGTTTCTTTCTGGTCATTTCTAAACTGGACCTGGGCTTCTCTTGAATTATTGATAGAGTTGCTTCTTCCCTTCTCCTTCCTCCCCATTTTCTTCTCATTTAGATTAATCTTCATCCTTTAAGCCTTGAAAAGTTACTAGAAGATTATTGAATGTGGTAGATGAAATAATTGAATTTGGCTCTTCCCTGGAGAGGATGATGATAAAGTGCTTACGGTGTGTCAGGCATTGTTTTTAGTCTTTTCTTCACAACAGCAATATGAAATAAAACCTATTATTATCCCATTGCATGCATGAGGAAAAGGTTAGAATAGCTGTGATTTTGGTATGATTGTTATTGGGTTATTTTTATACTACACATATACATGCATATTCCTTATGTGTATTATCCATAAGAAGGAAATAACAACAAATGGATAAAGTCAGTGCTAAAAGGGAGGGTTTTCTTTTTTTCCTCCCTCAAGGAAAAAGTGCACAAGTGTCATAGTTCTATTTTAAATGCAGTAAAACTAGAAATAATATAGTGATAAATATTTAAAAGTGTTACATACAATATTTTGTTATGCTCCTATCAGAATAATGGACAATATTTGCATTGGAAAGATATGTAAACACACACACACACACACACACACACACACACACACACACACACAAAATGGTAAGTAAAAAGACCCCACAAATTTATATCTACACTGACAGTTACAAAAATGTATCTGCATGGCACTTCACAACAAATATTTTTATCTCTCCTCATGCAATGTTGAGAAGATGACAGAGCAGTCAGAATAAGAAGTAGAGTGCAGCAGGTGTGTTCTGGAAAGCAGAGATGGCTAATTTGGGTAATGGAAACAGTATATTTTAAGAAGACTGGAATTGAACTATAACAACAAAATGAAGGTGAATTGAAGGACACTCTGCAAGATAGAATATCTATGCTGTCTTAAATGTTCCAGAAGATCTTCCAGAATAAAATTAAGCTCCCTAGAAATGGAAAATCTCCCAAGTTAATAGAGCAGCATTTCCCCAAAGTGCTTGTTGCATCATTGTTTATAAAGGTTCACAGGTGTTACATGTAAATAAAAGCACAGAGAAGCAAATTTGGGAAGTCCTAGGTTTTATAAAAATTAAATAAAGATTCTTCTGTGTGGGATTCATTAGCACCTCTAACAAGCATATTCCAGGTGAGTGGGGTGGAGGCAGAATCATCATTCCATGGACTTGGTTGCCTGAGACCACAGAATTGTTTGCTTCTCATTACAGGAATAGCATTCTTTCAAATGTGTATTAGGAAACATTGTGATGTTACTGGAGGTGTCCATGAAAAAATGTGAGGGGTGTGCATGGTATGCATAGTGGGTTACACTAAGCTATTCAGTAGCTTGAGGTAATAAGTTAAAATGTATCTTAGCAGAAATGGTCCATGAGGGATGACTGGGAGTTTCCTGGAACCATACATATTTTATTTTGAGTTAACAAGCCCATGAAAATAAATTCTACTCTTAATCTAAAAGTAATTTTTGCTTTTTTAACATCAGGAGTATGCTGTATGGTAGAATAGTCAAATTTGAGAATCTGTATTTGATTTCATCCTAATCTGTTAGGATAAAAATTAGCATATAGCTCTAAGCTGGTTTTAAGAAACTGGCAGATTATATTTTTATTTAAGTATAACATAATGGAATTTTCCATAATCTTGTCTCCCACTGAGTCTTTACTAGTACTACTAAGGTCAAGGTTGCCAATAAACCTCAAAGGATGAGTAGATCCAATGGCCACATTCTGTTTTCAGTTTAGTGTAGCTCTTTATACCTTTTGGCTCTGTTGTCTCTGGACTGGTACTTACCAGTTCACTTTGCAATTTCCTATTCTTCTACTGACTTCTGTTTTGCACCCTGGGGCTCAGTTTTGCCTTCTTTTCTTTTTAGGTGATGTCTTTTAGTCTGTGACTGTTTCTATATCTACCCTCTACACGGTGATAATACCCAAATCTATTTTCTTTAGCTAAACACTAAGCATGTGCTCAAGCCATGGATATCTGCTTTACCCTTAACTGCATGTGAAATGATTTACACATCATCAAGCTTAAAGTGTCCAAAACCAAATTTTTTATTATCTCTACTTTTCAGCTTATTTAGAAAAAAAATTTTTTTTTCAATGCTGGGGATTGTACCCATGGCTTCACCCATGCTGGTGAGTTATATATCCCCAGTTCAACTTATTTTTTACTTACTCTTTCTTTGTATGTTAATGATATTGCTATCTTTCCTGAATTTTTCTCTTCATCCCCAGTTCAACTTATTTTTTACTTATTCTTTGTATGTTAATGATATTGCCATCTTTCCTGAATTTTTCTCTTCAATCTCTGATTCTTACACCTTTTTTTCATTTTTTTTATTTGTTCTTTTTAGTTATAACAGTAGAATGTATTTTGTTATTTTAAAAATTGTTCTGGTTATACACAATAGTAAATGTATTCCACTTTTATCTACCCTTCTGTCATTGTCATCAAAGCCAACATAATCTCTAACTTGAATTACTGGAATTTTCTTTTCCCTGATGCCCCCTACACACACACACACACACACACACACACACACACACACACACCCTTTTCTACTTCATTTTACTTTTCTACATAAAAGTCATCTTTTTGGAATTCTGATCCTGACATATATTTTAAAGCTTTGTAATAGTTTTCTGCCATATACTGAATTTCCAATGAAACACAGACTCCATTCATGGCTTACAGGGACCTTCACAGTCTGTTCTTTTCCTTCTTTCCTACTTCATTTTGTACAGTGTCCCCCTTGCTCACCATGCTTCAATCACACCAGTCCATTTACAGTCCCCCAACATGTAGTTACTCTTTATCTGGAGCAGCTTCCAGCTTATCCTTTGCATAGCTGGCTCCTTTTCATTGTTCAGTCCTAACTGTCATGTTCTTAGGGAGGCCTTCACTGACTGCCCATGGTTGATTTATGCACCCATTCCCCCTACTTTGTTATTTCAGAGCATTGAATGAAATAAGAACATGCAAGTGACTGAATTCTGAGCTGAAAATATCCACAGATGTAGAATTTATTTTTAATCCTTCATATTTCTTGTAACTTCTCTTATATTCTGAATATAGTTGGTGAGCTCACGGTAGTCAATGCTTCATTTTAATATGTGTTGATTTAGTAAGTGCTAGGGTAGAGATGAATAATAAATGAGATGTGATAAATGATATGATTGTAACCAAGTAAACATCCGCAGTTCAGTGGAGTAGGTATTATAATTAAGGCTTGTACTAGTTTCATCAGGAGCACCAAATGCAGAATGGGTATTTTTTTGAGGGGTGGCTCTGAAGGGCTGTACTCGGGCTGGATCTTAAAACATAGCCACCTTCATGAGGCAGTCTGGTGAAGAGGAAGAGGTAGGACATTCATATTAAAGTGCAGTGCATTATTGCAGTGGGAAAGAGATATTAAGACAGGAGAGAATTACAGAGTATTTCCCAAGTGTATTACATTCATGAGATGGCAGATAGCCATTTGGTTTCTGAGTTTGAGTAGCCTGTAATAAAGAATAACATGGGAAACACAGGGTGTAAGACTATAGATTTGGCAAGACAGAACCCAAATAGAGAACTCTGCATTATGCAGAAGGTTCCACTTCAGAGAGCCACTGAAAGATTTTAAAATGCAAAGAGCCATGTGATTAGTTTTTTAGAAAAATTATTCTGGTGACAAGGTAAAGGAGCCATTTGGGGTCTATGAGAATCATGGAAAAGAAGCAAGTTTAGACACTGAATTGCTAGGTAAGAAATAATGAGGGAATGAATAGAAAAGTGGAAGAGGGAGGAAAGGGAACTTTCAGGAGATTTAAAGCCACAGGCACCAACTGGTGGGAGGACGGGAGATGATTTCCAGATTTCTGCTGGTCTGAGGAGTCTACATAGATGGAGGTGCTGTCCACTAAAGGAAACTGCTGGTGAAGAGCACCTTAACAAGAAAGATGGTTCCTTTTGAAATGATTGAGTTTGAGGGTAATGGTAGAATACATATTCTGAGTAGATAGGTAAATATTCATGTTACATATGAGATCTGCATCTATAACTAATGAGTAAGATCTGGGTTAGAAAGATACAACTCAGTCAAAAGCTATTAGTATACTTGGCAGTCGACATACAAATAGTTAAAACCCCAGAGAGAAGATGCAGAGGGAGAAACACAACCAAGGATTGAACCCGAGGGAACACACATATTTTAAGCAGATGTTAGTCAAAGACAAGGCTTACAGAGTTGTAGGAAGATGATACTGCTGACTTTAAAAGAGGAGAAGATAACCCAGAGGTAGCATATGTCAGAGATCACCATGTTAATGATGAGAAGTAATGTTCCCTCCATCATAAGCTAACTCCTTCTTGTGATGATAGACTGTACTCCCAGCCCCATCTAATTGTTTTGAAAATATTTGGTCCTGAAGTTCAGAAAGGATGAATATGTGTGATTAAATCAAACTGACTGCCACTTCTGGTAAAATCAATTTAGTATACCAATGTATTGGTAAGGTAGTATATTTTCTTTCTTCCTTCCTTTCTTTTTCTTTTTTAATATTTATTTATTTGTTTTAGTTGTATACCATGCCTTTATTTTTACGTGGTGCTGAGGATTGAACCCGGGCCATGCACATACTAGGCGAATGCTCTACCACTGAGCCACAACCCCAGCCCCTCTTTTTTTTTTTTTTTTTTTTTTTTTTTGGTGGTGCTGGGGATCAAACCCAGGGCCATGTACATGGGAGGCAAGCACTCTACTGACTGAGCTATATCCCCAGCCCAAGGTAGAATATTTTCGTGTAAACTAATAAACTATATTTCTTTTCTAAATACCATATACTTAGATTTTAAAGCTCTATATTTGGTGAAATTTAATTGCCTATCACACAATTAGCCTCCTGATAGTTTACAGTTGTTTTAAAGACAGCCTTTAATGGAATGTTTAGTAGTATGGATACTGTAATTAAAAGAAGCATTTTTGGTACATCAGTCTAGTATCTGGTCCTTAGCTTTGATTAGGCTGTGAAGGATGCACTCTTGCTAAGTTAACTCAGAAGATACTGCTTTAAACCAGGTGCAGTAGTACACACCTGTGATCTCAGTGACTTGGGAGGCTGAGACAGAAGGATTGCAAGTTCAAGGCCAGCCTGGGCAACTTAGTGAGACCCTGTCTCAAAAAAGGTTGGGGATATAGCTCAGTGGTAGAGTATCCCTAGGTTCAATCCTCAGTATGGCAAAAACCAAAATTGATTAGTAAAAATCAAAATGCTGATTTGAAAAAAATTAGTGAAACATGTAACTAAACAGACAAGGTATTCATGCCTATAGAAATGTGTTGATTTATATTGAGAAAACAAAAAAGTTGAAATATAAACACAATGTTGTTTGGTGAATTGTCTATTGCAGTTACAATCAGCTGACTAATCCTACATCAATGGTGGTGAGAAAAATCTTTTTCACTTTTTTATGTTCAGGGTCTTATTCTGGGTGCTATAAATAAAATCTAGCTATCAGTGAGGGCCTGTGATAAGTAAGTAGTGTATAGGGACCAGAGACAGAGTATGTCTGACTCAATAAGGACCTAACCATGTAGTTGAGGACAGTGACAAAGAATTGACAACATTAATTTTTTTCTCTGAGGTAATTGGTATGAGGGATATGTGCTTCATGAAAATGGAGTTTGAAATGTACTGGAAGGCCATAATATTTTTTATTTGAACCTGCAGGTTCTCCAGAAAAGAAAGATGAATATCCATGCATGAATCAAGAAAACAGCACCACAAACCCTATCAAGAATGGAAAAGCAAGTCCAGTATCTAAAGATCAGCGGATTGGAAAGAAAACCTCAGAGAATTTGTCAGTACGGGGTCATGTACAAAAGGGGAATGATGACTCTGAAAGTGATTTTGAGTCAGATCCCCCTTCTCCTAAAAGCAGTGAAGAGGAAGAACAAGACGATGAAGAAGTTCCTGGAGAACAAGGAGATTTTAATGATGATGATACTGAACCAGAAAATTTGGGTCACAGGCCTCTCCTCATGGATTCTGAAGATGAGGAAGAAGAAGAGAAACACAGCTCTGATTCTGAGTATGAGCAGGCCAAAGCAAAGTATAGCAGCGTGAGCCCTGTCTACAGAAACAAATCTGGCAGTGGACCAACCCAAGATCCTAATGCAGCACTCCTCACCCTAACCCATGTGCCCTCTGATGTTGGTGGGGAGACTCCCAAACAGGAGTTTGATGTATTTGGTGCTGTTCCCTTCTTTGCAGTGCGTGCCCAGCAGCCCCAGCAAGGAGAGAATGAAAAGAACCATTCTCAACAGGTGTTTCCTACTGTGGGACTAGAACAAGAGGAATTTGATGTCTTCACGAAGGCACCCTTTAGCAAGAAGGTGAATGTCCAGGATTGCTCTGTAGTGGGGTCTGAGGCACATGCTCTTCCTGGTTGTCACAAAAGTGTAGATATATTTGGATCCACTCCCTTTCAGCCCTTTCCCACATCAACAAGTAAAAGTGAAAGTAAGGAGGACCTTTTTGGGCTTGTGCCCTTTGAGGAGATAACTGGGAGTCAGCAGCAAAAAGTCAAACAGCGCAGCTTACAGAAACTGTCCTCTCGCCAGAGGCGCACAAAGCAGGATATGTCCAAAAGTAATGGGAAGCGGCATCACGGCACACCAACTAGCACGAAGAAGACTTTGAAGCCTACCTACCGCACTCCAGAGAGGGCTCGCAGGCACAAGAAAGTGGGCCGCCGAGACTCTCAAAGCAGCAATGAATTTTTAACCATCTCAGACTCCAAAGAGAACATCAGTGTTGCACTGACTGATGGGAAAGACAGAGGCAGTGTCCTACAACCCGAGGAGAGTCTGTTGGATCCCTTTGGTGCCAAGCCCTTCCATCCTCCAGACCTACCATGGCACCAGCCACATCAGGGCCTGAGTGACATCCGTGCTGATCACAATACTGTCCTGCCTGGGCGGCCAAGACAGAATTCACTACATGGGTCATTCCACAGTGCAGATGCGTTGAAAATGGATGACTTTGGTGCCGTGCCCTTTACAGAACTTGTGGTGCAAAGCATCCCGCAACATCAGTCCCAACAGTCCCAACCAGTTGAATTAGACCCATTTGGTGCTGCTCCATTTCCTTCTAAACAGTAGATACTTCTGATGGGTTCTTGGCATTTACTCCTGTTTCAAAAAAGTATGAATACTTTTATGAATTTGAAGAAAATTTATTTGTATAGCTCTTTATATCATTCATTCTTACAGGTCAGTCAGGATAGGTGATTTTTAAATAAACCAAATAGAAAAAGGAAGTATCTCTTACAGGGTAGTAACTTGATGCCTCTTCCAAGCAGAAAAGGGAGCTAAATTGAAAGCTGCACCCAAGGGTTTCTGCTACTGACATCACGGCACAGAAATGCAAAGTGTGGTACTTCCAGTGAAAGCACATGACACCTTTCCATTCCAGGTGCGTAGACACTGAGAAGGGACAGTAAAGCTGTATCATTATTTTTGATATCACAGTGTCACTTATGTGCACATCCCAGGCTCATTCCAGATCCAGCATTTAAAACTAGGCTGATTTGTACATACATTGTGTTTATGAATTTTATGGTCTCTTCTAATTTTCACACAGGAAAAAAAAAATAATGCAATCTAGCTCTCCATAAGAATTAGGAAGATCTTATCTGGAGAATGTAGAGACTTTAGTTCATACATGCTTCTCTACAAAGCAGAGCCAGAAGAAACTGACTTATTGTGCCTAAAACTCTGTGTATTTTAAAAAACAAGTGCCATTAATATGGGATATCTTATGATAATTATGTACAATAATGTATGTTAATTAGTTCAATTTAGCCCTTCTCAATGTATACATATTTTGAAACAACACGTACATGATAAATATATATAATTTTTATTTGTCAATAAGAAATTTTAGAAATATGGAGTATATAATTGAAACCTAGAGCAAAACTGTAGAGAGACATATCTGGCATTTGAAAAATGTAAAAGACATGAATGTTATATGTAAGAACAAAAAAACATTGAATACTTTAGAAACACTATTGTTTTCAAATGGCTTCTTGCCAAAAACTTTTATCATGTCCCTAACGAAGCAGATAATTGAAAAACAAAAACTGGGAGTGAGGACAAGGGTTATATAGGAATTTTATTTCAGGAAAAACAAATGTAGCTGAAACCCTGAATTTTTAAGATGTTTACAATGTAAAATCATGTTGCATTTAATAATGTACTTTGTTAAATTACCACCTTCATCAAATATCCCCCAAGTCCTAAGCAACAGTTATTTTACTTAGGCTCAGACGGTGGAGTAGTTTTAATAAAGTGCACAGAACAGTGACACCCTCAAAGCCTTATAGGCAGGACTTGTGCATCCTGCTACAAGTACCTCTGCACTAACACACCAGATCTTAAAATGGATATAAGGTATTAGATGATGAGGGACTAGCATTTTAATTCTGCTAGCTGATTGTGTCTTTAGTGAAAAGAACCCAGCTACCAAATTGCCTTTATTCTATACCATAAATCCTAATCAGAAACTTGAGATTTTGTAGAAATCATGTTTAATGATAACAATGACATGAACTAATGTGAATATAGTATCTAAGCTTTAAGTTATAATTAACTCTTTCCCTCTCAGATTAACATTTACAAGTTTCTAGGACATTTATGAAAAGGAGTTGGAAATTCATCAACTAGCATTCTCTTTGGTTGTTCTTTGCACCCAATTAAAGTGTATTTTATGAGTAATCTCATAAGATTCTCTTAATTTTAGTGCCCCAGTAGGATAAATTATTTGCCTGTTTTCACAGTTATGAACTTGGAATGAAGCAAAGGATATGTAACTAATCCACATATTTTTATTGTTTTCTGTATGCTAAATTAGACAGAAGTTGATGAATGGGGAAGCAATATGTGAATTACAATGTAGCACAGGCAGACCAAGCATTACATTACTATTTATAGTTGTGCTTCTAGAGCTGGAATGCATCAATTACTTGTCCTTGTGCCAAAGGCAAATATTATGTTTGCACCTTTTTTTCTGATTCTCAGGTTGATTAATACTGCTAATGCAAATGTGCAAGTAGATGTTCTTTTAAACTACAAAATAGATTCAAGTGATACTTTCTTTTAAAAGTGAAGAGTAAATTCATGAACTACAGTAGGTTTGTATCAAACAAGATTTTTTCTTTTCAAAAAAGGAAATCTGTTAGATAATGTGTTCACAATATGGTTCTCCGACTATTGTAGTCCTTCATCTCTCTTGGTTTTCATTAGCTCATCTTTTAGAAGGGTGATAGAAAAACTAATATGGTCTCCTAAAGATGTAAACATAAAATACGTAGTTTTACTTTGCTCTTCAGTACACTGAATAACGTAAATGATTCAGACACTGATGAGACCCTTTGGCTTATAATGTTGGACAGATTTCTGAGGAAACAGTTCTGCTCTGGCTTAAAATAATTTACATTCTTGTTTATCATAGCATAGTCTGGTGACTTTCCTCTTTTCAGATGGTAGCTAGGAGGAAAAACTTAAGGTTCAACTGGGGATCCGATGGAAAAATGTTAAGATTCCTTTGTGTTGAAGAGGCATTTTTCCAAAGAATAGAGATTTATACTTTCCATTTCATTCACCATCTTACCCACCATAGTCAACTGATGCCCAGGTTAATTCCTGATGAGAATTAAATTCCCAAGGCACATGGTAGCATTTAAAGTAGTACCTGGCACACAGCACTCAGTAAAAGTTTTGTTTTATTATGGGGTGGTTCAGTACTGATTTAAGGAAGTTAAAAGAAAAATATTGTCCTATTACTATTTGGGTGTACCCTGTGCTTCTAAGGATGCAAAGTAGTTATAACTCTAAACCTGCTATACTTGAACATCACTAAGGGAAGTAACACATGAAACTAGCAAAAATCTGAGGCCAAAGTTGTTTCCTAACAGCTTTAACAGTGCTTGTTGATTCTGAATCATCTTTTTAACTATTTTAATATCACTTCAATAAAATGTTAGTATTAAAAAAGGTCAGTTTTTGTGGCATTGAAGAATGTATCTGCTAAGACAGAAAAAATGGTATATATATTATAAGTTGGGGAAGGAAAGTTGCAGGCTAGATGAAATGTAACTGATTAGAATATTTATTCAGAAGTGGTAACACCCCGTCACTATCCTTGGGTTTGTGCATATTTGGGCATAGTTATAACATTATCTGGATTTGCAGATAGATGCACCTTTCAGTGCTACCCTGTTTATTGTGTAACAGTGATAGACTATTTTCTTTTTGCTGGTGGAACATACTAAGGTGGAATCTACTCTTCTATGTTGATGTTCATCAGAACAGTTTTCTTACTACTCAGCTCTTCTGCTGGGTTTAAGTTCTGGTACTTCATATAAGCACTATCAGAAGGTACAAGTGTATTAAATCACTATTTCTGAGGAGTTTGGGTACATTTGTTTATATATAGAATGTGCAGTGAACTTTTCATATTTTTCTTTTTACCAAAACTACTCTTATCATTTTAGGTCCAATTATTGAATTGACAGTCTACTGTGAGAATGAGATGACATATCTACTGTGAGAATAACATAATGATTATTTGAAAACGTTTATATTCAGTGGTGTTTTATATATTAAGATATAATTATATACACATGCATGCACATCACATCTCTCTACTGTGGAGTTAATGTGAATTTTTAAAAAATGGAATTGCAACCACAATCATAGCTAAAAGAACATTCACTCCTAGTGAAGGTTTACAAAAGCCACTAAAAGAATAAAGTAAGTGAAAATGCAAAGGGTCACTTGGGGTTTTGTTTTATTTTAAAATTTATAATGCTACTTTTGAAAGAGAATTGTTTTTATTACTATGCTCTTTTGTGATCAATAAGTCATCTAATAGCAGTATAGAAGCTACTTTTTTAATTGCTGGTAAACAGCTTTAAGTGCACTTTCTTTGATTACACTTCCATTTTTTGTTAAACTTGAATTTTCTGAAGCCTTTTATGTACCACTAAGCAAATAACTTTAACCTTAAAAAAAAAACGGATTACATCTTTATTATATTTCTAATAGTTGTAAAATATACTTGCTAAAGTAACTTCAGTCCTTAAATGTAGCTGGGAAACTTGTAAGACAGGATTGGTTGTCCCTCCCTCCCCATATCTAATTAAGCACTAACTAACTTTATGACTTTATTGCCTTTATATTGCTTATTTTTGAATTCTGTCCCTGATACACTTTGTTTTGTTTGAAATTTGAAGTTATTTTCTTACTGTATTTATCATACCTCTTTTAATAATCTGCTTTCTTTAAATGCAATAAATTCCAAATGGATTACCTATTCTTTATAATCAGTGACTTTGGAGTTTTTCATTATTTGTCTTATTAAAAGTTTTGAATATACACTTCTGTTGAGTTCTTTCATTTACACCAAGGACCTTAAACATCTATTGTGTACCAACAATATAACATAAAAATAAAATTGTTCTCAAGGAGACTTTAGGATTTAAGTAAGAAAATCCATTTGACCTAAATTTTTTGCATTATTTTAATCACTTACTGATACTTGTAGTAATGATGGTAAGGCAGAAACTTGAGACCTTGAAATGCCTTGAGGATAAAATTGTTTGGCATAATTTTTACATTATTTCTACTTTTAAAAAACCTATTAAAAGCCTGTTAAATATATATAATTGTTAAAAACCTTTGAATATTTTGGTCCTTGACTACGTCAGAAAAATAGCTTTGGAACATTAATGAGGAAAACATGGGATTGATGAACTAGGTTTGGTGTCAAGGCTGTGGTATTATAATGTAATATCCCCCAAACTGCAATCTAGATTGGTGGCTTTTGACAGTTTCTCAGCCATAAACAAGATTCATCGAATTTTGTATTTTTTTTTTTTAGTAACATTTATTTCAAGTGATGTGGAAAAATAGGGCTTTTGTATCTTCTTAATAGCACAAAGCAGCATGGTGTCACAAATGATGAGTAAAGTTATATTAAAAAGTTTGTATGTATCACTGTTTAAATTGTTATAGTTAAACCCTTATGGCTCAACTTGAGCTGTTTGGTTTGAATAATTCCATTTTTTAGGAAGCCCAGCTTTAAGCTTCATATGTAGTTAATATCCTCATATTAAAGGTATGAACTCTTGAAATATTGTATTTGTTGCATGTTAAAAACATGGCTGACACAACTGAGAGCACATGCATGCTAGGTAGTGTTTAGTCCTACATTTGTAGAGCAAGATGAAGGCTTCTGTGGCTGTTTATTTCAGCCATTTGAGTATACAGAGGTTCACTTTTCATAAGTGGACCATACTGCTATTTCTTTCTCTCTTCAAAAAGTCTTCTTTTAAAGGTAGTTTCAGTTCTGAATCATTATCTTACTACCCTGTAGAAGTATGGTACAAAATTTCAGGTGAGCTTAGTACTCATCTATACCTTATAAACATGGTTGTTGTGATAATGCAGATAAAATATATTTCTGCCTCTCTTCTAATAGCCAAGCTGATTCTTTACACACTTTGACAGGGATGGAATTAGTAAGAGTGATGATTTGGCGTGGATATGGACCTACTTAGTAACTGGCAGGAATGTAGAAGTGCAGGCTTTGCCCCTTAACGTTTAGTACAGGGCAAAGTATATCTCTAGTAGGTACCTGCTAAATGGAGAGTTGTATAGCTTTATGCCAGTCAATCACAATCTTCAAATCGTACACTCTGTCCAGGTGGGATGCCATGTGATTTGACAGATATTCCCTGATTCTTCATTCCTGATTCTAAAATATGATTTTAAAGCTGTTATGTATTATAAAGAATGACAAACAGCACTTAATATTTTAGTAAACCCAGTTTATTTACATAATACATAAATTTCCATGCAGCTTATGGAATTACACTCAGTGTAATAAACAAAAAATAGACCAGCACTATCTTGCTTTTTGAAAATGGCTTTATAGAGAAAGATTTTTTTTTAAAATGAGTTAACCAAACTGTAAAAATTGCTATAGGTAACTTAAAAAAAAAAAAAACAACTAAAAATAATTTAAAAATATACTTGTAAAGTCTGTAGATAAAGAGCTTTTATGGTTTACACATAGGTAAAAATTAATACTAGTCTTTTTTAGTACTATAGCTGGAAATTATACTTTTAATTAACTAATAACAAAAATAACTTAAATATACATTTTACAAGGCTCAGATTTCTAGGCAACTTTTAAATATTCTTTAATGTTAACAATGTCTTAAACACTTTACCAGTAGCACTGTGCACATAGTAGGTGGTCAGTAAATGCTGACATACAGAAGTATTTATAGTTGACAGCAACCCACATTCATGTATATATTCCTTTACAATAAATACATCATAGTAAAGATAAAAATCAGAGGACAGCTTTCTTACAATATTTAACATTTTCAGAAAACATATGTTAACATGGAATAATTCTCTAGATCTGTATGCCCTTTAAATTCAAATAAATAATTATTTAAAAACAAAATATGCCTTTTATGTATTAATTTGGATGGCAAGTATTACATAATTTATATACTATGACAAAGATGGGAATTTTTAAAATCAAAACTTAAGACTATTTTTAGAACATTTTATTAGGAAAAAATGGTTCACACCTAAAATAACTGGACTTTTACCTCATTTTTAACTTGATAATAACTACCTAAGTGTATTTCATTTGGATGGATGAAATATCAATTTAGAAGCAATGGCATTATGTAAGCCAATAAGGAATGTTTTAGGGGAAATATGTCCTATTTACACCAAAATCTCCTATTACTTAGTATATAAATCACACTTGTGGTCTTATGAGATACTATAGCCATTTTCAAAATAGCATTCCACCACAATAATGAGTATGATATAGTGTGTCCTTACTGGGTCCACTAGAAGAAAATTCTCCTTGTTGAGATACCAACATGGAAAATGTATATTCCAAAATCACTACACAGGAAAGGAACAACATTTTACAGATGGATAAGCTGAGGCACATTAAAGTAACTTTTCTAATACTGAATGTACAAAAAGCATTTTGGGAATAAGAGTCAACATCAATGAACATTTTTTTTAAGATTCAGTCAATTCTATCCTGAAAACATACCAGTATTTAAAATAGTTTGTCAACTCATTAAGAAACATCGGTAATAATTTATATTCTAACAAATAACAATTTTTATGAAGGCTTTAAGAGATTTAATTTATGCATATGAAATGATTAATGAACAAAGGGTAACAATTGTATTACTACAACCAATTTTTTTAAGTATAAACAATGACCAATTTAATGCTTCCAGTCCAAATTGTATTCATTTTTAATTTTTTTTTTGGTATTGGGGATTGAACCCAGGGGCACTCTACCAGTGAGCTATATCCCCAGTCTTTTTTAAATTTTTTATTTTGATACAGGGTCTCACTAAGTTGCTTAGGACCTTGCTAAATTGCTGAGGTTGGTTTCAAACTTGTGATCCACCTGCCTCAGCCTCTAGAGTCATTGGGATTACAGATGTGTACTGCTGCATCCAGTTTCAAGTCCAAATTTTAAATGGTGAATATAAACACTTTATCAATGCAATGTTAACTCATGCATAAACAGAAGACTAAAGCACAGTCCTCATCAAATGGGGCATCAGCATGACTTTATTCTAAGGCTTAAGGTTCAGAGTTCAGGGTCAATTCAGGGCCATGTAAATCTTATGGCCTTGAAAGTAGCACCCATAGAGCTGGGAGTCCTCATCATCAAATTTCTTCTAGAATTTTGGGATCAAAATCTTCTACAATCCACTCTCAAGAATTCAATTATGATATGAAATTAAATAAACTCTGGAATTAAAAGGCTTGAGTAATGATTTGGTTATTAGATCATGGAATTTGTTGCTTAATCATGTCCTTAGTTTCTAATGTGATTCTTATCTGATAAAAAGTAACATTGCATGTTTTTTTCCTCTTCTTAATACCTCTCTTAAAGAAGAACTTCTGTTCTGACAAACTAAAAATTCCTAATGTTCCTAAGGAGAGGAGAACCTGTGGCTAAAGGAAATAATATTTTAAGTGCCAGTTTTTCACAAACCATGTATTTAAAGGCTATGATTATTCAAAATCACTATCTTAGCTTGTATTAAACAAAGGCTGTAACAATCCTCACCTTGATTAGGCACTTAAATTTGATAATTTAATGAAAATATCTTCTATTAAAATAATCACACAGGATGACTCCATTTCAAATGGAGGTGAGCCCTTCCCTAAGGAAATTAAGCTGGTGTCAAGTAAACTGAATCCTATTTCTACACTAGTTTCACATTCATTGTTACTGTTCAGATTGTTTGTTACGATTGCCAACTAATTCTCATTTTCTGTATAAGCAGCAAATTAGTAGCTTTAAGGGTCTGCAAAGCAGTTATTACTACAGATCCCTAGGTATATTTTCCCATTTTTATAAAGCATTACCCATGATACCTTAAACAAGAAGAAAAAAAATGGGAACCTTAGAAATACTGGGGTATGAGAGTCCCCATTTTATATTGCTTAACAACTGAATTCACCAGGTGGCCATACCTGAATTCTTCACAAATGTGAAACATAGTCAGGACAAGGCTTGCTATGTCTGTACTGCATGACATATACTGTTGACTGATGCCACCAATATAACATCACTACTGCAAGGATATGCCATATTTGGTGGCTAGATCCGAGGTAGTTTAGTTGTCCTAGAAGGAAGGTAGAAAGGAATTAATACTGATTGTACTATTTTGATATTAAAAGAAAATGTGTTTCTGGGGCTGTGGTTGTGGCTCAGTGGTAGAGTTCTTGCCTAGCATGTGTGAGGCACTGGGTTTGATTCTCAGCACCACATAAAAATAAATAAAATAAAGGTCCACTGACAACTAAAAAAAAAAAAAAAATTAAAGAAAAAATATATGTTTCTAATCTTCAGGCTTGGAAATATGGCTTAGCAGCAGAAAATTTTTGTTAGTCTCAGTGCCTGGAAACTAGAGATTAATTCAGATCCAAGTGTTTTTAAAAAAGGATGAACACATATTTGGGTCTAATTTTAAGGTTTTATTCATCAAGTACACAGGTAATTTTTAGAAATGCTATTCACAATGTATTTTTAACTTGAAATTTTCAGAAATTTGACCTTTTGCCTCCCATGTCTCAATTCCTATCTGGTGTAATGGAAAAAAAAATAATTCATGAAATGAGGGTTACAAATCAGGAAGTAATTTAGGTATGAATATGTAAGTAAGAAACACACTGTTGTGTTTTGATATGAACCTGCTAGAAGCACTTCTTTATTTTATGCAGGAGAAACCTCAGTCCTGAATCTTAACACTCTCTGACTTAATGGAATAATGTGCAAAATTCTGTGAGTAGTAATGGGTTAATTAACTCAGGTTGATTAGTTCATATACAATTTCAGAAAACAATTTAATTTCTCTTTATGGTTAAATATTAAATTTCAGGGTGATTAATAATTAAAATGTGGAAAGCTTCTTGATGTTTCCTGGTGTATAACAAAAGAACAGCTATAACAACTTAAGTGTAAACTTTCTCTTACTCATGGTGAGTCATGTAATGTAACTATTCTCCAACCTCTTCTTTTTTTCTTACCAAGAATAATAATTAATGCAGAACATTAATATTAAAGTGTAAGTCAACAGGATTCTTTCTATATGGGTTCTTGGCCTTTTTTTCCCCCTTTCTTTTTTTGGGGGGGTTGGGGTGGGGTGGTGGGGCACCAACTCCTTGGCTCCTAAAGAAACTTACAGATTCATTTTTAAAAACCAAATACAGCCCTCTAAGCAACTTAGTGAGACCCTGACTCAAAATAAAAAATAAAAATTGCTGGGGATGTGGCTCAATGGTAAAGTACCCCTGGGTTCAATCCCTAGTAAAAAAAAAATAAAACAAAAGCAAATACAGAAGATTATAAAGAAAATTGGTTATATAACAGTAAATTGTAGTACAAGAGATCTACTCAATTCCATCCATGATACCTTGGAGATCCTTGGATCCATCAAACACCACTGTGGTGTTTATGTACTTTAAAAAATTTAATGTGAGCTGAATTTAAATTTTTAGGCTTATTTTTTTTTTAATTTCTCAGTATTCAGTACCTGCACTTCCCCATACTTCTCTCATACATAAAAGAAGGTACTTACCCTGAACATTTGAAACTATCATTTTCAACTGTAAAGCCTTTAGTGTTTATGGTCTCCATGTCTCTACTGCTTTCAAGTACCTGCACTAACTCTCACATTCAACTTCAAGGGGCATATTTTATGTCAAGCTCCTCTTGGATGCAAGTTAAGTTACAGAACATTTGATCTTATGTAGTTTTTTTACATATTAGACAATTCTAAAACCTGGATCTAGATATTTTAAGGTCTAAAAACACTATGGCCACAATCAATTACTGTAAAAAATTTTTATGGCTCTACCTGTCTGTGATGAGAAACAGAATTTTTAAAAGAATCATTAACAAAATTATACAAAAATATATTTTTACCAGAATTTGTTTTCTGAGGAAAATTCTGTTTCTGTCTGGAAGATAGATGGTCTTCAATTCAGGAGCATATATCCTAGTACTTACTGTTCCCATAACCTGATGTTTACACTCTCAGGCTCTTTGTATTTCCATTCCTATTCAAAGCTCAGTGGTGAAAAATCAAGTATACAGAGAAATGCCTGAGAATCTGTGGTGGATTCAATCTCTATTCTATGGTTTTTCATCTTTTCTCCTTCCCATCTTTAATTCACTGTGGAAGAGATTCCTAACCTAGGAAGAAGGGGCATTGAGTTTGCAGTTTGGATTTAAACAAATCCTTGATTTTCTGTCTCCCAAATTAAAAAAAAAAAAAAAAAAAACACTGTTATATGTACTACATAAAAGTTGTTCTTGAGTCAAGCTAAGGCTTACCTGCATTTGCATCATTTTGCCTTTCATTAAACTACATGTTTCACTTTGAAGACCAAGTTGAGGCACATCATTATACTAATTGCTAGTATTTATTGAGGGCTTACTACCTGTTAGGAACTACGCTGTTTTATGTTTGTTTTCTCATTCAATCCTCACAAAAACCTCAGAGTAAGTATTATATCCCTGTGTTTCATATAAGGAAAGTAGAACTGTGAAAGTTTAAGTAATTTATTTAGCTCCTGCAGCCAATGTAGTATTTCCAGGCAATCTGACTCCAGTGTCAAAACAAATACATGTTTTGGAGAACAATCACTCCACCCAGTGTCCTCTTTGTTATTTTCCATCAGAAACATTTTTCTTTGAACTGAAGAATGTAGAAATCTATCTTTTTCTTAAGTGACTGGCTTATAACTATCTTGGATACAAATAAACTCATCAATTTTATTATTTTCTTCTTAGCTCTGGGTAACAACAGGAAGCAGAAAGTAAAATCACAGATAAGGGGGATTATTGTATTAGACCCTCACCACTTCAGCTCATACTCTGAGGAAAAGCATGTGAAAGCCCTTTGAAAGTTAGAGCTTTATACAACATTAAGGAATAAAGAATTACTCTATCATCAAAAATACTGAAAAATTAATCTAATTTTTTATTCTGTGAAGCATTTACTTAAGCACATACTTAAGAGTAAAGCTGCAAAACCTCTGTTAAAGAGACACCTACCTGGAAAGTACCGCTCTGGAACTTTGGAGATGTAGAATAGGAAAGCAAGAAGAGCAATCACATACATCACAATTACACGAGGTGCAAAATCCTGAAAAGTAAAACATGGTTTTTTTTCACAGATATTTCTACTTCACTGAAGTCTCAATTTATCATGAATATGATGGTAGAATTTAAGATTGTTAAATCTGAATTGTTCTATAGATAAGTCTCCAGTAACATAAGCCTGGTTTTCATTCTGCAGGAAGAAGTCCACAGAAATGGAGCACAGTGGATGCTCTAAAGGTTAGGCTACTAAAAGAGTGAGGGCTTTATGCTGCTGAAGGTCCTAGTGTGTCTGACTCCTCTACAATGTAGGCACAGGGGTTGGATGCATATGGGAAAAGAACTATTAAATGAGTAAGCCAAGGGACTACTGACTAGTGACTTACAACCAGAAATGATCTACACAGCTCAGTCCAAGACAAAAGTTTCTTCCAATATCCCAGAAAAAATGTTCCTCTTGGATATCAAGCACTCACTCTATCTTACTGCTGATTGCTCTATTAGCAAAGTTTTCCTAGAGAAAAATTGAATGCATTCCCTTTAAGAACTGGAACAAGACAGGATGTCCTCTTTCACCACTTCTATTCAACACAGTCCTTGAAACTCTAGCCAGAGCCATTAGACAAAAGAAAGAAATTAAAGGGATACAAATAGGGAAAGAAGAGTTCAAACTATCCCTATCTGCTGATGACATGATTCTATATTTAAAGACCCCCCCCCAAAAAAAAACTTCACCAGAAAATTTCTAAAATTCATTAATGAATTCATCAAAGAAACAGGATATATAATTAACATGAATAAATCAACTGCCTTACTAATCACCAATGATGAATAAGCTGAAATAGAAATTAGAAAACCACCCCATTCACAACAGCCTCAAAAAAAAAAAAATTTGGAACTCAATCTAACAAAAGAAGTGAGAGAACTCTACAATGAAAAGTACAGAATAAAGAATGAAATTGAAGAAGAACTTAGAAGATGGAAAGTTCTCCCATGTTCTTTGATAGGCAGAATTAATATTGTCAAAATGGCCATATCAAAAGTGTTATACTGATTTAATGTAATCCCTATTAAAATTCCAATGATGTTCTTCATAGAAATAAGAAGAGCAGTCATGAAATTCATTTGGAAAAATAAGAGGCCCAGAATAGCCAAAGCAACCCTTAGTGAGAAAAATGAAGCAGGAGGCATCACAATACCAGATCTTAAATTATACTATAGAGCTGTAGTGACAAAAACAGTATGGTATTGCCAAAACAGACATGAAGACCAATGGAACAGAACAGAAGACATAGAGACAAACCCACATAAATATGTTATCTCATGCTAGACAAAGACACAAACACACATTTAAGAAAAAAGGAGCTTCTTCAACCAATGGTGCTGGGAAAACTGGAAATCCATATGTAGCAGAATGAAATTGAACCCCTATAGTTCACCCTGTACAAAAATCAATATGAATCAAGGATCTAGGATATGAATCAAGGATCAAGGATCTAGACATTAGACCAGAGACCCTGCACCTACAAGAAGAAAACATAGGCCCAACTCTCCATCATGTTGGCCTAGGAACCAAATTTTTCAATAAGACTCCTAAAGTGCAAGAAGTAAAATCAAGAATCAATAAATGGAATTGTGTCAAACTAAAAAGCTTCTTTACAGCACAGCAAACAATCAAGAACATGAAAAGAGAGCCTACAGAATGGGAGAAAAGCTTTGCTACCTGCATGTCAAATAGAGCATTAATCTCCAAGATATATAAAGAACTCAGAAAACTTAACACCCCCCCAAAAAAACAACAACAACAACAACAACAACAACAACTGATCCAACCATTAAATGGGCAAAGAAATTGAACAGGCACTTCACAGAAGAAATACAAATGGTCAAAAAAATATGAAGAAATGTTCGACATCTCTAGCAATTAGAGAAATGCAAATTAAAACTACACTGAGATTTCATTTCACTCCAGGCCGAATGGCAATTATCAAGAAAACAAGTAATAATAAATGTTGGTGAGGATGTGGGAAGAAAGGTACACTCATACAGTGCTAGTAGAACCGCAAATTGGTGCAACCACTTTGGAAAGCAGTATGGAGATTCCTTAGACAACTTCAAATGGAAGCACCATTTGACCCAGTTATTCCACTCCTCCACATATACCCAAAGGACGTAAAATCAGCATACTACAGTGATGCAGCAACATCAATGTTTGCAGCAGCTCATTTAACAATAGCTAAGCTATGGAACCAACCTAGGTGCCCTTCAACAGATGAATGGATAAAGAAAATGATATATATACCCAAGAGAATATTACTCAGCCATAAAGAAGAATGAAATAATGGCATTTGCTGGTGAATGGATGGAAATGGAGACTATTATGCCAATGAAATAAGCCAATCCCCAGAAACCAAAGGCCCAGTGTTCTCTCTGATATGCAGATGGTAACACACAATAATGGAAGAGAAGAATAGAAGTCATTGGATTAGACAAAGGGAAATGAAGGGAGGGAGGGAGTGGGGTGGGAATAGGACTGACACTAGAAAGAATCCAAGATAACTTTGCTATGTTCATATATGAATACAAGACCAGTGTAACTCCACATCATGTACAACCACAATAATGAGATCCTAATTAGAATAAGCTATACTCCATGCATGTATAATATGTTAAAAAATACATTCTACTGTCATGTGTAGCTAAAAAGAACAAATATAAAATTAAGCTTTCCTGGCCTTGAGAAAATAAGCCAGCTATAACTTATACATATTGTTCCAAATTATTATTATAAAACAAATTTATCAGGAATCCATTTGAGAAATAAAAACAAATTATTTATCTTCCTAATTCAAATACATGAGAATTATTATGGCCCTTCCTCAGATTCCTCACATCAATCAACCTTGGATTTCTTAAGACTTTCTAGAACATACGACTTCACCCCACCTCTTAGGATTATCCCTCTGGAACTTTTTACCTCTTGTAACAACCTCTGCAACTTTTAGATATGAAAGCTTATTAGAGAATTTTCTGAAAGTTTCCCTTTGTTTTCTCACTAATCTAGGATCATATTAGAATTCCATCTTTAATAACCACTGTCTTCCTATTTCATATTTCAATTTTAAGACTTTTGAACATGAAAACATTCTCATTTTTTCCTGCATTTCTTCAATATCCACTGAATTAATAGGTCTTGGTTTTTTTTCTTTGTTATTATAAGCTTAAAAGGGATGTGTTCACACATCCAAAATTTTAATTACTTCTATATTAACAAAGTTATCCATTTGTTAGAATTAAATATATGGTGGCAGTTTCCCATTCTATTTTCTTATTTTTAGGGACTCAAAACTTAGAAAAATGTTTTCTCAGATAGCAGGATCACTTACATCCCTCATCACTACTATCTCACTTTTCTCCCAGTTTCCTATCTTATGAAGAAAGCATCAGCCTTATCCTCAAATGAACCATATCAAATCACTGAATTCACTGTCATAGAATATTCTTTCTTTTCAGTAGTATATCCAAGTGCTTCCCACCATACTGTTGCCAACTTCATGTAAGTGAATGTAAGCCTACTACTAATAGTTGTTCCTCTTCTACTAATACATGATTCTTACTAATAGTGGATTCTTTTGAAAAAAGCCTGCTTTTAAAATCCCACATTCCAGACTAAAGGTCCCAATGCAACAAATATACATGATTTCTGCCAGCTTCCTTTTCTTTTTTTTGTTTTTCTTCCTTTTGGTATTGCGGATTGGATCTAGTGGTGCTTTAACACTGGGTTACATCCTTTTTATTTCTTATTTTGAGACAGGGTCTTGTTAAATTACTGAGGGTCTCACTAAGTTGTGAGGCTGGCCTTTAACTTGTGATCCTCTTGCCTCATCCCTACCTCCATTTGCTGGGATTATAGGTGTCAATCACTGTATCTAGCAATCAGCCAGCTTTCTTAGTATATCTGCTTATGTAAGAAAATTTCAGGTTTATTTTGTAGCACATACTTGGCATTTTTATATGTATCTCTAAGAATGTAAGTCTTATTTCTAATCCTTATCTCAAGAATGTTGAGTTCTCACTGAGGTTCTTTCTACTGCATATCACCCATATTCCATAATACCTGACATCAATAGCTCTTCTTTCACTTTGCAATATATTGTCCTTGGTGGGTTGAATGCTTCTTTGGCTTCAGCAACCAATAAGATGATAATTTCCAAATCTTTATCACTAGTCTCAAACTTGACCTAAATTCCAGATCCTATGTCTACCTTCATATCCTATAGAAACCTCAAATTCAACAGGTTCAACAAAAAAATCCTTTCTAATTCCTCTTTCCCCAACAAAAAAATCAAGTGTTCCTGCTTCTATATTTTGGTTATCACTGGCAGATCCAGCAGACAAAGCTAGAAATTTTGAAGTCCTCCACAGATAAGGACTTGGACATTTTACACACTAAAGGTAAGAGAAAGAGAACTAAGAATGTGTTACTTCACAGAAAGACATTAAGGAAAAAAATACTAATCAGACTTTACATATGCTTTTTAATGGTATGCTTATTTATACAGCAGTGAAAATTATGGTGTCAGCATACAATTAAAAATGTGCTCTCAAACGACACAAACTCACCCACTACTGATTATACTGTTTTACCCAAAATAAAATTGAAAGATTAAAAAAATGAGGACAAATACCGATGACACTTAACGTACCTGTACAATAGGAGCACCAATTCCTCCATTGAGCCAAACCCAATGAAGAGTAGGGATTACTCCATATCCCGAAACAGAACAAAAGATGATAGAACGAAGCCTCTGCCATTGCTGTGTGAGGTAACTGGGATGAATCTGAGCAAAGAACACTGCCAGGATCATGGCAAGCACTGTGATCAAGTACACTTGACGCCAGTACTGAAATGAAACAAAATCAAATTTTAATTCTGTTATTAACAATAGTGAAGGAAAAGAGTAATTTTGGCCTCTATGTGACACATTCCAAACAATTCCAAACAGGATTATTTACCTTCCTTAAAAAAAAATGCATATACCATACAACTGTTAAGTTTAGTAGAATGACAAACCAAATTCTAAAGTGAGCTACTGAAAGACTGCATTTATTCCTACAAAAGCATTTCCTGAGTACCTATTACATGCTAGGCACAGTTAAAAGTCTTACAGAAACGTAGCAGACTATAACACAGACTCTCCCAGTGGATGAGCACATAGACTGGGAGGGGAAAATGTAAACAAATGATCATAATCCAATGATAAATATTATAACTGAGTTTCAAATAAAGTTGTAGAACCACTGAAGAGAGAACAATGTTACCTGGGATAAAAATGCTTCACAATGAAAGCAATATCTAAGCTAATATTATGTGGGAAGGAGCAGCTCTCAAAGAAAAGGAACACCAAGTGCAGCAGGGAAATCTGGAGGAGGCTAAAAGGCAGCAAGGTCAGGCTACAGATTTTGTCATATCATTCAGGAATAGCAGAGGTCAGGCTACAGATTTTACTATGTCATTCAGTAATAGCAGAGTTCTTTAAGAATGAGATGACAGGGTCATTTTTCAAACGACATCAGTGTAGAAAACAAAGAAGTGATAGGGAGCCTTCTAAAAAGACATTAGAGGTTTACTCAACATACCAGGCTGAGGAAGCATTTCTGAAGTACACTAAGGTCTTAATGGCTGACTGGATATGTGAGAGGGCAGCAGTGGAAGGCTCAACCCTTTCTATCCTGAAAGTCCAACAATGGCTTCCATGAATGGAGGAAATGAACAAAGATGTTCCAGGTTTGGGGCATTTATGATGAGGAACATGAAAATAGGTTCACTTTTATTGTTTGAAATGTTTATGGGATATCTAAGTATTTAAATGAGCATGGAAAGCTGGAAGTGAAGCTCAAAAAGCTAGTATCACATAGGATGTGAATTCTTAACTTGGCTCCAGGGATCTCTGTAGGGTTATTCACCCACTGAATTGCAATTTTGGATTGTTTCTTTAGGTGTGTACCCAAATACACCTTCTCCTGGATTGATGGTCCATAGTTTTCTGTCTCAGCCTGGGTTCCTTAAAAGGTAAAGAACCACTAAAGCAACTGAGTATTGGGAAATGATGTGAAACCAGAGAGAAGAAAGCAATTTTTTCCTTCTCTTTTTCTAGCTTTTCTGATGTGTCCCACTTTGATGTTTAGGAAGTCAATAGAAAACAGTTTCAGAAAAATATAGAATGAGATAAGCAAACAATTAAATACTGCATGATTACATTTACAAGCTCCTAGTTATCAGAATGCTTCCTCTCTTTTAAGGCACGCAGTTTCATGCAAAATGAGTAAATTATGAAAGCTGGGCAGACGTTAACAGAGTTTACTACTAAAATCAAATCAATTTACAAGGTTAATTGAATATATATTTAATTATATGCTTATCTCACAAAGTCCTTAGGCCTAAAAAACAAAAGGCTCACATTTAAAGGATTTTTTTTTTTCTTTCTTTCTTTTTTTTTTTTTTGGTGCTGGGGATCAAACCCAGGGATTTGTGCAGTAAGCTACATCCCTATAAATGTGTTTAAATGGATACAATTATTAATGCTCTTATTCAAACCTAATTTATGACTTTTCCCTTTACTAGTTTTCTATACTAGATATGTTAACAGTTTGCTCTCATACAGATTTAAGAATCCCAAAGAGTAAGAGGAATTCTGTGCTACAGCCAATCTTCTCAATAAACCACAGCTTAGAGCACTATGCGTGGAGGGAAGCTTGGGTAGGCCAGTCTCTATTCCTTGTGAATAGGACTAAAACTATCCTGTAAACATATTGCTCCTGAGGGAGAAGTGTAGTCTTGCTGCTGAAAAGCAGGTAACGAAAAGGACAAAAGGAAAAAAAAAAAAAATCAAAGAATATGGTAGGAACAAGAGAGAAAAAGAGTAGAATCAATGGGGACTTTCTGAATGGGAGAGTTTGAGATGTAGTGATCCCATGGCTCAGTTTGCCTTTGGAATGGTGATGGGTTAGGGGGTTATGTACTTTAAGGTTTAGTTTGGCAACATTTTTCAGGTAGGCGCTATATACTATCTGAACAGTTTTGCAAGTATTGCTTTGCCCAAGGCAAAACTGAGTTTCAGCACATTAGGGACAGAAAGCAGAGCTGATCCAGAACTTGGAACAGACACATCTTATAGCTGTTAAAGACCCTCACAAGGACACAGAGACTAATACATATAATTTCAGCTATCTTATATTAGACAAAGGTGCCAAAAATGTACAGTGGAGAAAGGATAGCCTCTTCAATAAATGGTGCTGGGAAAACTGGAAATCCATATGCAACAAAATGAAATTAAACCCTTGTCTCTCACCATGCACAAAAATTCAATTCAAAGTGGATCAAGGACCTAGGAATTAGACCAGAGACAATACACCTAATAGAAGAAAAAGTAAGCTCCAATTTCCAACATGTCGGATTAGGCCCCAAGTTCCTTAATAAGAATCCTGTAGCACAAGAACTATTACCAAGAATTAATGAATGGGATAGATTTAAACTGAAAAGCTTCTTCTCAGCAAAAGAAACAATCAGTGAGGTGAATAGAGAGCCAACTAATTGGGAACAAATATTTAATACATGCACATCAGATAGAGCACTAATTTCTAGAATGTATATAGAACTAAAAAAACTTAACACCAAAAAAGCAAATAACCCAATCAATAAATGGGCTAAGGAATTGAAAAGACACTTCTCAGAAGAAGATACACGATTAATCAACAAATACATGAAAAAATGCTCAACATCACTGGCAATTAGAGAAATGCAAATCAAAACTACTCTAAGATTTCATTTCACTCCAGTCAGAATGGCAGCTATCAAGAACACAAACAACAATAAATGTTGGAGAGGATGTGGGGAAAAAGGCACACTCATACATTGCTGGTGGGACTGCAAAATGGTGCAACCGCTATGGAAAGCAGTATGGAGATTTCTTGGGAAAATGGGAATGGAACCACCCTATGACCCAGCCATCCCACTCCTGGGTCTATTCCCAAAAGACTTAAAAACAGCATATTACAGTGACACAGCCACTTCAATGTTTATAGCAGCACAATTCACAATAGCTAGGTTATGGAACCAACCTAGATGCCCCTCAGTAGATGAGTGGATAAAGAAAATATGGTATATATACAAAATGGAATTTTACTCAGCAATAAGAGAGAATAAAATAATGGCATTTGCAGGTAAATGGATGAAGTTGGAGAATATAATGCTAAGTGAAATTAGTCAATCTCAAAAATCCAAGTACCGAATGTTTTCTCTGATATAAGGAGGCTGGTTCACAGAGTTGTTGGAAGGGGGTACATAGGATCAGAGGAACACTAGAATGGTCAACGGAAAGGGAGGGGAGGGAGGGAGTAAGGGGGGGGTTGGAAAAAAAATTGGTGATTGAATGAGATGGATATCATTATCCTAAATGCATGATTGAAGATCTGAATGGTACTTATATACTTTGTATACAAGCAGTTGTATGTAAAAAGATACTATACTTGTGCATGATGAATAATAAATAAATAATAAAAAAATTAAAAAAAAAAAAAAAAAAAAAAAAAAGACCCTCACAACACATGTGGTCTGCTTTTAGGTCTACTACCCAATGGAAGACTAAGGAAAGGAAAACATTTTTCTTATAGAAGAATATGGGTCAAGACATGCACAGATACACCTTTTATTTTTTTCACTTAATGAGAAATAAAGGATAAGAGAAGGGAAATGGAAAGTGGTAGCCAACTTCATTATTTTATCAAAAGCTAACTTTATTTAACTTCAATTCTATAAACACAAAAATTAAAGATATGCAATGTGTACACATAAGGAACCATATACCCATATGAATATAATGGAACATTAGTAATTCAATGTCTACAGTAAGTTTCAGAGATAATTTCAAATGTATTTTTTTCCAGTGGAAAAGGAGTGAAATAAGTATGGAACTAGTAATAGATGTTAGAGATCAGAGGTGCCTTTTGAAAAATAAGTTTATGCCTACACAAGACTCTTCTGTTTATTCTATAAGTAGTTACTTATTCAGAAATTCAAAGGAACCACTGCAAGAAAACATTAAGACCTACATGAAAATAGAATGTGAAATGTTTTAAGCTACTTACATTATTACAATAAAATGCATAAAATACTCCTGAGACATAGCAGCCCAGTATTCCAATAGAAATTCCTGCATAATCTAATGCCATCCATCTTCGACAGGTTTTCTCTGACCGATGGCAAGAAAAAAGATGATATCCCACAGAGCAAAGCATACAGACCTATGGAAAATAAAAAGAAATCTTAACAAAATGAAACAAAAATAAACTAAACTAATTCATGTGTGATATTCAGGGAATTGGTTAAGGGTGCAGGCTTTCAGTTTAGCAACTTAGCAAGGCCCCAAGCAACTTAGTGAAACCCTGTCTCAAAAAATAAAAGGAGTTGGGTATGTAGGTCTGTAGCTCAGTGGTAACACACCCCTGGGTTCAATCCCCTGTACTTCCATCCCCCACAAAAAGTGCAGGCTTTTAAGTCAGTGTAGGCTTTCAAGTCAAATTTTGTCTTGGATTCTAGCTCTGTGCTTATAGTAGGGCAAGACATGTCATTTCTTTAAACCTCAATTCCTTCATGTGTAAAATGGGCATAAGAATCACACACACAAAAAAGGATTTAAAATGATAGCTATTTTATATAAAAATTATTAACTTTTTTTATATAACAATTATAAACAGAAGTGGGGAAATACACAATGCAAATGTTTTTAAAAATATCATGTGAAGGTATTTTCATCCATGAATGAGTTTAAAGAAGCAATACATATCCTTAAGAAAATCGAAGAATATAGAACTGTACAATGTACAAAATATAAGCCCCTCCCACTCAATGTATTCCCCAAAGGTAGCCACTGATAACATTTGTTAGGTGTCCTTTCAGATATTTTCAATGTATATGCCAAAAACCTGTGATATAGAAGTCTGCAGGCCGGGGATGTAGTTCAGTTTTAAAGCACTTGCCTAGCATGCCCAAGGTCCTGGGTTCAATCCCAGCAACTCCCCCTACCCTCCCCAAAGGGAAAAAAAGAAGTCTGCAAATACAAGATAAATATACACTTTTAAAAATTAATCAAATGGACTCACACTATGTGTTCTATTCCGCAATCTGTTTTTTTTTTTTTTTACTTAAGACTTCATGGGCATATAAGATGCATTATATAGAGTTTACTTTCAAATTCTAAGGTAAACATGGCTTTATTGTTCCCAAACACAATAATCATGGCTTGCTGATTATAAAGATAAAACCTCTATTCTTGAAAAGAATTTTTAGGAACAAGTAAACAAGTAGTGCTGTAAGAAGTCATATAGAAAAAGTCAGAAAGCATAATTAGAAGATTGAGGAGGGAGGGTACTGGCTCTGTGAGTATATTTGTGCATCTTGGGGTGGTACAAGAGGGAGGAAAGATGAACACAGAAGGACTATCACCCATGTGGGAGCTTATAGTTCAGCTAATGTTCATCAGGAATTTACAAGAAGACATGAACAGGTTTATTGGGGGTCCACAAAGAAAAGTAACATAATGAAAAATATAGAACCATTAAAGAATGTCCTGTGTATTTCTTTATGCCATGATTATGACAAGTCCTACACATCAAGGGGTTTCAACTTCAAAATTATGGACCAGGTGATACTCTTGAAGATTTTATATGCACTCTTACAAGGTATAGATTAGATAAGCAAAGGGGAGAGTTTACAGAAATAGCCCAGAAAGCAATAACAAGAACCTATGCAATGGGGGTGTGTATGGAGAAAACGGGACAATAAACATTGTACTTAGTCACAACTTCATTTCTTCATCTACTGTCTAAAATCCTTACTGGTCTGTGGTTTTTGGGCTACTAAGTTACAAGCAGAGTTTACCTCCCAATTAAACATAACTTTAAAGGTTGGTAGTTTTCTCAGATTAGGCTTGTGGTGTACATTCTCATTGGTAGGGAAAAGTCTCAATGTCATAGTATAGACATAGTGTAGAATTGGACACAAATCAGCAAGCAGAAATAATCTTGGCATGGAATTAGGTAGACAGGTAGATGAGCAAGCAGTAGGTAGATGTCAGGTAGGAACGCATACACAAATGTCTGGATGAATTTTAACCAAAATGTCAAGTGTGACTTTTACTTTCTTCCACAGGCTTTTTTGTTTGTTTGAATTTCTACATGAGTATACAGTATACTTATAGTAAAAATAAGAAACAATGATAAAGCTCATTCAATTGTCACAAAGAAAGTAAAAGAGAAAAATTATACATCAAAGGGGAAGGGAAGTAATGGTAACAGAGATCACAAATTTTTAAAAAGTTAACCTATGTTTAATGTGCCCTATTTTAAAAGGAATGTGTTATTGTTAAGAGTTCCTTTAAAAAATGAAAAAAAATTTGGCAAAGTGGCAAGTGGATATGTTTCAGTTATCACAGAAAGTTTCTATGGGATACCTCAGGTATATAATTATAGTGTTCAATGATACTACAGTGGGGGCAGTACATCTAAGCTCATTGGCTTTATTAAAAGTACCTCATGATCTGGGTCCTGCACATCTTTCTAGCCTTACCTTTTCGGTTCTTCCAGGATTCAAACATAAAGACTGACATTTGCAAGCCCAGAAAGTGCTAAGCTGTCTCTTGCTTCTGGGATTTTACATAATTATTTATTCTGCTTAAATGTCCTGCCTTACTTTCTTTCTATACTCCTCCTACATGAGTGCCATGGTCTTAGGACATGTTGGTTCTTTGCTTAGCATTGTTATCACCGCTACCTAGTATAGGGCCTGGAAGTATAAAGGAGGCATTCAACAAATATTTGTTGAACTGAATATAAATGAACTGAATTTGGGGAAAGACATTCTCAGATTCTACTCTTCTCCAAAATAAAAAGTATCTGTGAAAAGCTTCCAAATCCTGAATTACATTCTACTATTCAGAATGTACTCTACAAATCTGGTTGGGAAGAAAGCATGGAGTGCAAAGAGTGAATAGGAGTGAGAAAAAAAAGTCATGTCTTTTAAAAATTAAATGTAAGTCAATATTAATGAACAGATGTATGGTTTACTGTGCTGCCTGCTGATCCTATGAATCCGGAAAACTCAGATGAACAAGTTAGTTAAAGTTTTATAATTTTAAAAAAGTGCTCTTCTTGTAGGGAAGATGTGTTCATTTTTCTTCAGCAGGTTGTACAGCATGTAATAGATCCATGCACTATCAGAACACAATTTTACTGTCTAGCTGAATAATCCTGGGCAAGTTACTGTAACACTATCTTTCTATTTATCTTTTACCTATTGTTTTCAGTCTATCTTTTCCTGGGCAGTTGTTTTAATTATTTTACCCTTTTAGTTTTACAATATGTTGTTTTCTCAGGCCAAAATGGAAATTAATATGTATTCTTTGAACTAATATCAGGTGTGGAAGGTGGCAAAGGGATAAAGGATAGGCCTGGGGTAGAGGGAAACACAGGGGATTCTCAAAGTAGATGATATTTATACAACTAACAGTAGATTACAAACCAGTTTATACTTATTTATAGTCATTAAGAGCATCTTAATAATGTTAACTTACATCTAAAAATGTTAACTATAAAGAAATTGACTCATTTTCATTATAAAACTGGAGATGGATCCCCAGAGGTATTTTGGATCTAGTCAGGACAAAAACTAAACCTCAGAAAGAGTATAATTTTAAAAGTATTTTTTTAAAAATAGATTTTTAATCATACAAAAATACTGAGTATTTTTTTCCTCAAAGAAATTTATTTTAGAAACTGGAATTAGGAAAAAAAGGGGGTGTATTTCTGATGATGAAGGTCTGGAATATAATGACATGCTATAAAACATTCAGACAGTTGACTTATAGGTTCACCTCTTAAGTAGCAGGAACAGGTTAACTGTAGAAAGTACTGTCTGCATCTGTCAGGATGAAGGGGGATGATTTTTTTTAATTTTCATTTTTTTGTATTCTCTGTATTTTAAAAAATTTAAAATGCCAACAGGACTATAGCCCATATTTGTTTTCTGCTTTAAAATGATCTGTTTGAAAATCTACTGAATGTAATTTTAAATGCATTTTTATAGATCCTTGAAAACAAATGCAAGTACAATAAAATTAATATAAGACGCAGAGAGGAACAGAAACTGAAAGTATATGAAACCAGGCAAAAGTAAAAGGATCAAAGGAAATTAAAATTAAAGCAACAGAACATAAGACTGATACCAGAAAAACAAGTAAAATAAAAGCAGTATGAAAAGAAAAGGTATGAAAATCACAGATATATTATAAATATGAAAAAAGTTAAGAAATTTTTACAAGCAGGTTTTAAGTTGACATTAGTGATCTACTCAGCCTGATAGTAAGAATACAATGAGACATTCATAATCTTATAGCAGAGATGTCTAAAATGATAAAGAAGAGAGAAACAAATTTTTTCAATCTTTGGAACAGTGAATTTCAAATATACTCCCATAACATACAAATACATGATAATGACAGGCTTTTTTGGTGTTCATTTTATGAAAGAAAATAAGCTGACCCATATGCCATTTTGGGAGCTCTTCAAAGCAAGTGGTGAGCCACATGCCCAAGCCTGCCTGATGAAAGTTCTCTTCACCAGTAACAGTGTTTGTGAAATGACTTACCTGGAAGCAGAAAAGACAAATAGAACAAATTACAAAATCTTCTCTGGATGCACTTGCCGAAGGTAACACAGACGTCATATCATATATTCCCAGGGTGAAGAAGAGAAAGAAACCCAGCAAATGACTCCAGATGTTTACGGTCTCGTTAGATAAAATAAACAAACTGTAAAGTAAACAAACATGTAGCTCAGATTCATACTGGCTCACTTAACCGTCAGCATTCAAAGGTCAGGGAAAATTTGGGGGGTTTACAGAATACTTGCTACTTTAAGGCCTTAACCCCATCTGTGCCATTTAAAATTTGATATGTCATTTAATAACTGTCTTTAAGTTTTTCCAAATTTCCACCAATCCTAGCATTTAAAAGTTTTTTTTGGAACTTAACTCTATTATCATAGTTATAATTTCCTTCCTTTACAGTGATTTACATGTAAATCCACCTTGTCCTCAGCCTATAAGCTCCCTGATGGCCAGTACCATACATTTCTCCATTCATCTACAAGACACCACTTTTCTAAGCAGAGTGCCTGGCTCTCATCATTCACTAATGTCTACAGAAATGAGTTTGCAGATAAAAATGGAATATTAGCTAGAACACTGACTTTCACTAATTAGTAAATGAAAACCAAAGGCTGAATGTTCTTTGATATGCAGATGTTAACTCACAATAAGGGAGGGTTGATAGAAGTTCAGTGGATTAGACAAAGGGGGATGAAAGAAAGGGAGGGGAGATGGAATAGGAGAGACAGTAGAATGAATCAGACATAACTTTCCTATGTTAATATGTGAATACATGACCAGTGTAACAACACATCATGTACCACCACAAAAATGGGAAGTTATACTCCATCTATGTTTGATATGTTAAAATACATTCTACTGTCATGTATAACTAAATAAAATAAAAAATTTTTTAAAAAGAACAGTATCAGAAAAGCTGCTTAGTATGAGGTTCAGCCCAAATTTAAAATATCTTTCTAAAGGCTGGGGATGTAGCTCAGTTGGTAGAGTGCTTGCCTCACAAGCACAAAGCCCTGGGTTCAATCCCCAGCACCACACACACAAAACAAAACAAAACAACAACAACAAAACCTTTCTAAGTACTCATTAAATACAAATACAAAGTTAAATAGACCCAGAGAAGCAGAATAAATACAAATTGAGCCACTGGAAAGGTTCCTGAAGAAGTTGCTGAAACCAGACTAGTTTCCAGATAACATGAGTTTATCCTTTTCAGGAACAATAGGAGTTTACTCATAATATGTGTACTATTTGTGTTCTTTTAAAATGTCTTGACGATTGTCTGGTTTTGGGTACATGTTGGTGGAAAATGTACCATTCCTACAGAAGTCAAAAGGCTCATTGTTTCCTTCCCATCCCAGCCACAAATTAGCTCTGCAATCATGAGCAAGTCACTTAAGATTTCTGGGCTTCAGTTTCTTCATCTATGAAACAAAGGAATTGAATTACAGGCTGTTGCAACTTCCTTCTAGTTCCTTCCTTAGTTTTGTGAAATGGTTCTTTAAATATGGACAAGACTTATCTGATTTATAGGGAGGTGGTGTAATGACTAAAGATTAAAATACTCTTTGCATTTCTCTAGCAAAATCTTATTTTTTTGCTTAAAGTGATGTCTTGATGGTCACTGATTCAGAAATCCTTATTAATAAGCATTGATGTAACACTCTTACTGAATTTGCAAGTTATTATAGCTCTTCTTTTCCATCTTTATAAGTGATAAATACTGCAAGGTCTCGAACTATCAAATGATCATCAAAAATAAAGTGAACCTTTATTCTTAGACTTTATCTGGAACAACATCTAGTTTAAAGACTACTTGGGAAGGGGATGAAGGAATGATCTAGGAAAAACATCTAACTACAAGACTGTTTTGATAATCATTACTACACTCTGCTTTTTTCTTAAGAATTTTTTTATTTTGTGAAACCCAGTATACCCTGATTAACTAGACACAGTTTTTCCATGTTCCTTCCAACTAACAGAATATTAGCAGAACTGTTAGGATATATAAAACCTCTTCTTATACTCAAAATAGGTCCTGGTCACTCTTGAAAGCTGAAAGAAAAGAGGGCAAGGGGTAAACCTGGAAAAGATCAAGCTGGTGGGAAGAACATTTAGAAGAATATCCACAATAGAGGATCTACTATTATTATGTGAAAAATTAAGCACCCCCCATACTCTAGTCTACTTCAAAATCAATCATCATCTTCATTGCCTTTATTTGTTCAAAATCACTGATGACAATAGCACCATCTATTGACTGCTTATTAGGTGCCAGACCCTGTGTAGCATTTTACATACATAATCACATCTAATTTCTACTACCCCCTAAATCAGATATTTTTATCACCCTCATTTTTACAAGTAGAGAAAATAAGGCAAAGTGATGTTAACTTTTGCACAAAGTCCCACAGCTATTAATTGGCAGTTTGAGATACTCAAGTTTTTCTGACTCAACAGCTCATGATCTAATGCTTTATACTTCATTTCCCCTCCATGAGATTTGGGTTCTAAACATTAAAATACTGAGGATTAACACCAGGTGGGTTTAAAACATTTTAAGACAGTTCACTGCCTGCCCTATCTTCATAGAACTCCACATCCTAAGCAGGGTTCAGCTCTGATTTCTCCTGTAATCACTCATGCACAGGAGGCACTGATAAGTGAAGTAATAATTAGAATTCACAATATGAAGTCCTGTTAACCATCCATTCAAGCTACAGGGCTGGACAATGATGTCACCTTGTGACTGTGAGTCACAAAAACACTTTCAAGGCAGGACAAAAGGAAATAAGGATGGAGAATGATCATGCTGGAAAGATCAAGAATCAAACTGTGGTAGCTGCTTGAGCTATTCAACAGCCCACATTCCAGCACGGGGGTTTGCCAATACAATGACCTGGAGCTAATCATCTGTATCTAACTGTCCTAAAGTTGGGGTTCTGTATTTTAGTACATACAGTGAATTCTGACAGAAAGCTATGCTAAAAACTAGAACAGCAATTTTTCAGATTTTTTTTTTTTTTTTTAAACACAGGCTTTCAGGGGAGTCTGATTCTAAAGGTTTGGAATGACAAAGAAATTGCTTTCTTAGAAATGCTTCTAAGGTCCTCTAGTGGAGAACCATTAGAGCTTTCTTTGCTACAGTGCTTTTCCTACATGGCATTTTCCACAATGTCTATTATGTAATAGTGTAATTATCTCTTTAATGTCTGACACCCAGGCTAGACCTTAGTAGCTTGGTGAGAACAAGAGCCACGTCTGCTGTTTTCTGAAGGATCTGCTATAGTGCCTAGCTTCTAGCAGGGTCTCCATAAGTATTTTCTAAATGAATGAATCAGGGCTTTCTAAATATATACGTATGGCAACGTGAACTTGTTTCCTATTATACAAGTATTTTATCTGGCCTCAAACCATCTGAATTTCCACAGGACTGCTCTAAAGAGAAACAAAGCTTAGGTATACATAGGGCAAATAACGGCTCAGCTATTGTCAGTGGATTCCAACATGTATCCCAATGAGCACCAAATGAAATCAAGGATGTAAAAGCGCTCTGTAAACAGCAAAGCGCCACAAGAGAGTTGGCAATTATGATTACTGTTACTATCATTATTACTCCGTGTATCAAATATCCCGACAGGGTTGGAGGGGAGATTAGGAGGCAGAAAAGAGATGACAGGATGTGGTGGGGAAGAAATGCTGGGCACGGAGCAAAGCCGGGAAAGCGGCGAAGAGACCACACAAAAAGGGTGTAGGTGAGAGGAGGGGGTCAGACTGTACCTTTTGATGCACAGCCTGGAGGGCAGGTAGGCCCGGTAGCCGTCGGTGATATACGGGTTGTCCTTGAGGGACACCGGGATCTGCTCGTACGTGTAGAGGCGGATGCCCCGGGGCACCAGGACCGGCCAGTACTGGTAGCTGCCCAGCTCGATGTAATGTGCGCTCTTCAACAGCTTCTGATGCATGGTTCCCGGCCGCCGCCGCTCGCGGCTCGGAGCTCTCCCAGGCCCCGCCTCCCCGGGGAGGGGGCTTCGCCGCTGGAGCCCCCGCCCCGGAGCCCGCGGACCGCGCGCGAGGTCCTAAGGCGCCGCCACTGCCCAGGCCCGGCTCGGATCACAGCCTCGCCGCCGCAATCAGCGCCGCGAACCCGGCGGCGTCGCGGCCCTCTCTGACGTCAGCGCGCCGCGCGGCCCCGCCCCTCGGCCTGGCGGCCCTTCGGCTGCTCTCTGGCGCCGCGGAACGCTGCGCTGCGGCTGTGCGCTGGTCCTCCCCCGCAGGTGAGAGGAGCCGTCAGCGCCGTGCTGTACAGCGAATACTAGTAGTTTCTTCCTCTTCTGTTTTTAATTAGAAGCAGTAGTATAGCTATACTTTGAATATCTAGGGGAAAAGAAGTAACAAAAATAATAACTACAGTTGACTCTGCCCTGGCTGGTTTATGCCTAGACTCTCTCTCTCTCTCTCTCTCTCTCTCTCTCTCACACACACACACACACACACACACAACACGGGGCACCGTTGAGGTTTCTAAACTACTGCCAGTACTGAGTAGTTGGAAATAGAGGAAACTTGATGCACATGAAATAGGAACCCAAACAAGTCCCAACACATTAATGGACACCATTCCCAGTGTGTTCTCTGACAGAAAAGAGGTTCCCCAAGGGAGGTGCCCCTTGCCTCAGGCCCTAAGGGTTCTTGAGGTCTTTTAAAGTTAGGTTGAAGGGAGGCACAGATTGGTTTTATTCAGAAAAAGCAAGAAGTACAGCCTCTGAGGGCATTGGAGAGAGAACAAACTAGTTTCACCTTAGCAAGGCATAATTTATATATGTAAAATCTATAGTATAGAGACATAAGAAGGTAATTTTAGTCCTGTGTTGGTGACTTTGATTCTTCAGATAAGGTCAGACCTGAGATAAGATCTTACCAGAGATTGCAATTGTGTTCTTGACTCTTGTGTTCTTGCATGAGAGGATTTCAAGCAGGACAGTATAGTAAAGTTTATCAGAGGATAGGAAGTAGGGAGAAAGGACAATCAAGGGGGAAAGTGGATCCTTTCGCAGAGGACTAGCTTTCATTGGGGTAGTAGGGAGATTGTTGGCAGATTCAAGTTATCACCTCTGGGCTCTGGATTGACAGATATTAGCTAACCACCTTGAGGGTAACTCTTGGTCATCTTGGCCTGACAGGTCTTAATTGGAACTAGTTTTACATAATTTACGAGTAGTGGGCTCTGATCTTAATCATCCTGCTTTTCCAGGTCTGGTAATCTCTGATCTATGTTATTTGCATAGGGTCTTGGATGTTGTAACCATTAGGTCCTTTTGAGCAACCATATCCTTGCCCTTTGGTTCTTAACCCCTGAATCTATGTATCTTCCTATGGTTTTAAGAGGAGTAGTTTTTAGGGCTGAGATCAGGCAAGGGTCCTGAAATAGTGATCTTGTCAGATCGTGCAGCAGCATTGAGGCAGGGCTGTTGATTAACCTATTTGCTCTGTACCAAGTATTTTCTTAAACCCCTGACCCACTAATCATGTCTACCTGCTAACAACTCAACATGTTAATCATTACCTTTTAGGGGTTCTTTTCCTTTCTTGTTATTGATAAAAAAAAAAAAAACTATTGATTTCCCCATTAACGGGCTTTGTGAATTTAAAAAGTACTACATTGGTGTAACATTGAGGGTTTGATTGTAAGGATGTCATGTAGATGAGTAATCAAATCCTGAGTATAAATCACAGAGAAATCTATTTGTTGAGCAAAAGTATTCTTGGACCTGTTTTTCTTTTGGATCCAGGTGAGGAGAGAGTTTATTTATGGACCTGTGGATAAGGTCTAATAATTGATTTAATTAGTGTTGTTTGTGATCAGAGTATGGAGAAGTAGACTTTTTTTTTTTTTTTTTTGAGAAGTAGACTTTAAGTGGGGACTTTAAAGCATATGAAAGTGAACTTTAAATCTGAACTTTAAATCATGACCACTCTTGTTTTTGTCCCACATATCTCTTTTCTCCTGTCCTTGTCTGCTCTCCTACCTCATGACCACAAAAGAATTAAACTAGAAACAGTAAAATGACAAATTTTTAATTGAAATAGTATACCAAGTATGTGGACAAGAAATCCAATGAAATAAGAAAGTCTACATAAGTGAATGATAGTAAAAGGTAAAACATCAAAAGCCTGCATGGCACAGCCATTGTACTGCTCTAGAGGAAAAAATCAGAACTTTGTTTTTGGCTAGAAATTGTAATGCAAATGTTTAATCATAATGGCAGCAGGGGAAAATATAATTTCAAATACATATATGTTAAGCCCTTATCCCATTGTTTGGCATTATAAAGGGAAAAAAGTAATTTTCCTCATCCATTGCAAAGTTTATGGCTGACAACCCTATTTTTGAGAAAAAAAATTAACAAGAGAAAATCATAGCAAATTTATTTAACGGTTTTATGCGATAGGGGAGTCACATAAAATGAAGACCTAAAGATTCAGGAATAACTATTTTTATGCTAAGTCTGATTAAATAATAATAAAAAAGAGTGGCTAGTTGTAAAGAAACATCATTGGGAAAAAAAAAGGACATGATCTGGTGGTAGTAAATTGAGGGGGGGAACCCAGAAAAACCTCAGATTCTTCTTGGCCTTTGGGTATAGGGCAGGACTCTTCTGGAATAGGGGTCTTCTGAGTTACTTTTAGGTATGGTAGGTCAGAGAATTCCTTTATGATCATGCTTCAAACAGAAAAGTAAGGGAAGGTCAGGAAGTGACCTTTCTAGGTTTTTATGGCTTTTTTTTAAAGGAATTCTTGCTTCTATTACCTGCCTCTAGTTTTTATGACCCAAGTGGGGAGAATGGGAGAAGGAAAAAGGAAGTCAGGAGAGATCTTGTTTGGGGGGAATTCTCAGTTTTTTCAGTTCAAAGAACTCAGCATGCCATGGCACTATATTTTCAGTATTGTGTTCTGAGCCCCCAATAGCATACAATAACCATTCATGATATCTATTATTTATTTATTAGCATGTTAATGACATTAGTTAATTTTTGAGAAACATTATGGCTTAGTGGTTAAGATTTTAAGCTTTGAAGCTGTACTACCTGAGTTTGAATTTCTATGCAGTCATTTGCTAGCTTAATGTATCCTGGTCCAAGTTACTTAATCTCTCTAAGTTTTCTTATTGATAAAATAGGGATAAATAGTACTTTGTTTTGTGGGATTAAAGGAATAAACCCATGTGACACTCTTAGAAAAGTTCCAAGTATATTGTCAGTACTCACCAAATGTTTACAGAGAGTTCAATGAAAAATTAAATTAATAGAGACAACTGGAAAGGCAAATTGAGATATATTCTAAATGAATTTAAATGTCATGTAAAGGAAGTGAGATTTATTCGTTAAGTCACAAAGCAAAAATTTGAGAGCTTACCATGTGCCTAGTACATTATTTCTGCAGAAGGTTACTCTATATAGAATTCTTATTTCGTAGTGGAAGAAAATCGTGTCTGATCATTCCTGCCAGCCACTCTTACAGACTCATTATGGAAGGTAACTTGTGCATATATTCTTATTGATACTACATGAACTACCTTGTGACCACTGATACCTAAAGATGAGCCAATAACCCATTAGCTATCCTGCCTCAAATGTTTATACAAGAAAAATGGCAATTAGTTTGATCAATCAGGTCTTTCTTGGGAATTTGACTTGGAGATATGGGAAAAGAATCTATAGGCTGGCATTTGAAATGCAAATCAAAAAATGCCCAGAGATTATCAGGTAGAGAAAAAATAGCTTAGTTATGGTAAGATGGGACACTAGGTTAAAGAACTAAAAATGAAAGCAGCTTTGACTTCGACAATGTGCCCAGGCAGCCTATTATAACATGACTTTCGGATTGATTTCAATAATTTGTAGCCCATTTCATTTCTCCCTGTTCATTTAATCTTTAAATTGAGCATTATTCATCACCACACACTTAAAAAAGACATTAATGAAATGCATGGATAAATGTGAAAAGATAGAGCAACAATCCATGTCTGAATTTTAGAGTGAGAAAGAGGTCTATAAGTAAGAAGTTAAAACAGAATGAACTTTTCCACTCAGGTCTGTAAGACAGTAGAGGTACAAGCAAGACTGCTTTGGAGGCACTTTTACATATGATAGCAAAGAAATGAGAGCCAAATTTCCCCATAGATAATAATGTAATTGTGGCACTTTGGAGGATATGTACAGTCATAGTGATTAAAAAATGTTTTGAGTAGCACACCTGGTGAGGCACCTGGTAGAACACTAGCACCTGTTTGATAGGTGGGGCATCAACAGTGGCATCCAGCAGGAGATCTTGGTCCCTTTTGAAGTGGCAGGATGGGAAACTGAACTGTCCAGCAAGAGAAATGTCAGAATGGAAAAATGGCAGTATCCTATGACGAACACTTATGAGACACAGCTGGGTTTTAGATGTGCTTCAGGTGGTGAGGTGGGGTGGGGAGAAAATTCTCGAAGAGATGGAGTCCTGCATTACTAAGAGACAGAGAAATTTGAATTTTTGCTGCTTTTGTGAGCAGTCCTTATTCTACAAGCATAAGAGGATTGTGGAAACTTCAGTGTGTCTTGTTTTATACTATGATTTTCAGTGAGACTCTGATAGACATAGAGGCAGCATGCATGCATCATTTAAGGTAAGAAAGATCCCTTCCTCCCTTTCTTGAATATCGTTTCTGCCTTGATATAACTCTAACAATGTGAGCGTGAGACTTACGCATATTAAAATGGACACAACATTTATTGAGTTCTGATTATATGCCACACATCTTCCTAAATGTTTAGAAAACAAAGATAAGACATCTTTTAAACAGTCATCTTTGTGAATCTCGGCAGCATTGTCATGTTGATTGCTCCTCCATTAAACTCTTTTTTCTGAACTTTTGGAACCATCCTTACCTGGATGTTTTTCCTTATATGTCTGACCTCTCCATCCAGGTGACTTTGGTAGGCGCTATTTCTCTTTTTAATTTGTAAGCCAGGGTGTTTTTTAGATTCTTCTTTGGTTTCTTAAAATTATATTTTTACTCACTATATTTTCACAGTTTCACTAACTATCATTAAAATGGTGACTCCCAAATCAGTATTTTCATACCAAATCTCTTTTCTGTGTATCTGAATTCATGTATAGAAACTACACATTGAAACCGAAATGTTGAAAATGAATTCATTTTTTTTTCCCTCCAAGACTTGTTTACCGGGGCTGGGGTTGTAGCTCAGTGGTAGAGCGCTTTCTTAGCATGTGTGAGGTACTGGGTTAGATCCTCAGCACCACATAAAAATAATAATAATAATAATAATAAATAAATAAATAAATAAATAAAGGTATATCTACAACTAAAAAAAAAAAAGATGTTTTCCATCCCTAAATCCCTATTTATTCAGTCTCTTAAGCTAAAAATCTTGGAGTCATTTCCTTTCTTGGTCTCATTTTATTAGTACCCACCCTTTGCTTCTTTCCTTGTTACCTCAATCAGTTCCTTGTCAATGATTTCAACTCCCCTGCTTAAATAGGTTTATTGGAAAAAAGCACGCAAACAGTTTATCAGTTCAAACAGTTTAACTATGATTTCTTTAATTCTACACCTATATTGATAAAGAAAATGCAAAATGGTATGGATTGGTATCTCTACAAATTAAATTTACAATCCTTCTGGAACCTTCAACACCACCTGGATATTTTAAAAGTTCACCTGATATTTTCTGATCCCTACCTTCTACATACATTAGGCAGATCATCTCCTTCCCATTTAACAGAGAAAATAGACGTTAGAGAGTGGGAACTTCCTCATTTTTCTGCTGTTAGCTCTCTACTTCTAAGCTCACCACAAATTAAAGCTCATTTCATTTTCTTTTCCTGTATTTCAGTAGAAATGACTACCGTAGCTTCAGGTCAATTCTATCAATGTTCCCTTTAGTTTCCTCATGGACTTTGCTCTGTCAGTTATCTTTGTCTCAGATGTATCTCCAACCTTGCTCTAGTTTTTTTCTTTCCTAGTGGCACATAGACATGTTCAAGCTCCATTTTAAAGCTAACAAACCGAAAGAAAAGAGAATTCCTTTCTTTTGGCCCTGTGTCATTCTAAAACTGTAGATCAATTTCCTTCCATTCTCAGCCATACTTATAGAAATAGTAGTCTACCTTTGTTGTCCTCATTTCTGACTATTAACCTGCTTTTTTTCATCTCATGGAAATCTTACTTCTGTTCTTAGAAGTCTATTGAAACTTCTTTTGACAATGTGCTAAACTCAACGGAAGCTTTCAAAAACTTTTTTTTAAAAAAATTATTTATTTGCTTTAGTTGTACACAATGCGTTTATTTTTATGTGGCGCTGAGGATTGAACCTGGGCCGTGCATGTGCTAGGCGAGCGCTCTACCGCTGAACCATAACCCCAGCCCTCAAAAAATTCTTAAATGTAAAATGAAAATAAGGCACAAATAAACCACAACAAAATAGAACTTTGTCAGTCACCCAGGATTCCCTTCATGTCACACTCTCCACACTTCCTCTAAAAATAATCATTGTTCTAAGTGTTATAATAATCATTCCCTTGGGTTTCTTGGTGGTTTTGTTGTTCAAGTATACATCCTAGACATAATATTGCCCATTTTAAAAAATGATATATATTTTAAATTACTTTTTGGTTTATGGATTTTGTATTCCTTTCATTTCTTAGAATTTATTTGTAAAATAACCAGTAGTTTTCTATAGTCTGGATTCTGCTGTTGGCAGAATCATGATGCAATTCAAAGTATTGTGTATATTTCCTACAAATTGGCACTGGGATCCAGGAGCTTCATCAGACCCCTTTTTGATCGCTTTGGCAAAACAAGTTTGAGAAATCTTCATTTGGAGGTATAAGTTCTGCTTTTTCTTTTCTTTCCTGATGTTATAGCCATTGACATTCCATGCCCAGATCCATTAATTCATGGTGGCTATGAAATAGTGATAATAAAATTATGTCATTTTGTTTCCATTTGCTAGTTTAAATAATTTTTATAAGACAATACCTCATCTATCATTTGGTTACCCCATAGTACAGTTTATAGAGAAAGAACAAGACAGCAACTTGATTATTTAATTTTCCTTACTGAGTTTTCAAGATAGTAAGTTGGTTCCCTGTCATCTTCAGAACATAACTGTTTTAGTTAAGTGTTTTTTTGTTGTGACCAGAATACCCAACAAGAACATTGTAGAGAAGGAAAAGTTTATTTTGGGTCATGGTTTCAAAGACCTCATGATTTTAGAGGTTCAGTCCATGGTCAGCCTACTCCATACCTCTGGGCCTGATGTAAGGCAGAACATCATGGTGGAAGTGTGATTTGGTGGAAGGGTTAGTTGGAGGAAGGCAGCTCAGGGCATTGCAACCAGGAAGTGGAGGGACCTTCACCAAAATACCCTTAGTAAACTGCTTCCTCCAGCCACACTCTACCTACCTATAATTACTGCCCAGTTAATCTATATCAGTGGATTAATCAATTGATTAGGTCATACCTCTCATAATCTAATCATTTCACCTTTGAAAATTCTTGCAGTATCTCACACATGAACTTTTGGGGGACATGTTGGTAATTAATTAAATTTTTAATAATTTGCTATGAACTCATGAATTTAAAGATATCTGATAGTTTCCAATTCATTGCAGTACCTTTCTTCATTGATGCTCAAATGGTCCTTCTTTTGGTCAGTGTGAGCCTTACTTGTTTTGACATAACTTCAGTACTCTTTGATAGCTGCCTTCCATTTGGTGTCTTAAGATGCTCATTGTGTGCACTTACTGCTCCAGATTTGGAATGAATCATTTTCCTAGAACACCCTTATAGTGGGATGAACTATACCTCCCCACACAGATATATCCAAGTACATATAATTATCCAACAATAATTACCCAAGCTATATCTAGTTATGTCTATGTCTTGAGATTATTCTGGATTTAGGGAAGGCCTTACATACTGGTGTCCTTACAGGAGAAGGGAGAGAGATGTTTGAGACATGCAGATTCAGAGAAGAATTCCATGTGGAGTTAGAGGCAAAGGCTGGATTTATGGTATCATAAGCCAAGGAACTCACAAAACCACTATAAACTGAAAGAGGCAAAGAAGAATTTCTCTAAGAGCCTTCAGAGTGAGTGTGCCTGCCTCACAGATTCAGAGCTTCTGAGTCCCAGAACTTTGAAAAAATATATTTCTGTTGCTTTAAGTCACCAGATTTGTGATACTTTGTTATGGCAGTCTTGGGAAATGCTTATAGATTTTGATATTGGGAAGAAGGGTGCTGCTTTAACCCAAATATCTAAAACTATGAAAGTAGCTTTGGAATTGGGTCATGGGTAGAAGCATTTTGAAGACGATGATAGAAAAATCCTGTATTGCCTTAAGAGATGATTAGTAGAAATATGTATATTAAAAGTAATTCTGCTGAGGACTCAGATATGAAGAACATAGGAGAGAAAGCTTCGTTTGCCTTTTGGGAAGACATTCCACATCCAAAACATAACAAGAAACAAAAGTGGATGCTTAGCTGATTTTCAGACAAAATGTTCAAGGTGTAGCCAGTTGTCCCTTGTTGCTTATAGTAAAATGGGAAGGAGAAAAGCAAATCAGAAGCCGGGTGCCCTGGCGCACGCCTGTAATCCCAGCACTTGGGAGGCTGAGGAAGGAGGATCATGAGTTCAAAGCCAGCCTCAGCAATGGCAAGGCACTTAGAAATTCAGTGAGACCGTGTCTCTAATAAAATACAAAAAAGGGCTGGGGATGTGGCCCAGTGGTTTGAGTGCCCCTGAGTTCAATCCCCGACACCAAAAAAAAAAAAAAAAAAGCAAATCAGAGAAAGAGTTGTTAAACAAAGAATTGTTAAGCAAAAAGGAACAAGCACTTGATTATTTAGGAAATTCTCAAACTCTTCATCTCAGAAAGAATGCTAAAATTAGGAAAGTCATTGTTAGAAAAGTATGTTCTGGGGAGAGGGTAAACTTTTTGCTTAAGAGACTTTACATGTGACTCCTAGATAAAGTCAGGCATCTCAGTAGATGCCAGAACTAGAAACAGGGCTATCCAGGAAAGCTCTGTGGAGAACCCGTTTGTATAGTGGCATAGATCTTTATGATATATACAGGAGACTCAAAGATTTTGAGAATATTATATAGTAGAAACACCGACAGCTTGAACCGAAGGGGTCAGAAGCAACAGGACATGAAGGAAAGCTCTTGAACTTGTTGGATTCTACAGGAAGGAAATGGTCTGACAGAGATAGTTGGCAGCAAATATGTATTATCTTTCAAGAAAAAGGAAGAATGACTCCAAGGGCTGAACACTACGTGTCACAGAGACTGGCAGGGGCCCATCACAGGACATCAGGTGATAGAGGATAATAATAAAGCCTTTAAATCTACAGGAATTTGCCCTGCTAGTTTTAGAAATTGCTTGGTACTGGGCACTTCTATAATTCTAATATCTCTTTTTTTTGGAAGGAGAATGTCTATCCTGTTTCTGTTGCACCATTGTATTTTCTCTATTATTATTTTTTCATTTTAAATTATTTTTTATTTGTTCTTTTTAGATATACATGATAGTAGCATATATTTTGACATTATACATACATGGAGTAAAAGTTATTCTAATTATAATCCCATTCTTGTGGTTGTACGTGATGTGGAGTTACATTGGTCTTGTATTCATATATCAACATAGCAAAGTTATCTTGGATTCATTCTACTGTTAATCCTATTCCCATCCCCCCTCCCTCCCTTCATTTCCCTTCATCTAATTCAATGACTTCTATTCTCCTTCCCCCATTATTGTGTGTTACCATTCGCATATCAGAGAAAACATTGGGCCTTTGTTTTCTGGGAATTGGCTTATTTCATTGGCATAATAGTCTCCATTTCCATCCATCCATTCACCAGCAAAAGCCATTATTTCATTCTTCTTTACCACTGAGTAATATTCCCTTGGGTATATGTATACCACATTTTCTTTATCTGTTCATCTATTGAAGGGTACCTAGGTTGGTTCCATAGCTTAGCTATTGTGAAATGAGCTACTATAAACATTGATGTGGCTGCATCACTGTAGTATGCTGATTTTAAGTCCTTTGGGTATAGACCAAGGAGTGGGATAACTGAGTGAAATGGTGGTTTCATTCCAAGTTTTCTGAGGAATCTTGATGCTGCTTTCCAGTGTGATTGCACCAATTTGCAGTCCCACCAGCACTGTATAAAAGAACCCTTCTTCCAACATCCTCACCAACTTTTATTGCTATACAAATTTCATACGATTCCTATTAAAATTTAAATGAAGTTCTTCATAGAAATAGGAAGAGCAGTCATGCAATTCATTTGGAAAAATAAGAGACCCAGAATAGCCAAAGCAATCTTTAGCAAGAAGAGGGAAGCAGGAGGTATCAAAATACCAGACCCTAAAATATACTACAGAGCAATAGTAACTAAAACAGCATGGTATTGGCACCCAAATAGACATGTAGACCAATGGTACAGAATAGAAGACACAAAGACAAACCCACATAAATACAATTATCTCACTCTAGACAAAGGCACCCTAAACATATATTGGAGAAAAGATAGCCTTTTCAACAATTGGTGCTGAGAAAACTGGAAATCCATATGTAGCAGAATGAAATTGAATCTCTCACCTTGCAAAAAACTCAACTAAATGTGGACCCAAGGACCTAGGCATTAGACCACAGACCCTGAACCTACTAGAAGAAAAATTTAGACCCAACTCTCCATCATGTTCGCTTAGGAACTGAATTCTTCAACAAGACTCCTAAACAAGAAGTAAAATTAAGACTCAATAATTGGGAGGGTATGAAACTAAAAAGCTTCTTCACAGCAAAGAAAACAATCAAGAACATGAAAAGATTGCCTACAGAATGGGAGAAAATCTTTAGTACCAGTACCTCAGATAAGGCATTAATTTTCAGGATATATACAAAGAACTCAAAAAACTTAACACCAGAAAAATAAATCACCCAAACAATAAATGGGCAAAGGAACTGAACAGATACTTCACAGAAGAAGTACAAATGGTCAAAAAAAAAAAAAAAAAAAGAAGAAATGTTCCACATCTCTAGCAATTAGAGAAATGCAAATTAATACTGCACTGAGATTTCATTTCACTCCAGGCAGAATGGCAATTATTAAGAAAACAAGTAACAATAAATAAAAAAAATGCCCAGAGATTTTAATTATTTCCTATCTTCTACTTCTTTTGGTGTTGATTTGTTCTTCTTTTTCTAGGGCTTTGAGATGTAATGTCAGGTTGTTTATTTGTTGACATTTTCCTTTTGTTCTTTTAATGAATGACCTTAATGCAGTGAATTTTCCTCTTAGTACTGCCTTCATAGTGTCCCAGAAATTTTGATATGTTGTATTAGAGTTCTCATTTACCTCTAAGAATTTTTTAATCTCTTCTCTGATGTCTTCTGTTATCCATGTGTCATTCAACAGCATATTAATTAGTCTCCAGGTGTTGAAATAGTTTCTATTTTTTATTTTATCATTGATTTCTAATTTTATTTTATTATGGTCAGATAGAATGCAGGGTAGGTTCTCTATTGTTTTGTATTTGCTAAGACTTGCTTTGTGGCATAACACATGGTCTATTTTGGAGAAGGATCCATGTGTTGCTGAGAAAAAAAGTGTATTCATTTGTTGATGAATAGAATATTCTATATATGTCTGTTAAGTCTAAATTATTGATTGTTTTTATTTATTTCTATAGTTTCTTTGTTTAGTTTCTGTTTGGAAGACCTATCCAATGGTGAGAGAGATGTGTTAAAGTCACAGTATTACTGTGTTATGGTCTTTTTCATTCTTGAAGTTGAGAAGGGTTCGTTTGATATACATAGATTCCCCATTGTTTGGGGCATAGATACTCATGATTGTTATGTATTATTGATATATAATTCCCTTAAGTAATATGAAATAAACTTCTTTATCTCTTTTTACTAACTTTGGCTTTAAGTCTACTTTATCTGATATGAGAATGGAAACCCCTTCTTGTTTATGTGATCCATGTGAATGATATGTTTTTTTCCCCATCCTTTTACCTTCAGTCTATGAATGTCTTTTCCTGTGAGATGAGTCTCTTGAAGGCAGCATATTGTTGGGTCTTTTTTAAAAATCCAATCTGTCAGTCTGTGTCTTTCATTTGATGAGTTTAGGCCATTGACATTCAGGGTTATTATTGAGATGTGGTTTGTATTCCCGGTCATTTTGGTTTATTTTTAGTTTTTCACTTGACTTGGTTTTTCCTTTGATTGGCCTTTCCTTTAGTGTAGTTCCTCCCTTTGAAGATTTTTGTTATTGTTTTTCATTTCCTCCTCATGGAATATTTTGCTGAGGATGTTCTGTAATGCTGGCTTTCTTGCTGTAAATTCTTTTAACTTTTGTTTATCATGGGAGGTTTTTATTTCATCATCAGATCTGAAGCTTAATTTTTCTGGATATAAGATTCTTGGTGGGCATTTGTTTTCTTTCAGCTTGGTATACATTGTTCCAGGATCTCCTGGCTTTGAGGGTTTGGGCTGAAAAATCTGCTGAGATCTGAATTGGCCTTCCCCTGTATGTAATCTGATTCCTCTTCATGCAGCCTTTAAAATTCTATCCTTATTCTGTATGCCAGGCATTTTCATTATAATGTGTCTTGGTGTAGATCTGTTGTAATTTTGTACATTTTGTGTTCTGTAAGCCTCTTGTATTTGATTTTTCAATTCATTGTTCATGCTTGGGAAATTTTCTGATATTATTTCATTGAAAAGATTGTTTATTCCTTTGGTTTGATACTCTGCACCTTCCTCTATCACAATAATTCTTATATTTGGTCTTTTGATGCTATCCCATAATTCTTGAATGTTCAGTTCATGGTTTCTTACCATCTTCACTGTGTGGCCAACTTTATTTTCAAGATTGTATCTTCTGTCTTCATTGTCTGAAATTCTTCCAAGTGATCTAGTCTGTTGGTAATGCTTTCTATTGAGTTTTTTATTTAGTTTATTGTTTTCTTCATTTCAAGGATTTCTGTTTGTTTTTTATTCAGAATCTCTTATCTCCTTCTTGAAGTAATCTTTTGCTACCTGTATTTGCTCCCTTATCTCTTTGTTGGTGTGATCAATTTTTGCCTGTATTTGCTTTCTTAGGTCATTCTTTAATTCACATATCATTTAAATTATGTACATTTTGAACTCCTCTGACATTTCATCTACTGTGCTGTCAATTGATTCTATTGTTGTAATATCTTGGTTTGTCTGGGGCATTTCCTTCCTTCTTTTTAATGTTATCTAATGTATCTTCTTGTCTTACAGTGCAGATCTGAGGTATTGCAGCTTTTACCCTATAATCTTGTAGTGTCCCTGCAAGTTACCAATATCTCACCTTTAAGGGGATCACAATGTTTATGGCACCCAATGGAACCAATACACCACCATAAATCAATTAGTTTTTATTTTGACATGTATAGTTTTGTTGCTCTAACCAGAAATGATGAGTTCAGTTATCTTCTACTATATAATCAGTAGGTTTGCATAAGTGTTACAGTTTCTAATGGTGGACAGAGGGGTGTGAGATGTGATGTTTATGAGGTAGGACGTGAGAATATAGAGATTGCCAAGGTTCTGCCTTGTCAGGGTCCAGGGAATCCCAACAGATGAGTGGCATCAACGTGATACCTGAAATTCCTATGACCTTTTGGAGAATGATTATTGTTCATTGATATTAATTTTGTCCTCAATGTACTGAGATAGTAGAACAGCCTTCTATTTTGTCCTTGATAAACTGAAAAGTAACAGAATAGCCTTCAAGGCATGAACTGCCTGTTATGTTCTAGCCATCTGGATTTGAATTTGATTTAGCAATAAGCATACCCATGCTTCCTGTCAGGAATATGAGCATAAATGAAAAAGTCCCAATCACAAAAGATAGGGTCTCATGGCTTCAGTTTCCCACAAGTAGGCCTTGCCAACACTTGTCATCCTTACTGTGACCTTGTCAAGACAGCGGGAGGAACGCCTTTACCAATAGAGGGTATTAGATTATAGGACTAGTGAAAGGGTAATCAAAAGAAGTTGGCTATTAACACAAGAAAAAAGAGAAAGATGCGGTTCTATTCAAGGCTCCCTGTTGCCTCTGCAACAGGATAATGTCTTTTAGCACACGTAGCAGAGATACCTCTGGTGCAACGGGGCCACAGAGACCTTGGTAACAGTTTTCCAAGTCCTGGATGTTGTCCCTAGATGGAAGTGGCCATGTCCCTAGTTGGTGGTGGCAGAAGCATCAATCCTGTAGGTACCTTGATGTTGGGCTTTCAGGCCCCAGTCAGTGTCCCAAGGTGGAAGCTGCCCCAGATAAAGATGGCAGAGGTGGCAGTGGAGGTAACCTAAGATGGCAGTGGAGGCATGCCAAGGAGGAGGCAACCTCTTTCAGGGATGGGGCTGGAAGAATGGGCTGTACGATGGCATTGGGTGGTCTATTCGGTGATGCTGCAGTGTGATGTGCAGTGCTGCAATGGGCAGCTGCCTCCTGGCCCTGTCCAATGTCCAACAGTGGAGATTACCATGTGGGGAGGGCTATGGCCATGGCTGCAATGTCCCAAGATGGAGGCAGTTTGGGTAGACCACACATTAAATAGGGAACTGCAGTGTGGTGTTCCTCTCTGGCGTGGTGGGCAGCGCAGTGGGACGAGTCTTAAGTATTTTTTTATTTTAGCCCTGATTTCTTCAGCTATACATTGGTCATTCAATAGCGTATTATTTAGTCTCCAGGTTTTAGAGTAGCTTCTATTTTTTTTATCTTTTTTTTTTTTTTTTTTTTTTTTTTTTTTTTTTGTGTACCGGGGATTGAACTCAGGGGCACTTGACCACTGGGCCACATCCCCATCCCTTTTTTGTGTTTTTATTAGAGGCAGGGTCTCACTGAGTTGCTAAGTGCCTCGCCATTGCTGAGGCTGGCTTTGAACTCGTGATCCTCCTGCCTTAGCCTCCCAAAGTGCTGGGATTACAGGCGTGCGCCACCGCGCCTGGCTATTTTTTTTATCTTATCTTTGATTTCTAATTTCATTCCATTATGATCTGATAGAATGCAAGATATTATCTCTATTGTTTTTGGTATTTGCTAAGAGTTGCTTTGTGTCCTAAGATATGGTCTATTTTAGAAAATGATCTATGTGCTGCTGAGAAGAAAGTGTATTCAGTTATTGATGGATAACATGTCTGTTAAGTCTAAATTGTTAATTTTATTTTTTTAGTTCTATAGGTTCTTTATTTAGTTTTTGTGTGGAGGATCTATCCAGTGATGAGAGAGATGTATTAAAGTCACCCAATATTATTATGTTTTGATATATTTGATTCTTGAAATTGAAAGGATTTTTTTTTAATGTACATAGATGCTCCATTGTTTGGGGCATGAATATTTACAACTGTTACATCTTGTTGATGTATTATTCCCTTAGGCAATATGAAATGTCCTTATTTGCTCCTTCTAATTAACTTTGGTTGGAAGTCCGCTTTATTTGATATGAGGATAGAAACCCCTGCTTGTTTATGGGATCCTTGGGAATGATATTTTTTCCCCACATTTTTACCTTCAGTCTGTGGATGTCTATGCCTATGAGGTGAGTCTCCTGGAGATAGTTTATTATTAGGTCTTGTTTTTTAATACAATCCGCTAGTCTATGTCTTTTCATTGATGAGTTTAGGCCATTTATATTCAATGTTATTATTGAGAAATTATTTTTATTCTCTGTCATTTTGATTTCTGTTTTTTTAAAAATTTTTATTATTCTAATTTGTTATACATGTTTGCAGAGTACATTTCATTTCATATTACATACAAAGAGCACAATTTTTCAATTTGCTGGTTTTATATAAACAATTTTTACAACAATTGTGTCTTCATACATGTATTTAGGGTAATGATGGATAACTCATTCTACCATTATTCCTATCCCATTGCCCCTTTCCCTCCCTCCTCCCTCTTTGTTCTATTTAAAGTTCTTTCATTCCTCTCATCCCCATTCCCTTGCCTTTGTAAGTTAGTATCTTCATATCAAAGAGATCATTCAACCTTTGGTTTTTTGGGATTGGCTAACTTCACTTAGCATTATTTTCTCCAACTCCATCCATTTACCTTCAAGTGCCATGTTTTTATTCTCTTTTAGTGCTGAGTAGTGTTCCATTGTGTATATGTACCAAAGTTTCCCTATCCATTCATCTGCTGATGGGCATCAGGGTTGGTTCCACAATCTAGCTATTGTGAATTGTGCTGCTATAAACATTGATGTGGCTGTGTTCCTGTAGTAAGCATTTTTTAAGTCCTTTGGGAATATACCAAGGAGTGGGATAGCTGGGTCAAATGGTGGTTCCATTCCCAGTTTTCCAAGGAATCTCCATACTACTTTCCAGATTGGCTTCACCAATTTGCAGTTCCACCAGCAATGTAAGACTGTGCCTTTCCCCCCACATCCTCGCCAGCATTTATTGTTTTTTTGTTTTTTTTTTTTGATAGCTGCCATTCTGACTGGAGTAAGATGAAATGATTTGCATTTCTCTAATCGCTAGAGATGTTTAACATTTTTTCATATATTTGTTGATTGTTTGTATATCATCTTCTGAGAAGTGTCTGTTTAGTTCCTTGGCCCATTTATTCATTGGGCTATTATTAGTATTATTATTTTTGGTGTTAATGCTTTTGAGAGCTTTATAAATCCTCGAGGTTAGTGTTCTATCTGATGTGCTTGCAGTAAAGATTTACTCCCATTCTGAAAGTTCTCTATTCACCTCACTGATTGTTTCTTTTGCTGAAAAGAAGCTTTTTAGTTTGAATCCATCCCAATTATTGATTCTTGGTTTTAATTCTTGCGCTATAGGGGTCTTATTGAGGAAGTTGGGGCCTAATCCAACATGATGGAGATTTGGGCCTACTTTTTCTTCTATTAGGTGCAAGGTCTCTGGTTTAATTCCTAGGTCCTTGATCCAGTTTGAGTTAAGTTTTGTGCATGGTGAGAGAAAGAGATTTAATTTCATTTTATTACATAAGGATTTTCAGTTTTCCCAACACCATTTGTTGAAGAGGCTGTCTTTTTTCCAGTGAACGTTTTTGGCACCTTTGTCTAATATAAGATAACTGTAGGTGTGTGGGTTCGTCTGTGTGTCTTCTATTCTGTACCATTGGTCAATTGGTCTATTTTGGTGCCAATACCATGCTGTTTTTGTTACTATTGCTTTGTAGTACAATTTAAGGTCTGGAGTAGTAATGCCACCAGCTTCACTCTTCTTGCTAAGAATTGCTTTGGCTCTTCTGGGTCTCTTATTTTTTTCCAGATGAATTTCATGATTGCATTTTCTATTTCTATGAGGAATGATATTGGGATTTTGACTGGTATTGCATTAAATCTGTATAGTGCTTTTGGGAGAATGGTCATTTTGACAATATCAATTTTACGTATCTATGAACATGGTAGATCTTTCCATCTTTTAAGATCTTCATTAATTTCTTTCTTTAGCATGCTGTAGTTTTCATTGTAGAGGTCTTTAACTTCTTTTGTTAAGTTGATTCCCAAATATTTTATTTTTTTTGAGGCTATAGTAAATGGGGTGGATTTCCTAGTTTCTCTTTCTGAGGATGTTGCTGATGTACAGAAATGCCTTTGATTTATGGATATTGATTTTATATCCAGATACTTTGCTGAATTCATTTATTAGTTCTAGAAGATTTCTGGTGGAATTTTTTTGATCTTCTATGTGTAGAATCATATCGTCTGCAAATAATGATAATTTGAGTTCTAATTTTCCTATTTATCCCTTTAATTTCTTTCATCTAATTGCTCTGGCTAGGGCTTCAAGAACTATGTTAAATAGGAGTGGTGAAAGAGGGCATCCCTGTCTTGTTCCAGTTTTTAGAGGGAATGCTTTCAGTTTTTCTCCATTTAGGATGATGTTGGCCTGGGGCTCAGTATAGATGGCCTTTACGATGTTGAGGTATGTTCCTGTTATCCCTATTTTTTTCTAGCATTTTGAACATGAAGGGATATTGTATTTTGTCAAATGCTTTCTCTGTGTCTATTGAGATGATCATATGATTTTTATCTTTGAGCCTGTTGGTGTGATGAATTACATTTATTGATTTCCTTATATTGAACCAACCTTGCATCCCTGGAATGAAGCCCACTTGATCATGGTGCACTATCTTTTTGATATGTTTTTGTATTAGATTTGCCAGAATTTTATTGAGATTTTTTGCATCTATATTCATTGGAAATATTGGTCTAAAGTTTTCTTTCTTTGATTTGTCTCTGTCTGGTTTTGGAATCAGGGTGATATTGGCCTCATAGAATGAGTCTGGGAGTGTTCCCTCTTTTTCTATTTCATGAAATAGATTGAGAAGTATTGGTGTTAGTTCTTCTTTAAAGTAGAACTCGGCTGTGTATCCATCTGGTCCTGGGCCTTTCTTGGTTGGTAAGTTTTTTATGGCATCCTCTATTTCTTTGCTTGAAATCGACCTATTTAAATTGTGCATATCATCCTGATTTATTTTGGGCATATCATATGTCTCTAGAAATTTGTTGATGACTTTGTTATTTTCTATTTTATTGGAGTATAAATTTTCAAAATAATTTCTAATTATCTTGTGTATTTCTGTAGTGTCCATCTAGATATTTCCTTTTTCATCATAGATATTGGTAATTTGTGTTTTCTCTCTTCTTTTCTTCGTTAGCATAGCTAATGGTTTATCAATTTTTTTTTAACTTTTTCAAAGAACCAACTTTTTTTTCTGTCAATATTTTCAATTTTTTTGTTTCAATTTCATTAATTTCAGCTCTGATTTTAATTATTTCCTGTCTTCTACTTTTTTTGGAGTTGATTTGTTCTTCTTTTTCTAGGGCTTTGAGATGTAATGTCAGTTCATTTATTTGTTGACTTTTTCTTTTTTGAAGGAATGAGCTCCATGCTATTTACTTTCCTCTTAGTACTGCCTTCAGAGTGTCCCAGAGATTTCAATATGTTGTATCATTTTTCTCATTTATGCCTAAGAATTTCTTAATCTTTTTCTTGATGTCTTCTGCAACTCATTGATCATTCAATAGCATATTATTTAATCTGCAGGTGTTCGAGTAGCTTTTCTTTCTTTCTTTTATCATTAATTTCTAATTTCATTCCATTATGATCTCATAGAATGCAGGGTAGTATCTCTACTTTTTTATATTTGCTTAGAGTTTCTTTATGGCATAATATATAGTCTGTTTTAGAGAAGGATCCATGTGCTACTGAGAAGAAAGTGTATTGGCTCATTGATAGATATGTGTCAGTTAAGTCTAAGCTATTAATTGTATTATTGAGTTCTATAGATTCTTTAACTTGTGTTTGGAAGATCTATCCAGTGGTGAAAGAGGTGTGTTAATGTCACCTAGAATTATTGTGTTGTGGTTTATTTGATTCTTGAACTTGAGAAGAGTTTGATTGATGAATGTAGATGCTCCATTATTTGGGGCATATATATTTATAACAGTTATATCTTGTTGATCAATGATTCCCTTAAGCAGTATGAAATGTCCATCTTTATCTTTTTTGATTAACTTTGGCTTGAAGTCTACTTTATTTGAATGAAGATGGAGACCCCTGCTTGCTTAAGTAGACCATGTGAGTGATATATTTTATCCCATCCTTTCACCTTCAGTCTATGGGCATCTTTTTCTATGAGATGTGTCTCTTGAAGGCAACATATTGTTGGGTCTGTTTTTTAATCTAATCTATTAGCCTATGTCTTTTAATTGGTGAGTTTAGGCCATTAACATTCAGAGTTATTATTGAGACATAATTTGTATTACTAGTCATTTTTATTTTTTTATCATTTTTGGTATTTAGCTTGACTTGGTTTCTCCTTTGTTTTTTTTCCTTTATTGTAGTTCTTCCCTTTGCAGATTTTCATTATTATTTTTCATTTCCTCCTCGTGGAATATTTACAAAGAATATTCAGTAGAGCAGGCTTTCTAGTTGTAAATTATTTTAGCTTTTGTTTATCATGGAAGGTTTTTATTTTATCCTCAAATCTAAAGCTTAATTTTGCTTGATATAAAATTTTTGGTTGGCATCCCTTATCCTTTAGAGCCTGGTATATGTTGTTCCAGTCTCTCCTGGCTTTGAGGGTCTGGGTTGAAAAATCTGCTGAGATACGAATTGGTTTTCCCTTATAGGTAATCTGACTTTTCTCTCTTGCAGCCTTTAAAATTCTATCTTCATTTTGTATACTAGGCATTTTCATTACAATGTGCCTTGGTATAGATCTGTTGTGATTTTGTACATTTGGTGTCCTGTAGGCCTCTTTTATTTGATTTTCAAATTCATTCTTCTTTCTTGGGAAATTTTCTGATATTATTTCATTGAAGAGATTGTGCATTCCTTTGGTTTGAATCTCTGCCCCTTACTCTATTCCAATAAATCTTATATTTGGTCTTTTGATGGTATCCCATAATTCTTGGATATTCTGTTCATGGTTTCTTACCAACTTCACTGTGAAGTCAATCTTATTTTCAAGATTATATATTTTGTCCTCATTGTCTGAGGTCCTATCTTCCAAGTTGTCCAAGCTGTTGGTGATGCTTTCTATTGAATATTTTAAGTGGCTTACTGTTTATTTCATTTCAAGGATTTCTTTTCTTTTTTTTTTTTTTTCCTTAAACTCTCTATCTCTTTCTTGAAGTAATCTTTTGCTACCTGGATTTGTTCTCTTATCTCTTTGTTGGTGTGATGGATGGTTGCCTGTATTTGATCTCTTATCTCTTTGTTTGAGAGTTCAACTTTAGCCTGTATCTGCTCACTTAGGTCATTTTTAAAATCCCTTATTCTTTTAATTGTATATCTGGACTCCTTCTCTGCCATTTCACCTACTGTGCTTTCTATGCTTCTGTTGTTGTAGTATCTTGGTTTGTTTTGGGCATTTTCCTCTCTTGTTTTTTCATGATGTCTATGTGTTTTTCTCCTTGCAAAGTAAGCCTGAGGTATTACAGCTTCTGCCCTTTTGTCTTATAAGGTCCCTACATGTTACCCAAAACCTCACTTTTTAGGGAAAGATCAATATTAGAGCTTTCAATGTACCCAATGAGTATCCATATATCAGTTAGTTTCTATTTTATATTTATAGTTTTTGTCATTATAAATAGAAATGATGAGATCAGTTATCTTATACCATTTAGTCTCTATGTTTTCATGGTGGTTTACAGTACCTAATGGTAGAAGGGGGGACTTAGAGGTTGGCTTAGACGTTTATGAGGTAGGATGGAGAAAATAGAGGTATTCAATTATTTGACTAGTGAGAGTGTAAACATTAGAATTTGGCTGTTAGTAGGAAAAGCAAGAGATAGGCATCACCATGTAAGATTCCCTGTTAGTTCACAACAGCATAACTGGTTGCACCTTCTGGTGCATCCTGGTCCCCAGGGACCTTAGTGATGTCTTACCTGGACCTTTTTGTTGTTCCTTGGTAGTAGCCTCACTAACTCAGTTTTGTGGCAGTGGCAGTCTCAGTCCTATAATCATGTTGGTGTTGGGTTCTGTAGCTATGGAATCCCAGTGCGGTGTGTCTCTCTGGGAAGATGTGCGTTGCTGCTCAGATTTGTGGGTGTGGAGCGGGCCTCTCTCTCCAGATCTCCTCCTGGGCGCAGTGTGGTGGAGCAGGTGGTCTGGCTTTCCTTTCCCCACTCTCCTCCTCCTGGGTCTCCTCCTAGTCTAGTTGTTTTGGTGGAGGTTGGGCAGGTGGGTGGCAGGGCCCTTCCTCAGGGTGGAGCCTGCTTCTCCTAGTCCTGGTGGAGGCATGAGCCAGGGGTGGGGCAGGCCGGTGGCTGGGCTGCTCCTTCTGGCAGATGTCCACTGCTTGTTCTGGTCGCAGCTGGGCAGGTAGCAGTCCCCCAGACAACAGGTGGGGCCCTTCCTTTGGTCCAGCCCTCTCTGCATCAGGGACCTGCTATTCCCAGCCCTGGTGGCTGTGTGAGCTGGTGGTCAGGCAGGCCGGTGGCTGGGCTGCTATTTCTGGTTTTTAATTTGAATATAGTTTCTTCTTTGATTGACTATTCTTCTTGTGTAGTTTCTCCTTTTGCTGGTTTTCAATTTTATTTTTCATTTCTTACTTATGAAATATTTTACTGAGTATGTTTTGCAGTACAGGCTTTCTGGTTGTGAATTCTTTTTGCTTCAGTTTATCATGGAAGGTTTTTATTTCATTGTCTATTCTAAAGCTTAATTCTGCTGGGTCTATACTACTATTCTTGTCTGGCATCCATTTTCTTTCAGAGCTTGGTATATATTATTGGAAAACTTCCTAGCTTTGAGGGTCCTTGTTGAGAAATCAGTTGAGATTTGGTTTGTTTTCCCCCTAAATGTAGCTTGTCCTTTTCCTCTGGTAGCCTTTAAAATTCTATGCTTATTCTGTATGTAAGGCATTTCCATAATAATATGCCTTGGTGTGGGTCTGTTGTAATTTTGTATATTTGGTGTCCTATAAGCCTCCTGTGTTTGGTTTTCCATTTCATTTTTAAGGCTAAGGAAATTTTCTGATATTTTATTGAAAATATTGTATATTCCTTTGGAGTGTATCTCCAAGCCTTCATCTATCCCAATAAATCTTAAATTTGGTCTCGTCATGTTATTCCATATTTCTTGGAAGTTCTTTCATGATTTCTTAACGTCCTTTCTTCATGGTCAACTTTAATTTTAAGGTTACATATTTTGCTTTCATTGCCTGAAACTATGTCTTCCAAGTGATCTAGTCTGTTGGTGATGCTTTCCATTTTTAATTTGTTTATTGGTTTCTTCATTTCAATGATTTCTGTTTGATTTTTTTCAGAATCTCCATCTCTTTATTAAAGTAATTTTTCACTTTTTGTATTTTCTCTCTGACTTCACCCCTTACATCATCCTTTACCTTGCATATTAGTTTAACTTGTGTACATTCTAAACTCCTTCTATGACATTTCTTCCACTGATATTATAGTGGATTCTGTTATTGAAGGATTTTTGTTTGTTTCAGGTGATTTGTTCCCTTGATTTTTCATGCTATTTATGTGTTTACCTATCTAACAGTGTGGATCTGATGTAGTAGAATTTCTACCTTGAGGAATTATAGTGTCCCTGAAGGTTTCCAGTACCTCACCATTTAGGGGAAAACAAATAATAACAACCCAGATAAATAATCACAACTAATGCAAACGGTGTGCTGCATTAAGCCAAATAGTTCCTGCTATGACATGTATAATGTTAATTGTCAAAATGAAGACAAAGGATAAGATCAGTTGTTGCCCACAGTAAAAACAGTTTGCAAAAGTGTTTACAATTTCAAGTGGTAGACAGTGAGAGCACAAAATGATGTAGGATGTGATGATTATAAGGGAGAAAGGAGCAAAGATTGAAGTAAATAATTAAAGAAAGAGTGAAAGAGAGAACAATAGAGATTGGCTGTTAGCAGAAGAAAAGAGAAAGAAAATCAAGGGAAATAGTTAAGTGAGAGGAAAAAATATGTGAAATAAAAATTTAAAAAAATAAAAAAATACAAAACAAAACTAAAATATACTAATCAAACATCCTAGTCTTCCAAGTATTGATTCATGAAAGACAACTGTCTTCAAAAAATGCTAGAAATGAGAAAAAAGAAACAAATATGAATATGTATAAGTGTCAATGAACCATTCAGGTCATAATTAAGACCTGAGAACAGAAGTATTTCAATGTAGCCAACAGGTATCCACTGGAAATCTATAGGACAAATGCAGAGCCACAGCTGAAATTGTGAGGGGTTTTGTCCAATCCAGTAGTTACTGAGTAGCATAATTAAGAAAAGAAAAAAAAAAAAAAAAAAAAAAAAAAAAAAAAAAAAGAAGAAAAAAGAAAAAAGTCTCCATGAAAAGTTAAAGAATTGTTGTTTCTATTGGGGTTAAAAAGATTCTCATCAGTGTTGGGTGGGCTGGAGTGTGATGTCTGCTTCATTCTCAGGGTGGGGTCACTGGAGTATTCCATGAGAGAAAATCCCTTTGATTGAGCTTCTGAGGCAGGGTTTAAGCTCAGGTGGGCTCTATGTTCTTTGTTGAATGGTGATTGTTCTGAAAATTTTTAATTAGTGCACCTCTAAGACCCAGCAGGTACTGGTCCATGCTGGAGACTGTACCCCAGGGATCTACCCTGGGTTCCACTCCCGCAGTGGAGGAGCCAATACTCTTCCCTGCACAAGGTTATTGTGCAGCATGCCTTTCAGAGTCTTTGATCTCTGATTTCTCTGCACCCAGACATACCCCAGGCCTCCTAAAAATGCAGGTTTTAAAAATTCCCTTATCCCTCTGCTTTGCTCATGGGGGGACTGCTCTTGCTGGTACCACTGCTGGTGGTAGTGGCACTGGCCCTGGGGATTTCTTCCTCATTTTATTATATCCAACCTCTTGAGTCCCCAATCTGCTTTGAATGTCCAGTATTAATTCCCAGTAAAGCCCCCCCTCCCACCTTTTTCCCACCCATATTGCTGAGAAACTTCCTATCTGCTTTCTTTGTTTCATGCCACAGAGCAGCCAGTATAATGACCTCCTCTATTCTGCCATCTTGAAAAATTGTTGATCTATATTTGAGAATGTATTTTTTTTTTTTTTTTTTTTGTGGTACCGGGGATTGAACTCAGGGGCACTCGACCACTGGGTCACATCCCCAGCCCTTTTTTGTATTTTATTTAGAGACAGGGTCTTACTGAGTTGCTAAGTGCCTCGCCATTGCTGAGGCTGGCTTTGAACTTGCGATCCTCCTGCCTCAGCCTCCCAAAGTGCTGGGATTACAGGCGTGCGCCACCGCGCCCGGCTGAGAATGTATTTTTTGTATGCCTTCATGTTGTATAAGAATGCTTCTCTGCTTGTTCTTCTCTTTCCAATTTTCATTGTGATTTGACCTCTATAGTTTTTAATTCATTTTTATGCAGATTTATTTTCCCTAAACTTTAGAAGCATTTAACTTATACAGCTTTCCTAACTTCTCAGAACTCCCTCTGTTACTGTTTTAGTATTACAAAAAATTACAAGTTCCTTTCTGAGAGTTCCTGACTCCGTTTTTTTGCACACTTATCTGAGCCTTCTTTCCCATGTCTCTATTGCTCTGATCTACTTAGCTTTATTCCATTCACAGTGGTTTCTCCTTATCATGGGATCGGGCTCTATCCTGGAAGTAATCTTGGAGTTCAGTTTTGAGAATTCATTGAGGCAAGAGTACCCCAGGTCCCTGATTTCCTACCCTAGATTCCTTCTACTCAGTAACTACTGGATTGGACAAGACCCCTCACAATTTCAGCTGTGGCTCTGCATTTGTCCTGTAGATTTCCAGTGGATACCTGTTGGCTATATTGAAATACTTCTGTTCTCAGTTCTGCCAGATGCTCTGTTGCTTTCTTGTGCACGTATAAGATGAAAAGTACACAGCTAACATCTGTATTTCCCTCCCACTTGCTCACATTTTTGGATTTTTAGGGATATCATACTATCTAGTTTGTTGATTTAAAAAGCTTTAGTTGTTGATGGACCTTTATGTATTTATTTATTACTTATACGTGATGCTGAGAATTGAACCCAGTGCCTCACACATGCTAGGCAAGTGCTCTACCACTAAGCTACAACCCCAGCCCACTAGTTTGTTGATTTTGTTCATGAGTATTGTGTTTTATTATTTAGCTCTTCTGTTTTTTATAAGGATTCAGGAAGACCCAGAATCTGTGATGTTGCCTTGTTTCCATCTTCTTTGAGTTCTTGTCGAATAGGTACTTTTTAGTGCTTATATTAGTGACTTAGCAGCAGCATTTATTTCCTTACCTATTTTCCTTTCCTTTATTCATTTCTGTAACCATGCTCTTCTGATTCTTTTATTTTTCTTAACCTACTGTCTTAGTCTCTTTTGTGGTCACCCCCTTTGTCTATCTCATCAACCTCCATGTTCCTAAGGGTTCTGCTCTTGACTATTTTTTTCTTTCCCATTTATATACTATAATTAGACTGTAATCTCTTTGACCCCCATGAATTATATATGGGTAATACTTTGAAATTTCCATCCTGTGATATATACCTGAATGACCAGTTTCTACTAGCTATTTCCATTTGGATGTCTCCCATGACATTCAAACTCAGGATCAAATCAAATCAAACTAAGATCAAAAGTTTTCAATTCTGGTTTTGCTTGTTTTTATGAATGGCACCACCATCTATCCAGAAATTTGGGTGTTATTTAAGAGGTGGAAAATAAATTACAACATATTTTGACTCAAAGGAGAGTTAATTAGAGATGTAAAAACATAGTTGTTGTTTAGTGATGTTTGCTCTAAGCAGAGGAACAACATCATAGTTCTGCTCATTTGCATTTCTTTCCTAGAGTCTTCCCCCATCTCTCTCACATTCAACCATTTACCATATATTGTTGGATTTTTGTCTCTGTTAAGTTTCTCAAATCTAATCCCTTTCCTTTATTCCTTTGTCACTGCTTTAGTTTAAATCATTGTCATATCTCACTCTAGCTGCTTCTGGTCCTCACCTTCAGGTCATAATTCAGTCTTCACCTCTATGCTCTTTAAAACCTAAATTGTATTTGTTGCTATAAACAATAGACAAAGAAGCAAACAAAACTGCAATCTCTGCCCATATCCTATAGGATACACTAGAAGTTCTTTAAAATAATAAGCTTTCAAGAACTAGATCCTGTCTTAGCCTTAAGATGAACTTCGTCACTTTTTTCTTCCTTACCTATCAAGCATATGACCTACCAAATTCTTCATACATTCCTGAACACACCATACTATTTGCGATATCTTTGCCTTTGTATACGTTGCCACCTCTCTCTTCACCCTTTCATTTCCTTTCCTTGCTAGGGCAACTCCTGCTAATCCTTTAACTTCTATTATTCCTTCAAATCTCTGTTTTCCCTAAGCTTTCCTTAACTCCACATCCCAGCCATAGCTTCAGTGCTTTTCCTCACACCTGTGTGACTGTAGGCTTTTTGTAGGAATTTACAAGATTTAATATCATTAGAGATTTAATTTCATATGATTAGGTGAGTGCAGAATCACAGGCAGTTGTAAGATATAATAGAGGGAAAGATCTCTTGTACTCCTTACTCAATCCACCCTAGGTAACATCTTGAAAAACTGCAGTACAGTGTTATAGCCATGATAGTGACACTGATACAGTCAAGGTTTGGGGGCATTCCTACCATAATAAGAACTTCTTATGTTGCCTTTTAACCCATAATCACCTCTTCCTGCCCTACTCCCTCCTTAGCATTTGATATCACTATTTTTTTTTAATTTTTAAAAATTTCTATAACTTTGTCATTTTGAGGGTGTTATATATATTCATACAATATGGAACCTTTTGTGATTGGCTTCCTTTTTTCCTACTGAGGATAATTCCTTGGAGATTCATTCAATATGTTGTATTTTATTGGTATTTTGCAATTTTTAAAATTTATTGCTGATTAGTATTTTAGGATGTACCACAGTTTTTCAACCATTTACCTGTTGAAGGACATCTGGGTTGTTTCTAGGTTTGGGATATTACAAAAGTAGCCACAATAAGCACTAGTGTATATGTCTTTGTGAAAACATAATTTATCATTTCTCTGTGATGAATGTGCCAAGTTGTGTTTGTTAGGTCATGTTCTTATGGTAGTTACATGCTTAGTTTTATAAGGAATGCCTAACCATTTTATAATAAAATTTCACAGAGTAACTGAGAAAATAGTGTCACATCAAAATTGTTAGATTGAAAATTAGGATAAAATAACAATTTTTACTGATTACATGCCACTCCTTTAGCACAGAAGAATAACATTCTAAATAAACTGAAACTTGCTACAAAGCAGAAATTAATAAATTAATACAATTTAAATGTGATAAGCTTATTCATTACTCCAAGAGATAGGAGTTTTTAGTCTAAATTTTTTATAGCAATAATGAGGTCCGATTCATTATAAATGATATACAAACATTGCACTATAATATTTAATATCCAAATGGCTACACTTTGAAAATTAGGTTAAACTCCTCTATAAATGGTAAACATAGTCTATAATCAGTAATGTACATTAAATAAATAACCAGAAGTCCTTTTAAGATATTTTTCTATTTTTATGGTGCTCCATTATGTCCTCATAGAATTATCCTGTTCCAATACTAAGCCTTTCTTTTCACTTTATCCCTTACAACAAGGATCTTCCAGTATCATGGAGGGAGCAATGTGCTCTACATCCAGATGGATGTGAGGCTGAATCTGAACATCACTTACTGCCATCCTGAGTTTTCTCTTTACCTTCATTTTCTCATCTGTTGCTTGGGGATCATTCTGAACAACCTAAATGACTTGACAGGGCTTCCATCATAGTCCAGTGAAATAATATATACAAATTATCTGGCATATCAATAATATTCAATTACTTTAATCAATGGCATTTTAATTTCCTGAGGAATAAATTACCAGGGCTTATTTTATAAATGGTGTTTAAGTTTGTAGTGAATTGTTACAAATAATTCTTATCCAGGAGAATTGAGAGAATAAGTTTAAATATACCATTCAGATCAAAACATTCAAGGGCAGTTTGTGCCATATGCCAAAGGGCCTTCTTAAAATTATAGTTAGACAGTAATATAAAACAATGTATATCACACTGAAAATGTTGAGATTTTGGAACCATAAAATCTACCTTCTTATTTCTTGTTTATTAATATATATCCACTAAAAATTTGTTCAAGTAAGTGAAGGAGTTGTGCTTCTTAATATGGGCTGATGTATTTTTATTTTTAATAATGAAATGCTGTAAGAAACAGGACCACCACCTGCAGAGTCCAGAATCTAAACAAACACCAACTTGCAGAATAGCCAAGAATACAGGTCAAAAACTATGGAGAGGTCACCTATTAAACAAGCAGGTATAGTTAGCTTACTAATTATCTTGTGTTTTATTTTGAAGTTATAAAATTGAGAAAGAGCAGTGGTGGCTTTATCTTTGGCTATTGGTTGTGTGAAATTTAGGAAAATATGCATAATGCATGCAAATTTCAGTTGACATAATCTTGTATTTTAAATGATGTTTTGGATTATTATAGAGCACCTGTTTGTGTCAGAGAAAAGAATGAGAAGAGACATATTTATCAGGAATTTAAAGGAGCTACTGGGGATATAATTCAGTGGTAGAGCACTGGCTTAGCATTTACTAGGCCCAGGGTTCAATCTCTAGTACTGAAAGGGGAGAAAAAAGCAGATACTGTGTAGTGGAAGATAACTGAATATGTGTTTAACCAATCAGGAAATATATTTTATAAGTGGCATAAAACAAAATCAAGGTTGGATCTGTTCTTTGGAGTACTAGGTACCACATGGGTGAAGTAGGGCTGTACTATAGGGCCCTGCCTAATTCAAAATATTGTCTCCAGCAGTCTGACACCAAGGACTAAATGATTATTGTATCTTCAGAAACATTGTATTAAATTGTGTTCAAAGTACCTTGGTGACGTTATCAATTAGCAATTGTCATGCAATAAGTTATCAGATTAGTGATTAACTAGATTGGAATTCTGACAAAATGCAGGAAAAGAAGTTTAGTTTTTTGGGACTGTGGAAGATTTTAGGAAGTCTCAGCATAAAATGTTTATGAGGAAGAGTGAATGAGGAGCCAAAAAAGGAGATGGGACATAGGGAATAGGAAGCAGGAGCACCATGTAGTCTTGTAGCATCAGCACTGTAACCTTTTCAAGGACAGGAAACAAAGATGTCTCATCTATGTATGCTGGCAAAATAACACAATATTTGGAACATAGCAGGTACATAACAAGTCTTTATAGAACAGACCAGAGAATGTGTGCTCTAAAATGCGGGTGGTGTCGAAAGAGATAAGAGAGCAACATCTGTGGAGCCCAGGCAGGCCCAGGACAGCCCCACTGACATCCGTGGAGCCAGGCAGGCCCAGGCAGGCCCAGGATAGGACTGTGGACACCCGTGCAGAGCCCAGGAAGGACCAGGATAGCCCCTGGGTGGAGAACTGTGGTGGAGCCCTCCCTGAGGTTCCCTATTTACCAAACTGTCTTCCACCCCATTTACCCACCTCCATCTTGGAACACTGCAGCCATGGCCATAGCTCTGCTCACATGGTAGCCTCCACCTTCTGACAACTGATGGGGCCTAGAGGCAGCTGCCTGCTGCAGCATCATGTGCCAAGGTGCTGCATCTCTGTACAGATTGCCCAATCCATTTGATGGCCTGCCCTTTCAGCCCCATCTCTGAAAGTGGTTGCCTCCATCTTGGGACATCTCTACCATCATCATAGGTTACTTCTGTGGCCTCTATCACCATCTTCAGTTGTGGCAGCTTCCATCTTGGGACACCAGTTTGGGACTGGAAGCCCAACACCAAGACGAGACGTCAATAACCTGCAGGGAAGCTATAAGATTATAGTGTAGAAACTGCAACACCTTTGTAAGCTGCCTGTCATGGCCAGCCACAAACCGCCGCGGGAGAAAAACTCGGAGGCAGAGTAAAAGTATTACTACTTTTACTTCTACTTTCTTAGAGAGAGCTTAGAGAGGGAAAGAAAGATTTTTAGAGAGAAAGATTAAAGAGAACTTTAGCTTAGAGAGAAAGATTATTTTTTTAGAGCTTCTTTCTTCTTTCTTCTTTCTTCCTCGGGAGCCTCGGCCTAACTCTGACCAGCCATTACTTCTTCTATCTAGTTTCTCTTCTGTAACTGCTCTGCCTGCGTTCTGGCCGCTCTGATTCTTTTCTTCTCCGACCCGAACTCTTCTTCTGACTGACCGAGCGACTGCACGACTGACTGAATGAATTTCTCCGTTCTCCTAACTCGGACCGCTTTCACCCGGTTATATACCTTCAGCTTTGCGGGTGCCTACAGGTGCGTCACATACATATCAGGTGGAACTTATGGCTTCCAGCTAGCTGCCATAGCCCTTCCTAATTAGGGCTCCTTCATATTCCTCCCCTTTAGTTTAAAAAGGTGCTTTAATTCTATTTTCTCTATTTTATTTTCTCTATTTTCTTTTATTTTCTTGTCCCTACCTAGCTTTTCACCTTTTGTTTTAAAAGGGTGGATATTTGAGCCCTTTTTGAGGAGGTGCTGCGGCTTTAAGGAAGCCTACTGCTGAGGAGCAGCTAACGCACTTTGTTAAGCACAACTGCATAAGCGGCTTTGACTTGCTAAGCTGCAGTTTGATGGGTTTTGCAGCTTCTCTGTGGCTTTTTTCTTTATGGCTTTTTTGCCAAAGCTCAATGGCTTTTTTCTATCTTTATGGCTTTCTTGCCAAAGCTCAATGGCTTTTTCTCTGCATGGTTTTTACCATGCTATTTAATTCTCTATTTTCTTTTAAGCTCATGGCTTTTTTCTTTATGGCTTTTTGCTATGGCTTTTACCATGCTATTACTTTCTGGCTCTGGTTTCTCTTCTCTATGGCTTTTGGCCGGCTCGCTGCTTCAGCTCTTGGCCAGCTACTCTGCTTCGGCTTTTCGCCGGCTACTCTGCTTCGGCTTAATTCTTAACTGGCCTCAACTGAGTCAGAGGCTATGCTCTCTTGTTTCCTACTCTTTTTGCTGGTCTCAACTGAGTCTGAGGCTATGCTTTTTCTTCGCTCTCCTCACTATCTTAGCTTCTTGTTCTTATTTCTTATCTTTTCTTCTCTGCCTGCTGAGCCCCGGACGGACCACCATTTGTAAGCTACCTGGTACCGTAACCTGGGAGGAAAACTCGGAGGCAGAGTAAAGCTATTAGTACTTTTACTTCTACTTTCTTAGAGAGAGCTTAGAGAGGGAAAGAAAGATTTTTAGAGAGAAAGATTAGAGAGAACTTTAGCTTAGAGAGAAAGATTATTTTTTTAGAGCTTCTTTCTTCTTTCTTCTTTCTTCCTCGGGAGCCTCGGCCTAACTCTGACCAGCCATTACTTCTTCTATCTAGTTTCTCTTCTGTAACTGCTCTGCCTGCGTTCTGGCTGCTCTGATTCTTTTCTTCTCTGACCCGAACTCTTCTTCTGACCGACCGAGCGACTGCACGACTGACTGAATGAATTTCTCCATTCTCCTAACTCGGACCGCTTTCACCCGGTTATATACCTTCAGCTTTGCGGGTGCCTACAGGTGTGTCACATACATATCAGGTGGAACTTATGGCTTCCAGCTAGCTGCAATAGCCCTTCCTAATTAGGGCTCCTTCACACCTTGAGTTCTGCGCACACCAACCTGCGTGGGACCCAGGCTCAGAGTGGGCCCAAGTCCATCCCATCACCAGCAGACACCTGCCGAGCTCAAGCTCTACCATAGGACCGCCTCTTCAGACCAGCAGGCCACCGTGGGAGCTCAGACTAGGCCAGTTCGGCCCACACCAACCTACGTGGGACTCAGGCCCAGGGTAGCTCCAGAGTCTGCAACCCCACCTCCACCTGGGAACACAAGCCTAACTCACTTCCATCTTGAGACAATGCAGACATAGCCATAGCCTTCCTTATGCAGTAGCCTCTACCTTTTGACCACAGTCAAGGCCTAACAGCAGCTGCATCTCATAGCAGGCATCCCAAAGACAGTGTAAGCCCCACCCTTTCAGCTCCATCTCTGGAAGACATTGCATCCATCTTGGGGCACCTTCACTATTATCTCGAGTTACCTCCACTACTGCCGCCACCACCTTTAGTTGCAATAGCATACATAGAGGGACACCTGCAGGGTCTGAAAGCCCAACATTAAGGTGAGGTACAGATAATCTGTACGGATACTACAAGAACACAGGGTAGAAATTGTACTATCTCAGATTCATACTGCAAGAAAGGAAAACACATAGACAACATGAAAAAATAAGGGAGGAAAGTGACCCAAACAAACCAGGATACTACAATACAGAACCCATGGACAGTGAAGTTGATGAAATGTCAGAGAAGAAGTTCAGAAGGTTCATAATTAAAATGATCTGTGAATTTAAGAATGACCCAAATGAGCAAATAACAGACAGAAATTGGTCACTACAACAAAGAGATAAGAGAGCAAATACAGGTAGCAAAACAAAAGATTACTTCAAGAAAGAGATAGAGACTCTGACAAAAACACCAGTCAGAAATCCTTGAAATGAGGGAAACAATAAACCAAATAAAATCACAATAGAAAGCATCACCAACAGATTAGATCAATTGGAAGAAAAAACATCAGATAATGAAGACAAAGTATGCAATCTAGAAAATAAAGTTGACCACACAGTGATGATAATAAGAAACCATAAACAGAACATCCAAGAATTAAGGAACAGCATCAAAAGACCAAATCTAAGAGTAATTGGGATAGACGAAGGCACAGAGTTTCAAACCAAAGGAATGCACAATCTCTTCAATGAGATAATATCAGAAAAGTTCCCAAGCATGAAGAATGAATTGGAAAACCAAATACAAGAGGCTTACAGGACACCAAATGTACAAAATTACAACAAATCTACACCAAGGCACATTATAATGAAAATGCCTAGCATACAGAATGAGGATAGAATCTTAAAGTCCTCAAGAGAGAGGAATCAGATCACATATGGGGGAGACCAATTTGTATCATGGCAGATTTTTCAACCCAGACACTCAAAGCCAGGAGATCATAGAACAACATATACCAAGCTATGAAAGAAAATGGATGCCAACCAAAAATCTTATATCCAGCAAAATTAAGCTTTAGACTTGAGGATGAAATAAAAACCTTCCATGATAAACAAAAGCTAAAAGAATTTACAACTAGAAAGCCAGTACTACAGAACATTATATTCCATGAACAAAATATTCCATGAAGAGGAAATGAAAAACAATGATGAAAATCAGTATAGGGAGGCATTACACTAAAGGAAAACCTAATCATAGGAGAAACCATGTCAAGTTAAATACCAAAAATAAACAAAAATGGCTGGGTATACAAATCATGTCTCAATAATAACCCTGAATGTTAATGGCCTAAACTCGCCAATCAAAAGACATAGACTAGCAGATTGGATTAAAAAAAAAAAAAAATCAGACCCAACAATATCCTGCCTCCAAGAGGCTCATCTCATAGGAAAAGACATCCACAGGCTGAAGGTGAAAGGTTTGGAGAAATCCTACCACTCATATGGACTGTGGAAGCAAGCAGGAGTTTTCATCCTCATATCAAATAAAGTAGACTTCAAGCTAAAGTTAATCAAAAAGGATAAAGAAGGACACTACATACTGCTTAAGGGACCCATATACCAACAAGACTTAACAATTATAAATATATATGTCCCAAACAATGGAGCATCTATGTTCATCAAACAAGTTCTTCTCAAGTTCAAGAGTCAAATAGACCACAACACAATAATTTGGGGTGACTTTAACATACCTCTTTCACCACTGGATAGATCTTCCAAAAAAAAAAAAAAAAGCTGAACAAAGAATCTATAGAACTCAAAAATACAATCAATAACTTAGACTTAACTGACATATATAGAACATGTCATCCTTCAACAAGCAAATACACTTTCTTCTCAGCAGCACATGGATCCTTCTCTAAAATAGACCATATATTATGCCACAAAACAACTCTTAGCAAATATAAAAAAATAGAGATACTACCCTGCATTCTATTAGACCATAGAGGAATGAAATTGGAAATCAACGATAAAATAAGAAATAAAAGCTACTCCAACACCTGGAGACTAAATAATATGCTATTTAATGAAAAATGGGTTGCAGAAGACAAGGTGGAGATTAAAAAATTCTTACAGGTGAATGAGAACACAGATACAACATATTGAAATCTCTGGGACACTATGAAGGCAGTTTTAAGAGGAAAGTTCATTCCATGGAGTTCATTCCTTAAAAGGAGAAAAAGTCAACCAAAAAATGACTTAACATTACATTTCAAAGCCCTAGAAAAAGATGAACAATCCAACACCAAAAGCTGTGGAATTTTGAAACAAAAAGAAGGAAATTGGACAAATCCAAAAGATAGATTAGCCATTGCCCTTTTTACTTTAAATTTTTTTAACTTTGGATTCCAAAGGATATTCAGCTGGAGACAGACACTGGAATCCACATCAACAATATAAACCTTTGGTTTACTGGAAGGATGTACTTTCAGGCACATGGAAAGGTCCAGACCCAGTATTAATTTGGGGGAGAGGATCTGTTTGTGTTTTTCCGCAGCACGAGTCCTCACTGGTATGGATACCATCAAGATTAATAAAACAGGTATCAAGTCAAAAGGGCCAAGATGAAGTTGTTGTGGAATCAAGATTAATAAAACAAGTGCCAAATCAAAAGGGCCAAGATGAAGTTGTTGTGGAATGATTTCCTTAAAAGAGGTATTACTCCGCGCACCTGCGCGAGTTTGTCTCTTTTCCGACAAGGGAACCTCATCTTTGCCTTTTCAGCTAAGAAACTTAAGCTGCGCGCTTTTTCCTTCAATAAATTCACAACTTAAGTCTCATTCCTCCCGGCTGGGACGAGAGGATCTCTCTTTAGTGTGTGCACAATTGTGTTTTTCTTTTTTATATATGTCTTTATGTCTGTGCGTTTGTCCAGATTTCATGTAAATGTGACATCACAAATAAAAACTGAGCTCTCATGAAAAATAATCTTAAAAAATGGATCCAAATACCTTTAATTTATTTAAGTCAAAAATATTCAATTGGGTATACAAATAAAAAATGAAGGTACCTTCAAACTTAATTTATAAGTTTCTCTAGGACTTCTCTTCAGCAAGGAATATGACTAATACTGTTCAACCTGATATTTTGGTATTTGACATGGGATTGTTTATTTGTTGTTGCCGCCGGAAAGGGATTGCAGCCTGGAATGGCAGCGCCGCGGGAAGGTGTCCGGAGACAGGATGGAGACGAAAATATTCTTTAATCTTACAAGAAACTACAATATATCTATACAATAGCGATAACCCTGTCTTTTCTCTCTCTGGTCTCTTCCCATGTGCCCGAGCAGCAATGGCGCTCGCTCGATCTGCCGAGTCACCGTTCAAATCTCTCGAGATCCTCGACCAAGTCCCGCGAGATCCCAGACCAAGTCTCGTGAGACTACGGAAGCCGGAAATGCCCAAAAATGTCTATGGCCCAATAGTCAACCGCAATCTTAGCTATCTCCCCAAACAGGGCTCCTGCATTTCCCCCTTTTGTTTTAAAAGAGGGGATGCTCTAGGACGTCTATGTGCAACCAACATTCTTACCCGTCATCGGATAATCAAGGCTGTGCCCTTGACTCCTGTCTTAGGTTGATATGTCGGCCACATGAGACTGTCCCGTGTGACTGTGCCTGTCTTAGGTTGTCCCCCTCTGGGGATCTTACCCGTCATTGGCTAACCAGCCATCCAATGGAGCCCTTTAGGATCGACTGTGTAAGATGACTAACAGCCGTCCAATTGTGGGGAGATGCTGTGGCTTTAAGGCAACAAGCCTTTTGGTGACGAGCCAAATTGCATAGCATATCAAATTCTTTAAACAAATCAGCTGCCCTAAGTTCTATCAAGTAACACACTGAGTTGTCTAAACAAATACCCCCAAGGTACTGTCCCATGAAGTCCCAAACAATGAAAGATCAAAATGTCCACTTGTTATAACATGTAGATCTAGGAGGCCCCATGCATGCAGAGCAGAGGCCACACTGCTGGTGAGGTTGTTTGACATTTGAGCAGCAGGGATGCTTGCAGCGACCGCGATCCCTGCATCTGTAGCAGCAGCCGTCTTTTTTTATGTCTAGACAATGCCACCGGCAAATCTTCAGGGCCCGCTCCCTAGAGACTCAAGCATCAATTATTAAAGGAAAGGCAGTGCTATTCCAGCACTGAGTCAAGAGGCGAGTTGTCAAACTAAAAAATAGAATTATTAGATTAGAAAATTAAAGTTGATTTCTGCTCACACACATTGCAGCCTGAGCTCCCACAAACATAAGCTGGCAAAACATCATATTTAGAACAAAACAAAGAAAGACTGAGGGTATTTACTGTATTAAAGATAGATTAAAGAAAAACTAAAAGCACTTTGGAGAAATAATTTGTTAGCTGGAACTCTCGAGTTTCTGCATACACAGCAGTCCTTTACCTGTTGAAATGATTGAAATTAATCATTTATTAAACAAATGAAGTTAATAACAAATAAGCAACCTTATGTCAAAACACCAAAATATCAGGTTATACAGCCCTAGTCATATTTTTCGCTTAAGAGAAATCCCTGGGACACCTATAAAACAAAATTGAAGGTACCTTCACTTATTAAATTATTTACCCAATTAGAATACTCTTAAACTTAAATGAATTAGAGTTATTTGGATCCATATATATATATATATATATATATATATATATTACCAGCGCTTTGTTATTTTTGATGTCAGACTGGACGGACAGACGCACATACAAACATATATTTGTGACGTCACATTAACATGAAATTTAGACAAATACACAGACATAAACACATATATAAAAAGAAAAAAAAAATACAATTGTGTGCACACTAAAGAGAGATCTCTTCGTCCCAGCCGGGAGGAATGACACTTAAGTTGTGACGTATTTTGAAGGACCTCTTTTAAGGGAATCATTCCATATCTTCATCATGGTCCTCTTGATTTTGTACCTTTTTTATTAATCTTGATTCCTCAACAACTTCATCTTGATCCTTTTGATTTGGTACTTGCTTTATTAATCTAGATGGTATCCATATTGGAGAGGATTCCTTCTTTGGAAAAACACAAACAGATCCTCTCCCCCAAATTAACACTGGATCTGGACCCTTCCATGTACCTGAAAGAACATCCTTCCAGTAAACCAAAGGTTTATGTTGTTGATGTGGGTTCCAATGTCTGTCTCCAGCAGAATAACCATCAAAGTCTAAAGTTAAAAAATTTAAGGTAAACAGGGCAACTGCCAATCTGTCCTTAGGATTTTTCCAGTTTCCTTCTTTCTGTTTTAACAACATAACTTTTAGTGTGCGGTTTGCTCTTTCAATAATGCCCTGACCCTGAGGATTGTATGGGATGCCTGTTTTATGGGATATGTGGAATTTTGCGCAAAACTGTTTGAAAGATGAGGACGTATATGCGGGGCCATTATCTGTTTTAAGCATTTTGGGGATGCCCAATGCAGCAAAAGCTTGTAAACAATGAGATGTGACATATTTAACTTTTTCTCCGGAATGTAAGGAAGCAAAAATCATGCCTGAGCATGTGTCTATGGTTACATGAATAAATCGCAATTTTCCAAAACTTGGCTCATGAGTAACATCCATCTGCCACAAATGATTGGGCATTAATCCTCTAGGGTTAACACCAAAATGAGGATTGGGCAAATGTGTCATACAAGATTTACAATCTTTTACAATTGTTCTGGCTTGCTCCTTTGTGATTTTAAACCTACGTTGCAAGGTGGTGCTGTTGACGTGAAACTGGGAATGAAATAAAGTAGCTTGTTGTAGCGCTGAAAGTATAAATATTGTTTTTGTAAGTTCATCAGCCTTTTGATTACTTTCATGGAGGGGGCCAGGCAAATTAGTATGTGCTCTAATATGGCCTATGAATAGAGGTTCTTTTCTTGCCCACAAAAGTTTTTGTATTTGATAAAACAATTTAAAAGCTGGAGTATGAGGTGCTATTGGTCCTGCTAACTCTAATTTTGGGACGGCTTGTACAATATAGTGGCTATCTGAAAAAATGTTTATGGGCTGGTCTCTAAAATTTTCCAGAGCTCTTACCACAGCTTCCAATTCCACTAGTTGAGCTGATTTGTGTGCAGTTATGTAAGTCATATTTTCTTTTGTAGTGACTACTGCAGCAGTACCATTTGAGGACCCATCTGTAAATACATTAAATGCCTTAGGAATAGGTTGATTTTTTATTACCTGTGGAAATATAATAGGATGATTAATACAAAAAGATAATATAGGAGACTTAGGAAGGTGATTATCAAAATTTGCAGAGGTAGAGCATCTAGCTATAGCCCAGTCATTATCGTTGAAGCATAAATATTCAATCTGTGACGATGAATAGGGAGTAATAATAGTAGCAGGGTGAATGCCAAATATTTTAGTAGAAGTTTTAAGTCCTTGAAGAATAAGTTTAGCCACCATGGAGGTATAAGACTCAATTATGCTTTTAGGAGAGACAGGCAAATGTATCCATAATAAAGGCCCTTGTTGCCAAAATACTCCTGTGGGTGTATATTGTGAAGAAATAATAATCAATATCAGCGGTTGAGTTAAATCAAATCTGTCACAATGAGCTCATTCGATGGCTTTTTCTACTACCTTTAAAGCTTTCCTAGCATCAGGAGTCAATGTTCGTGGTGAGGATGGATCAGGGTCCCCTCGAAGGATATCAAATAAAGGTTTTAATTGGCCAGTAGTGAGGTTTAGTGTAGGGCAAAGCCAATTAATGTCTCCCAGTAGTTTTTGGAAATCATTGAGGGTGGTTAAATGTTCTTTATTTATTAAAATTTTTTGGGGTCTAACAAAAGTATCCATGATTTTAAATCCTAAATATAATATGGGAGATCTGGTTTGAACTTTATCTTCTGCTATATATAATCCGTATTTTTTTAAATTTTCTACCACGTCACTGAATATATTAAATAAGATTTTTTGATTAGGGTGGGCCAGTAAAATATCATCCATGTAATGTAGACACATGAGGTTTGGATATTTATTTTTAATGGGTTGGATGGCCTTGTCCACATATATTTGGCATATGGTGGGGCTATTAGCCATTCCCTGTGGCAAAACCTTCCATTGATATCTCTGATCAGGGCCATTATTGTTAATAGAAGGAACTGAAAAGGCAAACCTAGGGGCATCCAGAGGATGTAGGGGAATAGAAAAGAAGCAATCCTTTATATCAAGACTAATAACATGGAAATTTTTTGGAATAGCTATAGGATTCGGAAGTCCAGGTTGAGTAGGGCCCATGACTTGCATGGTTTTATTAATTTGTCTAAGATCATGTAATAATCGCCATTTTCCTGATTTTTTCTTGATCACAAATATGGGGGAATTCCAGGGAGAGGTGGAAGGTTCTATATGTCCTGCTTCTAATTGTTCCTGAACTAGTAGGTGGGCCGCTTGTAATTTCTCTTTAGATAGGGGCCACTGAGGGACCCACACTGGCTTATCAGAAAGCCATGGTATTTTCAAAATTATTTTCTCAGTGGCCCCGAAGAAAAATGTCTTTTTCCTATATGATAATGATTTCTTTTAGGATTAAGCTTACCCTGTACTTTTTGATGATTTCTTATAGGGTTAAGATTACTCTGTAGATTTTTACATTTAACACCTGCAGGTTTGGTTGCAAGGTGTACTCCCATTTGTTGTAAAATATCTCTTCCCCATAAAGTAACCGGTAGATTAGGTAAAACATAAGGCTGAAACGTGCCTTTATGTCCTTCATCATCCTCCCATTTTAAAATTACCGCACTTTTTTCTGGGAGGTTATTATATCTCAAGCCTCTTAAACTGGTTGAGGCTTTTTGCAGAGGCCAGTGTTTGGGCCATTGACGTAAATTAATGATGGAAGAATCAGCTCCAGCATCTATAAGACCCTCCATTTCTATTCCTTGGATTCTTATTTTACACATAGGCCTCCTTGTACAGTCCCGAACCCAGCAAACCATGGGTTTCGAATCAGTGGAACAAAATCCTCTATTGTTCCTATTTAGAGGCATATTCATTTTAAATGACTTATGTAAATTTGGAAGGAGGAGCAGCTGAGCAATTCTATCTCCCTGATTAATAGAACTTATACTTTGGGGTGAGCTAAGCATTATTTTTATTTCCCCTGTATAGTCTGAGTTTATTACGCCTGGGGTCACTTGCAAACCTAATAAGCTCTCAGGACTTCGCCCGATAATAAGTCCTACAGTCCCTGAGGGAAGAGGTCCCCTGACTCCTGTGGGAATCAGTTGAACCCCCATTTCAGGTGTTAACACTATTCGGGCGGTGGAACAGAGGTCTAATCCTGCATTTCCTCCTGTTCCTCTGGCGAGGGAGTGGATGGGTAATAGGGATTGTGTTGGGGAAGCATCTGAGTGGATGCTTGAGGATACTCCTCCTCCAATGCCTCGTACATTTGTGGGCCCCGGGGCATTGGGCCCCTTGCCCCGTTTTTTGAATTCCTGAACAAAGGATTTCCATGGATGTCAAATTTTGAATAGCATTTATTGGCCCAATGATTTCCTTTCTTACACCTGGGGCAGCAACCTGGAGCACGGTATGAATTTGGTCTGATTTCTCTTTTAGGATTTTGCCTAGAATAGCCTGATTGATTATGATAATTTTGCCTAGAATATCCTGATTGATTATAATGTCTATGTTGAGCTCTTGTAAAATTTTGAGGGGCAGCATCTCTCACAGCTGCTGCAATCATATTCCCTGTGACAAAGGCATCATTTATATCTTTACATAATTGTATATATATGGAAAGATCCTTTTTATTTTTCCATGGCCTGATGGCTTCCTGGCAATACTTATTAGCATTTTCGTACGCTAATTGGACAACTAATGGCATAACTTGATCAATGTCTCCAAAAACTCTACCTGCAGTTCTCAAAAGTCGATCAGCAAATTCAGCATATGGTTCATTAGGTCCTTGAATTACTTTGGACAAGCTACCTTGTAGATCCCCAGGTTCCTTGTACAGTTTTCCATGCCTTTAAGGCAGCTGCGTTTATCTGAGCATATACTCCTGGGGTATAATATTTTTGATCCTGTACGTCTGCGAATTGCCCTTCTCCTGTGAGCATTTCTATATTATGGTCTCCAAACCCCGCATCTGCATTTCTTTTAGCTGTTTCTATACAAAGTTCTTGAAATTGCGATCGCCAAACCAAGTATTGTCCCCCACTTAATGTTGCTTTACATAGACGTTTCCAGTCTGCGGGGGTTAAGCTAAAGGTGTTAAGGGACTCCAGTATACTCAACGTGAAAGGAGCTTGGGGTCCATAAGTCATTACTGCCTCTTTGAGATTTTTTATTGTTTTGAAATCTATTGGCTGGTGGTCCCTCCGTCCATTTTCATATTCAAATACTGGCAGTTCCCAACGTATCTGTGAGTTACCCTCGAGAGCACATAAGCTCTCAGAAAGACTTTTTATTTCTGTTTCTAGGGTATGCAAACGCCTAGTGATACCCTTCATATTTTCTGTAATCGATTTCACCCATGGGGGAGTAGAGGACACAAGTTCCTCCACTTGATGATCCCTTATCTTGGTCTTCCTTAATTTCCTTTTGTTCATTTTCTCAAAATCACCTTTAGTTAATTCCTCCTCACTACTACTACTCTCATTGGTCCTAACTGACTCAGTAACATCCTGAGTCCCAGGTTCAATTGAGACCATGTATCCTTGAAGTATCTCTAATAAATCTTGAATAGCTTTAGCAGCTTGGATCTTTGTCATTTTGGGGACGCTTCTAATACTCTCCTTACTGGTCTTAGTTGACTCAGCGGAATCTACGCTTTCATGATCGCCTTCACTGTTTTCTAAATCCTCCTCACTAACGACAGACTCATCCATATCAAAGAATTCATCAAGAGCCTCGTACACTTGGGTCTTAGTTATTTTCGAACCCATTTTAACCGCTCTGACTAGAGACTCCTGCGAGGTTTCTCAGTTCTTACCTGCTGTGCTGAATTCCCCGTACGGGCCACCAACTGTTGCCGCCGGAAAGGGATTGCAGCCTGGAATGGCAGCGCCGCGGGAAGGTGCCCGGAGACAGGATGGAGACGAAAATATTCTTTAATCTTACAAGAAACTACAATATATCTATACAATAGCGATAACCCTGTCTTTTCTCTCTCTGGTCTCTTCCCATGCGCCCGAGCAGCAATGGCGCTCGCTGGATCTGCCGAGTCACCGTTCAAATCTCTCGAGATCCTCGACCAAGTCCCGCGAGATCCCAGACCAAGTCTCGTGAGACTACGGAAGCCGGAAATGCCCAAAAATGTCTATGGCCCAATAGTCAACCGCAATCTTAGCTATCTCCCCAAACAGGGCTCCTGCAATTTGTTATTAACTTTATTTGTTAAACAGCTGATTAATTTAAATTGTTTCAACAGGTATATTCATAAAAGGTTGCTGTGTATGCAGAAGCTCAAAAGTTCCAGCTAACAAAATATTTTTCTAAAATGCTCTTAGCCTTTCTTTAATCTATCATAAATGTAATATTTTTGTCAGCTAAATACTCTGTCTCTCTTTAATCCGTTCTGAATGTGATATTTTGCCAGCTAATGTTTGTGGGAGCTCAAGCAGCAATTTATGTGAGCAGAAATCAACTTCAGATACCTGACCTAAGATCTAATAATTCTATTTTTTAGTTTGAATTGCACTCCTACAACTCGCTTCTTGACTCAGTGCTGGAATGGCACTGCCTTTCCTCTAATGATTGTTGTTTGAGTTTCTAGGTACATCCCTATGCCAGTCTTAGCGGGCCCTGAAGACTTGCCGATGGCATTGTCTAGACATAAAAGAGACGGCTACTGCTGCTACAGCTGCAGGGATCGCAATTGTTAGAAGCGTCCCTACTACTCAAGCATTAAACAACTTCACCAGCAGTATGGCCTCTGCTCTGCATGCACAGGGCCTCCTAGATCAACACCACATTTTGCAATTGTCAATCAACGTGTTGCTCCAAGAGCAAGTACATTTTGACAGATCTTTCTATGTTTAGGACATTACTCAGGACATTGTCTTGCGGGTATCCCTTTTAATAGGGCAGCTGATTTGTCTAGAGAACTTAGTACGCTATTAAATGGAACTTGGCTCGTCAGCACAAAGCTTACCGCCTTAGAACTGGAGCATCTCCTCATGATTGGTTGGCTCGATTGGACGGCTGGTAGTCAATGATGGGGAAAGTCTCATGTGACCGACATATCAACCTAAGACAGGAGTCAAGGGCACAGCCTTGATTATCTGATGATGGGTAAGAATGTTGGTTGCACATGTAGACGCCTAAGACAGGCACAGTCGATCCTGATGTGGTGAGGGTCGTCACCCATCTATTTATCCCTCTTTTAAAACAAAAGGGGGGAAATGTGAGAGCCTTAATGAGGAGGTAGCTAAGATGGCAGCTGGCTGAGAGCCAAAGAGGAGGCGTTTTAATTGTTTTCTCCTGACCTTGATATAATCAACTAAGAATCTTTCTGTGCCCGTGAACACTGTGTGATGCACCTGTAAGTTGATCTTGTGACACGTGTATACTTGTTAAGGTGAAGAGTATTTAACCAGGTAGGGCTGGCGAGAGGGGTGGTTGGATCAGGAGGAGAATACAGAGGAGAAAGCAGAGAAGAAGCAAGAATAAAGAACCTACTCATTTCCAGTCTGCCTTTGATTTCTTTCCCGTGGTATCGTTGCTGCAGGCTGCAATAGCTACAGGCGGCGACAGTGGAAGACAGGAAATAATTAAAATCAGAGCTGAAATAAATGAAATTGAAACAAAAGAAACAATTGAAAAAATTGACAAAACAAAAAGTTGGTTCTTTGAAAAAATAAATAAAATTGACAGACCCTTAGCCAGGCTAACAAAGAGGAGAGAGAAAACTCAAATTACTAACATATGAGATGAAAAAGGAAATATCACAACAGACACTACAGAAATACAGAAGATAATTATAATTATTTTTAAAACTTGTCTCCAATAAAATACAAAATATCGAAGGCATTGGAAAATTTCTAGATTCATATGATTTGCCCAAATTAAATCAGGATGATATACACAATTTAAAAAGATCAGTTTCAAGTGATGAAATAGAAGATGCCATCAGAAGCCTACCAACTAAGAAAAGCCCAGGACCAGGTGGATACACAGCCGAGTTCTACAAGACCTTTAAAAAGAACTAATAGCAATACTCTTCAATTTATTTCAGGAAATAGAAAAAAGGGAGCACTTCCCAACTCATTCTATGAGGCCAATATCACCCTGATTCCAAAACCAGGCAAAGACACATCAAAAAAAGAAAACTTCAGACCAATATCTCTAATGAACATAGATGCAAAAATTCTCAATAAAATTCTGGCAAATAAAATACAAAATCATATTAAAAAGATAGTATACCATGATCAAGTGGGGCTCATTCCAGGGATGCAAGGTTGGTTCAACATACAGAAATCAATAAATGTAATTCATCATATCAATAGACTTAAAGATAAGAACCATATTATTATCTCAATAGATGCAGAAAAAGCATTTGACAAAATACAATACCTCTTCATGTTCAAAACACTAGAAAAACTAGGAATAACTGAAACATCTCTCAACATCATAAAAGCTACCTATGCTAAGCCCCAGACCAATAGCATTCTAAATGAGAAAAATTGAAAGCATTCCCTCTAAAAACTGGAACAAGACAGGGATGCCCTCTTTCACCTCTTCTATTTAACATAGTTCTTGAAACACTGGCCAGAGCAATTAGACAGATGAAAGAAATTAAAGAGATACAGATAGATAAAGAAGAATTCAAATTATCACAATTTGCTGACAATATGTTTCTATACCTGAAAGACCCAAAAAATTTCACCTGAAAACTTCTAGAACTAGTAAATGAATTCAGCAAAGTAGCAGGATACAAAATCAACACCCATAAATCAAAGGCATTTCTGTATATCAGTGACAAATCCTCTGAAAGGGAAAGGAGGAAAACTACCCCATTTACAATAGCATAAAAAAAATACTTGGGAATCAACTTAATGAAAGACATGAAGGACCTCTACAAGGAAAAGTATAGAACGCTAAAGAAAGAAATTAAAGAAGACCTTAGAAGATGGAAAGATCTACCTTGTTTTTGGATAGGCAGAATTAATATTATCAAAATGACCATATTACAAAAGCACTATACAGATTGAATGCAATTCCAATCAAAATCCCAATGACATTCCTCATAGAAATAGGAAAAACAGTCATGAAATTCATCTGGAAAAATAAGAGATCCAGAATAGCTAAAGCAATCCTTAGCAATAAGAGTGAAGCAGGTGGCATCACTATACCTTGGGTATTATAGTATATTAATCTATACTACAGATCAATAGTAACAAAATCAGTATGGTATTGGCACCAAAATAGACTTGTAGACTAATGGTACAGAATAGACGACACAGAGACTAACCTACATAATTATAGTTATCTTATATTAGACAAAGGCACCAAAAACGTACATTGGAGAAAAGATAGCCCCCTCCACAAATGGTGCTAAGGAAACATGAAACCGATATGCAACAAAATGAAATTAAACCCCTATCTCTCACCATGCACAAAACTCAACTCAAAGTTGACCTAGGAATTAAACCAGAGACACTGTGCCTAATAGAAGAAAAAGTAGGCCCTAATCTCCATCATGTAGGATTAGGCCCTAACTTCCTTAATAAGACTTCTGTAGTGCAAGAATTAACACCAAGAATCAATAAATGGGATGGATTCAAACTAAAAATCTTCTTCTCAGCAAAAGAAGCAATCAACGAGGTGAATAGAGAGCATACTAATTGGGAACAAATTTTTACCATATGCACATCAGATAGAACACTAATCTCTAGAATATATAAAGAACTCAAAAATCTTAACACCAAAAAAAAAAAAAAAAAAAAAAAAAAAAACCAATCAATAAATGGGCCAAGGAACTGAACAGACACTTCTCAGAAGAAGATATACAATCAATCACAAATACATAAAAAATGTTCAACATCTCTGGCAATTAGAGAAATGCAAATCAAAACTACTCTAAGATTTCATCTCACTCCAGTCAGAATGGCAGCTATTAAGAATACAAACAACAATAAGTGTTGGCAAGGATGTGGGGAAAAAGGCACACTCATACATTTCTGATGGGACTGCAAAATGGTGCAGCCAATCTGGAATTCAGTATGGAGAATCCTTGGGAAACTGGGAATGGAACCACCATTTGACAATGCTATACCACTCCTCAGTCTATACCCAACGAAATTAAAAACAGCTTACTACAGGGACACAGCCACATCAATGTTTATAGCAGCACAATTCACAATAGCTAAATTGTGGAACCAACCTAGATGCTCTTCAGTAGATGAATGGATAAAGAAAATGTGGTATATATACACAATGGAGTATTACTCAGCAATAAAAGAGAATAAAGTCATGGCATTCACAGGTAAATGGATGAAGTTGGAGAATATAATGCTAAGTGAAATTAGCCAATCCCAAAAATCCAAATGCCAAATGTTTTCTCTGATATAAGGAGGCTAATTCACAGTGGGGTTGGGACAGGGAGCATAGGAGGATTAGAGGAATACTAGAAAGGCCAATGGGGAGGGAGAGAGGGTAAAAAAAAAAAGATGTTAGAATGAGATGGATATCATTACCCTAAGTGCATGTATGAAGACACGAATGGCGTGAATATACTTTGTATACAACCAGAGATATGTAAAAATGTGCTCTATATGTGTAATATGAATTGTAATGCATTCTGCTGTCACAACAATTTAGAATAAAAGAAAAAAACTAAAAATAATAAAAAAAAGAATTGTATCATCACAAATACTCTCATATTGTGACAGGAGAAAGTGTTAAAATGTAGACAGGCAGGAAACTTGGGCTTTTTAGAGGGCAGATCTCCCTGCAGCAGGGCTGAGACACTACAGGGCAGAAATCAAGCCTCAACAAGGTCAGGAAAACTCCCCTGTAAGGGACTGGGGGAGGATTAACAGACCCCCACCAAAATAGGGGAGGACAATAACCTGATTGGACTATAGAACAAGTGGGTGAAGAGCTCCTGGACACTGAGTGCCTTACCCAGGATTGGGTGGTGGGATAGCTCTCTTGACCCTGTTTGTATGGACAAACGCCCAGATTATCAGTCACTCTCTGGGATCCCTCTATAGGGACCCATCCCTTTCCCCTTTGGGAGCCCTGCTTTCATTCTATTACACTAATAAATCCTGCTACTTTGCTCTCAAAAAAATTAAAAAAAAGTTTTGTGTTGAGAGAGAGAGAGAGAGAGAGAGAGAGAGAGAGAGAGAGAGAGAGATAAGAGAGCTCTACAAACTAAATTTATGTACCTAAGTTTGCCTGAACCTGGCCTGCTAAAGATTGTAGAGCCATGGAATGACTGTGAAGACTGTGGAATTCCTTTCTATAAAGTATTTATGAAGGAGATATATTTTCGTCTGGAAAGATCCTATAAAAATGGCAAAATGATCTGAGTAATCTGAACAGCCTTTGGCCTTTTTCTTCCTTGGACTTTTTTGATTTTGCTTTAATTTAAAGAAACACAATACAAAATAATATACTATAATCATCACCATAACACAAACATAAGTAATGATCTGTTGAGAATTTATTCTGTGCCAGGCAACTTGCTAAGTGAGTATTCTGTGCACCAACTAATTGTTTCATTTTTGAAAATTCCTGTGGACTTTACCATGTAGTTACTCTGTCTTCCTGCAGATGACACTCTTCTCCTGCAGAATTGTTACACCTTGAGCCTCTGGCTAGAGCCTTCTATTGAAAAAGGCAGGAGAAATGAGTGATTTTAAGATTAGTATAAGATAGTTTTAAAAATAAGACAATTCATTATTTATATATGAATTGACCTTCCTAGGAATAAATGAGCCAGCCCATTAGAAAATTTTATTTTAAAAGTTTTTTAAATAGAAAATATGGTAATTAAGTTAACCTACTTTTTGAATGGCTGTGCAGCTTTACTTTTTTGTCTTTAGCATAATAGAATACAATTTGCTGTTCTCTTTTCCTTAGGAAAACTGAAATAAAGAATGCTTTTCTGAAAGGCAAATCTCAGCTCAGAAGATGGATGGAAAGCTCCTCCCTTCTATCCTTGAGCGGCCCCCTCTATTCTATTTTTTTTAAAAAATTCACATCCCCCTTTCCAGAGGGTTTAGGGTGAGCTTGGGGAAATGAATATCTGAATATTTGGTCAAACATCACTGGTTCCTGGGCAGAGGCTCAGTTCATCAGCCTTACCTCCATGTGAGCCACTGTCAGCTTTTCCTTCTACCCTGTGGCCAAGGCTACTGCTGAGAGTACAGGCCTTTAGGAACTTGCAGGTGTAGGAGTGAAGAGTAAAGCACAATTAATTCCGGGCAGGGAAGCCACACCTCCCAGGTAGCCTAAGGAGGCCACACCTCCCAGGTACCTTAAGACAAGACATACCTCCCAAACACCTCAGGCTGGCCATGCTGCTGGCCACACCCCCAGGTACCTTTCTGAGCCAATTACGACACACGGGTTCCCCTTTAGATCCTGGCAGCCTATGGAACTGGGGTCCCCTCTGGGGGGTCCCTCTGACCACCGGTTTCGCTACTTAAACCTTCTCCAGACTGAAACCCCTCCCTCTTCTCTTCTTCTTCTTCTCTTCTCCCACCTATCTCCTCTCTCGCAGGTTCTCCCTCCCCCACTCCAGGTGTCCCTTCGGCTGATTAATAAAACCCCCTTTTTCTTTTTCTTTTGTTAAATTTTTTTAAATAATTTTTAATATGTACAACTCATAGTACAAATATTTAGTATCTTTTTACATACAACTGTTTGTATACAAAGTATATTCGTACAATTCAGGTCTTCAATCATGCATTAAGGAAAATGGTATCCGTCTCATTCAACCACCTTTTTTTTTTTTTTCTTTTCTCCCCTTCCCTCCCCTCTTGCTCCCTCCCTTACCCTCCCTTCCCTTGACCATTCTAGTGTTCCTCTAATCCTCCTATGTACCCCCATCCAACAATACTTTGAAATAGCCTCCTTATATCAGAGAAAACATTTGGTACTTGGATTTTTGAGACTAACTAACTTCACTTAGCATTATGTCTTCCAACTTCATCCATTTACCTGCAAATGCCATTAATTTGTTTTCTTTTATTGCTGAGTAAAATTCCATTGTGCATATATACCACATTTTCTTAATCCACTCATTTACTGAGGGACATCTAAGTTGGTTCCACAACCTAGCTATTGTGAATTGTGCAGCTACAAACATTGAGATAGCTGTGTCACTGTAATATGCTGTTTTTAAGTCCTTTGGGAATAGACCCAGGAGTGGGATGGCTGGGTCATAGGGTGGTTCCATTCCCAGTTTTCCAAGAAATCTCCATACTGCTTTCCATAACGGTTGCACCATTTTGCAGTCCCACCAGCAATGTATGAAAAACCCCCTTTTTCTACACGGTGGTTCCAACGTGTGTTCATCTGCCCTTCAATTAACAGCAATGCCCAAAATAGTAATTTCATCATCACTATCCTGTGATATTTACAAAAACCTGTTTTAGGGCTTGTGTTGCTTTCTTTATGCTTTTTCACAAATGTGTAAAAACATTTTTAGCTCTTTTATGACTCTAGTGAGTTAGTATGTCATATCCAATGATAGCGTCTAGTTTTGGGGTACACATTTAAAACATTAAGGGTTTTATATCTGAGATCTCTGAAATATTTACCTGTCTTATCAGATATCTCGGTTAAAGTTCTAAGGCAATGCCTTTTTTTGTGTGGTCTGTTGACCATCTTCTTTGGAATCACTGGGGTGTTTGTTAAGAAAAAACAAAGCAATATCTTAGTCCTACCTTTCTTCACAACTAGAGAACCAGACTCTTATGAGAATTTATAAAGAACTACAGTGATTCTTACCCTAACTAAAGTTTGAGAACAACAAAAAAACAGTCAACTCAGGAGCTCAGCAGTTCCCTGAGCACAAATTAGAAGTCTGATTTTGGTCCTGGCCTCCAGCTGCTCTCCCTTGCCTTAAAGATATCCTCAGGGCTTGCCCATTTTCTTTGTTCTCAATTAATTAAAGTTTATCCCCAGAACCTTGGTTTGCTAAAGATGATCTGAGAATCCCCAGATTTTAGTGCATTTTAATAACATCCCCACTGTTAGCTTCAGGGAACCCTAAATTTCGGCATGTTTCTTCTGGATTAAGCCTGGCACAATTAGGACTTCCTGCTTAACTTCGTTCCCTAGCCACCCTCCAATCTGGTCTCTCCTGGCCATTTTCTTTTTCTTCCATTCTTTACCTAGCAAGATCTAATGCAGTGGCCTTCCTCAGGGGAGAATTCCTGAAATCCTCCAAGAACAGGTGGCCAACCAGTCACAGAGCATAAAGCTCTTACTGCCTTCTTCTATGGTTCCTTTGTTTCCTATTATCTTCTTGGGAATAGTCTTCTTTGAATTTCTGCTAGTACCTAGGAGATAGTAAATGTGTCTTGATTGCTGAAGGATTAAAAATCCTACCTCCCACTTCTTTTCCTGTACACAGGGTAAACCAAATGTTAATAATGGGCTCCTTGAGGATAACACTATGGCTTCTTCATCTATGAACATGAGCAAGAAATCTGTGAATGAAAATGTATATCTTTTACTTCTTTTTCCATATATAAGCTTGAGACACTTGTATGCTGAGGGTAGGACCATATTTCATTCATGTACCTATCCCTAGCTTTTGTCACAGTACCTACTAACACACAATAGCACTGGCTAAATGTTGGCTCAAATAAAATTCATGAAGCTACCCACAAATCACCCTACAATGTACATGGACAGCAAGAAAATACAGCCTCACTTTCACATATGCACCTGCATTGTTCTCACAGAGTTAGAGTACTTGTTATGGCCCTGAAACTATTTAGAGGTAGATGCAATACTGGAAATCAGGGTTGTTCAGGTCTAGAGTAGTCATCCTGCAGCAGAACAGGTGGAAAAACAACAACAACAACAACAACAAAAAAAACATTTCTGAGTGAACTGTAATACAACATATTGTGGGTAGGGGGCAATGCTGGTATATAATATATACAATACAGGCTGCTTTCCAGAACAGGAGACTTGGGCAAATTTAAGGGGTCTTTGGGATCAATCGATGGAACTTTGTTTCTATCACTGCAACCCACTATCAGCATCAGCACTAGCACCACATGACATCACTACCTATATTAATGGCCATTTATTTCATGGCTGGTGAGTTGCAGCATTGATTTTTTAACTGAAGCCTTCTGATTTATAGTTCAACTTTTTTTTTGTTATACCATAATATAATTTATTTCAATAGTATTTGTTGTTTGTTAAAAATAGTTACATATTTTTCTCATTATAAGAATAATATAAAAATTCAAATTTAGAATAATGAAAATTTAAGAAGGTAAAAGTTCCCCTTACTCCATCTTTCTCATATGTAATTAGTGTTTTAATATATTTTCCTATATGTAAATTTATATCTACCTCTTTAACAAAAATCAGAACATATTATAGATATATTTTTCCATTTAAAGCTTTATTCCAAGTTCATTACTGAACAAATAAATTGCCTGATTTTGCATAGCTTTTTAGGATCACTATCTGCAGGTTACATTTGAATGCTGGTCCTGTAACTCCTAACAATTGTTTTTCTCCTATTGTTTTACAAATTAGTTTTACTTTGATTTTAGCCATTTTAATTTGCAACACATGGTGTGATTCAAATCACTGAGTCTTAGCATCTGTCAATGATAAGATCATTCCTTATAGTGATAGAAGGACTGTTGCCAATAATGTGGCAGAATTTGGCTTTTCACTGTTATATTACTAATGACAGCAAAAGAGAAGTTATGTGTAATATTATTTTAGACTTAAGCTTCAGTTTCATGAAGTATCTTAAAATTTCCCTCAATTAAAACTAAGGATTTTGGAAAGCAAAACTTTCTTTCTAACCCCAATATTTAACATTACCTCCTCAGTTCTCAACATGTTGAAGTTGTATGTTGCAATCACTATAGTGGAACAGAGTAGTCTGGGGTAGGCAGGAGATGGTGCCACAGTGAAGCCTGTATATGCCTAGTAGACTTACATTGGCAGTGCTCTGGCAAAAGGGCAGTGTCTTGTTTTGATACTCTTTCTGAAGCTGCTGATTTAAGTGTCTGATTCTTTCCTTCAAATTCTTACTCTAATTACAACTATTTTTCACTTTATTTCTTTTAACTTCAATTTTTCTATGCACTTTTCCTGATATATATATATATATATTATATAATGTTTATATATTATGTCTGTATAGATATATAATACTAGAAAATTGTGGCATTGTTTTCTATACACACTAAGTCAGTATGATAGTAATAGATTATAATTTATAAATAAGTAAATACACATTTGAGGTATGGGGTTATGTGCCTACTCTTTTTCCTGATAATGGTATACATAAAAATATTGTTCAATATTATGAAAATTTCTTGAGGATGGGGATCATATTCTTTCTTCTTGACAACTCTTAATTGTTTAGCAGAATGTCTGGTCATTAATAGGTAATTAATAAGTATTGTTGGCTAGCTTGTGGGATAGATAAGTGGATAAAATGATGAAGCATGTGATTATGTTTCCTTTTAGTAGTAGGAGGCTATCTTAAGTTAGCATTTGGTAAATAATTCAGTGTGCTAAGGACACATCTGGGTAATCAAACAACTATACTGTGATAACTGATCTAGATGTTATGTTTGGTGTATTAAAAACTGATTTAGTATGCCATATTTTTCAACAATCCACCAGATTGATGGATTAACACAAAATATATGGTGAATAAGATTGAGAAATTTTATGTAACTCTGCTTTCAATGATTCATTTGTCTTAAATATTGCTAGAATCAATATTTAATACAATATAATAACAACAATAGAATAACACGACATGACCAGGGATGAACTAAAGTGAGAAGAAAAGTTTTAATTGGATTGGTGCACCCTCTAGAAAAGATTTGTGGGTTTATATTCAACTGAAATGTTAACTGAAATTTAACATTCTTCTTCTCTCCCCCAACTCACTAGGGACACTAGTTAGGGTCTGATTGATACAACCAAACAATAGTGCCTCCTACACTGACCCTTAGATTGTCTCTCAGTTGGCTGATTTTCCCCTGCCTTACTGCCATTCTTGATATCAGTTTTTACCACTATATAAAATAGGGCCTAGTATATCATATTAACTTAAAAAATATTTGTTGACCCACCATATTGTGGGAAAGTTCTCCAGATGGTCCTGTATCAATCTCCTTTCTAACTTTGTAGTTTTCAAAAAAACAGAATATATAGGGAATACAACTTCCTCAGACAAGGAGGGGCTGGTATAAACAGCCCAGTCCTCTCTCCAAAAAGGATCCTTTTTATCAGTTTAGCCTAACATATGATGTCATCACTGGAGATAAAACCTAAGGCAGGCTGCTTTCCAGGGTCCCTCAACAGGGCTGTAATTGGGATACATGCAGATGACATTTCATCTGCCCTGGGCAGCTTTTCTGAGCCTCAGTTTATCATGAATCTTTGGGAAGCCTATTGGTAAGTAATAAATCCTTTTCCTGTAACTTACCGTATGTTTGAATGTTTTGTCTCACTACACTCAGACCAGTTGGTAACTAGTGCAGAGTGAACATGCTTCACACATACATCCCCTCTGTATATTGTGTGTTCATGTATATCTTGTATGCATGCTTTGATGGAGGAGATAGTAGTGCAGAGTGGGAAGATAGTGTGACAGCCCAGGCTTTACCATGCTTCTTACCCCAGGGTGGCCTGGATAGTTAGTTCACACCCAAGGGTGGCCTGGATAGTCTATTTGTTGGTGGGGAAATGACAACTTTGTTTTTTTCAGTTTTATCTTACTCTCTTCTGCAAATAGAAAAAATACATAAACAAGACAGGTTAACTACTATAATGAGCCCTATGTTCTTTCCATCAGAATTTCCAACATCATATTCAACTTGGTGTGGTATTGATCTTTTATTTTGTGTGATTGTTCTAATGTACGGATAAGCAGAAGGAAATGTGAATTGCTGTAAGCATGGGCCTATTTTTTTGGCTTACCTATTGAGTTACATGGGTGCTTATTTTTTTATTGGTGAGACTGTCTTTTTCTTCTTGATCTCTTTTAGTGCTTTGCTCAAAATAGTTATAAATTAAACATCAGTGCTCTCTCTTAGTATTGTAATATAAATGGCCAGTTTTTCAAGAGAAGAAAAACACATTGAGACAGAAGTTTTTACTTGCAAGTGAGGAGAAAGTTTTTCATAAATTTTATCTTTATTTTAAATTAAATTAGTAAAATTTTGCAAAAAAAACCACCTTACATGTGTGAGTGAATTTTTTTTTTACAGTAGAGGGTTAGCACATATTATAACATAACTAAAAGAAAAATCTAATTCTTCCTCAGAACCATAGTAGAGAAATGGTTTATATTTGAATATCCAGAATATACAAGTTTTCCTGCTATAGTAATGTTTTTTTTTAATTACCTATGTGATTGGTACATACTTTAAGCTATTAAGCAGGCAAAAGATATAACTTCATTTTCCTAAAGCTTTCTTAACTTTGATTACAGCCTGTACTAGTTTAAATAGTGTCCCCAGCCCAATTAATGATCATCTAGAATCTGTGAATATAATTCTATTTGAAAATGAGGTCTTTGTAGTTTAATCAAATTCAGATGAAGTCATATTGGATTTGGGTGAATCCTAATAAGAAGTGGGAAATGTGATTACATTCCACAGGGGTGACAGCCAAATGAAGATGGAGGCAGCAATTGGAGAGATGCATCTACAAGTCAAGGAACACAGAACATTGCTGGAAACCACTAAAAGTTAGAAGAGGCCAGGAAAATTTCTTCCCTAGAGACTTCAGAGGGAGCAGGGCCCTGCCAGCATCTTGATTTCAGACTTCTAGCCTCCAGAACTATGAGAGAATAAATTTCAGTTAAGATACCTAGTTGATGGGAATTTGTTATGGTAGGCCAAGAAAACCAATACAGCCCCCCTTTGAGTTGGAATGGCAGAAAATTAAGCTCATGCAGTATGAGAAATGCTGTTGTGTTAATAAGTAGCAGCAAGATGTGATGTCAGGTTCAGGATGTCAAAACCTTAACATCACAAAGCTACACATAACTACAAGCTGCCCTAAACTGTTCCTCACTTGGTCCACCATCAGAGCTCCTTGCTGGTTGATGCAAAGATGACCTTTGCTCCTGTCTCTATGGCCTCTTCTGGACTTCCTTTTTCTCCATTATTTCCAGGCCACTCTTTAGTGACTGGGAACTATACTTCTGTTTCCATACCATACTGTGGTTTATGAAGATATATTCTGAAACTGTTTTTTATCTGGAATATTGACACTTCCAGCACTTTCCAAGGACCATAAGTTGCAAATCTCCTCTGCTTTTGAACCCCTAAAAACCAGTTTGGGGGCATTTAGGATTTGGCCTAAAGAGTGACTAAGAGTTTGTTACTGATGTATGTTCTTATTGTTTCTTCTCTAACAGTGTCTGGATCACTCAGAGTAGGGAAATTTTTATGGCCTTCTTTTTAAGATGGGCTAGGGGTGGGCCAAATTGTTGCTTACTCATACTGTTTTCTCTAAGACCTTTTGTCTGTTTTGATTCTTTTCTGTTCCTATAACAACCTAAATCAATGGCTCTCAACTAGAGGTGATTTTTCCCTTCAGCAGTAATTTAGCAATGTCTAGAGACATTTTTGATTGTCTTAACTGAAGAGTGGGAGAGTGTTACTGGCATGTAAGTGGGTGGAGGTCAAGGACGCTATTAAATATCCTATGATTCACAGGGCAGCCCCCTATAGCAAAGAATTATTGGCTCAAATGTCTATAGCACCATGACTGAGAAAGACAGGCCTAGATTCTTAAAACAAAAAGAATTAGAAAGACATGTATTTTCCACTTTGCTTTCTGCCATCATGAATCCCTTTCTTCAGGCCATGAGCACTGAATGTCCTGCTTTTGAATGGAGAGAGTTAAAAAAGAAAAGGAAATACTGAATAATCGACTATTATAAAAATTATTTTGCCTTTCCTAGGGAAGAATATTTAAAAATCCTTCCAGTTTCCTCTTTCACATAAATAAATTATTTATATGAAAACATAAAATAGAACATTAGCAGTTATTGGGACTTTTGAGTTGGCCAGAAAGCCAAACTACCTAATTTGGGAGGGGAAAAAGCACTTTAGAGCCCATGCTTTTTTGACTATCTAAGGAGCTCAAATTACTTAGTTGAGTGCTTATTTTGGCTAATTCATGCCAGGCTATGAAGAACACTGGACTGAGAATATGTAAATGTGGATTCTAGTCTTGCTTCTACCAGCTGCTTGAACAGGCAACTTCACTTCTCTATGACTCAGTTTTCTTATATTAGAGGTTTACACAACATTATCTCTGAAATGATATTATCATTGACCTATTATTTAGGACCAGCAATAATTTTCATATATAGACTCCAAAAGTCACTAATATAAGATCATCTTTTTTTAAACAATAGGATTATTTTTTCATTTTTTAAAATTTTAATTTGTTATATATGACAGCAAAGATCATCTTTTCATGTCACTCTTTGGAAATTCTTTGTTGGACTGCTAACTGTCCAACAAAAGCTATTCTCTTCTTCTTCCGTGTGCCCTTCATTAGAGTAAAAGACTAAGCTGCCACAATAAAGAGACCCACTAATATAATGACTTAAAAATGAGCCTGGACCATATTTTCCAGACTTCTTGCACTTGGGTGAGTGTGACTGATTATATTCTTGTTAATAGAATTGGAAGAGAATTGAATATCCAAACTCTGGTTCCAGTCCTGAAGGCAGTGGGTGTATCTCTGCTGTAGTTTGGATACTAAGTGTCTACCAAAGGTCCATGTAGTAAGGGGTGGTGCTCTTGGGAGGTGGTGGAGTCTTTAGGAGGTGAAACCTAGTGGGAGGTCTTTAGGCCATTGAGGGTGTGTTCTTGAAGGGGATTGTGGGACCTGAGTCTCTTCCTCTTCCTCTTTGGCTTCCTGGCTCTGAGATAAGCAGTTTTGCTGTTCCATCTGTTCCTGCCATATGTGCTGCTATGTTCCCACATCAGTGGGTCGACCAATCATGGACTGAAACATCTAACAGTGTGAGCAAAAATAAATCTTTTCTCTTCATAAGCTGATTATCTCTGGTATTTGTCATAGTAACACTCTTTTTCATGCTTTCCCTTTTCCTCTATCTGGAATCTCTGGTGATGCAGCTTTAATCATGAAGATGACAATGATGCCTGAGAGGATAGGACAGTAGGATGAAGAGAATCTGATACTTCAAGGGATAGTATGTAGGAGAATGTCCCCACCATATTGGATTATTTACTTCAGAACTGTTTGAGAAGAGACACAAACTGTTTTTTTTGTTTGGTTTGGGTTATGGTTGGTCTCTTTATAATCACAGCTCAGCCTTTAGCTCTAATTAATAGAAAAATTTTTACATAATGACTTAAATGGCAAACTTCAAAAATTATACATTATACTTGGTATTAGGTATTTAGTGGTGATTCCTAATACCTCATTACTAAAATATAAATGAAACATTTTAAGGAAAGAAGAGAATATGAACAACTTTAGGTCTATTTTGTCACAACCTCTTCTTTGCTGCCCTGCCTCCTCTATACCATTTTCTCTTTTAAATTCTCTAGTAAATAACAATGCTCATAATTCACTCCAAATTGGCCATTTTGTTTCAGCAGTGACCTGTGCCCTCAGAGTTATCAATTTATCTATCTGCAGTTTCTCACATTGTAGACACTTAAAGTATTATATTTCATGCTGTATTATTCTTACAGAATTTTCTTATCTGTTCTTACTGCTTTGCTGGAATGCAGGGTAAGTGATTATCTTTCCATGTGTCTATGCATAGTTTTCTATTATAGCTCCTTGAAAAGAATACTTGGGATTGACTCGCCTTTGTGCTGCAGGGAGGTAAGAGCAGTGGTAGACAGGGATGGAGGTTTAGATAATCTTGGCTTTTATTGGAAAGGCAGTAACTTCTTGCTAGAGATCTGCTAAAAAATCACTATTCTTCTCTAGCAAATGTTCTGGCTGGCTATTGTTACAGCTATTCATCTCTTAAGTTACAATAGTAGTAATTATTAATTATTAAATATTAATTCACTTATTAACCTAAGACTAATTGTGACCTGTTTATGTGTTAGATGAAATATTTGTTTTAACTATGCAAATAGAAACTTTTATTGGGATAGATACTAAACTATTCACAAGATCATTAATAAGAGAGACTATTAAGTAGCATATTCAATTTTATATATGTTCAAATGCAGACAAGTAGCTTACTCATTATCCTAATGATTTTTTTTTCTGTCTTAAAAACAAGATTTGATTAACTGATCTGTAATCTAAAGGGAAATGGCTTTGATCGTCTTATCAACCTTTTCTCTCATCTTTCTTTAAGTGGACCCATCTCATATACTTGATATAGGGCCACTAGCAATACATTTACTGTTTGAAAAAATAATATTCCCAACTAACTAAGGATATTTAGAGTGGATCTAACTTATTTTTTTCCCCCCAATGAATTTGGGATGTAAGTTTTCCTAGTAATTTTAAATTGGTTCTTGTAAATTGTAAGTTTTAATTTTGTCACTATTTCATGCAGACTACATAATCAATTTTTATTTTTCAAGTGACAAATGACATCAAACATCTATACTTCCTTGCTGTGACTTCATTTGGATTTAGGCAGGAGACCCAACTTTCTTCTGATGTTTCAAGTGGGCAGTTGTAGATGGTTCTCTAGGAAGAAAATCTCCAAAACGGAACTTTCTGAGGAGTTGTTGCATTTGCTCTGTATGCTCTCTCTGTTTTGATACACTGAGCAAGGAATGTTGATGAGACATGAGGCAGAACAGCTTGTTCCTCCACAGCTATTTTGACTTTGCAGTGCTGGCAATAGTTAAAAAAAAATAGTTTAGCATGTTAAAGAAGCAAACACATGGGGCTTGGAAGAAGGCTAGGGAATAGCAAAGACTATTCTTGGTATCCAGAGCCCTATTACTTAAGAACTTTTACTTCCAGTTCATGAATGCATACTATTTGAGAGTTCTACATTTCTCTAGATGTCCGTTATATCTGGGAGTGTTAATAGGGACAAATGGTGTTGTTAGTGGAGTAAAATTCAAGTTGTGTCCAATAATCAAAAATCAATACAGGGAAGATGACCTAGAATAATAAAGACCTCAAAAGATTCAGAATGTAATTATGAAAAACAACTTGGTTGAAAGAAATACCCATGCTATTTTAGTTATTAATAAATAAGGACTATCTTGAAGAATTAGAACATATCAAAGATGGGGGTTGATTATGCTGGGGGTCCTATGAGGCATTTTAGAAGAAGAATGTGGACTATAAGCTTGAGTTTTCTGAATTGCTGCTGTCTTTCACACAAGTGACAGTATGCTTACTCTGAACCAGAGCTTTAGGAAGTATGGCAGGTTTCCGTTGGCCTCTCTTATATTCCTGCCATCTGCCATGAGAAGAAAATGCTACAGTTAGCCACAGTTCATTTTGCCCAGATCAGAGATACAAGAAACCAACTTGAGCAAGTCAAGCTGAGCCTAATTGAGCCCAGTCAGTTCACTGCTGACCTGCAGACCTGTGAGGAGGAAATACATGTCATTGTTTTTAACTACTGAGAGTTGGTGGAGTCTTTGTTAATCAGCATGATTGCAGCAAAACCTGACCTAAACAACTTTATTTGAAGTCTCTTTTTATAGGCTGTTGATACGTGAGAAATAGAATTTATCTGACTCAGATCTTATGTCCTGCCTCAGATTCCCTCAGCATGTTGGTTTCCCAGGTCCTGTTACTGCAAGATAGTTAGATTTGCTGGCTACAACACAGAATTTATATTCTTCCCATCACTTTTTTCAGACTCAAATGAAATCCCAGAAGTGCTGAATATGGTATCAGGTAGTTTTATTGTTTATGTTTTCTTTCTTTTTTTTTTTTTTTTTTCTTTTCTTTTTTGTGGTACTGGGGATTGAACTCAGGGACAGGGCCTTGCTAAGTTGCCTAGGCTGTCATCAAACTTGTGATCTCTTGCTTCAGCCTCCTGAGTTGCTGGGATTACAAACATGCACTGCTGTGCCCAGAGCTAATCTGGTATCTAAGTAGCTGCCAGAAGAGCTAGGTGACACCACTCAGAAGTATGATGATATATATACTCATGAAACAATCTTTGATCAATGAGAAACTGAAGTTGGGAAAGAGAAAGCAGATACTCCTCTTAACTTCTTACTTTTCATGGATGATTCCAACCATAGAATCACATATATGAAGAGGTCCTGTATGACCAAGCAAATGCTGCTGCTGAGTGAATGGCTGTGTCTTTTTATAGCTCATTGGGAAGCAGTGCCCAGAAGTGTCACACATCATTTTTCATGTATTTACATTCTTCCTTGCCTCGTTTTTCTTTTTTTGAACTTTTCACTGCCCCGGCTTCTAGATCCCAAAGAAAGCATCAGCACTTAATCCTTGACTCAGACTCCTTTTTTTATCTGGACAATCTAAGACCTTGACCTTGGTCACATGTTAAGGTGAAGATGATAAAAATCCTGATTAGAATGATGTAAACCAGTTCTTATTGATGACCTCTGATAATAATCAAGCAATATGCTGTTTTTAATTCATTTAATTTACTATTCACTACAATCAGTAACTGTGTATTATCATTGTATCATTTTAAAGAGGAAGAAATCAAAGCTTTAAAAGGCTTGATCATTTGGCCAAGATCACATAGCAAGTGAGTTAAATCAGTAATAATGTTAATAAATAGAGTAGGTCTTGTGCTAAATTGCAATGTCTTATGTGCTCTATTATGACCCAGAGTGCCTAATATACTCTTTTATATATAGTGTATGTTTAATATGTAAATTTTTTGACTTCAGAAATAATTGATCATTTTTTAATTATTGATAACATTCTGGCAAATCTGGAGTTATTCTATATAGTAGTCACAATTTTTAAACTTAGACTAACAGAGTCATACTTAACATAAAAATATATTTGAAACCAAGACTTCAGAATTTTATAGGGCTAGGGAGATAAAAATTCTCTTTGTATATTGTTTGAAAATAGTTTGTTTGAAACTTATGGATTTGGGCTAAAAGGGTATTTATTATAGCATTATCGTTTTTAAAACCATCCTTGTTGCTTCGTGAAGGTAGCTCATTGCCATAGAAAAATGATGGTCTAAGAGTATGTGGATTTGAATACCATTCTTGAGTTTTTAATTAATAAGCTTTTGATTTTGGAAAACTCACTCTGGGCTTAGGCTTCAGATACATTATCTGTAAAATGCAAAGTGGGCTGAAGAATATTTCCAGATATGATTAACATCTGTGATTTCCCCAAAGCTAATGGGGAACCTAGATCTGGTTGGCATCTGAAGAGAGAGTTGTAACCACATTTTTGATTATGTGTTTTTCTCCTTCCCTCTTCTAAGACTTTCTTCTATTTTTCTGTTTTTCAGTTTGGCAGATTACAAATCTTTAAGATTCAGCAGATACATTTTTTCCCCTTTGTGAACTTCCCTTGACACTGTTAGACAACTTCCTCCTATTTATTCCTAGGTAAGTTTATATACCTAGCTATAATTTTTATTCCATCATTATGTAATTGTTTGCATGTATCTTACTAAAATATGAGTGTTTTTGAAACCACAGCAGAAATTTTTTGTACTTTAAGAAGGGAGTCAGTTATAGTGGTATTCCAGAAGGTATATCTTTTTTTTTTAATTAATGTCTATATGTTTATAGACCCTAATTAGGTATGAACACTTTCGAGGGCAAACTTTGCGATCATCTACTTTTCTTGTCCAAAGATAAACCAGGTTGTGTGCACAAGAATTGTACAAAGTTGTTTATTGTAGCATTGCTTGTAATGATGAGAAATTAGAATTACTATATTAGTAGAGGAATAACTAGATTCTTTTATTTTTCCTCCTTTTCTTTTTCTTCCTTCTCTCTCCTCCTCTACTAGTATTCTATTGTTACTCCTTACTGCCACTCCTGCAACCACCACCACCAAAAAACACCACAATATTGACAGCACCACCAATTATTTACAAAGAACTAACAGTACTGGAGAAGGAACATGAACCTTGTATAATTTTAATATAATTTAAAAAGTCAAGTTGCTTCATTCTTACAATTTTTATTGGTGCATTATAATTATAGTAACAGTGGGATTCATTTTACATATTCATGCATGCATATAACATAATTTGCTCAATCTACTTCCCTGGTGCTTTCCTTTTTCCTCTCCTTTTCCTTCCCCCAATCTACTTGCTTTATTCTACTGATCTCATTTCTATTATTATTAATTAGTGCATTAGTGATATATATATATATATATATATATATATATATATATATATATATCTGGGCTTGGGCTTCAGGTGTATTATCTGTAAAATGCAAAGTGGGCTGAAGAGTATTTCCAGTTATGATTAAAATCTGTGATTTCCCCAAGATATATATATATATATATATATATATGTATATATGTGTGTGTGTGTGTATGCTTATGTGTATATATGTTTAAACAGCATTCATTGTGGTGTATTTGTACACGGACATAGCATAATTTGATAGATTTCATTCCCCAGTACTTCCCTGTGCCTTCCCTATCTGCCTCCCTCTCAATTCCTCTCTATTCTATTGGTTTCCCTTCTATTTTTGTGAGATCCTCCCCCACTCTCTTTTGCTTCTGCATATGAGAGATAACATTCAACCCTGACTTTCAGAGTCTGGCTTATTTCACTTAGCATGATGTTCTCCAGTTTCATCTATTTACCAACAAATTACATAGTTTCATTTTCTTTTTTCTAGATGTTGACAGACCTTTATTTTATTCATTTATTTATATGTGGTGCTGAGGATTGAAACCATTCTAAATAGAGTGAGATGAAATTTCAATGTAGCTTTATTTGCATTTCCCTGATTGGTAAGGATGTTGAATATTTTCACATATACTTGTTGGCCATTTGTAGTTTTTCTTTTGGAAAAATGTCTTTTTAGTTCATTGGCCCATTTGTTGATTGGATTATTTCTTGATGTTAAGTTTTTTGAGTTCTTTATATTTTCTGGATAATTCCCTGTTGGAAGAGTAGCTGGCAAATATTTTCTCCCATTTTGTAGGCTCTCTCTTCATACTCTTGTTTCCTTTGCTGTGCAGAATATTTTAAATTTGCTGGTATCCTATTTACTGATTCTTAGTTTTACTTCTTGAGCTTTAGCAGTCTGATTAAGAAGTTGATGCCTGTGCTAATATGTTGGAGTGTTGACTCTATGTTTCTTCTAGAAGTTTTAGTGTTTCTGGTCTAATTTCTAGGTCTTTCACTTCCTGTGAGTTGAATTTTGTGCAGGTTGAAAAATAGGGATCTAGTCTCATTCTTCTATACATGGATATCCACTTTTCCTAGCACCATTTGTTAAAAAAGTCTATCTTTTCTCTAACATATGTTTTTGGCACCTTTGACAATTATTAAATGACTGTATCTGAATGGGTTTGTCTCTGTGTCTTTTGTTGTATTCCTTTGGTCTTCATGCCTGTTTTTATGCCTATACCATGCTGTTTTTGTTACTATAGCTCTGTAGTACAAGGACAAGTTTTACTTTTTATGGTTTTATAATTAGTGCTTTTGTATCTCTTCTCTATGAAATCTTTACCAAGCCTGAGATTTGGAAAGAATTGCCTATACTTTCTTCTAGAAACTTTATGGGTCCAGCATTTATGTTGAGGTAGATGATACATTTTCATACTAATTTTTATTATGTAGTGAGGGTAGACGTTGATGTTTATTTTTTCCCCACTTGGATACCCAATTTTTTTATTGCTGTTTGCAAGATTTTCTTTTCCTGATACATTACATAGCTCTGTAGTTGATAAGCAATTGACCATATATGTGTAGGTGTATATCAAGACTATCTATTCTGTTTGTGCATTTTATCCTTAAGCCACTATTATACTGTCTTTATAGCTTTTCAAATACTGTAAGTCCTCCAACCTTGTCTTTTAAAATACTACTTGATATAAAATAGATCATTTGCATATAAATTTTAGAACCAAATTGTCAATTTCTTCCAAAAAGACTGCTGGGATTTTAAAGGAGTTTGCATTATACATATAGACCAGTTTGGGGAGAGCAGATGACAACAATGTTGGAAAATTCAAATCCTGTGTACATGTTACATCTCTCCTTTATTCAAATCTTTAATTTTATAAACAGTGTTTTATAGTTTCATTATGGGGGGTCTTACATAATTTTCACAATTGTCCGTAGGTATTTTACCTTATTTTAAAGCTAGCAGATATGATACTCCATTCTAATTTTTATTTTTAAATAAAGTAACATATTTGTGGTTAATATATAAACATATAGCTGATTTTGTATATTGATTTTATGTCCTGCACTTCATGAAATTCAGTTATTCTAGTAGGGTTTGTATGTGGGGGCTGGGGGAGGGGGGAGTTTCAAAAGGTTATCTATACAATGATCATGTTGCCTGTGGGGGGAAAAAGAGTTTTATTTATTTCTTTCCATGTTGATGTCTTTTAACTATTTTTCTTTCCTATTACACTGACTTGGACTTTTTTTCCCTTCGTGGTACTGGGGATTGAATTTAGAGTTTCCGAATGCTAGGCAAGCACTCTACCACTGATCTGCATCCACAGCCTTTTTTATTTTGAGACAGGGTCTCTCTAAGTTCTGAGGCTGGCCTTGAACTATAGGTTTCACCATGTGTGGCTGGTTTGGACCTTTAATGTAGAATAAAAGTGGTGATATATAGTTTGAGTTATTGGGGTGTGGGAAAAATGTTTACTTTTCACCACTAATTATGATTTAACTGTAGATTTTTCATAGATTCTCTTTCAGATTGAGGGAGTTCTTTTTTCCTTCTTGTTTGCTGAAAATTTTAAATTTTGAATAGGCATTGGACTTTGTCAAAGACTTTTCTATCATTTATTTAAAATAATTATATGATTTTTTTCTTTATTCTGTAATCATGGCTAATTATACTTATTATTAACAGCACTATGTAAGTACCAGATATTATTACCACAGAGTAAAATTTTCCCTGGCTTGGGGTAGTTTCCTCATGTCTGTGCTGATTAGCACTATGCAAGAGGAATCCATTATAGATCTCTTGGGTTTTCTTTCTGTGTGGCTCTCTCCTCTCTGGAGTTCTATAGCAAGCTCTTGCTGTCTTGACATCACTGAACTCTAGTGCTGTCTCCACAATTCAGGGAGTCTCTTGGTCTCTGTATGGAGTCCCTCTCATTGTAAACTCTCAGAACCTTAATAATCTAGTCTGATCCTGAGGCTTACCTTATTTTCCTCCATCTCCACCATTTTTCTGTTCTTCATTGCTTGATGCCTAATGACTTTCAAACCATTGTTTTACATATTTTGTCTGTTTTTTGCTTGATATAATAGGAGGATAAATCCATTGTGGTCAGAAGCAGATGAGTATTTATTTATTTTTTGAATGTGAGACCAAGGTTGAATTTATCAGATATACCTTACTCGACTATGATGTAGTTTTAAAAAAATATTGCTGGCTCAGTTTTCAAAAGGATTATTAATTCACAAAGATTATTAACCTTTGTTTTTGCTTTCTTGTAATGGTTTGTCAGGTATTTCTTTCAGAAGTATGCTGGCCTCATAAAATGAGTTAAGAAATTTTCTGCAATATTTACTGTATGACTTTTTTCCCCCTTTCTTATATAGGTTTCTAACTTTATGCCACCATGGCCAGATAAAATACTTTGAGTTATTTGGACCTTTGAAAATGGTTGGGACCTAATTTAAGAAGTAACATTGTTTGTTTGGTGTACACTCTTTGTGCACTTGAAAATAATAAATATATCTCTGTTAGTGGGTATATTCCTTTATATATTTCAGTTGGATCAAATGGGTTGATAGCATTATCCAAATATTCTATATGCTTTCTAAACTTTTCATTTTTTATATAATATTGCTTTCAGGGGTAGAGATACTAAAGTTTTGAACAATGAATGTGAATTCATCCATTTTCCCTTTTGAAGTTGTTGCTTCATTCATTTTTGAAGTCTTCTATTGGAGTATACATTTATGATTCTTACGTGTTCTTAATAAATGGGTTGTTTTATAATTTTCAAGTTTCCTTATGCTGAGGTATATACTTTGGCTTGAAGTCTACTTTGTCTGATATTAATATAGATAGATTTCTTATGCTTATTATTTGTATGCTATATCTTTGGACCCTTTTACTTTCAACCTATTTGAGTCTTTATATTGTTCTTATTTTAAATAGGTAGTTGGGTCTTAATTTTAAAAATGGAATCAGAAAATCCTTACCTTTTTTACTGAAATATTTTGTTCACTTATATTTAAGGTAGGCGTTGACATGCATGGATATTTATGTTCTCTATCATTTTATTTGTTTTGGATATTCCCATTCTATTCTTTGTTTCTCTTACCTGCTTCTTTATGAGTGATTGGAGTGTTTTTCAGAATTCTGCTTTATATTTCCATTGACTTTTTAGCCACACAACCTTAAAAAAGATGGTTTTTTAGATGTTTCTATAAAGAATATAATATTTAATGTCATCTGTTTGCACATAGTATCATACCATTTCATGAATAATGTATTAACCACACAACAATATAAATTATATTCTTCCTTCTTCTGTGTTTTTGTTGCAAAATTTACAAGTAGCTTAGAATATATTCTCCAATATAGGTTTCATATACATACTTTTATTTATTTATTTAGAGACAGGGTCAATTGCTGTGTTGCCCAGGCTGGCCTTGAACTTGGAATCCTCCTGTCTCAGCCTCCTGAGCAGCTAGAATTATAAGCATGCAAAACTGCATTTGAGCAGCTAGAATTATAAGCATGCAAAACTGCATTTGGCTTTCTTTTATATAGAATGAACAATTACAGGAATTGCAATGTAGCTAGGGATGTAGTGATAGAGCACTTGCCTAAGATGTGCAAGTCTCTGGTTTCAATCCCTAGAGCTGTAAAGACAAACAACAACAATTACAAATATAGGCTGAAAGAGAACAAAGGGGCTATTGAAATACCACAGGCATAGTCTAAAACAGCATTTGAAGAGAAGCTCATGCTGCTCAACATTAGAAGGCGGAAAGAATAAGGAACAAATAAATAAAAGTGAGGTTAGCACAGGAAAGCCAGTTTATTAGCTAGGTTTTGTGAGAGATTACACATGATATATTAATGGTCTCATCAATAATGATTCCCATCTGCAATAAACATTTCCAAAAATGAATTTATGCACCTATATATTTTAATAATATAAATATTATGCCTATTTTTTAAATTTCTAAAGCATGTTTATTCACACATTGACGGACTCAAATGTACATAAACATTCTTTTATGATAAGCCAGAGTATCTACATTACCCAACTATACAAAAAGAAAACAGGTCTAAAATAGTATTAAGGGATTTCCTTAGGAAAATTATAAAACTAAGTGTGTGTGTATGTGTATTTTATATGTATATATTTATATGTGTGTATATAAAATTTGCATTATGTATATTTAAATCCCTTTATTACCATTCTATTCTTTTGGCTAAATTGTATACAGATAATATCTGTCCTTCTTATATTTTTCTCTCATATTAAAGACATCAAAGATATCACTAGCATTTCACCAAGCCAAACCTCCTTATCTTTTACCAGCCCACCTCTAGTAATCAGTTGGTGACATTGTAGAGAATCAGAAGTATGGCAACAAGAGTTCTTACAAACGAGGCCTTGTTGCTCCTTGGACAGGACGTGTCTGTAAATGGAATGTTCTGCCAAGAGGTGTAGAACAGATAGAGAAGAAACAAGAAGTTTATCAGAAGTAATGGGTGCAGGCGTTCTTGCAAACGAGGCGTTTTTTTTTTTTTTTTTTTTTTTTCTTTTTTTTTTTTGTTTTTATTTTTTTATTTTGTCACCCCCTTGACGGGACGTGTCTGCAAACGGAACATGCTGCCACGAGGCTAATCAGAAGTATGGCAACAAGAGTTCTGGCAACAAGAGTTCTTGCAAATGAGGCCTTATTGCCCTTGGTGGGCGTGTCTGCAAATGAACATTCTGCCAAGAGGTATAGAACAGATAGAGAAGAAGCATTGCTTGCGAACAATAATGTTTCTTTAGTATGGAACAGGAGTGGAGCTCGAAATATTCTAGCCTTCACTAGTTTAAGATACCTTAAGGGAAAGTTTATCTGGTTGATTGCTGATTCGCAAATTTGCATTCGTCATTGCTACTGGCTAATTGCCTTCTTTGTCTGGGAATGTATAAAAAGGCTGAGAGAAATATAATAAAAAAAACACTGCATGCTGACCTGTCCTGGAGTTTGAGTTACTACATGACATGTTCCTTAATTTCTCTGCAACCCTGATTTCTTCATTAAAATTTCTTTTTGCAAATCCATTTTTTTGGTAAGTCTGGCATGTGAGATTTTACTCTCTGTCACAGTTTTCTGTTTTTCAACGAATGGTGACAGATCCAGGTCTGTTTGCTTTTGTAGTCCTCATATGGTCACAGTCTCATTCAAAGTAGCATGAATGTGGCTTGTAATCTTTTTCTGCCCAAACCAACTGGCTTAAAACATGCATATAAAGTTTGATAGTGAGACTTTATTGCTGACAATTTTTTTAAGACTGTAACTGATTTTTTCTGGCTTGAGGAATCAGGATGATTGGTCTTGATTTTATATTCCAGCCTGTACTCAATGTAATCCAGATCAGAGTCAGCTTTCTAGAACATCATTTCAAGCTTATCAACCTCCACCTCCATGTTGAATCCCTACAATTCTATTTAGAATATACCTTTGATTTTGTATAAATTCTAGAAGAATGTGTTGTTTCTTTCAGCTCTTTAAAGTTGTCATTCTATTTTTGGCTAGCCTTCATTGTCTCTCATGTGAAATCAGACATAATTCTTATTGTTTGTGTCAGTTTTTTGTTGCTATGACCAAAATACTTGACAAGAACAACTTACAGGAAGGAAAGTTTCAGAGGTTCCATTCATGCTGGGCTAGGTACATTACTCTGGGCCCAAGGTGAGGCAGAATTTCATGGCAGGAGGGAATGGGAGAGGAAAGCTTCTCCCTTCATGGCTGCCAGGACACAGAGAAAGAGTGGAAGGGGCCAGAGGGAAGATGAACCCTTTTAGGGAATAACCCCAGTGATTCATCCTCTCCATCCATGCCCCACCTACCTACAGTTACCATCCAGTCAGTCTGGATGGTTACAGCTCTCACAAACCAATCATTCCATTTCTGAATGTTCCATTAACACAGGAACTTTTAAGGGACAACTTATATCCAAACCATAGCCTCATTGTTTCCAACACATAATGTTTCTGCTTTTTAATATTTTTTGTGCCATGTTTGGCTCTCAACAGTTTGACTATGGCATACCTAGATATGTTTTTTTTTCTTTCTTGTGTCTCTGTGTGTGTTTGTATTTATTTTCATTTGGGGTTATTACATTCCTAATTCTGAGGCTTGAGTTTTTTTTAATATCTTTTTATTTTATTTTTTAAAAATATAATTTGTTATATATGACAGCAGAATGCATTACAATTCATATTACACATATAAAGCACAATTTTTCATATCTCTGGTTGTATACAAAGTAGAGTCACATCATCTGTGTCTTCATAAATGTACTTAGGGTAATGATGACCATCGTATTTGATCATCTTTTCTACCCATATGCCCTCTCCATTCCCTGCCCTCCCCTTTTTTCTACCCATATACCCCTTCCCTTCCCCTCCCTCCCCTTTGCCCTATATAGAGTTCATCTAATCCTCCTATTCCCCCAACCCCAGCAGCATATTATGAATCAGCATCCTTAAATCAGAGAAATCATTCGGCATTTGGCTTTTTGGGATTGGCTAATTTCACTTAGCATTATATTCTCCAGTTCCTTCCATTTACCTGCGAATGCCATGACTTTATTATCTTTTAATGCTGAATAATATTCCATTGTGTATATATACCACATTTTCTTTACCCATTAATCTACTGAAGGGCATCTAGGTTGGTTCCACAATCTAGCTATTTTGAATTGTGCTGCTATAAACATTGATGTGGCTGTGTCCCTGTAGTATGCTGTTTTTAATTCCTTTGGGTATAAAGAAGATCTTTCCATCTTCTAAGAGTGGGATAGCTGGGTCAAATGGTGGTTCCATCCCAGTTTCCCAAGGATTTGCCATTCTGAATTCCAGATTAGCTGTACCATTTTGCAGTCCCATCAGAAATGTATGAGTGTGCCTTTTTCCCCACATCCTTGCCAACACTTATTGTTGTTTGTATTCTTAATAGCTGCCATTCTGACTGGAGTGAGATGAAATCTTAGAGTAGTTTTGATTTGCATTTCTCTAATTGCCAGAGATTTTGAACATTTGTTCATATATTTGTTGATTGATTGTATATCTTCTTCTGAGAAGTGTCTGTTCAGTTCCTTGGCCCATGTATTGATTGGGTTATTTGGTTTGTTTGTTTTTTTTTTGGTGTTAAGATTTTTGAGTTCTTTATATATTCTAGAGATTAGTGCTCTATCTGATGTGCATATGGTAAAAATTTGTTTCCAACCAGTAGGCTCTCTTTCACCTCACTGATTTTTTTTTTTTTTTTTTTGCTTAGAAGAAGATTTTTAGTTTGAATCCATCCCATTTATTTATTCTTGATATTAATTCTTGTGCTACAGGAGTCTTTTTAAGGAAGTTAGGGCCTAATCCTACATGATGGAGATTAGGGCCTACTTTTTCTTCTATTAGGCGCAGTGTCTCTGGTTTAATTCCTAGGTCATTGATCAACTTTGAGTTGAGTTTTGTGCATGGTGAGAGATAGGGGTTTAATTTCATTTTGTTGTATATCAATTTCCAGTTTTCCTAGCACCATTCGTTGAGGAGGCTATTTTTTCTCCAATGTACGTTTTTGGCGCCTTTGTCTAATATAAGATAACTATAATTATGTAGGTTAGTCTCTGTGTCCTCTATTATATACCATTGGTCTACAAGTCTATTTTGGTGCCAATACCATGCTGTTTTTGTTACTATTGATGTGTAGTATAGTTTAAGATCTGGTATAGTGATGCCACCTGCTTCACTCTTATTGCTAAGGATTGCTTTAGCTATTCTGGATCTCTTATTTTTCCAGATGAATTTCATGACTGTTTTTCCTATTTCTATGAGGAATGTCATTGGGATTTTGATTGGAATTGCATTCAATCTGTATAGTGCTTTTGTAGTATGGTCATTTTGATAATATTAATTCTGCCTATCCAAGAACAAGGTAGATCTTTCCATCTTCTAAGGTCTTCTTTAATTTCTTTCTTTAGCATTCTATACTTTTCCTTGTAGAGGTCTTCATGTCTTTCGTTAAGTTGATTCCCAAGTATTTTATTTTACTTTTGATGCTATTGTAAATGGGGTAGTTTTCCTCCTTTCCCTTTCAGAGGATTTGTCACTGATATACAGAAATGCCTTTGATTTATGGGTGTTGATTTTGCTACTTTGCTGAATTCATTTACTAGTTCTAGAAGTTTTCAGGTGGAATTTTTTGGGTCTTCTAGTTATAGAATCACATGGTCAGCAAATAGTGATAATTTGAGTTCTTCTTTACCTATCTGTATCTCTTTAATTTCTTTCATCTGTCTAATTGCTCTGGCCAGTGTTTCAAGAACTATGTTAAATAGAAGTGGTGAATGAGGGCATCCCTGTCTTGTTCCAGTTTTTAGAGGGAATGCTTTCAATTTTTCTCCATTTAGAATGGTGTTGGTCTGGGGCTTAGCATAGATAGCTTTTAAGATGTTGAGATATGTTCCAGTTATACCTAGTTTTTTCTAGTGTTTTGAACATGAAGGGGTGCTGTATTTTGTCAAATGCTTTTACTGCATCTATTTAAATGATCATATTGTTCCTATCTTTAAGTCTAGTGTTGTAATGAATTACATGTGGGTAAAATTCAGATCTTACATTCGATTATTATTGTATCCTCATTGCCTAATGAATCATCTACTAGTACTTACCAGGGATTTCATAAATAGTTGTTGAGCCAATGAAAGATATTTTAGAGGAAAAATTGGATCTGATTTTATAAATTTTGATAAGCTATAATTTTTTAAAGTTTGTTGAGTTTTTCAGAAGTGTAAAGATTGGAATATGTTAGTTCCTCCTTACCATCACCTCCAATAGATACCTGAAACTGTGAATAGTAATGAAACCTATATGTATGGGCTATGTTTTCTTTTTTCCTGTATACCCTAAAGTGTTGTAACATAGTACCATAGTTAATCTGTCTTTTCACATTTCATGCTCTGCAATCTCCTTTGTGTCACTACTTTTGTGTTTTGGGGTCTTTAAGTAAAATAGAGGTTACTTGAACACAGTTTGGGCCTTAGCTTTTGAGAATTCAGATACTTTAAAAAGGGTCAAGAAAAAAAAAAGATGGTAGAATGAGATGGATATCATTACCCTAAGTGCACATATGAAGACACGAATGGTGTGAATATACTTTGTATACAACCAGAGATATGTAAAAATGTGCTCTACAAGTATAATATGAAATGTAATACATTCTGCTGTCATTAGAAAAAAAATAAAAAATAAATTTGAAAAAAAAGAATACTTTTGTGTGTTATTTTATTAGAGGCTCTGTGATAACATGAAAATCTCATAACTAAGATTACTACTAAATGACTAATGGACCAGTAGCATATACATTTTGGATATGCTGGAGAAGAGTATGATTCATGTCCCAGGCAGGATGCCACAAGATTTCATCACTTTGCTCAGAATGGCATTCAATTCAAAATTTATGAATTATTTATTTCTAGAACTTTCTATCTAGCATTTTCAGATTGCAGTTGACTGCAGGTAACTAAAACTAGAGAATGAAACCACACAAAAAGGGTGACCCAGACGAGGTGGTGCATACCTATAATCCCAGCATCTCTGGAGGTTAAGCCAGGAGGATCATGAGTTCAAAGCCAGCCTCAGTGAAAGCAAGGTGCTAAGCAACTCAGTGAGACCCTGTCTCTAAATTAAAATATACAAAAATAAGGCTGGGGATGTGGCCCCTGAGTTCAATCCCCAGTATTCCCTCCAAGAAAAAAAAAAGGGGGGGGGGTGACTATTGTAATAGAAAATATTTGTATAGGACTTTTCACATGCCAGACATTTCCCCAAGTGCTTTACATATATTATTTCACATATTTCATTCAACATTCCTTTAAGGAGGGCACTCTGATTTTCAGATGAGGAGGAGAGGCACAGAAAGGTCAATAAACTTGCTTAAAATATCACAACTAGTGACAGAGCTGATAATTGAACTTAGGAAAATTGGCTCCAGAATCTAAAACCTGAATAAACATTATTTTATGCTCTTAACAAATGATTAGTCAGTTTATAACAGTGGTAAAAACTACAGAGATGAGAGGAGAAAGAAGATTAAGCCTAGTTTAGAAGAGTTTTTTTTTGGGGGGTGTGGAGTGTTTACTGGGGATTGAACTCAGGGGCACTCAACCACCGGGCCACTTCCCCAGCCCTATTTTGTATTTTATAAAGACAGGGTCTCACTAAGTTGCTTAGCCCATTTCTTTTGCTGATGCTGGCTTTGAACTTGAGATCCTCCTGCCTCAGCCTCTCAAGCCGCTGGGATTACAGGCATGCACCACTGCACCAGGCATTTAGAGGGTTTGTGTAGATTTGCCTGATGAAGTGATGAAAAAAAGCCAGCCAGATGTGTGTGTGTGTGTGTGTGTGTGTGTGTGTGTGTACTCATATCATAGCACACATATATGATAGGCTGGAGGAAGGCTTATTTTGGGGACTTGTGGAACACATCCATGTAACTATCTTCAAATTAATATCAACTTGTGACTATTTTAATGAAGATTCACTTCATGTACAACTTTCAGGTTCTATTTTGTAATATAATTCAAAGCAATGCTGGGTCTGTATATGGCTTTAAGCCAGTTTTTGAACTCACATTTCTGTCTGTCCTGTGTGAACAATAAACAGAAGAGTCATGGGAAACCTGAAAAGCTAAAGTCACATCCTAGCTTTTTAGCCATGGTCATTGCTCAGTTAGTTAGGCTTGTGTTTTCTGTTTTATGGATTAATATAATGTGCATTTTGAGTGTATAAAATATAACAATCATCTTAAATGCAGACATCCAGATATCTGAAGGCTTTCATTGCTTGTACCTGGCTGGTACCCATCAGACTACTCTACCTTGACAATTAGGTTAGTTCTGGGATCCATCCCTAAGCCTTCAAAGAGGAATTAGGAGGGCTGTGGATTTAAGAACTACAATTATAGGTTGAACTAAGTGAGAAAGAGAAAGAAAAGGAAGACTGAAACACCGAGACAACTACTCTGCCTAACTTACTTCTGTTCTGACATTTAAAAATAAGAGATTAGCTAGGGAGCAAATAGAAATGAGACTATTTATTAGCAAGCTTTTAGCAGTTTCTCATCAAGTGACACATGTGGTGTTTAGTGTTCCTAATGAGTTGCACTAGGGTTATTTTTACACTTTTGGACATCTGTAGAGTGGTAAATGTGTTCCTAAATATTAGATATAATTACAAGAAAATGTGTTTATATAAATTTATTTGGCACCAGGTTTTAGTTTCATTTTAATCAGGGTTTTGATTATACATGATTTTCAGCACTTTTCACCTTTATCTTTGTTAATCAAGAGCTGATTCTATCAGGCGTCTGAACTTCAGTGGATATACCAGGCCTCTTTGAACTTTGTTTTCCTGGTGTAAAAAAAAAAAAAAAAAAAAAAAAAATTAGGCCAATATCTCTGTATCAGTGAAGTGTATAGTATTTTTTAAGGATGACATAATACAATATGCAGCAAAATGACTTATGTAAATCTAGTACAAGATGGATGCCCAAATCATTTTAATTTTTTTCTTCCCTTCATCCCTTTCTTCTTTCCTTCCTTTCTTAATGCCTTTCCTTCTTATAAGCACTGCACAGAAAGTAAGGACTGGTGAGCTTGACATTCTTACTGCTCCTTAGTTTTTTTTACTGAGAAAGAATTCATCAAATAGGTTTCTTAAGAACCCTGCAAGTGATCAAATTTTAGAACTTCATTTGCCTTGATTTTTGAAATTTGCATGAAGATTTTTTTTTTTTACTGTATTTAAGCCACAAAGTTGTTTTCTCCCCCCCCCCCCCCATACCAATGTTCGAAAGCATGTTGTAATCTTAGCTCTCTAACCATGTATACCTGGGAAAGGATTTCCACAAATACACTTCACTAAATGTGTAGGCTCCCAGCCGAGTTAGCAGAATTCAGGCAACTGAATGATGAGTTTCTATTAGCACAATGATGTTTGATTATGCAGCTGCAGCACTGGGGAGAAGAGCCTGAACCAGTATTTTATGAGGTGGGATTGTGTGTCCTCAACTTTAGAACTAGTTCTCCTGGAGAATTTAGATAATTATTTTTCATTTCCTTAGAAAAAATGAATAGCTATATAAAGTAGGTTGAAAAATGGTCATTCCAAAGATGTCCATGTTTAATGCTTGGAAACTATGAATTTAATTTACATGACAAAAGGAATCTTGCAGCTGTGATTACATTAAGGGATTTTAGGTGGGGAGATTATCCTGGATTATCCAGTGGGTCCAGTATACTTACAAGGTCTTATAGAAGGAAGGCAGAAAAGTCGGAGTAAGAAAATGGTGACAAGCAGAGAGATGTTTGAAGATGTTACACTGTTGGCTTTAATGAGGGAAGACTGAGTCGTGAGTTAGTGAATGTGAAAAAAAAAGTCTCTAGAATCTAGAAGAGATACGGAAATGGAATCTTTCCTAGACTTTCTAGAAAGAACACAGTCCTGCCAACATCTTGATTTTAGCCTGTAAAGCACATTTCAGATTTTTGAATCACAAAATTTTAAGATCATAAGTTTGCATGGTTTTAAGCCACTATGTAGTAATTTGGTCTAGCATCAATAGGAAATTAATATACCATGGCTACCAAAGTAGATACTCTATATTTTGAACATTTATTCTTCTTCCAAACAAATCTGGGTGAACTCTAAGAATGGGAGAATAGCATTACCTACTGGTAGTTGGAGAAAAGACATAGTGAGTGAAGGTAATCTGGATTTTGCAATACTTTGAGGTAAGAAAGCTTTGGAATTTCCAGTTACTGAGAAGTTCCAGGTGGAACACAGCAGATTCAAAGGGGTTACTGACTTATTGAGGTGGAAATTGGTTAGAATTGGCCTATTTCCTGTTGGGAATACATGTAAATTATGCAATTTCAGCTCTATTTCCTTTTCTGCTCCATGAATATGGCCAAGATTGCCTCAGGCAAGCCATTGAGTATTGAATAATATAGTATTGAACCATTTGCTATTTTGCTGAATTATTCCATTTCTTCTTTCTCCAGTCCTACTTTTCTATAAATATCAATATAATTTATCATTCTTGATGAAGATAGGTGACTGTAAGCAACCCAGTGTCTCCTAGGTGGAAAAGTAGGTAGGGGCCATGCACAAAAACTGTTCATGGTTGGCTCTCAACATGGCTTTTCCTCTTGGGTTTCAGTCTAGTTTTGTTCTTATGGGTCAGATACTTAGGGGTCAACTCTGAGCTAGAGATTTTCATGCATGAAATTTATTGTAGTTTTCCAGAACAATAACTGTTTGGAAAGCAGGATTGAGCAGAAGGAGAAGTTGAAATGTGCTGCAGTTAGGCTGATCCCACATGAAGTCCTGAAGCTTAAAAAGCCGTTCAGAGATATGCTGAATTGAGGCAAAGGAATTGGACCTTTGTAACCCAACATTGACCAGGTACTGGGCTGTCTCAGAGGAGTTGCTTAATATGGAGTGAGTCAGTTGCCTTCTGTTGAGGGCAATTCCTGAGGAATTCAGTTGTGAACCAGTGGCAGTTAGCATACCTGGGCAGCTGCAGAAAGGAGTGCCTCAGTCCTGAAGCAGAGAGCTGGGAGGTGCACTCATATTTTGCTAAAGACACAGAAAAGTGGAAAGAGGAAAGGCAATGTGAGATCAGCATCAAACAGAGCTCCCAGCTGGATTTCAGAAAGAGAGATGAAGAGGTTCTGTGCCAATGGTTTAGCAAAAGTTATTTGCTTAATTACGTCAGTCTCCAGCATTGACCCTTTCTTTTGCATCTAAATCCCTATGATGGTGGTGAACAGAGAATTGGAACAGTTGAAAGTCAAAGATAAGCCTATTTCAAACCGCATATTTTATTCTCATTGAAAAATATGTCCATATGCCTTGTTTCATTTATCCTCTTCAATTTTTTCATCTGTCCCTTTGCTTACCCTGATTGAAAGAGTACTAAGGCAAAATGATTGTGCAAATTTGGGTGGCAAAAAGAAAAATAAACACAATGAAAGAACTTGGATTCAGTGTAACATGTTTATGGATCTTTTATTAGGTCAAGACCAAATATTAAGTAATCAATTTTTATCCTCCTCCCCCAATACTTGAAATAACATGAGAACTACTAAAGGTAAATTCTAGCTTAATAACTTGAAGTTCACAGTCTTTCTACATGTTTATTCAGCCCTTGTAATCCCAGTTGCTAGTCTTTCCTTTTTATTCTTGTCTCAATTCTATATTTTACAATTATCAGCCCCACCTACTGCATCTTTATTATTTATTCATTTAACTTCTGTTACAAGAAGATCAAGCATTTATTCCTTTTGAACATTCTCTTCCCTACAAGCTTAGAAATATTTGACTGACAGCAACATCTACTCCCTTGGAGCCTGTGTAAACATGAGTTTATGGGCTGCTGTGCAGGTACCTTTGGTGATTTACTTTCTAGTTATTGGAATTTATTTATTTTTTTGATGGACTGGTAAATTATAAGGCTGTGGACCTTGCCAGGTTTTCAGGTATCAACTCAAAAAAGCTTTGTTGGAAAACTGTGGTTGGCACTGCAACACAGAGAATGCCCAATGATGCATCATATATTTTTAATAGATATATGTTTTAATAAACATTCTCCTCCTAAAGCAATGGATTTTAAAATAGGTTTTTGCCTTGAGCCATGTAGCTACCCAGCTGTGAGTTTTATAAGGCAACAATCTCCACATCATTAGATGTTATGACTAATATTCCAGCAACTGAAATAATAGCTATTTACATGCACATAAAAAGTTAAAATGACATTTAAGGTGTACTTACACTCAGAAAAGTGTGCTTGTAAAAGCAATGCCACAAGTTCCTTATTCATGTTCCCCTTAATGACTTGTGTAAAGATTCCTTGCAAAACAAAAAGTGGGTTAGAAAACTTGTTCTAGACTGACACCTGGGACCTTCCTAATGTTTACAGCAAAGTAGTATTACCTCCAATCTTGAATCCTACTGCCCTTTAGAGTTGTAAGCTTCGTGAAGAATTCTGATTTCATTGACATATGGTCTGTTCTTGCCTTTGCCAAGTGACTTCACTGTTTGCACTTCAATTTATTGTTTGGGTACGTGTTTCTATGTGAAATCCACTCATGTCAAACTTTGGTGAGTTTGTTGTGAATTTTAGTAAAAATTTGGAAGGCTCTGGAAAGTCATGTGACATACCTTACATCTTTCTGCCATTCCCTGGCTTCACCTGTGTCCTCTTCCCCTATCTATTTTTCCCTCAGTACACAGAACACATTTCTCTCCTCATCTTATTCAGAGCACAGCCTGGCCCCTGAATCTTATCTTCCATTGCCAAGTACTTATCTAGGTGTTGCCCCCTGCATGCATTATATGACTGAAAACTTTTATTCTGTTCCTACCAAGTATTTTGCTCACCTGCAAATACCAGTTAAATGAACATTGAGGGGAAATTTCTCTTAAACTTTCTCCTGATGCTCTTTTCTTTTGGGCAGGTGAAAGGAAGCAAGGAAGGAATAGCATTAGCAAGAAGCTCAGGATGTACAACTGTTTGAAAGGGGGAAATACTGGTGTTTTAGTTTCCTTTTTCTAGTGCTGTATGAGAATATTTAATAAGCAGCAGAGATTTCCCTCTCCATATCTAATCTAACTGGCTTAGCCCTAGAACCATGCAATCTGATCTCATCTGTTTTTTTGACCGTAAATCTCTATAATCCAAATGACAACTGAGAGACCACAATCTTTCTCCCTTGCTATTTTGGCCCATCACTTAGGAACTTTGGCCTTTCAGAAATATGAAACAGAGTAATTTCTCCTGTCCTCTTCACTTCTCACTCCTCTTAAGTGATGTATTCTATTAGAAGAGTTCGCTGAGTGCATTTGATGCAGCCTTTACTGAGTTTCCTCTAAATAAAATATTCAAGTACAGCATTAAGTATCTGATTAGATTATGATTATGTCAAGGGTGATTTATTTCCTAAACAATCTAGTTACATGATCTAGAGGATTGTGCTTGAAATAAAGAAACTGAATTTTCTTTAAAAACCAAGTTTTTTTGTAACATTTCTCTTATTTGGATGATTCAGGTATTTTCTCCATTCCTGGGTAACTATCAGTGAAGTAGATCAGTAACTAGCTTAAGCTTCTTCAAAGTTTTTATTTAACTTCAACTATTATTCCAGGTGATTATAGAATCATGTAGAGTGAATTCTGCCTGTTTTAATTTGATCAGGGAGCTTTAGCCTCTGAAAATATTTCATGTAGTTATTGGCTGGCATAGAAGATATGGGGGCTTTTTAAGTCTCCATAATTTTATATTTGAAACTACTTTATATCAGGCTTTCAAGAGTTTTTGACTTCCTTTACTTAATTATAACAGTGAGTATCACTGCACACATTCCTTGTTCATTTAAAACTACTAGAGCATTTTACAAAGAACTGGAAGTGGGGTGGGGGTGAACTGAGACCTTTTTCTTAATTCTCTATAGTTTTATTAATATTAATGAAACAGCATGGAAAAAGTTGCTAGAAGAGAAAACAAGAAAGTGGGCCACTGGATATCAAGAAAATAGAGTTGCCTTGTTGTCAACATGTAACTCTCATATGAATGAATTTGGTTGCTTTCTAAATGAGGGGAGGTATTTCTTTTGATTTGATTTCTTCTCACATCTTATCTGCAGGAATCCCAGGATTCACAATAGAATCATCCTGGCATATGCTTTCTCCTTTACTGTTTTGATACTGAAAGAGGAAGACTGAATTGCTTCACATACTATTTTGCACAGCATGCCCTCGGCTTCAGCTAAGTCTTGAAAGACTTTGCAGGTTATGACATTCCCCTAAATGTGCTGAGCTTTCTTTAACCTTTCATAAAACATTGTGATCTTTATGGACTGTATCATATTGTGCAGTAATGTGCTTTATTGTCCACAGAATAAGCTTTTCTTAAAGATAATTGGAAAGCTGGAAATGGCTGCTATCGGCTGATTTTTAAAAAATACATTATTTCTGAAATGGGTCTGGTGTAATAATGACCCTATCTGTTCAAGATTTAAGATTTGTCTTGGCAGAGAAAATTGATCCATTTCACCTTTGTCTAATGGAAATTTTTATCTAGGATTATCTGTTTATGTAAATGAATGTTCCTCTGAAAAGGGAACTTGAGGGGGCTGTAAATCTTAGTGACACTTCAGTTTCATAGGGGAGAAATTGGAAAGGATTCTAGTATTTATCTGCCTGAAATTGGTTATAAAAACAAAATTATCTTCATGTACCTGCAGCATCTGATGTTTCCTGGAATTTCATTATATTTTTGAATAATTCAGTGCAATAATAAGAATGGTATTGCTACATTACCTCATTTAGAAGTTGTTTTACTTTTTTATTTTCTAGTTGCTTTCAAATGCTGACAATAAAAAAAGATCATGAAGCTTTTGATTCCCTACTTTTAAGTACAAGATTTTTTTCTGCATATTTTAATAGTCTTAAACTATTGTAGGCTAGTTATCTGTAGCTATGTGAAATGTGTTGGCAGAAAAACCACCATTTCTTTTTTTAAAATAATACCTTACATAACTTCTTATCTGTGGACAAAAATACTGAAACCAGAATCAGACTACTTTTGTTTGTTTTTCATAGTAATTTTTCAACTACACTTATTCTATATGTGGTATCTGGAAGTTATAAGGTGATAACTTTGAAAAATCAGTAGTTAATGACAAACTATTTTTTCCCAAAGTTAAAGAGAAAGTGGAGAATAACATAAACTTATTTAAATGTCAACTAATTAGAGCAAATTAAAGAGAGGTGGGAAATTCATTTGCATTAACTTTTTTGAAGAAACACCCAGCTTCTTTTTTTCCTCTTTCTTTCTTTTTTTCAATTTTGGTGCTGGAAATTGAATCCAGGGCCTTACACATGCTATGAAAGTGCTGTACGACTGAGATATATCCCCAGCCCTTACAATTTCTTTATAGAGACTACTAACTTTATTATCATTAATTATCAGAATTACACTGTCCTTATATTTTTTTCTTTTAAATTTTAATTTGTTATGTGTGACAGCAGAATGCATTTCAATTCATATTACACATATAGAGCACAGTTCTGGTTGTACAAAAGGAGAGTCACACCATTCATGTCTTCATACATGTACTTGGGGTAGTGAGGTCCATCTCATTCCAATGTCTTTATGTTTCTCCTATAGGTATTTGCATGTAGGTTTCTTTCATTTAAATAACATTGCAGCTATTTCACTGGGATTCCAAAAAATAGCAATATGTTGCATTTGTAAGATGAATTGGATATAATTATTTAGCTGTGTGACATGAGGACTGAAAATTGTTAAGACCTTTGATTTTTGCAGTATGACTCTTATTTATCACAAAGGATAGACAGGCAACAATAGGAATAGTGTTTCCTGCTTGGAATATTCTTGTAAAGAGTCATATTTGGACATTCAAATTCAGGTTGATCATTGCAGCTGCCTTTAATATTAAATGGACCTGAACAGCAGATAGGATACAAAAATTCCCTCCATTATCCAAGAAACCAAAGGAAAATGTAGGTGTGTTAGAGAATACAGATCATAGGGCTGGGAACAAGTAGAATTGGGTCTGGAAGACTAGAGAATTATTTAACTATGGAGAGATCATAGCAGCTTTCTGCACCCTAATTTCTTTATCCTTAGGATGAAAACTGAAAATCTGTGTCTAAGCAAAGTTGTACTTTGATAGGTCAGAATTGTGATTATTGACAGGGAGTAAGGCATGAAAGAAGTGTCAGTGGGGTATTGTGGGCTGTTGACAACATTTTTTTTTTTTTCTTGATCTGGTGCAATTTACACAGGTATGTTCACTATGTGAAAAACTTCTCAAGCTGTATCTACCCTTATGATCTGGGCACTTTTCTGGATGCATAATTCAATTATTATCTATAGTATTCAATTTTAAAAGTTCCTCAAATGCCTGCTATTTCACAGTATTGCTGGGGAAAATGTGTTTTAAAAACACTTTTAAAAATGATAATGTGCATTTGAATTTTAGGTTTAAGCCATTGCAAAAATAGGTAGCTGTTTGAATATGGATCACAATAACAGTGTTATTTTACACATTCCTTTAACCTGACTTCTTATTTTTTATTTACTATTTGGTTCATTACCATTCTAAAAGACCAGTAAATTTATTTTCTACTTATATATAATAAACTCCATTCCAGTTGAAGCATTGTTTAAGGAAAAAAGCCTTCTTCATACAATGAGATTCATAAACAGGGCCATAATCACAATCCAGGCCTCTAAATATTTTGTGTTAACTGGAAAATGCCCTGAACCCTGATCATTCATTCCATCATCTACTCAGTATCTTTTAAGGACATAGAAGAAGACAATATTTAATTGCCTGTATATATTGACTCCCAAGTCACTCTCTGTATTACTTAGAGCACTGGATTTCTCAAATGTTTCTTACTTTCTCTTGTCATGCCCCAAGTGTCTATTGCTCTTTACTTCTTCCTGTCTCCATATGGAATGGCATGAAACTGCATTTTAAAGAAGATACACACAAAGCCCTGCCTATAGAACCAAATATAGGTGTTTTGTATGAGTGGGGTGGAGGCATGGTGCCGTGGCATGTGCAGGTGATACAAATGATTTGGTCCTTGACAGTGCTGCATGTCAATACAAAGCCTGTTGGTAGCTTATTATTCTTATTGAGTAGTACCACTTTTCCCCCTTATTATTATTATTTTTTTACTAGAGAAAATTCTCAGCAGTACTGATTATTGACTTTCTAATCTTAGTATCTAAGTTGAGTATAAGCACTACATGCTGGTAAAACCACATTTTCATAACTGCTACAGGGAGGACTGTCATAGCATAGACCTGGATTTCAGGAGATACATTTTACCACCTGCACTCTAGGCTACTCAGCTCTGCCTCTTAAGCCACATTGTAAAATGGTTCACATTATAGAAGAATGTTTCCTTATCAAGAACAGAGAGATAATAATAGCTGCCCCCAACCCAATGAGGGTTATTGTCAGGATTTAATGAGAGAATGCATGCTAAAATGTTTTGACAACTGTGAACTGCTTTGCAAAATTAAGCAATTAATAAATAGATTTTTTACTGAATGTGACCTTTCAAGCTAGTAGCTCATGTCCAACCTTCTATTTTATTTGAAATATGAAAAAGTGTAACCACTCTTCAGCTTTTCAAATCAATGTTAAAAAGTGGCTCTGTGATAAAAATGTAGTTACAAAATTGATATGTTCTAATGAAAGGAAATTCATCACTTAAGTGTCTATAAAGACACTGAAGAATTGTTTTACACAATATTTACTTTACC